>OY804593.1:37229477-37971958 GCA_963680895.1 Fragum sueziense | reverse complement strand
GACCCCCTTTTACAAAAAAAGGCGGGAAAAGGGGAAGCACCAACTCCGTAAATCTCATATTTCTTCCCAGAAGATGATAATATCTGACATTTTTCAGCTTGTATGCTACAACAGATATGTATGTAACATAAATAAGCTAAATACAAAACTATGAAAAACAAAATTGAGAAAAAAACACTTGATTATACATAAGGTTTATGATTTTGCGACTGAATTTTTTCCATGTTTAAGAAAAATGAACCTTTTTCTTTGATCTGTATTTTTTGTAATATTGACTGGCAGGGTATGAGACCTACACCAAAATTATCTCTAATTGATACTTGTGCAAATAAAACAAGAATGGGAAAAAGTTACCGTTAAATTTTGGTTTTTTGTGAATTCAAACTTAGTAGGGGTCATAAAACAAGGACAAAATTATCCAAAATAGGTCATTCAATTCCATCAAATATTCATTGTAAGGTCAAATGTTACAACAAATTATTTTTTATAGTAACTTATATAAAGAACTTATTTTTATCAAATATTTATTGCCAGATTTCCCTGTAGTTACTACATAAACTATTGTTAACAAAACAAGGGCATTATATACATCGGTGGGGAATCATGTGACACTAAATTTCAGAAAATCGTCAATAATTTTGTAAATACTTGACCAATTTGAAATCGGTTTGAAACAGAAAAAAGTGTAAAACGCCCGATATCAGATGGGTGGTAACTCTTTTACAAATCAAGTGATAAAAACGTTATTGACGACCAGATTAAGTTTTGGTTGGTCGTCAATACTTTCATATCAGCTGATTTTTCAAAGATTATCCTTGGCATTCAGCAAAGTCATGGAGTGTTCCCGCTGTCTCTGCTTAAATTCTTCTTTTCAAATCGGTCATCTTTTGACAGAATTGTTGGAAAATATCGAAAATATTATGTCAGGTGATTCCCCGCCGTGATATAAGATTCGTGGGGTGGAAGAGGGTTGAAATTGGTGGCATGTACTACTGTATAAGAACGCCCTTTTAATCAAATTAAGCTAATCTTACACGAAAATGTATCTTTGATTACCGGGTCTTAACATACATATAGTCCTTTAATTAACGATATTATGGCACATGTTTACAAAATTTACCCTTGCAAAAATCGCAATAGCAAAGTCATAACTACTGTAAATTTGCATGTGATGGTTCGAATCTTGCAGGTCCCTTACACCTTCAAGATTTGAACCAAGACATGCAACGTTGAACTGAAAATTAACAAGGATTACCTTTTGTTTATTACTGTAAAATTTGTAAACATGTGTCATTATATTGTAACTGGACTATAATAAAAAAAAAATCAAGGCAGAAGACGCAATATTGAAACTATATTAAATCCTTTTCTTAAGCATTTATTCGTATAGATTTTGAATCAATCAAGTGTATTGGTGGGTGCATACATAACATGCGCGGATCCAGAGGGGGGATAGGGGGTCATGACCCCTCCATCCCCCCCCCTGAGATTTGGCGAAAAAAGGGGTTAAAGATCGGATGACCCCCCCCCTGGGAAAAATACCTGGATCCGCGCTAGCATAATCCATCTCCCCCCCCCCCCCCCCCCAAAAAAAAAAAAAAAAAAAAAAAAAACTGTACCAGTCCAAATGAATAGAAAACACTGAGTAAAAGGGACATATTGATGATAATCAACAACATCTTCTTTTCTCTCAATGTTTTTTCAAATTATTTCTACAATGGACGTCAAAACCAGACTTGTTAAGAGAAGGATATATCAGTGCTTTGCTCTTTATAACCAAATCAGTAAATTCATAACAATTGTAGGCCTATTGAAACAGTTACTTCTTCATTTCTCTTAGTATTTTTCTGTTATTTCTACCAGTGATCTGGGTCCCGTTTTATCAACGAAATTACGCACATTATTTTCGTAGATTTGGACGGAAGTTCAAATTTTTTGCGTAAGTGCGTTTTACAAAACATGTTCGCAGCTAAGATTAGAATTTCCTAAGTTTTTTCCCGTAACGTTACGATCAAAAATAATTGACGCAAATCTGTTCGTCACCACTGTCGATGCCTAAATTTACCGTTTAAAGCCTTGATAACCCCAAAATTACTGAAAACATCAAAATATCTATGAAAGGGAATGTTGAAATTGAACAAACCACGGAAAATTCATGTGAATAGCAATGGATTTTGTGCTAACAATAGACTGGGTTTAAAGTTATTTTTGATAAACCGTCAGTGTTGTCATAAAATATCGTAACTACGTCCTGATTTAAGCCGTAGCTACGAGATTTCATAACAGCTCCAACGAATTACTATTTTATGTCCGAAATAACGTCACGATTAACTGGATAAAATCGTTCCCTATTTCGCTGTACTTTCACTTTCTTTTTTGTTGCTATTTATAGAATACAACATGAAAAAGTATTTTTCATGTATTTCCTATTCTAATGGAATGAATGTACGTTTAATATACGTTTAATCGCCAGAGTGTTCAGGACGATAATATTTAAGCATTTTTCATACTACTAACAACGAGAAATACGAGAATTATCTCTATCTATGCAGAAAAATACACTTTAAATAGCTTACACGGCCGATATATATTAATATTTACGAGAAAGTAAACCGAAGTGAGAACAAAATCGAATCTTTCCGAAGTGCGTTTCACGGAAATAACCGAGTGCCGTAAATACCCGATCATCGGCGATAATAACCGAAATCCATTATGGTTCCAGATCGTTAAGAAGATTTTCGATGCCGCAACTCGCTGTTGTTGGTCACTTTCTGATATTAGGCTGGGTACCGAATGGGCGCGCACACGTTCCATGTTGAGATGTTCAGCCAGTATCTTATACGCCGTGGCTACACCAATGTCAGATGCTAGCAATGTCCCGAACTGCCAAACGAGCGTCTTTGCCAAGTGTGTAAGCAACGTCAGACGTCAAAACATCAAATTTTCCGTGATGATCATCGGCCGGCCCGCTCTTTTTGAGTTGTATAGAGTTGATGTCATTTCAAAAAATCGTCTGGGCCATCTATACTCCAGCGCTCGAGACACACCGCTACCACTCTGTGCCATTTCCATCAATTTCTTTGTTTCCACGAGAGTCTTTCCTAATTCCACGCAATTTTTATGTAAGATCGCTGCTCCGCCTTTACGTCACAGTTAATTTTGACGTCGATGTTGCGATAGTAGCGACTGCCGCAAAATCACGATAACCTGCGTATTAACGACTACAATGTTTTGAAATTTTAACTGAATCACGTCACAGATAGACGTTACGCGCAACGTAAATTTAGTACGTTAATTCCCGTGTTTTCATTGTGAATTTAGTTGGTTAAGTTGTACGATGTTAATAGAATTAGAAATAATTACGAGGTGCTCCGGGTCGGGATACCATGCATGTAAAATATGCGAATTTAACCAAAAGAATGCAATAAAATCATGTTTTTTATCTACCTACAATTTAAATAGAGGTTGTTTCGAACATATCTGTTATATCAACTTGATCCGATATCTTTTAATGAAAATAAATGAAGTGTCTCAATAATTTCCGAACAACCCTCGTATGTAACTTAATGATAAGACTGGAAATAAGACTATGTAAAAAGGGACATAACATTCCAATTTCTTTTTTTAAAAGTATGTCTTGATGCCAAGATTGTTTATTCTAATGAGTATACGAGTACATGCTATCAATTTTTTGAAGTTGTTATTTATAAGCGAAAAATACGGCTTTAAAGTTTAGAAAGAAATGACAAATTACACATACCAGTGATATTTTTACAATTTAAAGACTGTGAGTCCTGGGGACTCGCTAGATTCCATATCAATGAGTCCAGGTACTAGCTTAGTGAGTCCAATACACTATTTTTAATAGGAAATCTGTAAAAATTGTTGCATCCTGGGACTCGCTAGAATTAAAACTTTGCATCCCTGAGACAAAATAATGAGTTAAAGTTGCAGGATGCGCAGGTAAAAAAATCACTGCATACATATAAATCTGAACTGTTGTCCACAACAATTTGTTTAATTTTAGCACAAAAATATATATTTCTCGTAAACGGTGCACTATTTTGGCTTGAAATTTTCATAAGAAAATAGGCTCTTTCAGATAAAAATAAAAGTAAATTAACGAAAAAATAAATGTGAAATGTCACTTTAATGATAAGACTCGAAATAAGACTGTGTTTTATTCTACTACTTATGTTATATACTTAACAAAAGTTCTAATCGGTCACTTTTGAAATTGCAATACCTCGATTATTTATCAACCAATCAGTGTAAAATTTTACATGTGTTATTCCTTGCATAAATAATTGACTATGCGTATTTTTGAGTGCTCTGAAACATTGAGGGGTGGTAAAGATGTCCATGTACTTCGTTTTCCCGATTTGCACGTGAAAAAATTTCGTGCAACAAAAACCACGGCCCAGTTTACACACGTGAGTTCTGTATCGACTGTATAGTCAGAAAAACACATAACATGACCAGAATGATACACGAAGTGCGAGGCAGGGCCCTCGGAATGCCACAACGGGGCCTTTCTTTACGACTGGTAAAATTTAGCTGCAGAGAAAACCGGAAGTAGGTGGCAATCGAGGCTTGTTGTCTTCTATGCAGTTTTGATAATTTGTTTCCACCCATTTTCAAGTCGCCAGAACGTTTACATAGGCCTATTTTAACCATTGAGGCCTTACACATGGAATTTCAGACCACCGGAAGTGCTGCAGTTCGCCATCGGAGACGGAGACGACGAGTTACCATACATCGTCAGGACCACCATTTTCCTTCATCATATGAAAGGAACAGATTCCTCCCGGCTTCAATCACTTCAGGTTGACTGTGGGGTCGACATGGACGCAACATTACACCCCAGACTGTGCACAGTACGCTGTAAAGTGTTGGAATTCGTTGAAAGTAGCCACTCGGGTGTTGTTATCTGTAGACGTCATCGAAATGTCCGTCTAGTTTGGGCGCGACGTTACCTTCTCTTTACCAGGGCTGCCCTGGCCAACGCCTTCTAAACAAATTAGACCACAACTTTGCATCAGTTTGCCGACGGACGTGTGCTCTTTTATCGCTGTCACGGCGAGTTTCAGAGTGACGAATTTGATTGAGATTGACTTTCTTACCATTATCCTTTCCACGACAAGCTAGTGTGTAGCTGTTATTGAAGCTAACGGTGGCCACACACGTTACCAACACTGCGCTTCTTCGTTTTGTGAATTTTGAAATCGAGGGCACCTCTTTAAGAACTGTTGTTACATCTTACTAAAAAGTCTTAAAATAATCGAATTGCAACAGTCATGTTGGAAATTGATTTCTTCAACAGTGTTCCATAATAAAATGTTTGGAATCGTTTGTTTATTGATTTTATGACGCAAAATATAAGGTGACCGATTAGAACTTTTGCTGAGAATGGCAGTAACACGTTGTTAAGGATGTTGTAGCGTTTGGAAAATCGGTAGTAATTTCGGCATGTCGTAAAGTAGATTTTTATATATTTTAAAATATTTTTAAATGGTATTCCTAAGGGAATGAATATAACAAATTTTAAAAGGTTGCTCTATCTCAATATTTCGGCGTAGACGCCTTTTTCTAGAGAAAAAATGTAAAAAATTTAACGCTACATTATAATATTATACAATTGTTTACGTTAACGCTTACAGTAATGGCGGCGTATAACGTTGACGTCACGACGTTGCCGCCAAACCAAAATGACGTCATTCCCGCGTTAATCAATACTTACGTCAAAGCTTTATACGTATCTTTGACGTTACAGCCCTGTGGATGTCCCGTTGCAAGTTTATTGATCCAAATACTTTCCCGTAATTGTCTCTCAATCTTTTCCGCACCGTATAGCCTTTCTAAGCATACAAACAGCAGATCTTCATGTGTGTGATTTTCCCCAAAGTGCCCATTAATAGGCTTATCCTTCCCTAACCGTACATCTCGGAGGTGTTCCACCATTCTTTCCCTTAGTTCCCTTTCTGTCTCACCAACGTAAATGGTACAGTTACATTTATGGCATAAAATGGCATAAATGACATTCCGTGTACGGATCAACCTTATGGTTTAGGAGAAGTTCTCATTTAAAGTTCTGGCTTCTTTTCACTATTTGTTGCCATGGCAACCAGAATTCTCAATCAATTTCATTTCATTTTAAAGTTTATTAAATAGACATTAATCAGTGCAACAGTCTGCTGAAGTTTTAAAAAAAGATCAATGTTATAGTTAAGGAG
Source organism: Fragum sueziense (assembly GCA_963680895.1). Classification (NCBI taxonomy): domain Eukaryota; kingdom Metazoa; phylum Mollusca; class Bivalvia; order Cardiida; family Cardiidae; genus Fragum; species Fragum sueziense. The sequence goes on along the minus strand of OY804593.1, from coordinate 37,965,725 downwards.
GAGTTCACATTTAAAGTCCTGGCTTTTCCCCACTATTTGTTGCCATAGCAACCAGGGTTCTGAATGAATTTCACTTATGTTTGCTGTTTTGGTAGAGACCAACCCAAAGAGGGTAGCATTATTATGAAGTTTTGAGTAAATCTGCCAAATTACACACAATAAAAAGAATACCTACTAAAATATCAAAGGTTATATAGTCTTGCTTGATATTTGTGGTTTTTCTCTTTGTTTTGAGCGAAATGTCGTACCTTTCTGACCATATTGTGAAAAATTTTCCACCGTGACCTTTCAATTTCTTCGCTTTATTTTGTTGTTACTATTATTATCAAGATCATAGTAGAAGATAGTGTAGAAAAAAAATACTTTAACAATGAAAAAAAAATAAATCAAAGAATGTAACCCATGTTTTTAACAAGTACAATGTAAAGTTCACGAACAAAAATACTAATCTGAATAAAATGATCAAAATAGACGGTTATTGTTCATTCAAAGTTAGTTTTAATGTGTTATCAGTCACAAACAATGTGTTAAGCTTTAAAATAAATATTCATTCATTTCTTTTATAATAGTTTACTTATTTTAATACGAAATAATGATACCTAGCCCATTTTGCAAAATTTCCAAATCCAGAGATATTGTTGTTATGGTTACATTAGAAAAACTGCATTTATCAAAAAAACTTCCACCGTTACCCCAATTTTTTTCATCATTTTCAGTTTTGCCATATATAATTACCTTTCTGCATGAGAAGTTTCAAGGCCAAAAAAATGTTTGATCCAAACGCTACAACTCCCTTAAGGAACAACATGGATGCTAATCAGACTGTGCGTGGGTACATCTAGATCCATGTTGGTCTCAAAGACCATAAGGTACCTTTTCCAAATTCTGGCTCATACATAATTTGAAGTGGACAAATGACAATTCCTTTTAATGTATTTCTAATATAAATAGGTATATGAGTCAATTTCAAAATTCGCAGGTTTTTTAGACCAGTAAATCACGAAAAATTATTGTCAAATATTGTAATTTTTGTGTTCTCAATTTGTTGTTAGATTAATAATAACATGTTTTAAATCATTTTCCACCCTGGATTGTTGGTGTGTAGCTTCTAAATCGGTTATTAACCATGTGTTCCGGACAAAAATGTCTTTGGTGTTCCGGTTAGATAAAGGTATGAATTAATATAGATTAAAAGATATTTCACATTTTTTTCACCAAATTACATTTTAAAAGGTCAATAGCTAATAACTAATAGAAAAGAATCATTTTGGATGCATAATTACATAATAATTTACAGGAAAGTACCTTTGTCTGCTAAAGTTGGAAAAAATCAAACATTTTAGTCTCAAAATGTCTTATTTGAGTCCAAATGTCCAGAAAAGTTTCAATCGTCAAAATTAGTATGTCCAATCTGCTTTATATAACTAGTACTATTGATGCATTTGCTTGATCAGTTTTCTTGGAAAATGAATTCAACATTACCGGAACACCAAAGACATTAGCGGAACACCAAAGACATCAACATAACCCCAAAGAAAATCATGTATTTTCTTTGCTTTAAAATGTTTATTTTGCATTGATTGAGCTTGAAACTGGCAGCTAATATTTGTCCCCAGTGATTCCGCTTCTCGCAACGCACATCAGAACGCTTGACAAATTAAAATGCCAATGAAAAGTCCAAGCTTAACCTCCAGTTGATAGTAAAATCTAACCTCCTTTAAGACATGAATTAAGTAACACGGCATGAGCCGAAAGATATAGGAATGCAAAGAGATATAGTTAATGTGTAATAATTTAGGATTTTAATGCACTAATATAAAACATTTTGGGTAATACTGTTCTAGCATTTACCGTCTGTCAGCCTGCCCGTCAGTTCAAAACTTTGAATTGGCATTTCTCTAAAACAATGGACAAAGAAAGCTAACATTTGGTAAGTAACGATTGTTCAATGACATCTTTATGCTCCATTCATTCAGACATTCCCAAAAAGTCATTTTCAACCCTTAACATGAAACTCCACTTAAAACATCGAGCGAAACCTAGATTTGGCATTTTCTCTAAAATTATTACACGAACAAAGCTGAAATTTGGTATGTTACCTTATTTTAATAATATCTATCTGATCCACGCAATATGACATACGTCTGTGCCATTTTATTTTTGTCTTTGGCGTTCCAGTGCTCAGACCGAAACACCAAGGACTGGAACACCAAGGACAATTTCACACTAATTTGCAAAAATATAAGTGAAAATCGGGTATTTGCTAAATCTACTATTGAACGCATTTACTGTACTTTCAGTCAGATATACCGGACAAATATCTAATGAAAAGGTACCTTGCAAAGTATTATAAAGTGCGTCATCCCAAAGACAAACAAAAAAAGTATTGTACAAGTTGACCGCCTTCTTTTTCAATTTATTAACAAGACACAAAATAAATTCTTCCTCTTTCAATTGTAATGTATGAGCCTACGATAGCTTTTCAAAAGGAGGTACATGATTTGTGTCTACATCTAATTAAGATTGCATTTCTTTGACCTTTTAGACACTGGAACACCAAAGACAAAAATCTGTGGGACAAGGATATATGATGATTTTTATACCATTTACATAATATCATTTGGGTAACTGGTATATTCAAAGTGTAATTTAACATCTTGTCATGCAAACTAACCCAAAAAAGTTTTTCAATTACGGTTAAAAGTAGTTATCTTTGCTGGTCAAAACCAATGAGGGTAGCAGTGGGACAAAGCAAATTTACACATTTCAGGCCATATAACATGTAAAATATCTCACTAAAGCATGTAACATGCTATATTTTTATGCTTAATCAACACAATTACATTGGTATGGACTCATTTTTAACATTAATGTTTATTTGATTACTTAAATGTACAAGTTATCACACGTGGACAAGAAAACCTGCGAATTTTGAAAACGACTCATATAAGAAATTATTTTCTTTCTTTGATTAAGTTACGCAACCGTATTTCAAATTTGTACCAGGGAACGTCGATTATCTTTGTTTTTTAAAGATGTATTTAAGACAATTTCAAACGCTGTTGACAACATGTCGTTGCTTTTCAACAAAAACCTCGTATCTACAGCTTTATACAAGCTGTAGATACGATGTTTTTTTTTGTTAAAAAGCGACGTTGTACCTAAATTTTTCGCAGTCAAATGACGAAACATCGGTTACAGAAGACATCAAAAGAAATCACAAAACAAATTTTAGGAAACTCCTTGAAGGCATAATCAATAACTCTAAAGACGAATCAGCCTCCTTGTTAAGCAGACTATCGGCCAATAAGACACTGATAGCTAGGGGGAAATCCTTCTTAAGATGTTTAATCGATCCATCCAAAATCCGGGGAGGATTGGACATTAATGTCATGTGATCTGCCTCAACCAATGATAAACTACCGAATTTCCTTATCTCTTTTTGAGGAAGTTTCTACTGGTTAAAAAGAAAACGCTAAAGGGTACAATACTTCTTTTGAACTACATACTTCTATTGCATATTGCTTTGCTTTGGTACAGTGCTACTTTCTTAACACGCCCACTTATTTGGTCACCAGCAAATGCTTCCAATTTTAACCGGTCTTGGCATGACAATGTTAGACAATTAGCATTGGGAAAACGTTTTTTTTTTTTTTTTTTGGGGGGGGGGGGGGTTGTTTGTTTGTTTGTTTGTTTTTGTTGTTTGTTTTTTTTTTTGCCTTTTTGCAAAAATTGAAGAAGGACACACTTTTTAGCACAAAGATGATCATTCTAAAGAGGTCCTCAGAGAGAAGCATAAAAGTTGATCTAGAACTGATATGAAGCATTTGAAATACCATTGCATAAACTCCTAAAACTGAGAAAAAGAAACAAGATTGTCTTGTAGATCTATATAGAAATTTAAAAGAAGAACAATGAAATAAAATCGAACGTGCATGTGGAGCATGAGCAAAAGTCAAAAGAATTTCTTATGTGTGGTTACTTCTCACTAGCTGAATTTTTTTACAGATTTATTGAAAGCCGGCTCTTGAAGCCGGCCTTCTTTGGAATGCTTTTTTCGATTTAGACGTGTAGGATGTGGGAGGCTAACAATTAGAACATTTTCGACATATTGGTTTAGAACTGACTGATTTGTAAGTCAATAATTAACGTTTACCTTGCAAGTTATATTTTTTAAATATTTTTCTCCTTTGCGAGCAAAAATATCGCAAAATTGACCTCATTCGTATATCGTTCCAATTCCAAAAACTGACCGCCCCCGATCACGTGACTACCAGATTAACCACGGTCCATAGAAATACTGGAATGCACAAAAACCGAGACGTACATAGAATGTCGATATATTACCTATTAAACGTTATTGGCAACCTTTGGAAGTTATCGAAACGCGTATCAAATCCGGCACTTAACCCAATCCCACGTGAACGTCTCTGTTGAAAGCATCCGATCATGAAATACTCATGCGTTTCGGTATTTCTATGGACCCGATATACTGGGTTACCGCCCCTTGAAGGACCCGATAGATAAGTTGTAATTTGTCTATACTATCAACCGAACGCTGTAGCTCAATCGGTTAGCCGCTCGTACTTACAGTCATAATTGTACTCTAAGGTATGGGTTCAAAACCCACTGTCGATTATGTCAACTTTTTCTCAAATACTTTTTTGAAAGGAACTTTTGTCATTTGTTATATATTTAGTTAGGTATCCAATCTGATTCCTTTTTGTGTGTGTTTATTTTTCTAATATGTTTTTGCATTTAAAGCGTTTAATTTTTTTGCTATCATTTTCTTTTCATTATGATAAAAATCACACATGAAAACAGCCTGATTTGACAGAATGTCAATAGATGGCTGAGAACAACGTTCTCCAACAAAGGGAATTAACTTTGACAGCACGAGTCAACAGTGACCAGGATTAATTTTTTGGCTGCATCAATTTGAAGTTGAAGTTTAGAAATTGTTTAAAAAATTATAAATTAACACTTTCATCTCGCAATGAAAATGACTATTATGACCTTATTACCAAGTTGCTGTATTTTTTAGATAAATCATACTATCTGTAATTCTTTAGTCAGTAAAATTCAAATATTGCATTGTATTAAAGCTGCAGACACTAGCTTGGTCAAATTGCAAAAAAACCCAAAAAACGGAAAAAATGGAATGAAACGCATAATTCTTTTAATGACCACCTTTGGATTAGTAACGGAAGGCGGTTGAGACAAACAATGAACCTAAAATAAGATAGTTATTGCCGAAATTAAGTGAAATCCGTGGAAAAAAATGAAAAACGTTTGTCACGTTTTTCAAATCTATTTTCCTCACTGTTTACATTTTGCTCAGATGTAAACACAACATTTTTGTATAAAACACAATAAAACTCTTATAAAGTAATAACGTAGATACGGGTAAAATTTAGGTAGAGTGATTGAGCGGTATGTGTGCTGTACAGGACATCCGAGTTCTATCCTAGGTCTCGGCGATTCTTTTACTCTCTTTTTTTCTTTTCTTCTTTTCCATCATTTGTATTTTTACACAAAATACAAGCTGCCATCTGCCTAGCAAATGAAATTTCGTATCTAAGAGCCATTGAAGACGAAGAAAAAAGTATATAAAAAAATATGCAGACAGCTGGATTCGAACTCGCGGCTCCATAATTGTAAACTGACCGCTTTACCTATCAACCTAAATTTTCTTAGTCATTACGCCAATAAATATGAACAATGTATAGTTTTATCCATGTGCCAAAGGATCTTGTGCGAACTATAGAAGAAATCAAAATCCAAACGACAGGAGATTTAGATCCAAGCCTATCTTTATCGGGGATCAAACAGAGCGATGGAAAGGTGAAATGATAGGCATAATCGAAGCTAACACGAATCGAATCATGTTGCCAAAACCCTGATCGATACATCAATAGTGGTCACGTGAGAAGACGCTTGGAGGGGTGTCTGAGAATGACATCATCAAAGTCCTGCGAAATACTTTTTCTATAAGATTAAAAGCGGTAATTTGTGGAACCCCCCCCCCCCCCCGGCATTTCGTTTTAAAGGAGAATTTCATTGAATTGGGGTACAATTGAGCTTGAAAGGTGTATTGTTTAAAAAATATTATTAATGACCCAGCGAAGGACCACCAAATGGTTGTTAAGTTGATTTTTCGAAGAAAATTCGAGATAAAGCACCTTTAAACATTTACAAATTCTACATCAAACAATGAAACAATTGAAAAAATAGAAAAAAACACACACTGATTTACAGAAGAACGTGTCAGTAACGTGAACAAAATATCCATTTCTTTGAAGTAAAGCAATGAACAAATATTTAGTTAGGTTCAGAAGAATTGACTGGGACGAAATCTGACAATCCGCTGCCTACAGCCAATAGTAATGAGAGCCTAGCAGACAAATTTGCAGACCATTTCATGGACAAAATTGACAAAATACGTGATTCGCTGAGCAGTTATGCCAACTATCAACCTGACAAAAAGAATGCGCCTCCTATAAACACTCTGGATGAATTGACGGAAGAAGAAGTAAAGAAGCTCATCAATGAATTACAAACTAAATCTTCAGAGTTGGATATATTGCCTACGAACGTCCTCAAGTCCTTCTTACACGAACTACTCCCGACAATTACAAATCTAGTAAACCTGTCCCTGAAGCAAGGAGTCTTTCCGTCAAAGTGGAAAGAAGCAATAGTTAGACCTCTACTTAAAAAGTCTGGACTACAACTTCAATATTCAAACTACAGGCCAGTTAGCAACCTGTCGTTTCTGTCTAAATTGATAGAAAAAGCTGCAGTATACAGATTGAATGGACATGCAAGTGAACATAATTTGTTGCCAACGAATCAATCAGCATATAGACAATTCCACTCTTGTGAATCAGCTTTAATTAGACTTGTGAATGACCTGCTCAATGCGATGGAAAACCAGGAAGTAACAGCACTAATCGCCATTGATCTTAGCGCAGCGTTCGACACCGTTGATCATGACATTCTGATAGATGTTCTTCAAAGCCAATATGGAGTCTGTGGTACAGCTCTACACTGGATAGACTCCTACTTGCGTCCGCGTAGCTGTCGTGTGAGTGTCGAGTCAACGTTGTCATCACCGCGTACTCTGCAGTGTAGTGTTCCCCAAGGTAGTTGTCTTGGTCCCTGGCTTTTTCTAACCTATGCGGGTACTATATTTGACGTGATTTCACCATCAATTTCTGTGTATGGGTTTGCGGACGACCATATAGCAAATACACGTTTTAAACCATCCAAGGAAGATCAAAGAATTACAAATCCCGAAAATGACCGTGAAAAATTGGCTGTGAAAGATCTTGAGCAATGTGCACTTGTAATTAATGACTGGATGAATCAAAACAAACTCAAAATGAATGCATCAAAGACTGAATTTATCATGTTTGGTAGTCGACAACAATTGCAAAAGTGTTACACTAGATCAATTGATGTTGCAGGTGATCAAATTAAATTGCAGAATTGTATCAGGTATTTAGGTGCATTCTTGGACGAATCTCTTAACTTTAAAGGGGCTCATTCTATGTTGTTATGCTTCCGAAGTGTTCTGGAACTCATATTTGTGCATGGAAAAACAATTAGCAATGCATAAAAACCCCAATCTCGGCGAAAAAAACATCTTTCCTTTGCTATAGATCAATCCTTTACAAGCGTGTTTACACATTCTATTTTTACTTCAAAACAAGACAAGGTCACGGTCAACGAGACACACCTCCGCGATATTAACACACCGTACAACCAGCTGTGTGGATGACTGTGACCTTATTTGCGAGGAATACGTGAAAAGGTTTATTTTGTACAAGCACTGAACATTTATACGCGTATTTATCAACTATAGAATACCAAAGATCCTTTCGTTTATTTATAAAAGTAAATTCATTTGACCTACCATGCACATGACATCAGATGCCGAATCTGTCTTCGCTGACTTTCTACGCAGCCGGTTGTACGGTGTGTTAAATGTCGCTGAGCACAGATGACGTATCTCTGACGTAATTGATTTTTGAAGGTTGGGCATATGTAGCCGTTACAAAACAAACACAAGGACGACCAGCATGTTATTAATTGACTTGGATTTTAATACTTAATAAAGCTCGTGGAGTGTTAAGATTGGAGATAAGTGATCTACCCCTTCAGGTTGGTAATTTCATACATTGTTTCTGGTTTGTAATTATTGTGCCATTTGCATTTTCGACAGCCTAGCTCGACCCCCTTTAAGGAACATGTGAAAAGAAAATGCAGGGTGGCAATGTTGAACTATTTCAGAATCAAATGCATTCGGAAGTATCTGACGAAGGAAGCCACTGAGATCCTTGTGCTATCATTGGTCATTTCCCATCTGGACTACTGCAATGGAATTTTACACGGAATCGCTCAAACTGAATTAAGTAAACTACAGAGGATACAAAATTTGTGCGCCAAACTTGTGTTGAACCGTAGAAAGATGGACAGTTCCAGGCAGGCTCTGTACGACTTACACTGGCTACCAATTAAGGCCAGAATAACGTTTAAAATCTTAACGTTTATGCACAAGTGCTCCACTGGACGTGCTCCGACATATTTAACGGATCTGCTTTTGGCCAAACCGAGCGGGCGTGAACTGAGATCGTCACATTCCAATGACAAATGCTATCAAGTTCCCTTTAACAACAGAAAGACGTTCAGTGACAGAAGCTTCGGCACAATAGGACCGAAACTTTGGAATAATCTTCCAGTCAGTTTGAAATCATGTGAAACAATCGAAAGTTTCAAGAAACAGTTGAAAACTCATTATTTCACAAATTTTAATTCTCTGTTTTAACCCTTGTCCGAAAGACACAATTTTGAAATGCTCGCCTTTAAACCAGTTGTAGACGACAAAATAATTACACACATAGTATATTAAGTGCAAATTATAGCATAGAAAATTTTAAGGGGAAAGGGAAATTGTTAAATATCGGCGAATTCTTCTTTCCTCTCAATATTTTCCATCATTATTCATAACCTACTTTGGACGAAAAAACCTAGTCTTACTCGGGAAAGGGTGAACAGAAAATATGACTTATCTTTTTAACACTGTGTTTTGTGTATAGATATATCGTAGGTGGGATGTCAGAATCTCGTACCTACAGCTTTTCTAATCTGTAGTTATGAGGTTTTGACCCCCATCAGCAATATATATTTAATCATTTTTGTAAAACGCCATTGAATATGAACTGTCGTAAAAATAGGCGTTTAATCAAATATAAACAGTTTAAAGTTTTAAAGTTTATAGATTTCAATTTTGTTGTTAAAAATTCGTTATTTTTAAGTTAATCTTGGTTATGCGAGCTGGTATTTGTTTTAAGTTAACCATGGTAATGTGAACTTGTGTAGGTGGTGCAGGACCATTCGCTGAGAAATCTAAAGGCAGCATAGTCTATTATTGCACTTGAGGTCACCCAAATGAGCAAACATGGCATTTTGCGGGACTTGCAGAATGTATACATTTTAAAAGTAGAAGTCACTTGAACTGCAAACAAACAAAACGCTATCAAATAATTGCTACTGCAAGTCCACGATAATTCCGTTGGGGTCTTGATACTGTAAGTTCAACAAGAAAAAGAAAGATATAATTAACATGACATGGTTGAAATATATCACTTCAGCAAAATTTTCATGGATGGCTACCAAAAAACTGCCGGCCTCTGATGCTATGCGTCAAAATTTTGTCTTGTTACCTTTGGATCATTATTACAAACGTTACAATGCTCATAAATAAGAATTGTTCTTTAAATAGATCTACCTGTCTTTAAAAGTGCAAATTGAAAAAGCATGCATTTAAATGATCAAACATAGACATGCATTTATTTTCATGACGTCATAAGACCACTTCCGCTATAAATTAATGCGAAAGCACTTCCGGCCTAAAGGTTGATCTGCGAGACCAGAAATGGTCTCTAAACCTTGAATCAGGAAAACAAAGTCGTAATTAAATACCAAACTCCATAAAGTGTTCCCTCCGCATTGAAACATTGCGCCATGTCCATAAACAATGATAATATGTTGATCAGCGTTAAAGATATGGGGTACAGGCACGTCTCAGACGAGGCTTTTCATTAGCGCCGCCATTTTCTCGCTTCTGCGTAATGTCTTTCCTGGCAAATCGCACGCCTTCGGGGCAATAATTCCTTCTTAGCCCTGACAGAAAAGTAATACCGCGATCCATTCTCAGACATTTTTAATGCTCAGGTGAAGAAAATAATGGAATCGCACTAATTGAAGTGACTTATTTTTATTAGCGATGACAGGTTAATCACGAAGGTCTTTTTCTCTCGTTGTTAATCAATTTTATATCAACCGTTACACATTCGTGAAGTTTTTCCATTGCGGCTATTAACCTATGACCAGACGAGAAATATATAAACAACGTCAAAATCCAATATAACTCACGATAAATGATCTGGCAGAGCATCTCTAGCTAATGGCTAGAGATGCTCTGCCGGGTCATTTATCCTGAGCTATACAATCGGAGACTATGGCCTGTTTACGATGAGAAATAAAGTCTTTCTCGGTCAAAAAAAAACTCTTTTCATATTTCCACGTGACATTTTCCAAAAAAGCCTTTAATTTTGCGTATTTATGTATAAACAGTAAATCAGTACCACCTATGGATTCAAAAAGGGTAAAAGGACCCAGTAGATTAAAGACAAATGGATACAATTTGCATGCACATTGAACTGACATTTTGTTGTAATATGTGTCCAAAAAGATGTGTGTGTGTGTGTGTGTGTGTGTTTTTTTTTTTTTTTTTTTTTTTTCGTTTTTTTTCCCAAAACAAAATTAACTTAACACACGCAATTTTCTGTTAAAAAACGAAAGAAAAAATATATTTGATTCTGAAGTTTATCTGATATATAAGTTTGTAATTTTTTAAAAGTAGCTATCGAGTTCTGAAGCTAAACGTACGATCTTAGCCATACTTTAATTTCGTATAAAAATTTGTGACATTTGCAATTGGTATTTCATAAAATATCGCGCTCTTTTTGCCTGGTGGGGTATCACTTGTCGTCTGCAAAATTAATCAGAAAAGAAATCATTTGCATCACGTGACAAAAATCTGAGTAGCTGCTTCGCGGCAGGACAGAATAATACCTAGAATTAGGCCTACTGGATGCAAAAAAATATATATATATATATAACCTTGTCAGTCTGTTCATCAGAACTATACACAAGACGTGATAGCTTTTCCAAATACAATACCTTTTTAATTACTGTTCATCTAACGTAGGGGTTGAAAGTAAAATCCTTAATCCCCTCTTACCTGTTGTTCTACTGCGCATTGTATACAATCTGGCCATGTTCAATGCCAGTAAAATATTGACGATGTTCGGTTTGTTTTGGTGTTAATCTATCATACTAGACAGGGACTACATGTATGAAAATTATGGCCCAGACCAAAGAGCTATGGCTCTCATCTGCATATGAATCTTTAAATGTGTAAGCTTGGAGTTTCAAATGTTGTTTCAACAACGATAATGTTCTTGATCCTCTACAAAAACTTTCAGAGTGGACTGTCCCTAAACTTTGTCGTTTGGGAAAGAGTTACAAGTTACAACTAGCCCATATTTGAGCCAGGATCTGGAAAAACGTCCCTTATATCATTTGAGAACGGCATGGGTCCAGATCAGCCTGCGTATACACACAGTCTGACCTGGAATCATGTTGTTCTCCAATAGTTTCCTCATGGTCAGTTGCAACTATTTGAGAGTAACATGGATGGTGGCTAGAATGCATTAAGACACAGTATGGTCTTGAAATCTGGCTGTCTCAAATGCTATAAGGGACGTTTTGCCAGATCCTGGCTCATTTGTATGTCCCAATCTGTCATGGCCTGCCATACTTCATCTAAAAAAAATATGTGATATTTCTTCTGATAGGGGATCCAAATAGATGTAGAATTTATTGCTATCGTTTTAGCTAATTTATTTTATGTCTGTTTGACGCCATCTTAATTTGACTTTTTTGATTGACTTCGCCACCCTAACGGTATAGACACTGCTCAAAACTATGTCGCTTGAAATAAGAAAAGATTTTGGTGATTTACACTTTCAAAAACAAGACTTAATCTTGACTTCCTGAGAGAAAGCTTGCGACCGCACTGAGGCAAGAGAAGAAATGCTGAAAAGTAGTATTTCTCTTTTTTTCTCAATATTTTCTTCGCTCTATTTTAAACACAATTATCATCAAAATCTATTTTGTCATCTCCAGCATCTTTCAGTTTTGGTCTTGTCCATTATTAAAAGGAAATTTTGAACAATAGCATTTCATTAACAAAATTAACAGGGCTGTTGCAGTGCACGCATACTTCAATACAAAAATATATATTTACTTTTAATAATTCTTTATACATGATACTAATGCATAAGGAAGATTTGCTTAAAATGGATATAAAATATGAATGCAACGCGATAATCTGTATCCTCAAAACATCTGTGCAAAGGGCTTTTTAAATTAGAATAAAAATGCAGATTGATGTTGGGAATAAACACCTTAATTTTTAATTGCATCTGCAGTAAATTATTTGGAGACAATAAGAACAACAACGACGACGTAAATAGTATAAATACATCTAGTATCATGAATGCGTTTTGGTCGACCATGGAGGTTGTCTTTAAAGAGACACTCCATTCCCATTTAATTTTTAAATGATGTTTTGATGTCAAGACTTGTTATTCTAATGCTTTAAATTGCTATCAGTTTTTTTTAAATTGTTGCTGATGAGCAAAAAAAAAACGCTTTTAAAGTAGAGACGAAACTGACAAATTCCATAAACAAGTATACTGTGGTTAACCACAATTGCTTTAATCTTACGAAAAAAAAATATTCCTTATAAATAGCTTGAAGTTTTCATGAGATAATATGCTCTTTCATGCAAATATAAAAGTAAATTTTATGAGAAAATATCTATGGGGTGGGTGGAACTTATAATGTTTGTATTTGTAAATTTTAGTAAAAAAAAATTAAATGCTCGCAGTCACAAATTCGTGGGGTAAAGGAGTGGTAACTGATGGTCAAAATATGCACAGAGGCTGGCTAATACGATTGCATTTCGATATGATCTTTAACCATTAATTCCAGCCTATCTGTAACCAAAATCTCCCCGCAGTCACCACAATATCGTCATTTAAAATCTATTTACAAACACGTATAGACCCTGTCCGCTTAACATGATCAGCCCTTTCCCAAACGACGATATTTTAGACTTCTCACGCTCGTACACTGTTGCAGACAACAAAACTGATGTTTAAAAGAGAATTATTTGTTACATTTTAGGATAGAACATATTTAGACAAGAGGAAAAAATACAGACTTTCAAGTTTTTACCGTTAAATTTTTAGAAATCACAAACCTAGCAATGTTTGATTGCTGGTAAATATACTATAGGACAACAAAAACTTCGTAAAATAGAGTTTTGAAACTTTTGATAGTTTTACCAAAACAAAATCTGTTAAACAGTACCTTTAAAATTAATTGTACAGGACATTTTAAGTACACAAAAAGATCATAGAAATACCATAAAATATATTGAACACCTTTCCAGGTACATTAAGGTAAGAGAAGAGGACCCTATCGTATTGACGAGGTCGGCAGAATCGCTTGACTTAAATTAATATTCTCTTATCGCGTGCAATCGGACGCACTTCAGCCACGCCATGACATTGAAGATGAGAATCACTTTAAATGTGAATGTCCTCATATTTAACCCTTTCCAAGACAAAAATTTACACAGTTCCAAATTTATAGCCGTTGCGCAGGATGTAAAATTTAATGAAAATGGAGTGCTTCCATTTGTTATTTATCTTCTTTTTGCCTAAGATTTTAAAATTTGTCAAGTATGTTTTTTTTAAATTATTATTTTCAAAGCAAGTCTTCATCCATCTGTCATACTCTTACAGTTGCTTGTTTTTGTCAACCCTAATAATAAGCGATAACGCTTTGGAAGAAAATACAGGGGTTGCTTCTGATCAACTAAGGTTTTCCCCCTAAAATGTTCTATATACACTCGGTTAAGGTATTATGTGAACTTAAATAGAATAAAATTGTTACTTGAAAAATACAAAAAAATACAAATGTAAGAATACAAATGTCAGTAAACAGCATGTTATCCTTTCATAGAAATAATCGAACATACATCACAAATGTTATAAAAAGTTAAAAAGTTCATTATGATCCGATTCTGGTAAAGGGTTTAACGCAGCAGTTTTGGCAAAATACGAATAAAAACACAAATGGAAGGCGTCTTGGGCACTCGAGGGGCACGTGACCCCTTTGTAAAGGGACTGCAGTAGGGATCATCCGGCCATTATGAAGTAAATTAAAAAGACAGGTGATCTGTGGCTATGATCGGTGACTGTCAAACTGTTATCTATTTTCTTTATGTTCCGCGTTGACCACAACAGTAATCTGGTGTCCCGCTGCTAAACTTGGAAGGTGTCCGCATTTAAATGGGTTCTTAAATACCAAAACAACCTTTTTCATCCTTATTAACATTAAGCAAAATGATACCTTCGGTGATTGTTAAATTGGTGAATGTCGAATTAAAAACTTTCGATTTTTCGACCGTTATTGCTTCTTTTTGTTTAAGCACATTAGATTTTACAAAAGCAAACTAGAAACGACATGGTTGTCTGTTCCATTGTATTATGTGGGTAATGGTTAAAGTCAAATCTTACACAAGATTTATGGTGGCTTCACAGTTGTGACACTGAGCAGGTGCTCCACTCTACAGCTTAAATGCTACAAAAAAGAGGAAGGCCATCTCTTAAATAAAAACATGATTATGATATATATGAGTTTGTAGCAAATTGAATATCGCTCTTGTTAAAGTCGTATCATGTAATATAATGCAAACACTGAAAATGTTGAGGGGTAAACGTATGTGTTGAGCCCCATCCCCCGATTGCTAGGTAGACAATTTATTTTGCGAGTTTCAAATTTTGAAAAAAAATACAGACTTTCTACTTTCACGCATTAACATTCTCAAAAGTAAAGCTATGTTTTCTAAAGCCACTATCACGACACGACTTACTTAGTATTCTGTTTGTCCGAAACAGTTTCTCCAATTCTACTAGCTTTCTGCAACTTGCTCTTCATGTGTTATATATAAATACTCCGTAAATATTGACCTGAACCTGTTGAATATGTAATGAGTAACTGTGATGCGGAATAGTCAATACTCGCCAGCACTCCTCACTGTCGAACAGAGTCGATAGTTTCCATAAGCATTGGAACTTTGTATTCTGCACGTGCTCCTCGTGTCAATATACGTCGAAGAGTGATTATTTGCATCACAGTTACTCATTGCATATTCAACAGGTTCAGGTCAATATTTACGGAGTATACCATCATTTCTGTATCACTTGTTTACGCATTATTTACGTGGGTTGTGGTCTCGAAAACACTAATCGTCGGTGTTATTACAAAACCTCGTATCTACAGCTTGATTAAAGCTGTAGATACGAGGTTTTGCAATAACATCGACGTAATGTTATTCCCTCCAACACCGACAAGAGTTTTATCCAAATCTACTAGCTTTCTGCAACTTACTCTTGCTGTATTTACCACTACTTCTATGCCACTTGTTTACGATCTATTTACGAGGGTTGTGGAACCGTTGGTGTTATTGCAAAACCTCGTATCTACAGCTTGATTAAAGCTGTAGATACGAGGTTTTGCAATAACATCGACTTAATGTTATTCCCTCCAACACCGACAACAGTTTTTCCTGGGTCCCATGAGACCCTGTTTCTGCGATGATGTATCATGCGATGTCACTTTCCTCGGCTCTTAATTGAGTAAATGGTGGTCGGTATAAAATCCTCCCCGTAAGATGAACAATGAAATATTAATGAGAAACTTAGAGGGACTTCATTAGGAAGATTGGAGAATTTACCCTTCACCAAACAACATGGCGGCCTTTCTTTTATGGGATGGTTATGTCATGCGATTGAAGAAGTTGAACATAGCAAACGTTGTGGTAGATGCTGGTTTTAATGTATACAATCCATCATTAGCACTAAAGAGCCATAGGCGAAATTTGAAAAGTGCCAATAATTCCTAATCTGTGAAATCCGGCACGGCGAATCAACTTGTGTGAAGTGCATTTTCATGTGTGTGTGTGTGATTTGATGCATTTCGTATAGCTAGAAAGTGGTGTTTTAATGATGGGCTGTATACCTTAAGTTTGTCATCGAAGAAAGAGCAACAGTGTCATTTTAACTTAATTTCTTCTCAGATCTCTGCTTTTGCTAAACATAACGTATAAACTAGTAAAGGGGTGTATTACAAAATGTCCATTTTCAACCATTTTCTATTATTATATTCGCTAAATTTAAACACTTTTGGTGACAAAGTTCTTTTTAAATTTGCAAAAGAAACATATATTAGCGTTTTTACAATTCTTGAGGGAAAAGATGTACTGTAAATATGAAAGATGCGTTTTAAAGTAGTAGTTAATAATGTCCCAGACTTCAAAGACGTAAGGGCAGAAATAGCTTTGAAGTGAAAATTACCCGGTTATTGAGTGCGTGGTGCGACATTTCATAGGCACCAAAATTGGTATTTAACGTGCGATGTAATTGATTGAGAAAAACAACGTCTAACAACCGACCCAGCCTTAAGTACAAAGCACATGACATCATTAAGACTTTCTGTTTTTGCTATTTTGTTACTGTCCTGCATAAGTCTTTATTTTCATGTTCAAAAACGAAATGATTTTGACTTAGTGTTAACTGTTGTTAAAAGGTGTTTGTTGTTAGCTGTTGCTAGCTGTTGTTGTTGGTGGTGGTGGTGGTGGACGTGGTGGTGGTGATGGACGTGGTGGTATTATCATGCTCATAAAATATTACTTCGGCGTATTTCAACCTGCATGACAAGACCATGATTTTAAGTACCGTAGACCCCTACATGGCAGGCGACTCAGTGTCTTTTATAGCCAACCCTTTCTCAGACGGCAAACAGTTAGAATATTCCGTTCCGAAAGCTGATAAAGGTCAGATGACAAAATAGTCATTAATGAGGATAAAATGTGCGTACATGATCACAACATAACACTTTTAAGACAAAATAAGAAAATGCTGAATGTCAGAATTTCCTTCTTCTGTCTCATTATTTTCTGGGGTTTTCTGTCTTGTGGACGACAAAACAATGACTTAATTTGGAAAGGAATTAAGAGCATTGATCAATTAACCGTGGAGAAAGCATGAAAGTACAAATCTTTATAGAGTGCAAAGCCATCAAACGACGCTCTAAATACAAATTGGTCCAGATGTTTGGCTGGGTTTTTCTATTTAGAAAACTTGAATCAATTTTGGGAAACGCTTTTTTATGCAGTCGTCTCATGGTGATATTTAAGGTATCAAAACCCTCAAAAGCACCAAAGAGCCAGAGGCGAAATTTGAAAAGTGCCAATAATTCTTAAAGTGTGTTACATTTCCATTCTCAATACAAACATAAGCATTTTGTACGGTTTAGAATTTTGAATTAATGCATACTTATAGAAATATTTGACGAAAAGATTCAAATTACCTCCCTTGCATATGAATATAGAGTAAAAAAGATTTGGTTTTTTTTTACTTGAAGCACAATCTTGAAATCCGGCACGGTGAATCAACTTATGTGAAGTGTATTTAGATGTGTGTGTAATTTGATGCATTTCGTACGGCTAGAAAGTGTTGATTTTTTTTCAGGGTCTGTAAGCCTTAAACCTAGGCATACGAATATTTGCAAATTACCAAGCTATATCATATTTTGTCACCTTCTGGTCGTACACTATATCTAAATGGATTCGATTTTAACTTGAAATGTTTGCATTG
This sequence comes from Fragum sueziense, assembly GCA_963680895.1. NCBI lineage: Eukaryota > Metazoa > Mollusca > Bivalvia > Cardiida > Cardiidae > Fragum > Fragum sueziense. The sequence continues at coordinate 37,947,864 of OY804593.1, read as the reverse complement.
CTTTTCTCCGTGCATCTTCGCAAGCCAAGGTGTCATTATCCGCTTTGATCCTTGTTAAGATGTCCTCCACATTCAACCCATTTTGTTTTTATTGTTAATGTTGTTGTATAGTGCAATAAAAAAGTTGTAATCAAAAGCGTGCGTCTACTACACGACGACAACATCACTGCAATCAGATCAGATGATCTGGTGGTGTATCAAACAGCCTAAGTAAAATGTGCGAGTGGGCAAAATTGTAACGTTTACATTTATAATGCGATCGCAAGTTCAGAATGTCATTAGCCTAAATATTTTGCATTCTTAAAACAAATGAGTGAAGATCTGGCAAAATATGTTTATGGTATTTCGGACCAACATGATTCCAGATCAGCTTGTAAATACGCACAGCCTGAACAAGATCAATGCTGTTCGAAATTAGTTTCTTCATTACCTGAAGTAACTGTCGGGCAGCATAATGGATGATGTACAAACTGCAATTAGGTACAGATTGGTCCGGATCCTTGCTGGTTAACCCTTTCCCAAACGACAAAATTTTGGGGTAGTCCAATTTGAAAGAAGTTGCAGACGACATTTTTAATTTGATGAAATTCTAAAATTGTATAACTTTTTGGATAGAAAATATTGTGGAAAATGAAGAAACTGCTTGTCACAAGCAATTTCTTCATTTTCTACAATGTTTTCCAAAGGATTTATCTAATGGGGAGTCAAAAGGCGTTACTGTGTGGTAATGGGTTAAACCCGCTTCACAAGTACATAACGCTTTATAGTTTAACTGGTGAAATTCCTCATGATATTTGAAACATATTTGATTTGGACAGTCAGACTTTCTATTGCAATGTATGAAAGAAAGGGACCCGATATGATTTTGCTATTCCAAATTTGCGTTATTATTGTCAAATTATTGGCAAAAATTAACTTCTGTACAGACGATTCTGGATTAAATGGCACATAATTGGTAAAGGATGTCAATTTGCATATCTAATAGCGCAGATTATGCACCGACAACGGCTCGTGCTTTCTTTTCTTGACTCATAATCTTACAAACATCTAAACGAAATTAATTACACGAAAATATCTCTAAAACAATCTTGTCTTAAGAAATGCTAATTATTTCAATGAGACACAATGGTATAACTCGGGTTAAAGTGACATTTCACAATTATCTTTACACAATTTTTACTTTTATTCTATCTGAAAGAGCATCTTTTCTTATGAAATTCTTAAAATTTCAAACCAAAATATTGCGCCGTTTACGAGAAATATGTATTTTTGTGTTAAAATTAAACAAATTGTTGTGCACAACAGTTCAGATGTATATAGAATTTGTCGTTTCTGTCTCAACTTTAAAGGCGTGTTTATCGCTTATAAATAACAACTTCAAAAACTGATTGCATTTTTACCCATTAGAATAACCAATCTTGGCATCAAGACATACTTTAAAAAATTGAAATGGGGATGAAATGTCCCTTTAAACATGCTTCACAAGTACAGAACGCTTTATGGTTTAACTGGTGAAATTCTTATGATATTTGAAACATACATGTATTCAATTTTGACAGTCAGACTTTCTACTGCAATGTATGAAAGAAAGGGACCCAATGTGATTTTGCTATTCCAAATTTGCGTTTTTATTGTCAAAATATTGGCAAAAATTAACTTCTGTACAGACGATTCTGGATTAAATGGCATATAATTGGTAAAGGATGTCAATTTGCATATCTAATAGCGCAGATTATGCACCGACAACGGCTCGTGATTTCTTTTCTTGACTCATAATCTTACAAACATCTAAACGAAATTAATTACACGAAAATATCTCTAAAACAATGTTGTCTTAAGAAATGCTAATTATTTTAATTAGAAACAATGGGATTACTCGAGGTAAAAAAAAAGAGATCAAAGTTCGTTGAAAAGGTTGTCTCCCAATCTTTGATTGATCGTGCTTTAATATAGGGTTAATTCACGTTTTTGAGGTCGTTAACATTCTCAGAGGCCCAAAAAAATGCGTTATCGCCTGAGACCGCAGGTCGAAGGCGATAACACATTTTGTGGGCCTCTGAGAATGTTAACGACCGAAAAAACGTGAATTGACGCTATTATTGCATAAAATACGAATAATTTGCAAAGAAATGTAATAAAATAAGACGAATATCTAAAAAACTTTGTGAAAATTTAGCCACATTTACACCGACAGATACCAGAGTTTTCCGGCATTCGACTCGACATATATCGAGTAAGCACGATATCCACTAGACGGACCGTTAGATTTTCATCGTGTAACTATGTAGTCAAGTTTCATCGCATTTTTACTGACATAATCTTCATTTGGGTTGGCGAAATCGTAACAATATTCGACTTAGTTTTCTTTTGGAAACATACTCTGGATATTCTAACATTCATTTCAGTGCGAGTAATAAATTAAAAGGTTGGAATTTCCGAGGTAATTCTCTGGACCGTCTGGTTCGTTTCAGACATTCGTTCATTTCAATAAAAAACAAAGTTGTAAAGGAAAAAATGCAGTAACTAAAAGAATAACAAGAAACACATAGGCTTACCAACATATTTGACCTAGACCACAACCACTCAATTCTAATTTCTATCCTTCTATGTCCACGAAATCCACTTTTAGTTTAAAATCTGTCAGCTGCCCGTTTGTTTACTTTTTGATTCCAAGAATTAAACCTACGTCACTACATTACGTCATCAGATATGGTTACACTGGGAGACCTAGTTTATTTATTGGGATGTAAACTGGAAATGGGGTCTTACAAGAATTTACATCGCGGAAAAGGGAAATGACAAAATTTCGGCTTTATTTTCAATTTTCTGAAGCACTAGCAACAAATCCCCGATCGAGGATATTTGAGTGCAAAACCAGTCCGATATCGCACGTGAATCTGCCGATTAATGCACGATTTCTCTGGATATCCGCTCGGTTTCTGTTGGTTATACAATGCCAATAACAGACTGAAAACACACATTTTAGGCAATAATAAAAGAAAACGGGAAATGCTATTCATTTTTGCTCTCTGCATATACTTTACCCATAACTACAATGTAAATAGGATAGAAAGACTGAGAATAAAACAAACTCTAGTTTTTGGAAAGCAAATTTGCAAAATTTGCTTTTCTTTCCAGTCGTGCTTCTCTGCACTTTAACATTCTCTGCATACCACACAACATCTCCCGGTCCTCCTCACTATAAATAGTTCTATCAAAAGCAAAGATCAATGACAAGAACAACCTTTCGAATATTCAATATTGAATTCTATAGTTGTACACAAGATATTTAATTGTGTGACCGATGATAAAACATCCAATTAAACATGCGTTAAAAGAGGAGAAACGATCACGTAGTAATTTGCTTTCATTACGGTTCAATAGCCAGTCCAATATCTTTCGTTGAAAATGGGTCAGTCAAGTTTACTGAACTATGAAATATGCGACCCACTTCAAGCGCTAAAAATAGGAACTAGGACACGTCTATTTTTAGAATCTTTCTATGCCCAAATTCTTACACGTTTTAATGTCCGAAACTAAACAATGATATTCGATAAGCCATGCATTTAATCGCGTTCACAATAATTGATTGATCAACTAAGTGGTTATTTTGAGGTTAATGACATAGACATCTTGTCTAATAGGCCTTGCTAGTATTCGCGTGTAGCTAGGCATTTCAAAGCGAAAGTAGAAATCTGGGAAACCAGAATATGTGATGGTATGCTCAAAATGCATAGAAATCAGACTAGCAATCCTTTCACCACTTGGTTTAAAAAACGGTGTTAACTTTTTAATCTATAGATATCACGGTGGATAACCCATGTGACTTTTGGAAAGCGTTAACACCGAAAAAATCGTCCGCTTCAAGGTATGTTTGGTTTAATTTCTCAGCTTATACTCTGTTGATTTTGACGAGATAAAGTGCACGGAACGCGCATTTGAGAGGGCTATTCCCGTTTGTAACTCTGCTCCGATCCCATGATTTCTTCAAACATTCAAGCGAAAGTTTTCTTCGGTGCATGTGAATGCTTCCCACTTTCGTTTTGCACTTACAAACACTTTGGCTCGAATGTTTGAAGAAACCACTGGATTTGGAGCAGAGTGAGTTAGAGCCGGGAATAGCCCTCTCAAGGGCGCGTTCCGTGCACTTTATCTCATCAAAATCAATAGGGTATAAGCTGAGAAATTAAACAAAACATACCTTGAAGCGGACGATATTTTCGGTGTTAACGCTTCCCTAAAGTCATGTGAGTTACCCACCGTGAATTTAGATCTAGATGAATAGGCCTACATAGAATCAAATCAATTTACATTGTTGGTATGTTAACCATTTCCCTAATAGAAACATTTCAGATTGGTCAAAATAAAAAAAGCCGTAGCAGACGACAAAATTGGTACATACCTAGATAAAATTAGAACTATTTGTAGATAATACCAAAGACAATATCGAGGTTAAAGTAGAAAATTCTGATTATCAGCAGTTTCTTCTTTCATCCCAATATTCCCCCGAACATTTTCTTTTCGGGCTGTCAAACCCGGTCTTATTTGGGAAAGGGATAAAGTAGTGACGGAACACATGTTTTAGCAAATAAGACATGTAGTAATGCTTTCTAATTAGGGTATAGACTCCTTTCATTTATGTTTTAGTCCGTACCCGCAGAACACTTCCGGTAATCCGAGACTTCTCTGATGAAAATTCGCTCGATGATACTTGGATGTCGCTATTTACAACGGAACGCTGTCCCAGTCAAACACAAAAGAAAATTCCGACACAGCGACATAACTTGTGTCGGAATTTTCTTTTGTTTTTGAATTGGACAGCGCTCCAATGTAAATAGCGACATCCAAATATCGAAGAGCGAATTTTAATCAGAGAAGACTCTGATTAACTTCCGGAGGCAAACAATGGGTTTATGGGAAATTAACATTGTATACATGTGAATTGTTACTAAAAGTAGTAACAAATTGACATTTTCAAAACGAGGCTCCCACAAAATGCGGAGAAATCGATGACGACGCACGTGCATTCAATATACAGCGATTAAGCACACATGCATTCAATATACAGTGATAAAGAGAAGTTTTAAGTGGAACAAAAACTACGAAATTGAATGAATTCGTTGATAGCCGGTAAGATGGTTATTTTATTTGATTTACAGTCAAGAAAATTCGGCATTTTTGGCCAACATTGGAGGGGCTTAGCCCCCCCCCCTAGCCCACCCCCCCCCCCCTGTTCCTACGGGCCTGTACATCAAATAGATTTATGAAACGTGACCTGTCGCACTAGTCTATTATACAAGAAAACCTACTTCAGAACATGACATTGGGTATAGGAGAACATATAGAGTGCTAGAATGCCTTATAGTCATTTTCGGCTGGGAGAATTCGACATTTTAAATTCCCTATTTGTTTATGTCAAAGGAGGGTAATTCACAAAATTGACAGATTAGACCTTTATTTTAGAGCTTGCTACAAGTGATAAGAGAGATGTTTTGTGGTTTTTTGGCAACCCGGATATGACCAATTCCGTAAAAATAATGAATCGTTTATCGCGCGTATGTGGCATTAGATGAAATTAGCTGTAAATGCATTAAGGGCCGTAACTCTGACATTAAAGGAGACAAGGCAATGAAACTTCGACAAAACGATTGCCGAATGCCATGGAAATATTGTAAAAATAAAATCAGGCTTTTAGTTCGATACTTTTTCAGAAACAAGAAATCTTGCAGCGTAAAGTTTTCTCTTTTGTTCAGTATATTTTGCTGATATGGAACAGACATTATCCTTTCATAATTTGTATTTTGTAACTTTCTAAAGAATCAAATTCAATTAATTACTTTTATCCAACTCCATGTAATTCATATTGCTAACAACTAGAAAGGCCTTTAGACATAATCAGCAAATTTGCTTTCCAACAGTACTTTCAGTACTTTGATTATGATTATTTTCACCTATTCAAAATTTAATGATGTTATGACTTTCACTGCATCTATTTAAGCCACAATGGTAAAAGGATCAATTTGATAATCTTAGCATGGAAAAAGAAACTTTGTCAAATGAAAAAGAGGACGTCGTTGACGTCACTTGGCAAAAGAGTTAAGAATGACATATTTTTTAAAACGTTATGTGGAAAAAATCAAAGTAAATAAAGATGTTCTATATATCAAACAAAACTTTATCATATCCCCTTCATACCTATGTAACTGATCTTACTCAGGGACAACAGTTTTATAGATGTTTAAAATGGGGGTCACATATTTTGGGACACCCTGTACATGACATGCAAAATTTACGTATGAAAATTAGATATAGATATATATGAATTATGAATGCTTTAACACGATTAATATTTTTTCTTCAATCTCAAATCTGTGACCAATATTTTTCCAGTTGATTTTGAAGATACTTTAATGCCATGCATGATCGCAACATCTCTGACGTGACAAGGCAGTCACGTGTCTTTATAATCAGCATAACGAAAACGTCCGAGGAAGTCGTTAAAAGTAATTACGGCTTTTGTCGCAGCATCTTTTTCACATTTCTTATCTTATCGATGGGATCTATATCATGAGCTAACCCTTTTGCCAAACGACAACATTTTGGACTTGTCTAAATTCAAAGATGTTGCAGACGACAATTTCAAGTTAGGAAATTTTAGATGTTTTGGTCTTTTACGGAAGAAAATATTGTGGGAAATGAAGAAATTGCTTGTCACAACCAATTTCTTCATTTTCCACAATGTTTTCCAAAGCCATCATCTTGTGGGGAGTCAGAAAAAGTCATTGTGTGGGAATGGGTTAACCATTTCGCCAAACGACAATAATTTCCACTGTTTCAAATTGGAAAATTTCAAATTGGCAGACAACAAAATGAATGGTTACCGTTATAAGACAACATTGTTGGGATTGTATTAAGACAAAAGCAGAAATCGATGCTTACCAGCATTTTCCATTTTCTTCAATGTTTTCTGAAGTTGTTTCTATCAGACTCGTCGACACGACCAAGACTTGTTTTGGGAACGGGTTAAGGCGACATTTTATTGTCGTTGTTATTTTCAATCTTTCTTCCTACTTAATTAACTCTTTACGACAATGCAGAAATTGTCGAATGTAATTACAACAAACGCGTAATTACAGCTTGTTTAAGCTATACTTGTTAGCTTTTAATATCATTTGAAGAAAAAAGACGTCAACAGATTAAAGAACAGTGTTTAAGAAATGGATGACAGAGGGGAGGGTGGAGGCCGTGCAGTGGTAACGCTTTCGACATGAAACACAGGGGTTGCTGGTTCGATCCCCCGCTTCTCCAGTCTTTCGGATGAGACTTTAAACCGAGGTCCCGTCTCCATAATGACCTAAGCTGTTTAGTGCGACGTAAAACTCCATTCAGTCAGTTAAAGAAATGGAAAATATCATAGATAGGGAATACAATCATTTCAACTTTTCTCCGCTTTGATCTGGGATTCTTTCCTGGAAATAATTAAGCTTTCAAAACAAAGACAGACAGTACACGTCTTAGATCAAAGAACAATTTCAAAAAAGCACTAATAATAGGTGCTAATGTTTGTCGACGAAATGTTCCAAAGACGTTAACGACCTAGAGTTGAACACCCAAGTTGAAGCAACTCACCGGTACATCTTCTATTAGATTTTGTTTTGGTTTTTAAATGTTTATATCGCGTAGAATCTTCTATACAGACTCGATCTGACTTAACGTGTTCGCTAGCGGTTCAGTGGAGACGGGGCGTGGCTATGTATAGACGTCACATAAACTAGCATGCAGTCTCGTTAAAGCGAAGTATAGCGGCGAAATTTTAAAATGTACTGCAATATCATTGGTCCAAAAAGTAGGACAAACACTAAAAAGAGCATTTTGTGTCACCAAAAGATTTTTTCAAAAATATAAACAGGTTAAAAAGAAGGCAATCGTTTAAGTTCAGTCGTTATTCAAGGTCAACACCAAGGTGGTGCTATAATTTATTTCTTTCAAAAACAGCAACATTTTAAGGTGGTTCAATTTGACAACCATCACAGGCAGTGATATTGGCATTGAAAATACTTTTTATGTACATTAATATTACTACGAAAAGATTTAAGCAAACAGAGAAAATGACGATTGTCAGAATTTTCTCCTTTTGTGTTAATGTTCCCAAGGCTTTATTCTAAAACGACGTCAAAACAACGTCTTGCTTTGGAAAGTGTTTATTGGTATATGATGTCGAACCTTTGCAATTGGCGCCTGTGTCTAATTCTCATAATTTGCTGGTAAAGAACAGAGTATAAATGGTCTACTAGTTCTGATAAATAGCAAGAGAATATCGTAGCTTTTCAACGAAAACCTCGTAACTGCAGCTTGTTTTAAGCTGCAGTTACGAGGTTTTCGTTGAAAAGCAGCGATATTGAACTCGTGAAATGGAAGCTATCAACGGGGAAATTTCATATTCACACGACATGAAAATGTGCCGTATTATACTCTTTATTACTTTTTGTCCGTTCTAAGAGCCATCTCTAATATTGTCATTTCATCCCTTTTTCCAAATAAGCCTATTAGATTATGACGACCCAAAATAATTGTTAGAAAAATGTTCAGATGAAAAAGATGAAAACGCTGAATATCAGCATTTTCCTCTTTTTTCCGCTGAAGGTTTTCCGAATAAATAAAATGAAAATATGAGACGTATGTTCATTATTACTTTTTCCTTCTGAGAGCCATCACATGTCTTATATTGTGATTTAATATTTTCTCATACTGCCTTTTACATTTCCAAAAGCAATGCTGTGGATACTTTCTGAGGATACATGTGAGGCTACATGGGGCAATGTTGGTTTTCAGTAAGTTCTTCTTTTCTTCATCTGTATGGTATAGAAGTCACAAATGAAAAATCGGCGAAGGACAATTACCCTTACAGAAATGAAAACTTTGCTGCAAATTTGCAGCAAATTCGCCGCGAATTTGCTGCAAACAAATTAGTTCGCTAGAAGGGTTTGCCGGAACTTCGCCGATGTTTGCCGCTAGCTGCAACCTTCCTGCAATCTTCTGGCAAACACGTTTCAGTTTGCGACAAGTTTGCCAGAAATAAGAAAGTTTGTCGGAACTTCGCAGGAAAGTCATCCATCAAATATTTTACATGTAGTTTGCAGGAACTTTGCAAGAAGCCTATCTTGAACATTATTGAATATCATGCAGTTTGCAAGAAATTTGCAGGAAATTAAACTTGTCCAGTGCTCATTCGAGGAGCTTTAAATACCTGTAAAATTCTTGCATATCGTCGGTGTAAATGCAAAACCTCGTGCGTCGATTCTTGCGAATTTCAAAGTACAAACTCGTGTGTCCATTTAGACAATTCTCGCAGGTTTTGAGATAATTTTACCGATCAGTATCAATGATACTTTAATTACGAACAATATGTCCAAATTTCAAGTAAAACATTTCAGTTTGGGAAAAGTTATTACACTTTTTCCCTCCCCTTTAAAATTTTCCAAAAATGAGATACGAGGTTTTGCATTTACTATGACGATATACATATTGAAACATGGATAGACTCAAAATTCTGAACCAATACATAAAGACTGACTTCATTTTGTTTTCAGTGTATATCTATAAATTATCTTCATTTAGTCCGGGGTATGTGTACACTGCCAAATATAAGTGTAGAATGTCCATGCTTAAATTTCACGTTGACAAGTTTGTTATTTAGAATGGATGATAATCTAACAAATTCATGATACGACAGAGCAAACTAGATGATTAAGGTACTAAGAGTTCGGTTTCCAATTTGCCGAGCCCTAATAGCTCAGTCGGTTACGTCGTAGTCTGTCAACTCAGGTGTCGCGAGTTCGAACTCCGGCTCGGCCAGTATCCATTCTGACATTTGACCAAAGTCATTTGTCTCTCACCAATGGGTGTGAATCATTTATGTGAGAGAGCAGCTGGAGGCTCGGTTTGGATATTGTGGTTGTACTGGTGCGAGAAATACCAGGAACCCACGGTTAGGTGCTCCAGCCGCCGCGATATGACCATAGAAGTTGAAAACGGCGTAAAACCCCAATAAATCAAATCGGTTTCCAATTTCTGAATTTATCCAATAATCATTTTAGTTGCCAAATAAGTCATATACAGAGTCATATAAGCTCAGTCATTTAACTGTTTTTTAAAGTGACATTTCAGATTTTTTTCTCATAAATTTCACTTTCATTTTTATTATAAAGAGCATATTTTCTTACGAAAATTCTGAAAATTTCAAGCCAAAATATTGCGCCGTTTACGAGAAATATATATGTTTGTGTTAAAATTAAACAAATTGTTGTCCACAACAGTTCAGATGTATATATAATTTGTCGTTTCTGTCTCAACTTTGAAGGCGTGTTTATCGCCTATCATCAACAACTTCAAAAAACTGATACCATTTATACCCATTAGAAAAATCAATCTTGGCATCAAGACATACTTTAAAAAATCAAAATGAGGATGAAATGTCCCTTTAATCAGTGTACATCATAATGTGCACACATGTACATGTTACATGTACATGTGTGCACATTTTTTACACAAACATGCATGCATATATTTGTGCAAAGCCTTTGTACCCTTCCCAAATAGCATAATGTTACACAGGCCCCAGGCCCGTAGGAAGTAATTTAATATTGGGTGGTGGGCTAAAGCCCAAGTGTCTGAATATTCGTAGGCGGGCTGATTTGGATTTTCCCTGAATTTTCAGTGTGAAATAAGGAAAATTCGGCATTTTTGGCCAACATTGGGGGCTTAGCCCCCCCCCCCCCCCCCTGTTCCTACGGGCCTGTCAAGTCCATAGGAAGCGATTTTCATAAGGAAGGAGAATCTGGCCCCTGTCAGAGCCAGTGACTAGATATCGGAGGGGTAAAATTAGATTTATCCTAATTTTTCAGTGTATTTAAAAAGAAACTTTCGGCATTTTTGGGCAACTTTGGGGAGGGGCTTAGCCCATTCTAGCCGCCCCCCCCCCACCGTCGTTTCTACTGCTAGTGCAGGGGAGAAATAGAATATTAATAAGAATATGATTTTTGTATGCCATGTCACAGAAAATAATTACTTTGTTAAGGTCAGATGATAATGCTGTTTATCAGCATTACACTCTTGAATATATATATACCCTATGTCAATATTGGGTCTTGTTTGAGAAAGGGTTAATTCAAATCACACATTTTTAAAAGTTGGTTTTGGAAGTCCTCTTCACTGTCTTTTTTCTGTAGCTTTTAATTCTAATTAGTCAAAATAATGCCTTGAATAAACTGAATATCCCCATTTTTTTATTTTTTATTTTTTTTTTGGGGGGGGGGGGGAGGGAGGTATATATTCATTTATTTGTAATATCTGTTTTTATTGTATTGTTTTGTGAAATAAAAATAGAATCATGCCCTTTTCATGCCTTAATTGTAAGCTTCGCGTCATGCTTACACTACAAATCGTTTTTCTCCCAGACTGTGGGGCTGTGCTTCTAGTCTACTAAATGAATAAATCCAGTCTAAACTGAGCATGCGCAAACGAATATTTTCAAACAAAGATTTCAACGAACGATTTTAAAAAGAACGAAGTCAGTTTAATTCATCAAATAACGTGTTATTTTCAACAGCTTGGTCGAGAATCGAGGTATAAAACATTGTTGTTTATGCATATTTAGTCTGACTGCATGACATTTGGTATAGGCGAAGATATTCGCAGTTGAATCGAGACCAGGCTGGTACACAAAGGAATAAAGTGTCAACTCACCAGTTCAGCTGAATTCTGACGTGTAGTCGTAGTCGTTGGTCAATCTCGTAGTCGTTAGTTCGATCGTGGGTCGTTTGTTCGTGTGTAAATCGTGTGTTTGGGCTTCTGTCGTTCGGAACGTCTGCACACTCCGGAGGCTCAGCGTAGAAGGGGCGAGATGCCGCTTCGAATTTCGTGTCTCGTGAGCGTTCCTCTCTCAGCCAATCAGATGTCTCGGAGTATCTGGGTCGATCAGCAGCGCCACCTACGGGAAGCTACTTTCACTTTCACTACACTGCCCCCCGTTCTATTTGAAAGGCGTTGATCCATACCCTGAAAACTAATCCTGAAAGCTAAAATTAGTTACTGGAACATTTGAAGACATCTGATTCGAAGTGAGTTTTGGCGCCAATGGTCTGTACAGGGAAAGTCGGTTACATGTAAGTCACAATTAAGGCCGATGCAACCAACAAACCCCCCTTGGAATGGGTACATCTACTTGTACAGCTGTAGAGCGTTCTGGGTGGCAAACTTCAGGACATCTTTCCAGTTAGTCTCTAAACGGGTAGCCACTGTCTTCGCAACCATTCCAAGTAAACCCGGTGTACTGTAGGCCTTGCTGGGATGTATCTCGCGGAACGTGAAGTACGGTGCATCAGTTTCAAGTAGGAAACGGTATTGTGGTACACGACGTAATCCGTTGAGCGCTTGTTCATCAAAACCATCCACAGCTCGGGTAAATCCGAAGAAAGTGTAGGGAAACGATGACAGAAATGATTCCACCACGCAGGATGATCCACTGAAGCAATGAAGATGAATTGGTTGGTTCCTGGGTAAAACTGCCCTCATCGATGCTAACGCTGAAAAATAAGCTGAATCCCCAGTCCTTGCTGCTCCTCTACAATGAATCACCACCACATGATGGGGTTGGACCTTTTGTAGGCATCTGTCAAACGTTACATACTGCATTGCCCACTGCTCCATGGGTGTTGTGAAATCCAGACCAATCTCTCCCACACCGGAAACTTGGGGCATCTTGAGAAGTTGATCCAGATTTTCCTCCGCTGAAGTCAGTAGAGCTGCTTTCTTCGGATGTAATCCTACAGTAACCTTCAATCCTTGACCGTGCAGACTAATCAGTTCCGTCCGGGTAGGGTAGGTGTCCGGATCGCAGAAATTCGCAGTTGCTCCTATGACCTGTACTTTATATCCAGGGGCTGGCGTGATCAATCTGCAAATGTCTGCGAAACTGGCATCCAATTTCCTAGCGGCTGTCCTGGTCCTATCCAGATGGAAGTGACTATCAAACGCTGGCGGAATTGGCTCTCGGTCCCCCTGCTTCTCCTGTCGTGGTTCACTCTGTGGTCCTCTGGTCGAATCGTCTAGCGGCTCCGATGCTGGTCTCAAGCGGAATTGGGCGAGTAAACTGCATCGGTAACGCGGTTCGAGTCTTGCAACCAGTATACACATCGCTCTCCAGTGAAACAGCATGGCAGGGCAACTCAATGGTCGAAGGGTAAACTGTCCAGGAACACGGGTACTACCTTCTAAACAAAGGGCTGTGACGGCTGCTACCAAACTTGGGGTAACCTCCTCGTTCATCTCCGGTTTCAGCAATTCGGTGCTGTCAACGTACACGGCAAGGTTGTGTAACGTAGAACATCCTCCAAGCATCCATCCGGCGATGAGCTTCAGGGCCGAGAGCCTCCTCTTCGTCAGATCCTCAGTGAGCGGAAGGGCTTCGTCAAAAATCTCCGGTAGTTGGTCCCTAACACCACCAAATCCCTCCTGTCTGCTGCCTTGGTGACATCCAGGAATGATGCACTGGTTCCCGTCGCCCAAGTTCCTCAATTTCTTTTGTAGCTTGTGACGACGGATGGCGCGCTTGCTGGGCTTTGGCAACGTAGGGCATGACACTATCTTCAACTTCCCCTCAGCTTCTTCCACTCTCCTCGTCTCCTTTGGCTTGGTAGTCTGCACGGTCGGGGCGCGGTCTTTCGCAGATGATTCCTTGTGCCGTTTATCCAAGGGTCGATGACGCGTATCCGGCGAAAGGGATGCTTGTCGCTGACGTTTGGCGATCCTTGGACTCCTCCTCCTGGCTGGCTGACGCGAATCCGGTTTTGCCGTTGCTTGAGTTGATGTAGGTCTCTTAGGCTTCGAAGAGTGTTCCTTCTTCTGGCTCGACCTTGATGCATGCGGTTTGTCCGAAGGCTTGCTATGCACCAAGGGAGTAGGCTTCTGGTAACGCTCCCCGGTTGTCTTCGAGGGCCTTTCATCACATCTGGCAACGGGCTCCACCTTCTTCTGCTCCACATCACTGGCTGGGAACCTAATGGGCGAGTAACTCCTCGTCGTAGGCGTAACGTCCACGTCCATTGGTTCTTCCCGAGAGGCATCCAGTCTCAACACGTCCTTGGTGACCTTGACCGGCGAATCCGCAACTTCATCGACGACTCGAAAGTCCCGCAGAAACTGTAACATCTCCTCGTCGTCGCTGTCAGGGGCGGGCTCGTCAGTCTTGGCTTCCCTCACATCTGCTGCGTTCGTAGAGATGGTTGGGATCGACGGGTCGATGTCTCGACGAATGTCTCTCGATGGGCCAGTTGGCGCTGCACTGGGCTTCCTTTTGGGCCTGCGTACGGGTGCGAGGTGAGTAGAAATCCACTCCTCCGTCTGGAAGTCCAAATCCAACGCTTGCTTCGCGACGTCAGCCAACCAGGATTTGTTGCTCCTCTCCTTCGCAATCTTCGCTTGTCGTATAAGGGCTGTCTCAAAGGCGCTGTATTCCCCGTTGCTAAGAAGAAGATTGTGAATGAGGGTGTGCTTCGGCACCTGCTTTCCACTATCCGAGGCGAACTCCATCTGTTCTAAGAAATCCATAACTGTAAGTAGGTTGATGGGTGTTTCGAAGAAAGAAGTAATTCACCTGAAAACCGAAAAGCTGTAACCTGCGGCCTGGCTAAACTCGCTAGTAGGTCCTAGATGGATCGCTAGTAGGGTTTGCTGTGTCTGTCTATTTGTGGCTGAACGTTACCAAGTCCGTAAGGGATCCGAGTAACGCTTGCTCTCTACTCTAAGCTACACAATCTGAAACGAGAAGGAAGAATTGCATTTAATGTCTGTTTACTTTACTGATCTCAACACAGTTTTTGCATTTGTATTTGTCGATTTCCAGGGCATCTGATGCAGTAACATCGACACAGGAACCATGGTACCACTCGTCGCAGTAATCACACTGGATCATGAAACGTCCCTGCCATGGCTTCCTACAAAAACAGTAAAGTTCACCATTATCCTCTTCCCCCCCGTTTTGATCTTTTGGGCTCGACTTCCAAGCATGTATCCACGCCGGTAGGTCACGTGAGTTACATGGTTTCATTCTATCGTGATTGACAACAAATATGGTTTTCCGCAACATAATCCTGTACAGACTAGGCGATAATTTCTTTATAATTACTGCTGGGCCCTTCCAGGGAGAACACAATTTCTTGCATTTCCCTTTCAGGACGGCTGAATCAAGTAAATAAACAACATCACCTTCACTGTAAGGGCGCTGGAGAATCCGCACATCGTAGTCCCGTTTCATCCTGTTCAGGGATGCCTTAAGGTTCTCCCGCGCTATTTTGTGGGCGTCTTCCATAGCCGTTGTCAACCTGGTAACATACGTCTCTGGGGCATCGGTACTTTCTGTTCTAAGTGGATACATTATATTGGATGGAACATTTACCTCCCTACCTAGCATCAGCATGTTGGGTGTAAAACCGGTACTTCTGTTGACTGCCGCTCTTAGGGCCCCTGCAATTTGTTGGATATAGAGGTCCCAATCATTTTGTCGTTTACTTACGAAACATCGGACAGCACCCATCAGAGTCCGGTTAAAACGCTCCACCTGTCCGTTTGCTGACGGTCTGTAAGAAGTGGTTCTAGCCTTATGGATCTGCAGCACATCGCAAAGAGCAGCAAACAGCTTGGACTCAAAGTTCCTACCCTGATCTGAAAAAATCTGAAATGGTACGCCAAACCTGGAAAAGAAATGATTAACAGCCGCGGCAGCGGTATCTTGTGCAGTCTGAGATGGGAGGGGATACACTCCACCCACTTGGTAAACTGGTCAACCATCATCAGAATGTACTCATTACCACTCCTCGTCTTAGGTAAAGGGCCTAAAAAATCAATGTGAACTCTTTCCATGGGCGCACCAGCTTGATACTCTTTCATAGGAGCTTTGCCATATTGGGGCGACTTTTTCTGCAGGTTACAAGTTGCACATGAAATGACATACCTCGAGACATCTGTGGACAAACCATACCAGAAGAACTTCTCTTTCAGCCTCTCCTTGGTCCTACGAACCCCTTGATGACCAGCTGACGGAAGATCGTGGTTCCACTCCATGGCTTTGTCTCTCAGGCTGCTTGGCACAACCAACCTAGGTACATCATCTTTCCCCTTAAAGAACAACACACCATCAATCAAGCAGAAACGTGACTTGTTCAACCAGTAGAACTTGTTTGCTGGACTGGATAGAAACAGGTCCCTCTCCGATGGCTCTGTGTTGTTGCTCAGCCAACCTAAAATGAAATCTAAATCAGAATCATTAGACTGGGCCTCTTTAAGGTCCGGGATGCTGAAACTCCAGCACAAAAGTGTACTGTCGCCTGCAGCTCCCGTATCTACACTACAAATTTGTGGATTGCTCATGGTTTCCACATGTGTTGGATAAACCACGCATCCCTCAATTTCAAAATCTAGGTCCCCAGAAAACAAAGAATTAATTGACAGATCATCACTCAAGCTTACATCATTCGGATTTCCTACCGCTACCTCATTTACGTGATGTACTTTCCCGCGTTTCCCCCCTGGACGTGACCCAGAAGTGCCTACTCCCAGTAGAGTAGCAGCAATACGAGGCGGACCCGGGACTCCCCCCTCTTCTTGCCCATTGACTCCTATCCCATTGTCACGGCCCGAGTTATCCTCCCAGTGGAGTGTCCCCTTCATAGGACCGGGAACTAACGGTACAGTGTCATCGCAATCCTCTTTAAAACGTTTCCAATTATGGTCTTCTGCACGTTGGCAATAGGAACATCCACCGCAAGGCAAACCATCAATCTTACCCAGTGGTATCCTGGACAGAGCATCCGCGTTTCCGTGTTTAGACCCTGGTCGATGGCGGAGGATCATATTAAATTGCGAAAGCTCTTCCATCCAGCGCGCGATTTGTCCTTGTGGCTCTTTAAAACGCAATAACCATGTTAAGCTTGAGTGATCGGTACGCACAACAAAGGGTTTACCTAACAAATAGTGACGATATTGGCGGGTGAAACGAACCACCGCCAGTAGCTCTTTCCTGGTAGTGCAGTACCTTCTTTGTTCTTTGGATAGGGCAAAGCTACCGTACGAAATTACCTTCTCTTCTCCATTCTGGACCTGTATCAGCTCTGCTCCAATGGCTACGTCTGACGCGTCGGTGTCCAGAATGTACGAGTCTTGGCGGTTCGGGATTCCAAGTACTGGTGGTGAGATAAGCGCTTGTTTCAGTTTTGCAAAAGAATTTTGTTGCTCATCCCCCCACTTGAATTTGTTTTTCCCGATTACCAAATATAACGGAGAAGCCAATTCCGAGAAATTCTTGACAAAAGTGCGGTGGTAGTTAGCTAAGCCCATGAACCTTTCAACATCCTTAGAGTTTTGTGGAACCGGCCATTCAGATACGACCTTAACATCCTCATCAGACATCGCGAGTGTATTTCCGGTTACAATTCGGCCTAAAAATTCGACCTCTTTTTGAAATAATGCGCATTTTTTCGGCTTTAAACGCAAACCGTACTCGCGAAATCTTTGCATGGTTTCCCTGAGGTTAGCAATATGGTCGTCAAACGTTTTCCCTAAAACGAGGATATCGTCCAAAAATGCTAGTGCTATTTTCCAGGTCAAACCCCTCAAAACGAGGTTCATAACGCATGAAAAGGTTGCTGGCGCGTTACAAAGTCCAAAGCCCATCTTCTTGTGCTCGAATAACCCAAATTTGGTGGTAAAAGCAGTCTTTTTCCTGTCCTCGGGCTTGATATTGACCTGCCAGTAGGCTGAGTTGGCGTCCAGTTTTGAAAACCAAAGGTTACCTACCAGGGTGTCCAAACAATCATCTACCAGTGGCAGTGGGAACACGTCTTTGACGGTGACATTGTTGAGTTGGCGGTAATCGATGCACCATCTGACGGAACCATCACGTTTGCGGATTAGCACGGGTGCAGCAGCCCAATCCGAGGTAGACTCTTGAATGACGCCGGCATCTAGCATTTTCTTCAAATGTGCTTCTTCTTCTTCAGCAAAATGGGCAGGGGTACGTCTCATCCCTATCTTGATAGGTTTGGCCCCCCCTGTGTCTATGCTGTGTTCAATTGCTGTAAAATTCCCTAGGTCAAATTCATGTTTCGCAAAAACGTCATGATAATCCCATAGGAGTTTAGCAAATGTAGCACATTCGGAGTCGTTAAGGTGTGTGCATGATCTTTCATAGAGTTCTTGCAAATGATCCGGTACCTTTCCCTTAATTTCACTTTGCTGTACGGTGCATATGTTGGGTGCACTTGACTGTACGTAGCTAAAGTTGGGTGCAGGTGGGTCTGGCCCAGATTCGTTTGATTGGTCAACTACCTCCCCCCGAAAGAAAAAGCATTTGCAATGTGTTTTCCACGTTTTAGTGTGCGATGTTTGTCGGAAATGTTCACAACACTAATAAGTGGCGACGTGTCATTGCTGTAAATCGTTCTCGGGACAGAGATAGACAATCCTTCTTTTCCCTCTATAAAGAATTCGCTTGAAATTGGGCGAGTCAATTTGCATTTAACCATAACAACGGAATTCGGCGGAATTACTCGGCGGCGGGAAACAATCACATTTGCTAACTCAGGGTCCCCATCCGGTTTAAGACCTTTTGAAAGTTGAACAGTTTGCCCGTCAAAAATCATGGTACTTTTTCCCAAATCCAGAATACATCGGCGTTTTTTCAAAATGTCGGCGCCGAGCAACATGTCATGTTGTATTGGGGCTACATAAATGGAGGGTTCGGTATAAATTTTGTTACCTAATTGGAGGTTGACCGGACCTACAATGTAACCTGTCATTTTCATTTCACGACCTGCTGCCCTGAGCGTCACGTCTTTGATGAAATCTGGCTTGGGTTTCATCTTTTGGTAGACCCTGTCGGAGATAATTGTTACTTCTGCTGCAGTGTCCACCATAGCTTGCAAGTAAGTACCATTAACCTTGACGTCAACACATTCTATGGATGTAGAAAACAGATGGCAAACTGTGACATCATCCCGTAGATCACGATGGGCAGTCTGATCTTCAGTCTGATCCGTGTCCATAATCTCTGAATGGCTCCCAGTCTGTAATTTTTTCTGTTCCACAGGCTCCCTTACTCTACTACTACTAATCCTACCTAAATTTTCCAGTGGTACAACTTTTCCTTGCGTGAAAAGCTGTTCCCCGGTTCCCTCTAAATTAACCCTACCCTGGCCTTCTGATAATGGAAAGGTTGTTGAACGGCCCTCTTCCCCAACCCAATCTAGTTTTTTGGAGGTGTGTAACCCTGGGGTTTGGGGCAGTCCTTCACCAAATGGTCGGTGCTCTGACACCTAAAACAGGCCCTTTTACCTGGTTTACGTCTCCTGTCTGAGAGTCGCTTCACCTGTTCCTGCAGTTCCACAATAGTAGCCTTCAACTCCTTCACGACTTCGGTTTCTTGAGGCTCTTGTTTTACTGCCTGAACAAAAGGTTCTTCTGCAGCCCGCTTTGGTGCCTTCCCCTTCCCGTAAATGGCCTGATGTACGTGTTTGTACATATAGATTGATTCCAACGCGGATTCAATGGTGGCTGGTTGGAGTAAACTCGTATGATGCCCGGCTTCTTTGTCCAAAAGGCCCTGGCAAAAGCGAGAGATAGCTTGCTTGTTTGAATAACTCTCCGGCAAGGACCTAAAAGCAGAATTGGCCAAGAACATCACTCGATCTGCCCAATCTTCCAATTTCTCATCCGCTTTTTGGTTTGCTTGTTGGAATCTGAGTAGCGCAGTCTCTTCCAATGGTTGTTGTCCAAAACGCGACTCCAATCGTGACATCAGAGAATGAAAGGTAATGGGGGCACCTCTTTCCACAATGATTGCGTAGTACTCGGCCGCCTTACCTGTCAAACTCCAGCAAAGGCAGTTCAAACATTCTTCGGGTGCCCAAGCACCTGCCCTCGCATATCTCACGAACTTGTCTTTAAATATTGTCCAGCTCGATTTCCCGTCAAAGGTTAGGTTGGACGGCAAACTCACGAGGCGACGAGCAGAGCCAGGAACCGGCAAGACAGGCTGAGTTTGATGAACAGTCTGACTACCGCCCCCCGACTGAAGCTGTGCCATCATTTTTGCCAGACGGTCCATCTGCTGGTTCAATTTCCTTGACCTTTCATCATCCTCATCCTCATCAATTCCTTCCCCCTCTCCAATATAACCGAAATCCATAAATGGGTTACCTGGTGACCAATCCATGCTGTGATTCACTTTCACAGGAGCCTCGGCGGCCTCGGCGGCCTTGGTTTGCTCATGTTTCAGGTCTATGAACGAGAGCAGGTCAGTGACCCCTGCACTCGGACGAGGGTCTGCCATTCCTTGAATGTATTCCGCATCCGGAGACGGCGTCTTGCATACAGTCGGCGGCTCAGGAAGGGAATTCATAAATCTATCTGCATCATCTGGGTTGAGGGTTGGCATTGATGTGGTGCTAATGGGCCCAGTAAACCTGCGGTTACGCGTAAAGTCCAAACCAGCCAGCTCCGAATCGGTGAACTTGTGTCTGGTTATGGCTTGCAATAATCCCAGGTTTAGATTTCCCCTGGTCTCCCTGTACTCGATAATTGTATCGGCGATTTTGGGGCCTACATGGGGGATTGATGTTAGGGCATTCTTGTCAGCAAAATTGACAGCAATCAAGAAATCAGCCATTCTTGTCAGGATATTGTGGTGACACTTGTGATAACTGAACAATGTCGAAATTCCAGCAGACGATGTAAACAAAGTCGGCGAAAGGCAAAATTTGCAGATAAATTGCAGTTGGGGTGCACAACCAGCTACAATTTAAATCAAAAACGGTTATTGCCAGTGAAATTTCAGCAGTTGTTGTCTGTATAGTCGACCAAGAATATTGAAATTTCGGAAAAAATCAATATGGCTGCCGGCGAACGCGGTGTTGGAATGCAGTTGGTCGGGTTCAAAAAACAATTCTGACACCAATAAAGTGTCAACTCACCAGTTCAGCTGAATTCTGACGTGTAGTCGTAGTCGTTGGTCAATCTCGTAGTCGTTAGTTCGATCGTGGGTCGTTTGTTCGTGTGTAAATCGTGTGTTTGGGCTTCTGTCGTTCGGAACGTCTGCACACTCCGGAGGCTCAGCGTAGAAGGGGCGAGATGCCGCTTCGAATTTCGTGTCTCGTGAGCGTTCCTCTCTCAGCCAATCAGATGTCTCGGAGTATCTGGGTCGATCAGCAGCGCCACCTACGGGAAGCTACTTTCACTTTCACTACAGGAATTCTATTTTAGAACAGTTTTACATGGGTAGTTTCTAGTTAGCCGGTCCCCAAACTAAATGGTCGCCAGTAAAGTGACAAAATAGAGTAATTTTTCATCAATAAAGAAGAAATAAGCGGGGGTGTGGGGGCAGCAGCCCCCATAAATAATTTCAAAATAAAATAAAGCGGGGGTGTGGGGGCGGCAGCCCCCAAAAATACTTCCTAGAAAATAGGGACCGGTATACTAGATGTGTTAAACTAAGGGTGCGTTCCACTGGGCTGTCCCTTACTGTTCTAACTGTTCTGTCCAACTCAAGCCGAATCATGGAATGGAATGCTCACGGAACAGAACACGTGGGGGATTGTCTAAAACGCAGACAAAACTCTGCAGGCCGATCTAAAAATAAACCTTGACCACCTGCTGTTTGTAGTTTATTTGTCATTTATGGTCTCTTAAAATTGATATTTTTCTTATTTTTGCTGAAATAATTTGATTTTTCTTACATGGTTTGATTAGAAACATTAATTTATTTCAACACGGAGCAGTTGAAATCGAAAGTAACCATGCTGGTGATGTCACTGTTCTGCTTGCACCACCTTTTCTCCGGGAACAAGCAGAACATGTCGGACATTGTTCTGTGTCATTCCATTGAGTACCGGACTGTTCGGCACACTCTGAACAGCCAATGGAACGTACCCAAAGAGAATTATTCTGTTTGCAAACGATAAACGTAACAAATAACTCTCAGCGTTTTTTTTTTCCTTCTTTGAACGGGTCCGTAAAACGGACCCGTTCCCAATGCCAAAAAGTGACCATTTTTCCCAAAGTCCGGAAAAAAATTCCCAATTCGATCGAGGATCCCAATCCCAATAGTAGATATTACCATGATCGACAATAAATAAAATTCGATAACTCCTAATCCGAGTCAAGGAAACAGAATAAATCTGTGTTACTCATATGCGATGATTTGTCTGAGATCAAAAACACCGCAAACACAGTCATTTGATGACGTAATCATTCCAGTTTCAATATAATCACGTGATTTTTCCAAATCCAAATAAGGTTACGTTTTACTATGATTTGTTTATAAAAATGGCGCGTGCCAGTTTAGCGCGGGAAAGGGATGAAGCGATGAAAAACAATACGCTATCTACCAAGTAAATACACTGACGTTAGATGGTTTTAACACGGACGCGTTGTCTCTTTGTGTCATGCAGCCTCGCGATAACACAAAGGATCTAGGTCACTGTCAGTTGTACATATTAAATTTGTGTGCTTACTCGACCGTTTAGACGGCCAATCAATCTTTCGAAATTAAACAAAAAGTAAGTGTTGACTGTCATTTTAATCGGCGATTGATTTTATTTACAGTAAAAAGATGGAGCCAAGTTGAGCCACATTCGATCTTTTGACCCACTTTTTTTTTTAAATAATCATCTATTACTCTTGAAGTGTCGATCGCCAGTCCGAGCCCTGTCAATCAGAAGAGTAAAAAAATGCATTTCTTTGTGCCTTTTAATATATTTACAGAAACTACCGAAGATTCCCGGAAAACAGATATTTCCAGATTGTACCACGATCTACGTATCGTCGGCGAAGGATATCGGAATATACCGATAATACCGCGCCCCACTACGACCTACAATATTTCCAGAATAAATTAGACTAATTTGTGCTTTTCTATCGGAAGAAAACAGCTCACATTTAAGTTCTAGGAAGTCAACAAAAGTTAATTTCATGACACCTGCCTGAATCAAAATTTAATCAGGAAGCAGGATAATCGTTTTTTCTCCTTTCCCAAACTTGTTATTATAATTGATAAAATACGATTTTTCCGGCGGGGGGGGGGGGGGGGTTAATGATAACAAATCAATAACAAAACATTCTGTGTGTCGATAGATCTATGTAATAGCAGGATATTAACATTGATTTTGAAACAAATATTAAATAATAAATAGATCTATCTATCTTGATCTACATGTAGAGTCTAGATCTATTCATGTTTTTTTTCCTTAATGTTTTTTATTTTCAAACCTTTTTCCGAACAGCAACATTTAGACTGTTATGAAGCTGTTTCAGAAGACAAAATGGTTGTTGAGTATTGATGGGGATAGATGCACTTTATTGTAAAGTAGATCTACATCCATCCCATTGTATCTGTTCTAAGATCACTTTGGTCAAATAGCAAGTCTTAAAATTTTCTGTTTGTTTGAATAGATTCTAATATTGTCCAGGAAGTACAGGAACCTTTATTAAGATAAGTAATGGTACAGAAGACTTAATTTATGTCTGAAACAGTTATTTTAATGTTTTTCCCAATTTTTGAGAAAACGACGCATTTTTCCCAATTTTCGAGAAAACGACGCATTTTTTCCCAATCTGCCCGGTACCGGACCCGTTCCCAAAAGTGAGAGAAAAAACGCTGACTCTGTTGATGTCATATAATGTACAACAATGCCTGTATAAGTATATTGCGCACTTTGATCATAGGCGACAGCCTAATTTACAAAAGATTCCACAGATTTGTTGTTCAAGTTTAACGTACATGTAGTGCAAGAGTTGTCTCCCTTGCCAAAGCACATGACAATCAAGCATCTAGTCTTTTATAAATATTCTAGTCATGTAATTGTTATGCCCCCTTTCGAAGAAAAAGGGGGTATATTGTTTTGCAAGTGTCGGTAGGTCGGTCCGTCAGTCGGTCGGTCTGTCCGTAGACCAAACCTTGTCCGGAGCATAACTCGAAAAGTATGTAAGGTAGAATCATGAAACTTTACAGGTGGATAGATCTCATTATGGAGAGGTGCAGTGCACAAGAACCGTAACTCTGCCGATCAAATTTTTTGAGTTATTGCCCTTTGTTGATTTTCAAACTTGATTCTTGTCCGGAGCATAACTCAAAAAGTATGTTAGGTAGAATCATGAGACTTTACAGGTGGATAGATCTCATTATACCTTTTGTCTACCTTTTGTCTGCTGGGGAACTTTTTAACCCCTTCCGGGTTGTCATCCCCTTCTAGTACCGTTTCTCGTTTCTCCAGTTCGGTTGAGCTAATAATTATTGTAATCAATACACATTGGAGACATCAAATCGCTTATGAACCCACAGTTTGTCTAGTTTACACTTGAAGGCGTCCACTTTCTTGGATGTAACAATATCCTCTGGAAGATTATTCCATATACTGTGTACGTACAGAAAAAGAATTGAGACGTAGGGATTTCTTCGCTCTTGGCTTATTCAGTTTTAAACTATGTCCTCTAAGGTGATCAGATTCCGCAAAGGTAAAAAAGGTGGACAGGTCGATGTCGTCGATGTGATGAATTATTTTGAAGACTTGGATCAGATCGAATCTCTGTCTACGATAGTCCATGGATGGCAGGTTAAGTTCACGAAGTCTTTCTTGATAAGATAGGCCTTTTAAGGCTGGAACAATACGAGTGGCTCGACGTTGAACATTCTCGATTATTTGTTTACTCTTCTTTGTAATTGGATACGCAGCTAGATTACCATAATCAAGATGGGAACGGACTAAAGATTTGTATAATGTCAAAAACAGTTGATTGTCCATATACGTGAATTTCCTTCTGATTAGGCCGATTAAACGGTTAGCTTTATTGGCGACGTCGCTTATGTGTTTCTCAAATGATAAATTCTCGCTAAACATTACTCCGAGATCCTTTTCAGATGTGTCTATTTGTAGATTATGATTTTGACCATTATTATCTTTCACAGCATAACTTGGCTCGAATTTCTTCTTTCCAAAAGTGACTATTTTACATTTTTTCACATTGAATTTAAGAAGCCAATCCTCACTCCATTTGCACAATTTAAGTAGGTCATTTTGCAAGTCGTTCTGGTCATTTATTGAAGATACTTCTTTGTAGACTTTGCAGTCGTCTGCAAAAAGCCGGCAAACACTTCCTACTTCTTCGGGCATGTTATTATGGAGAGGTGCAGTGCACAAGAACCGTAACTCTGCCGATCGAATTTTTGAGTTATTGCCCTTTGTTGATTTTATAACTTGATTCTTGTCTAGAGCACAACTCAAAAAGTATGTAAGGTAGAATCATGAAACTTTACAGGTGGATAGATTTCATTATGGAGAGGTGCAGTGCACAAGAATCATAACCTTGCCGATCAAATTCTTGGAGTTATTGCCCTTTGTTGATTTTTACACTTAATTCTTAACCTTGCCTATATCTCATGTCTTTTTACACATACAGCCTTGATATCTCACACATAGATACATCCTATCAACATCGTTCACATTTGACCATGACCTTGGACCTTGTGACCTTGACCTTGGAGTTTGACCTACTTTAAAAAAAATTAAACTGGGCTTATATCTCATGACCTATTACACATACAGCCTTGATATTTCACACATGGACACCTCCTACCAGGGTTGGGGTAATCGTAATCTGTAATTGTAATCGATTGTAATCAATTACATTTTCTCAAGTAATCGACAGTAATCTGTAATCGAAGGGAGTTTCGATTACATGTAATCGTAATTTAATTGATTACATGCTTAAAAATTGCTGTAATCATCGATTACATTTTCGATTACTTTCGATTACTTGCAGAAAAATTATTAATTAAATTAAGATATAAAATTGTTTTCAAGGAACATAGAAATGTTAGGAAGTACCCCACATGAATTTCAGAAAAATCAATATTCATCTATTGAAAATACACGACATCATTTTAAGTTAAGACAAAAGTAAAAACTCTTTATAGTTGCAATTAATCTGTAAAACATAATAAAGTCCCAATTTTGGACTGCTTATGATAATTAAAAAAAGTTTGTATTAGAGATCCTTTCCCAAACAAGATCAGGTTCCGACATACCTGATAGGAAACATTTAGAGAAAAGAAGAAAGTGCATACATAGAAGTGCATCATTTGGGAGAGAATTAAAATGACTACTGTTGTTTGGGTAGAAAAAAAACATGTACTTCACACCTTTTTACATGAAGAACAATAGTGATTGCTATAGTGTGAAACCTAAACAAAAGGTGTTTATTTCCCCAGGCTAATTTTAGTATTATACAATTTGACAACTTTGAGAGATTTGATGAAGTTATGAAGGGTTCAGGTATTATTCTGGATGCAAATGTTCTTGGGATCTGACATCGTGACAAGAGCTATCATGTCCTTCATGGGCTATTTTGAAGTTCCTGACTCCTTTCCTAATGAGAAGACTTTGACCACTTTGACCACAGTCTCTCAACTTTCCAGAAACTATTTATGATAAGATGCAAAATTAATTATAGAATAAACCCTTTCCCAAACAACATTTTTTTCTAAAACAAAAGGAAATTTGTAGACAGCAAAATTGATCCTATTTCACATAGAAATAACAAGGAGAAAGTGCTGATAATGGCCATTTTCTGTTAAGGCCTTCTAAACCCGCCATATCTACAGAGGTAATCAAAGTGTGTCACTATTTGAGAATAGTTTTAAATATTTAAAAAATATTTTAAGTTTTATAAACTGTATAGTTTTTATAGGACCGTAATATTCATGCACTATTTAAACCATAAATAAAGTTTTGCAATAAAACTATTTTTTACAACATTGTATAATATTGTCATTCAACATTGCATGCTATTTTCTGAAAAGATTTGGCAGTGCTAAACATGTTTTGATTTTTCATCCTTTCCCAAGCGACAGAAGGTTAAACAGTTCCATTTTGGCAGCTGATGTAGATTACAAAATGGATGTTTATAAAGATAGTGTTCATGTACAATTTGGCAGAGAAAATATTGAGGCTTAAGAAAAAATAGTGATTCTCAGCATTTTCTTCTTTTGACTCAATGTTTTCAAAAGCATTGTCTATTAAAGATGTCAAAATCAGGTCATGTTTGGGAAAGGATGAGCAAGTAATCTAATGTAATCATCCTGTAATCATGATTACTTTAGCAGAAGTAATCGAATGTATTCAATTACAGGTGAAAATTAGAGTAATCGATTATTAATCAATTACATGTTTTTCCCAATGTAATTGATTAATAATCGATTACAGGTGACTGTAATCGAACCCCCACCCTGCCTCCTACCAAGACCTTTCACAATTAACCATGACCTTGGACTTTGACCTTGGTGTTTGACCTACTTTTTATACGCCCGAAGGGTCGTATTATGTTATGGCCCCGCTCGTCTGTCTGTCCGTCCGTCCGTCCGTCCGTCTGTCTGTCCGTCTGTCCGTCCGTCCGTTAGCAATTTCTTGTGTGCGCAACTCCTCCTACAGTTTTGATCGGAATTTGATCAAACTTGCCACAATGAATCTCCATGGTGTCTAGTTGTGCATCCCGCTTACGGAATTTAATTTACTCTTTTCGTTCTTGAATTATCTGCCCTTGAATTAAAAAAATGCCCATTTTCTTGTGTGCGCAACTCCTCCTACAGTTTTGATCAGAATTTGATCAAACTTGCCACAATGAATCTCCATGGTATCTAGTTGTGCACACCGCTTACGGAATTTAGATAACTGTTTTCCTTCTTGAATTATCTGCCCTTGAATTTAAGAAAAAATGCCCATTTTCTCAAAAATGTCCATTTTCTCCTGTGTGCAACTCCTATAGTTTCAAGCAGAATTTAATCAAACTAGCCACAATTAATCTCTATGGGTCTTGTTGTGCAAACAAAAACTTTTGATAACTTTTCATTTTTGAATTAACTGCCCTTGAATCGAAAAAATGGCCAATTTTACTGACAAGCCCCTCTCGGGCGTATATGCGCCGCTTTGCGAAGCTCTTGTTAAAAACTTTAACCTGGCCGATGTATCATGTCCTTTTACACATACAGCCTTGATATTTGACACATGGAAACCTCCGACCAAGACCTATCACATATGACTATGACATTGGACCTTGTGACCCTGACCTTGGAGTTTGACCTACTTTTAAAAAAATAAACTGGGCCTATATCTCATGTGCTATTACACATACAGCCTTGATATATCACTCATGGACACATCCTACCAAGACCTTTCACATTTGACCTTGGACCTTGTGACCTTGACCTTGGACTTTGACCTATTTAAAAAAAAACTTTAACCTAGCAGATATATATATCATGTCCTTTTACACATACAGCCTAGATATTTGACACATGGACACCTACGACGAAGACCTTTCACATTTAACCATGACCTTGGACCTTGTGACCTTGACCTTGGTGTTTGACCTACTTTTATAATACATTAACCTGGCCTATATTTCATGTCTTTTTACACATACAGCCTTGATATTTCACACAAGGTCACTTCCAGCCAAGACATTTCACTTTTGACCATGACCTTTGACCTTGACCTTGGAGTTTGACCTACTTTTAAAAAAAATAAACTTGGCCTATATCTCATGTGCTATTACACATACAGCTTTGATATTTCACTCATGGACACATCCTACCAAGATCTTTCACATTTGACCATGACCATTGACCTTGTGACCTTGACCTTGGAGTTTGACCTACTTTTAAAAAAAAATTAAACTGGGCCTATATTTTTCATGTCCTTTTACATATACAGCCTTGATATTTGACACATGGACACTTACGACCAAGACCTTTCACATTTGACCATGACCTTGAACCTTGTGACCTTGACCTTGGTGTTTGACCTACTTTTACAATACATTAACCTGGCCTATATTTCATGTCATTTTACACATACAGCCTTGATATTTCACACATCGCAGGGCTCGAATTTCCACTAGCATACTAGCAATTTGCTAGTTAAAATTAAGAATTGCTAGTGATTCTATCTGACACTAGATTTTTTTAGCTAGTGGAAAAATAATCCCCACCCACAAGTTTAATCAATGCAGCCAACTTCCAAATATTTACTTACTGTACCAGCTTTCATGCATTTCCTTTGAAAGAACAACTATATGCACCATATTTAACTTTATTTTCTAAAATAAAAACAAAATTGCGAGTTAATTTGCCTTTTTGCTAGTGATTTCAAAAGTCACTAGCAAAATATTGCTAGTCATATTTTAAGGTAATTCTAGCCCTGCATCGTCATTTCCACCTAAGACATTTCACTTTTGACCATGACCTTGACCTTGGAGTTTGTCTTACTTTTAAAAAACTTAAACTAGGCATATTTCTCATGTCCTGTTACCTATACAGTCTCGATATTTTACACATGGACACCTCCTACCAAGACCTTTCACATTTGACCATGACCTTGGCCTGTGTGACCTTGACCTTTGATTATTACATACTTTTAGAAATCTTTAATCTAGCTTTTATCTTATGTCCTATTACATCTACATCCTTTATATTTCACACATAGACACCTCCTACCAAGACCTACCACATTTGACCATGACCTTGAATATTGCAACCTTGACCTTGGACTTTGACCTACTTTTAAAAAGACTGAAACCAGGCATATATATCATGTCCTTTTACACCTACAGCCTTGATATTTCACACATGGACACCTCCAACCAAGACCTTTCACATTTGACCATAAACTTGACCTTTGCATTTGGGCTACTTTTAAAAACTTTAACCTGGCCTATGTTTCATTTTACTTTTACATATACAGCCTTGATATTTCACACATAGACACCTCCTACCAAGACCTTTCATATTTGACCATGACCTTGGACCTTTTTAACTTGACCTTGGACTTCGACCTACATCAAATGTAGGCCCTTGAGGGGGCATATATGTTTTACAAACATCTCTTGTTTTTTTTTTCAAATTCAAATCCTATGTTGTGGGTACTCATTTGAATCGTCTCGACGAGACGATACATATGAGTACCTACAACATAGGGTTTGATGATCACTGACAGCATTATTGCAGTTTGCAAAGTCACAACCCCCTCTTATCTGGAGCCCTGTACAATGTTTGGCACCATAATTTAGATTTCGGATGAGTTAGATTTTCACAACCTATTGACCATAAGTTCTTTTTCAGTCTTAAAGTAATAAATATTAATTGAATTGAACAAAAGTGTTGCTCATTATATCATTTAGGTTCAGGTGAGCGATATAGGACCAGCATGGTCCTCTTGTTTAAATCAATTTTTACAAATGCCCCACATTATGAGAAAAATGTTTTTGTTCACAATTTAAACCTTACAAGTCTGTTTTTGTTTATTTCCAGGGTAAACAGAACCTTACAATGCTGGAGATATGAAGACGGTTGGCTACTATGTACAGCAACAGAGAAGTCCAATTTTGACATGAAAGATAAGAAAAACGTCGTTGAAATTAAACAACTTTGACAAGTAACTGTCCGTCAGCTCTTCTAAAATACTTAAAGTTAAACTGAAGTGTTGAACATCAATGTACATCTAAAGTATGGACAGTCTGGACTAATATTTATCTTTAATCACATGTACATGTACAGACAAGTTTTGTAAGAAGTTACAAAAAAAATTAGCTTCATCTACTTCTAATGGTCAATCAAATGCTTGTTACTAAAACTTTGCTATTGGGGACATCATAATGGTGATTGATTTAAATGTACGACCTGAACAAGCGGAAAATTGGTTGGATCATGTAGACCTATCACAGATAAGAAACTTACATGGGGACCGAGATCTATATATACCAATCAACAAAACTCTGAAGAGACCAGTTGACCGCCTGTGTCCACTTGTGAAACAGCTTGGTGTAAATATGGGCTGTAGTAATGCCCTATAAGTGTAAAGTGTAACAGGGCCGCAATGTATTGCCGGAGTGTTTTAGTGAATGTGCTATATTATTGCCCAATAGAATGAATATCAAAGTGTTAGAAAAATCTACAGTGTAAATAAGAGATACAGAATTCGGAGAAGAAGGACCTGCACAATATAAACTACGAAAGATTCTTGGACAACAGACTGCGAATTCGTTTCTACAAATCGATTGAAGATTTGATACACAGAATTAACAACATGCCGCATCGAAAATCAAATAAACAGACTTGATGAACACAAAATAATGTCAGCCTAATAGACTTGATGCATCAACAACCGATATTGATTTAAGGTAGAATACCCGTAATGTGGCCATTTTGGGATTCACAAAACATCAGGGTTTTTTTGGCGGCATCATTACGTATCCGAAGCTATTCAGGCTCGGTCGTGAACATTCGGCGATGGAAAGTTTCATGGCCAAATGTTTTCGACATAGCCCAAATAATGCCAATGTCTCGCGAATCTCATTAGGGGTGGACTACCTTAAAAGTGTTTATTGAGAATCTTGTTCTTCCTGGTGAGGAATGTTATTTGTTTTGCTTGTGAAAATGAGCTGAGAAAGATAACTTTTATCCGAGAAATATGCCTTCTTTAAAAACTGTTATCTACATCAACTTCTGTAAATTTAAGAAATTAAAAGTTTCGGATAAGATTGTAATGAATTGGTATTTAATTAATTAGAAAGTTGCGGCATACAACAAAATAGAAAAAGAAAGGATTTGTGTATATAGCTGAGAAAATACTAAGGCAAAAGGAGAAAATGCTGATTATCAGTATTTACTTCTTTTGCCTCAATGTTTTCCCCAGCCTTATTTAGTAGGGACGTCAAAACCAGGTCCTGTTTGGGATAGGGTAAAGCGAGGTTTCTTAAGAAAATGTGAAACTGATCACTATCACCAAATGTAATCAAAAGTTACTGGCCTTACTTTCATTTAAAGCCTCTTCCGGTTTTAGTGAGGAAGTATTTGGTTGAATGAAAGGTGACCTATTTTACTCTGCATCCAATCAAATAGCTTTCTTGTTTGCAGGAAGATTGGAAGAAATATAAACAAACCAGTTTGCTGGAAAGTTGCAGCAACGGTTTGCTGCAACTTTGCGGCAAATAGTTTGCGAGAAAACTAATTTGCATACGAAAAACGAAGTGGCCGCAACTTTGCGGCAAATAGTTGCGGGAAGTTCGCGAGAAGAATTTGGACGAGTTTGCAGCAACTTTGCAGCAACAGTTCGCTGCAACTTTGCAGCAACAGTTTGCAGCAACTTTGCGGCAAATAGTTTGCGAGAAAGCTAATTTGCATACGAAAAACGAAGTGGCCGCAACTTTGCGGCAAATAGTTGCGGGAAGTTTGCGAGAAGAATTTGGACCAGTTTGCGGCAACTTTGCAGCAACAGTTCGCTGCAACTTTGCAGCAACAGTTTGCAGCAACTTCGCGGCAAATAGTTTGCGAGAAAGCTAATTTGCATACGAAAAACGAAGTGGCCGCAAATTTGCGGCAAATATTTGTAGCGAATTCGCCGCAAATTTGCAGCGAAGTTGCCGCAACTGTTTGCGGCAGGGCTAATATTTTGGTAAGGGTAGATCTAGTTACTCTGACTGGGCGTGGGACAAATGCAAGAAATGTCAGTAACACGCGATTAGGTGTATAAGTCGCCATAGAATAACTGATAAGTTGTTGACACTGCGTTGAATCACTCAATTTGTCTATAAATTTTCTGGTCCAATTAGATATTTGTTTCTGTCATGACCATCGAGTTATTTGTAGTCCGGAAGTGACGTAAACTATGTACCTCTAATTGTCTGCGCGCGACGTTTCCCGCTGAGCTAAATACAGAATAAGAAAATATTGCGTAAACAAATAGGTTTGGATTGCCACCTTAATAAAATGATTACAACTTATGGTGATGACATCTAAACAATAAATAGACGCGTGGTAAGTATTTCCACGCTACATTCCTTGTCAATAGGTAAGTTCAAACATATTGCAAGTGCTCATCTATAAATATACACTTACAATAGTTTCGTACTAACCTTCGTAACTTTGATCATCCCCTACTGATTAAACCATTCGTTCCCAATATGGTTCACACCTATTGCGTAGAACCTGAATATATTTCTATCACATTCTAATTAGTAGTTAGGAAGTTGATAAGTAGCATGTACAGTATGTCATTGTAAGTTATGTAAATATATACTTTTTTCAATAGAACGGCCAATTTGTACGTGTGTCCCTAAATTGCTTAGACGTCGCGCACGTTATTGCGACCAGTCGTAAAAAATCCGGATCATCTGTGAAAGCTGTGCTAGTTAAAGAAATATATTTAATCGAGAACCGTTTTCTTGTTAGAAACCGTTTCTGTATATATGAACCTTTCTGTATGTAGTTTAACATGGACCTGAAACACCGGAAAGTTCCGAAATTCGGTCAAAATTTAATGGAAAAGACACCCGTTTTAAAGCGTGACGTGTAACATAAAAGATCGAAGAATTTGATTACTCCGAGCAAAACTTATATTTGCGGCGTAAAAACTTATTTAAAAATATTACTTTACGTTTGTTTATCCTATTGTCTATCATTAGATGTGTTTATAAAAAATACAAGCAAATATTAAAGTCAGTATATTGAAATTTAAAGCTCGCACTGGCGCGTGACGTGAGCAATTTTCTTGAATTTTTCACTGAAATGCGATTTTTCACTGTCTTTGAAATAAATACAGTCGTATTATTTTCATTCAAACGTCTTGCATAATCGAGTTCAACATAAGGAAAATAGATGTATGAAATATGAACGATCTATTACGCCGTTTTCATGTTTTAATAAGAATTCTCCCAGGTAAAA
The DNA here is from genome assembly GCA_963680895.1 of Fragum sueziense. Lineage (NCBI taxonomy): Eukaryota > Metazoa > Mollusca > Bivalvia > Cardiida > Cardiidae > Fragum > Fragum sueziense. The sequence continues at coordinate 37,914,044 of OY804593.1, read as the reverse complement.
CAGAAATGTCCACCCCCTGCGTTTTTTCGAACAAAAATGTTTTAGTGCGCTTTTCGACATGAATATTTTGTAATCCGTAAAATTCTGAACATTGATATTTTGAATACAAGTTAGTTCATTATAATATCTTTAAAATGGTGTAACATGTAGAAGTGTATCATAAATATAGGAAAAACGCCAGAATTTTTCCCAGGTAAAACAGAAATGTCCACCCCCTTAAATTTACGTCAAAATGGACGTTTACCGTCGACGTTATCTTAGCGATTGATTCTTCATGCATTGAAAAACATATGTGAAAAATTGAAAGAATCTATACCAAACATCAAAGGCATAGGTTATAATCAAATGTAAAGTTTGTTTACCTTTTCTCGCCGACTAAAATGTTAAAAAAGTAATAAAATGATATTAAAGTTTCTTCACGTGTCCCTTGAAATTATGCAATCATGATAGGCCTAACAAGAATCACACAATATTCGCAATATATGACATGGCCTGTGTTTCCTATTTCCACGTTCAAAGATGTTTTTTTTTTTTGCCCTCAGAAGTGTTGTTTCATATAGGGCCTACAAGTTTGATTAATTTCAAGCTATAAGAGTAATTGTTCCTTTTCTTTTTTAAACCAAAATAAACGAAAAAATATGGTACAGTATTTACGACGCATAATAAGCAAATAACACAAAGAAATCACACAGAAATAAGATTAATTTCCCTCCATGTTGAAATATCTGATTTTGTATGCTGTGAAAACGAAATTGCAAAATATGTTTTAAGCATTTTTTTTTCTAAAGCTAGATCTAATAAAATCAAATACCGCCCGCGTTTTGAATATCGCAGAAATACACTAATGCCTTGAACGAGTATTCACAAACAATGTAAAGAGTTTAATTGTAAAACACAAATCATAATCCAGAAATTGTTTAACTTTTCTATTTATTTATACTCCTGTTTAAGTAATGATTTAATAAACGACGCTGATTGACTTTTCTCAACAATATAAGGAAAAAGAAAACATGGATAACAAAGAAATGTTTGTTACGCGCAACGTTTACGTGCAACGTTTTTCTGTATTTTGACGTTACATAAATTGGTCGCAATACCGTGCGCGACGTCTTAGTTAATAAATGGGCGGATCTCATAGAGTTTCGATGAAAAAGGAAACACCGCAAATAAAGCCACGGTCATCTTTGACCAAACGACTATATTCGTTCCTAAACCAAAAGCGGGGATTATGTATCATGGGTACGTCAATGTAATTTTGTCATGAAGAGCAAATATAAAGCTTATCGACAGTTCCATCGTGAGTCGTCTTCTGGGCATATCTGTTACAAAAGAAATAACTGGGTGTAGAAACGGTCATTTTATGTTTATTTCTAAGCACGTAGATTCCTTTTAATGTCCGTTACATTTACATTTATAAATTGGTTGAATGCATTGCTTTACTAGACGTGGGATATACTTCCGTTATAAATCCGTCCCCAAGAATAAATGATCCAGGGTCCCTTGTGGCTTTTGCGTCTAACATGATTCAATATCAGCCTGCGTATATACGCAGTCTGATCCTGAACCTAGTTGTTTTTCTTTGTGGCATGCAGCCGCCAATGTTCGCAAGCCAAGGGTTCAAACTCCATTTTGTTCCCTACCAACGTAAGGAACAAAGTGGAGGTAGAGCTCATTGCATGTGAAGCAGGTAGCTACCATAAGACAGCAGCATGGATCGAGGTCAGTCCGCACATAAGAGCAAGCTGATCTTGAAACATGGGTATCTCAAATGCTATAAGGGAACTTTCTCCAGATCCTGGCTCAAATCTACGTGATAACCATTTGAAATGGGCGTGGTTGGTGAACAATCAAATAAAGAAAAAAACTATATTGCTCATTTTTGTATATCAGAGACCATAACGATATTTCCATGATACAATTAGACAATAAATTATTCCAGCCCTTAAGAGCCATTCAGTATGAATAGAAAGTTATCTATCATCCTTAATAGAGATCTAACCTTTATGACGAAAATAATTAATATTATGATTTTGAAGTCATTCCAACAATTGCAGTTTCTTGAACGGAAGCGAACGATAATACCATGCTTCATGCAATGACTTTAAGAAATGACTGCGTTTTACTTGACAGTGAGTATATATTTTCGTGGTTATATTTTCAGAAACAGTCTATTTCGACAACGACAAGATGGAAGTTTAGTGGAATTCGGAGTAGCAAAAGGTTTAATACAATAACAAGAAAGAAACTGAGTGGAAGGCCGAACACTGGATGATTAATTTCTGATATAATGCGATTTAGCCCGACTCCTGCCTTCCCTTGATTAACAAACCCTGTTACCGTCCTGTGAAATCCAATTAACGGTTACTAGCCCATAATGGACGACGCGCGAACCGCGATTATCCCTTTTTACAACTTAATGTAGCTCAACCATCAAAGAGGATATACTTGATTTTCGTTATTCAAGGTTTACTAAAATGTGTTGATCTTAAAATTCATCCAACGGATGCTAAGTGCTACCAATATAAGAATCACGATTGTCCGATAAATTCGATCGTATCCTCAAAGATACTTAAAACCTTACATGTAGACCTATTTGTGAGGCATGCTAAGCAAAATATTAAAGACATAAATTCTGGAGCATGAAAAAAGCCAAAATATTAACATAATGTAGCATACATCCTAACATATCTGCCCGTCTTTCGTTGTCTGTTTTTTTTTGACGCCATTAGCAAAGAAATTCGGGCCGTATGCAGAAGTGTTTACGACATTGCCCGTTTTGCGGTAGTCGTAAAAATCGCGTTTGGTCACATTTAAAACAATAACATTGTTCGGAAGATGGGGTTTTAAGTGATTTTGTCAGACTCGCCGTAAATTGTCAAATTGGCTTGGGTTTTATTAAATCGAGAAATCCACAGGGGATGTCGCAAAGCTTTAAAGACCCTCGAAGAAAATATCATTTTTAATGGGTTACCTCGCCATGAAAAAATAAAACTTTTATCAAACATTGCTTCATTCACGTCGTCATGTCATTCTCCTTACTCAATATCTTAGATAGCATTTTTATCTTGATGTATCGATTAACGTTGGCGATTATATAAGCAAATGTACAAGCTACCATACTGACATTGGGAACACATTACCTGTTCTTTTTACGAAGATTCGGTCGACACGACTGTCTATAACGCTGAATTTAGTTTAAAATATGACCCGTGGGAACGGTACTAGAAGGACCTAAGTTCCCCCCCCCCCTCCCCTAAGTTTGGCCAAAAATGCTATTTTTCCTTATTTTACACTGACAATGTGGGGAAAATCCAATTTAGCCCCCCTCCAATATTCAGACCTTGGGGCTTTAGCCCCTCCAATATGAAATTACTTCCTACGGGCCTGGTTTTAGGTGCCATGTCACCATTTCTCGATTCTACAGTAATAATAATACAAGCACTCTCAGTATGTCGTCAACAAAGACCAAAATGTCGCAACTACAGTTTGAATTAAGTGTAAATACTGTATTTTTAAACGTGAACGATGATGTGTCACATTGTGCCTTATCACCAAGACTTCTGTCCACACCCAGTCTACCGTTTGCAGACAGGTGGGAACAATTCTAATCAGCTTCCGGTGCCAAATTCATAAAATTTCTAAATCAATTATCTAAAGCAAAACTACAGTACAAGCCATTTTGTTGAAATAGACGTATGTCCCGGCCAATCATATGAATCGTTAAAAGGTAAATTTCGAATTAGACTGGTTGTTGAATACCTACCCAGCTGATACCCTGACCCAGTTGACACTATGGACAAAGCCTAAGATTTGATGTAAAAATTGTACAAACTATACTTTCCGGTGGCTTTTTCTTGTATCCACATTCAAAAAGTACTTTTCAATTACAATAAGAAATCAATTGCCATAATGCTTTGATGAAATTAAGAAAAAAACAATTCTTACAATTATAATTTGGAAGAGAAAATGAACATGGAAAATATTTAGGTGCTATCTCCTCCAATCTGCTCCCCGTCTTCCTTTTAAATATAAAGGGTTGTAATATTATATGATTCCCAGAAGGGCCTTTTCGGACTGACTTCGCAATAGCCGTAAAGGTTTTTGTCTCTGTGCGATAAATATTTAATAAGAATTCATAAAATTCTTGAATGCCAGTAAACTAAACACTGCTTAAAGCCACGTCATTATTTCTGAAGGCCCATTCTCTTAACCCCCACTTACTTTACTAACCCATTACTTCATACGTGTCGCTTCGATAGAAACTGTTTATGAAACTTTATGACTAGAGTAGAGTTGCCGGCGCTTTCCTAAATCCTTTTGTTAAATTGGGAATACGTTTAATCCTTGGAAATTATTAGAATCTATATTGAAATATTGGCATTTGCTTTGATTGTTTTAAAGAGAAACAACGATTGTTTTCACCTTTAGTTAAAAGTAACAGTTCTAAAACATCCAATTCGATTGAACAATCTCGCCTAGGTATACTTGTGGTCAAGTCAACTCATCTGTAGAGTAATTTTGATAATTGAATCTAATAATTCACACATGTACGCAATACAACAGTAACTTATTTTTCTAGTACGACCCTCTAGTAATGCTATTTTCCAATGTCTGGTGACATTGCAATGATATCTATAATTCCACCAGCCAAATTTGAAAGTAACGTATGATTGTGTTTATCGTTTACAACCAATCAACCTGTTCATTTATCACGTGCACACTGTAAGCGGTACAAATGAGAAGAGTTTATTGGTTTAGAAACAGTAAACACAAAACTACATCGCTGTCAATTTTTGCTTGTGGATTTATACGTTGGCTTTCTTTTACTTGTTTGATATGCCTTTTGTCTACACAATTATATCGTTTTCCAAAAAAGATCGTGCATTTGTCGCCAATGATGTTAGACCCCCAAAGAAAATAAATTCAATTCAATTCAATTCAATTTATTCAGCATAAAATTTTAACAAATTCATAGCTGGTTACTAGTACATAAAACAAAACAAATACAACACATGCATGTAGAAAACAAAAGTTAACGAGAGAAGATTTAAAGTGGCGATGGTCACAAATAAAGAAAACAATTGCCTTTCATGTTTAAGCTTTTGAATCTAGAAAATATATCGATGATAAAGAAGAAAATGCTGGTCATCAGCATCTTATTCTTTTTCATAAACATTTTCCTACTCAAACATATCAATTCTATTTAAGTTATTCAGCATATAAGTATGACAAATTTATAACTAAAGACTTGTACATGTAACAAAACAAATACAACAACAGTGGTGGTTACAAATGAATTTATCAATTATGTTTCTTGTCTAAGTTTTGAGGCGGTGAAAATAAATTTTGATAAATTGATGGTTGTGCTTGGTGATTTAGTCGACATCAGTGCTTTGAATTTGTGCATGGTTGGCCATTTACAGAAATAAGGTTTGAAAAGTTCTTTTCTTAAATCTTGATATTTGGTACAAACTAATAGGAAATGGTATTCACTCTCAATTACATTCATTTTACAATATTTAATATTTAAAATGGTACTTGGTGGTTAATTTATAATAGGTCCTATCGTCAGATTCGTGATTGGTTTAGTGACTAAAATCACTCCACATAATTGTTTTTCATCAAAAACCTCGTAACTACAGCTTGTTTAAAGCTGTAGTTACGTGGTTTTGTTGAAAATCGACGTAGTAATTGCTGTCTCGCTCGGTCTATTTTCTTCGTCCAAGTCTAGCCGTTAATGATTGTTCAGATTGGATCTTTATTTTCAAGTATTTCAACCGCGAATGATTTCGACACACGCTACATTCCGGTTTTAACCGTAAACCGCTTTCAGAGAGATTGCGTGCGATCTTTACGGTTGTTGAACATTTTCTACGTTTTCAAATGGGCGAGACATCGACTGGCAATCAACAACCCTTTCTTAATTAAAACGATGTTCATTTTCAAAATGCGACAGACTCTGTAACAAGTTCACATATGCACTCATTGTAAAGGTAAATCTACTGCTTATTATGATATATCCAGAAAAAGAAAGAACGGTTTGATTGTTTTGCAAGTGGAACATATTCAAGCTTAATTTGAAGCGAATAATTATGTTATCATCATGATCTGCATAAGTCGAATTTTCAGGGACCATAACAATCTCAATTGTTATTCTTGATATACCCTACAAGACAAAGTATTTGATTGACGAAAAGTCCTATTTTTTCTTATATCAAATGAAATCTACCATGCAGTATCTTTAATTCTGCTATCTAAAACACATGTGAAATCAAAACCACCGGGCGAAGAAATTGTCGCCATATTGTATTCCTACTCCGCAAATTACCTCCAGGGTAAACAATCTTTACCGCAATAGTGCACGCAACCAAACCACTGCTTGAGGCTGCTTTTAGGACCACTTGGGACTATTTTCTCCCCTTGTTTTTGTCTCGCGATTGAAGCCTGTGGATAACGAGCGAAAGATATGGGCTTCGCGACAAAATGGGGGTTTTGTCAATGTTAAAATGTTAAAATCTGACCAAACGATCCGAATTGCGTGATCCGAACAGATTTGGAACTCTACCTGTTGATCGATCATACTTTTGTTAAGTTCTCATTTCTACTTCGATAGTGTCTGTCATCATTAGAATTAGAATTTTGACGGTCAACTGTATGTGGTAAGGCTCGCGATAAATAACCTGACAGAGCATCTCTAGCTATTAGCTAGAGATGCTATGTCAGGTTATTTATCGTGAGCTATATCAATTTTCGTGGGCATTCAAACAAACTTAAATTGGATAGTGTATTCAAAACCAAACTGCTTTATTTCTAAAAATTAGACTGGCTGGAGAAAGCCATACAGTCTGATACGAGGTCTGTTTTTAGTTCCTTATTTGCTTCTTCATTTATCAATTGAGAATTTTCTCAGTAAGTCTCCATTTTGTCATGACGTGACACATATGGGAAAGATTGATTACGGACGCCCAATCACTTACCGATGAAAAATCAACAAGAGGGACCCGTATGTTGTATTTACACTGCGCAACATGTCTTTGAAAAATGATATCCGTAATTTTCTAATTGTCAAAAGTTAAAGGCTTTCGTTTTAATCCATAGAAATTAAAAGAATTAAATAGTTACATAATGCAAAGAGATTAAAATGAAAAAGTACTTTTTATCTAATAAAAAGATGAGAGGCGGAGTCGATGCAATATGAAATTTGATTCTGATGAAAAAAAATCTTATTGTTCATACACGGTATCTTTGCTGTCAAAGGATATATATGCTCTACAACCTTCCCTATTACATCTTTTACTGATGTCTCTTGTTGTAAAGTTGGAAATTCTATTGACTTCGAATATATTTTTTGATAATCTATGTTGCGGTATCTCCTGTTAACGTTTCCTTTGAACATGTTGAAGACGTTATCAACATTTTCCTTCGAAAACAGGATAAGAAAAACTTTAAATAGGTTGTAGTAACACCGTTTTTGAATTTTGAATGAAAACGACGAAAGTTGTGTACACTTGTATATGCAATCACTTGGAAAATTGGAAGATAAAGCCACAACTTGGATGAAATGTACCATCCTTCCGCCATGTTTGTTTCTAGAAATTCGATTCATCCGCGATAAGACCGCGTGACTTCCGGTCTAAATGAAACTATTCATTACCACTTACGGCCGATAAAAGGCGTCACAGTTCCTTAATGACAAAGTGCTTTAAAGTAGTTCCACCGTAACCAAATGATTCCAAAGTAGATTGAGAGACTTCGACTTTTAAATAATTGTCTACCTTTTAACAATATATTTAGATATTTGTGTCTTTCATTCCTGATGGTGCAAATGAAATGAATATTTCAAATTTCAATTAATAGTATTGTGACGAATTTCCGAATGTAAACTTGTTTTTGTTCACCAAACTTTAGTAAAATGCCAATCCGTAAATCCCCCACCCTTACAGAAGACTCACCAAACATACTCTTTATTGGCGATTTTACTTTTATTTTCTATTTTCTATTTCAGTTTGATCGTACTTTGTCATTTTAACATCATGTAAAAGGGAAGTCCCTTTTCAGCAAGAAACACCGAATCAAATCTTTCTGTTATTGACAAGGGTTCACAGAAAAAGTCATTTTTACTACCGTCAAGTTAATTAAAGTCTATTGATGAGCCAAAATACAATAAAAAACATTTTATCTCTAATTGACAAGGTCAACATTTTATAATTGTCTTCCCCTTTCACCCTATTGTTTCACTGATAGACAATAATGTAATAATACGATCAGATATGATTGATCTCATGCGGATCGAAGCTTAAACAACCAAATATCGTAAATAATGTCATAAATAATACAACTCGTCCTTCCTCACGGGAAGGTCTATTATATATCGGATCCAATAAAGGGCACCATAAAGAAAGAACATTCCAGGAAAAATATAGCATGAGCTTTGCTAGCTATAGTTATTACAAAAAAGATCCCTATACTTTAAAAAAAAAACATTTGCCAACAAGATGCGTTTTTAAGCTACCATGCAAAAGCTAAGAATTTAGAAGGGAAATGAAACACGAAATCCGTTATCATGAGCGACATTGCATAGTAAAAGATGTCTATCCTATTTTTCCGTCAAGGTCATATAATGCAGCAGTACCGTATAACCCTTTTCCAAACAAGACCTAGTTTTGACGTCTCTAGGCGAATAGGCTTTGGAAAACATTGAGGCAAAAGAAGAAAATGCTGTTGACCAGCATTTCGTCGTTGTAAATGCAAAACATAATATCTCGTTTTTGGAAAATTTTAAAGGGGAGGGAAAAAAGTGTAATAACTTTTCCCAAACTGATATGTTTTTTCTTGAAATTTTGACATATTGTTCATGAATAATGCACAAGTTTGTACTTTGAAAATCGCAAGAATCGACATACGAGGTTTTGCATTTACACCGACGATTTTCTGCTTTTGCCTCAATATTTTTATGAGCTTAATTGTACAAAAATCCTTTCTTTATCATCAGTTAATTTGTCGTCCGCAGTAGCTTTCAAAGTTGAACAGTCCGAATATTTGCCGTTTGGGAAAGGGGTAAACCACAGAACAATCCGAAGAATAATGGTAACTTAACCCATTACCAAACGGCAAAATTTTGGACCATTCCAAATTCAGAGATGATGCAAACGACAATTTCAAGTGAATATGATTTCTTATTTTTTGGCCGTTTGGGGTATAAAACATTGTGGGAAATGAAGAAATTGCTTGTCACAAGCAATTTCTTCATTTTCTACAATGTTTTCCAAAGCCAAAATCTTGTAGGGAGTCAAAAAGAGTCATTGTGTGATAATGGGTTAAAGAGGAGAAAATGTTCCGTACTGGAATTCAACACCTAAGATCGATTACGGTGATAAAATTCACTTTCAATAAAACGAGAGAGAAAGGAAAAAATACAAAGAGCGATTCTTGACAGCGAAGACAATAGTCTTCGAACCGAACAAAAGAATTGGAAATTAACCGAATGCCAGGTACAATGCATCTTCGATCTCTCCAACAATTGGAATAAAATTCTTGGAACAATAATGGGAAGACTACGGGGGACAAAACAAACCCATCTGCATTAAAGGTTTGTCTAAAGTTCCAATTGAGAACCAATCAAGCGTGCGGATTTTCTCCACTTGCGTTGGTCTTTCTTTTTACTAAGCTCTATTCTGCTTTGAAATAAATGTGACGAGTCATTTTAAAACGGATTTTTTTTTTTTTTTTTTTTTTTTTTTTTTTTGTAAAAGTTTTTTCATATCAATTCGGGATAAATAAAAACAAAAGCGCAAATTTCACGCTTTAATATCTGTTTGCTGGCGTTTTGACGTCTGTTATGGAAAAAGCCGTGTAGAGAAACATCGACTTAAAAGAGTAAAATGTTGATAGCCGCATTTTTTACTCTGGCTTTGATACTTTTTGACAGTTTTTTTACGCAATAGAATAACCAATCTTGACATCAAGACATACTTTAGAAAACGACATGGGAACGTGGTGTCCCTTTAAGCATCCAGAGCAATTTTCACAATCAGCAAATTTCAGCTCTACGATTTTTACTGGCAAAACTGGGGACACTTTCCGTATGTTCATCGAATATATTTAGTCGTGGGTCGACACATATAAGAACATGTTTAAAAGAAGACCGTGAGAGAAGAACAAATAATGACAGAGTAGGAAAGTGTTTACTCAAGAAAATGGGATTTCAAGTTATTCATTTAAACATCAAATACTGAGAAATTATCGATTACGGTCAACAATTCTTCAAAGAGCATTGGGATGAGAGCTCAATTCTTTGCCACCCATTTACATTATTACATTATACATGTATATGACCAATGTGCTGTCATAGAGCATTTCGTCGCTTTTCAACAAAAACCTCCTAATTGCAGCTTATTTTAAGCTGCAGTTACGAGGTTTTCGTTGAAAAGCAGTGATTCGTTCTACAGTAGAATAATACGCAATTGTTTCACAAATATTTCATATTTTCACTAAGCAAGGATCGCCTGTTTCAAATGTTCTTTTTTGATATTATTTGGTCTTTGAGAATATGTCAAAATAAGTGTTACAGAAGTCATTATCAGTTTTTGATCTATGTCTAAATTGTACACCAAAATAAATCAGGACAAGAAACTCTCCAAATTAAACACTCCAAATGATTTCTTTCAGAGTAAAGACAAGCGAATCAATGAAACCTGTGGCCCAAAAAAGACTGGATTCCTTATCTAATACCAAGACTCATATGGACAGCTCTAAGAAATCCGTTATTGGCCATTTATCCTCACGACCAATAAAAAGGCAACGAGAACGTCTTCAAGAAAATTACAGCCTATCTTAGATTGGAGGAATTAGCTGTATCAGGAATCTTCGTATTGGTTTTAAAGACTTTCTAGCGCCCTGAATAATGCCTGTATCATTTCGTATTCGACCAATCCAGGAGTATGTATCCCTTTCCAAAAACAACACCAGAGCCGCGTTCTTTAGAGCGAGATTTTTTGAGATATCTTGAAATTTCTTAAGATGTTTTAGGATAGAGCGCTCTTTTGAGCAAGATTTTAAGACGATCACTGCGAGCCGCCATTGCTCTATACTTATTTCGGAACCCCTCGGTAAATTCTGTAGAATCTATATGGAAGAGAATTGACCGAGTTGTTCCCAATGCTCCATGATTCATAAAGCGTGGAGTTCCGAATGCTCTGTACTTCATATAAATGACGTCATAATGACGTCATTTGTATGAAGTATGGAACATTCGGAACTACTCGGTTATAATCTCGGTCTCAAAAACGCTGTATCAAAAACATCGTAAGAAATCTTAAAAAATCTCGCTCTAAAGAACGCGCCTCTTGTTTTGATTTCCATGGCAGATAAGTAATGCTTTGGTAAGAATTGAAAAGGGAAAAAATACTGATATTCAGTATTTGTCCTAATCCTTCTATATTTTAGACTCAGATTAGATGTATATATTGCCATTCAACACTTACATGAAATATATGTTATAACAGTTTCGGCGCAATTACTTGTGTATTTTCCAAGAAGCAGAATCGAGAGGCAATTTAATAAGCTTCTAGCTTTCGTCCCAATCGCTGTGAAATAAATAAGTTTAAAGTAACACTCCCCAAATAATTAATGTACATGTCGTTAACTTGAAAAGGGCACAACTTTACATTACGTAGAGTAATATGCGCAGCCCTATCTTGTTCTAGACGTATGACTACGACAAAAAAAAAGTCGAGAATATTTTTGGATGGCATGACAATGGTTGATATATTAGGTTTTCCAAATGTTGAATCTAAATCTGTAATAAAATTGGAATAACTTATATGTAACTTATACTGACAATTAAAATTTCGACATAATTATTTGCCTGGTGAATTTAAAATAGTATTCATTCCAAATTATGATATAGATCTAATGTACTTTGATTCAAAATCATTTGCATTTGGGTAGAAATAAGATTTCGTATCCCACCACTAATCATCGCCTACAGTGAAACTACGTTACACAGTTCTATAATTGTGCAAAACGAAAATGCATTGAAATCAATTATCATACAGAAATATTATCTAAAAGCAATTAAATAATTAAAAGAAAAGCTCTTAAAGTGGCATGTCTAAGAATGAAACCGGAAACGCAATACGAGGAAAAAATCTGTTTATAACGCGGCATCATATTGCCATGACGTAACCCTCTGGCCATTGTCATTAAACGGAACTTTTACGAGTCTCGAATACCCTCCCTATCTCCCCAAATCAAACGCTAAAGGTCACGTGGCCATGAAAATAACCTTTAATGGAGGGTTATTGTCTTGATTTGATTACACATTCAACCGTTTAAGAACTTTATAAATGTTTATAAATGTCAACGAAGAAAGCCGGTCTCAAGACCGCGACGAGTCACGTGTCACCGTTCAGACATGCGCAGATTGGCATTTCTCCCGAAGCGTGAAGGATTTCTTTGTACTCCCTCCCTCTTCCAAATATGCCCCTCTTTCACGTAATTTACACAGATATGTTTTGTAAACAATTCACGTAAAAGGATAAAATTACAGAAACCTTTATTCTAGATGATAAAATCTATGATAGACAAATTTGTCTGCATTTTCCGCATAATATTTTTGCCATGTGCAACTGATTTGAATTTGGACCAATCTAAAACATTGTCGTCTGGGAAAGGGTTAAAGAACGGAGCCGAAGAAAATGATGGGGGATCATATCTCCCGTAATTATGCGATTTATTGAGTTTGACATTTCTAAAATGACAAAGAATGGAAAAACGATGAGTAGAAGAGGTTTCTCTATTATTATTCAATTATACGGACATTGATTTGAGAATTGTCTGTTTGTTGCCCACTTTTACCATTTGCTCAACATTTTTATCTCCGGGTTCTTGTGAAATCTGAACTTTACGCGCAAATGGGACATAAAAGACGAACAGAGCAAGCATTTTGACTAATCTTTTTCAAGAAGAAACACAAGGAACTTTGTTTTTATATCAATCCTTTACCAAACTATAGCAAAATTTGGGTGTTCCAATTCCAAAGATGATGAAGATAACAAAAAAGGATTTAAATATTTCAGTAAAAAAAGAGACAAACGGAAAAAAATTCTGGTAATTGGCAATTTCATACTTAGTGTTATTTTTTTCCAAATAAAAGAGGGGAGAGATTCTTGATAAAAAATATGTTAGTTATCTTTTCGATGCACTATGTACGAGGGACGGTCGGAAAGTAGTTGGACTTTTCGTGCTGCTGTCTCTCCATTTGCAACTGTATAAACATATTATATATTGATGGAATCTACATCCATTTGCCAATAATGTGGTCAGTTTATTTTCAAAGATAGTTGTATATGTATGTTATTCTGTTCACTTATATGTGATAGGGGTTTTATGTACCATAGACTATTTGTTAGAGGAACAACAAGGGTAACCAAAACAAAAGAACATTCTAGTCATTTTAATCGCGAAGAAGTTAAGTTTTTTTAACTAAATTATCACTGAAGATTAAATAAGGGTCCATAATTCCGAACTTGGGATAAAAAACCAGTCAAAGCAGTCATGGAAACGAGCCGGTTCCCCGCCCATGAAAAGATTAAGCTGTTTCCTTCGGCTGGTTGTCATGTTTGTTGCTTTTAGGGATTCACGAGGATTGATAGATACTCATTTCATGTCAAACGGTAAAAACTGTCATTGTCAAGTACAATTCTGAAGTAATTCAGAAAAACCAAAGAATAAATGCTGAAGTAAACGCCTCCCAAATTAGCAAAGAAAAAATTGTTCTACTTTACGATTACGCACGGTCCCATACCACCGCATATACAGTGGAGATTATCAACTATTACACATGACAAAAGTTATTTTGCTCTTCTTATAGCCCTGAACTCGCCCCACGTGACTTTTATTTGTGTCAAGGACTGATGAAAATGCTTGCTGAGAAGAAATTTGAGATCAGGGCGCCTTTGATAACGGTGGTTACACAGTACCTAATACAGTGGGTCTAAGTCATGGTTAATAGTTGGAATAGTAAAGCTCCTACAAAGATGGCAAAAATGAATAGGCATAGATGGACAATTTGTTTAAACAGTGCAAAAAGAATTTTGTTAAAAAATTAAATGGTTTTAGAGAACTAGTCAAAAGTCCAACTACTTTCCGACCGTCCCTCGTATATTTCCAATAATGACCACAACAGCAGATCGTCTGTACTGTTATGTTTTATTATCATATTCACTCACCACTTTCAACGGGGTTATTTTAAATTCCAAATGTGGAAGAATAAATATCAAATAGTATCACTCTTTCCCAAACAGCAAAATCTTTTAAAAAATTCCAAATATGGAAGGATACGAATGAATTCTAAAATATGAACCCCTTGCCCAAGCCACAGTCTTTTGGAGTGTTCCAATTTGAAAGCTTGAATAAATGTAAACAGGAAAACGGATGCTGAAGAAAATAGAGTTTGTGTATAATATAGCAAAAATGTGAGACAGAGAGTATAAAAAAGGTGATGTTTAAAATATTCACGAGGATTTTCTATAAAAGTACATCATGTAGCGAAATCTTGTTTTAGACGAATCATAGCCAGTCTATATAACGAGAGCAGACTAAAACAATAGTTTATGTTGATTTTACATCTATCATACGCTTGAATCAACTCTTAAGGCGAGGCCTTTTTAATGCACTTCCTATATAATCGGTATATTTCGACTTATTCCTTGACGTTCGTAAGTCCGGGCATACACCGAACATCTCTTCCGCTAGAGTCCGAGAGTAGTTACCCGCTTTTAAAAGTACCGTTAGGTGCAATATCGCCTGTTTTCGTAACAACGGAAGTAATTGAGCGCGCTCAGATTTCCAGCAAATTTTCCAAAAAAAAATTGTAAAAATGTTCATAAATTGTATGAAGAGTTGTCAAAAAAACCAACAAAAGTCAAAAATTCAAAATTTGAGAGCAATAAAAATTACTTCCCTTAAATCGTCTATTCGCACCATACAGATTTCGTTCCATAACTGATCACATAGCCCATTACACCTGTAGGCCTTACCTTAAATGCAAATGATTGTTTGATTGATCATTTAAAACTGATTTTGACTGCACTACCTTAAATGGTAAGGATGTCAATAACGTCGAAAAACCTATAAAATCCGTTATCAATCATACAAAATTTTTATTTGTTGCTATTAAGATGTCTTAAGCAACTTTATAAGATTAGTATTTTCAATTTTGACGACAATTTTATTCATGAAACCGGAAAGCGTATAGTTTATGTGTCTAAGATCTAGACCTACGTATCAGCAAAAAGCAAAAACAGTTTAACCCTTTTTAAAGAAATCGAGGAATTTGATGCCATTTACGGGAAATGTGTGCGAAAACAATAAAACGAAAGAAGGAAATGCTTATAACAAGATTCTCTTCTTTTTCCACAATATTTTCTTTGGTTTCATGTAAATGAATCATCTCTTTATCAACACAAATTTTGACGCGTGCAGCAGTTTTCGATTTCGAACAGTCTTAAAAAGCGTCGTAAGGGAACCATATTACAAGTTATCAATGCATTTTTTTAAAGTTGATGCGATCAACAATATTTCTGTCTGACATGTAAATATCATTTTTTAAGTAATTCAGTGTTCGACATTTTTTCACCAATTCGAATCTGGATAAGCGATATACTTCAAATATTTTTATTTGTTTTGACAAATTCATACTTATGTTCAACTTTTATGTCATCACTTTGGTGATAACCAAGGTGCACATGCCATTTTGTCATTGCAAATTAGCAAAGTACATGTTTCGCATTATTCGTCTTTCAAGAGACTATATCCCTCTTTATATGTACCCATTTAATTTCTATTCTTTTTTAGAGACGGACAGGCCCATACGAATAGGGAGGGGGCTAGGGGATGGGGTAGCGCCCCCAAAGTTGGCCAAAAATATCGATTTTCCTTATTTTACACAGAAAAATTATGGGAAATCTAATTTAGTCCTCCCAATATTCAGACACAGGGGTTTCAGCCACCCCAAAATGAAATGGCTTCCTACGGGCCTGGCGGATACAGTGAAACGTCATCAATGACGTTAGTATATTAATTAATCAATCAACGAATAAATCGAAATGAAAATCGCCACTACCACGGTGGGTAATCACGTGATACCATATTTTCAGAAAATCTTCAATAATTTTGTAAATACTAGACCGATTTGAATTCGGTTTGAAGCAGAGAATGTGGACAGACGTCACGCATTAGATGGACGTAGTTGATTTTTGAAAAATCAACTAATAAAAAAGTTATTGAAGATAAACCAAAATTTTGGTTTATCTTCAATAACCTTTTTATCAGTTGATTTTTCAAAAATTCAACACCTCCAGCTTATTCCTGGCATTTTTCCACATTCTCTGCTTCAAACCGAATTCAAATTGGTCAAGTATTAAAAAAGATATTGAAGATTATCGGAAATTCTGAGTCACGTGATTATACACCGTGACTACTACGAGCCACATATCCTTCAAGTCTCAGAGCGCACGATTAAATTTATTAATTGTTAAAATTGTGCGCTATTGAAATCATCAAATCTTAGAAAGTGTCAAAATGCAATAAAATGGCTTTAAAACGGGTCACATTTCGATAACGGATCTATATGGTTAGTAATTAAGAAACCCGGCTATTAATCATATGTAGGTAATATGTATTTATGTCGTATTTATGTAATTAATTATCAAAACACTGAAGGTACTGGTGCGCTGCATTTGAAAATGAATAATCGAGGGAAGGTGTCAAAGGAGGCTGAACAGTTCCAGGCAGTTCCAGTTTCAGACTTTTACATATCGAACAGTTTTGTTGAAGATAGAATGAATTTTATCAAACTTAATTGGAATATTTAACAATGGAAGAAAAAACATTGGTTATATTGCTGCTTTAAAATGAAAATCTCGTAACTGCAGCTTAAAAAACAAGCTTCAGTTACGAGGTTTTTTTTTGAAAAGCGACAATTTAAAACTGTAAATACAATTGCTTTTGATGAAATCTGCCGTTTCTGACGTTTACCGCATGTATCTCTGCATACACGACGATTCTTTCAACATCAAATACACATTGTTTGTGGAAAATCGGTTTTATTACTCTTTAAAATTCGTAGATTTGTACGTTCATATTGTTAAAGAAATGATTTTACAAAAACGTGTTATGTTGTGGCAATGCTCTTATCAGTGAACGTAAAACGTTCTTTTTTCTACGAAAGGAGATCTTTCTGTAAGCGTTCTTTTTCTGTATGTTAAAGACCAAGCATCGATCTGAGCAATGAAATTCCTTCGTGACAAGAGAAAGACAGTTTGTTTTCTGTTTGTAATTCTTCGTTAGAGGTTACACATGTTTATTGGACGTAAAAGTATCTCAAGAAGTCACGTGTCTTAACTATAAAGGTGTGTCTGTACATGGGTTGGCGTGTCGGAAACGCAATAAAGTCACGCGAAGGAATTAAGCCCTTTCCTAAACGACATTTAAATATTTAGACTGGTCCAAATTCAAGATGATGCAGAGGACACTTTCAAGTGAGTGGAAGTTAAAGTAATTTGGTTTTTCGGGGTAGAAAACATTGTTGGAAATTCAGAAATTGCTTGTTACAAGCTTTTTCTTCATTTTCCATAATGATTTCAAAGCCCTTTATTTTTTGGGAAGTCAAAAGTTGGCATATATGGAAAGGGTGAATTAATTGTCTATCTTCTATAAAAACCGTGCTTTCTTCATATTCGTGGAGTGTCTTCTAACATGAAAGACGAGTATACGAGTATTGAGATCTTTAACTTTATTTCGTACAATTTAGTTGCAGTTTCATTAGCAGAATGTCCCCGTTAACAGCTGGTAAGCGGCGCATCATTAGTTTTCACCAGGATATATAACGTATGTTGGTTGAAATCGTACAGAAATCATTTTATTTCTCATTTCTGATCAAAACCCTACGTAGTAGGTACTCATTCGAATCTTTTCAATAAATAAAAAAATCATTGAGACGGCTCAAATGAGTACCATCAAAATAGGGATTTGAAATAGCAATTCTGTTAGGTCTTTACCTCCTCTTATCTGTTGTCCTGATATGTTCAGCTTTGTCAAGAGCTAGACGTATACGCTTACAAAACCGGAAACGCCACCTTGGTACCTTAGCTTATCCCTATCAATACTATATAAAAGTATGTTTAAAAGAAATTTTCAAAAAAAAAGTATTTCAAAACGACATTGCAAACGGAATTGGCGAATAAAATGTGGTAAGAAAATCACAAAATGGAAACAAAAGGACGAAGGGTTCAATTAAATTGCATTTGCGTGCGTGCCAGCCATATACCGCCACATTCATTTTTCACGTCTTGGCTTTTATAGCCGATAAGCGGGCTTGACTTGAAGGTGTTTCTTATCAACCATCTCGTCAAAGACGGAAGAAATGTCACGTTACAAATAGAAGTAGGTTAATGAAAGAAGTCGCTTTAAGTTCGATTCCACACCTTTAAGACATTAATGAAGCACTCACAGACTTGGGTGGCTAAAAGATGGGTTTCAACAAGGGCTCAATATTGCTCAAGAAAGATTTTTCTTTAAATTCTGTGAATTGATAGGGTTATATAATGTCTTTGATTTGAGTGTGTACAAATTCTGATAAGGATTTATTTTTGGAGATAATGGCTTTCAAAGAGGGTGGGGTATATTGCCACGAGAGACAAATTTTTACTTTGAAGTTAAATAACGTTTTCTGTATAGATCAGATCAAGATGAAATTTTGCATCAAGGACATACAATTTTAGGAATCATTTATCATATACATCAGTTTGTTGATTTTCTGTATTCGTTCTTCTGTCAATCTCAGATTTTGCTTTTTTACGACATTTTTGTCCATTAAATATTTTGTATGTTCATTTTATCTTGTTTACGTTTTAGTCATTTGTTGTTTGTGCATTTAGTGCATTCGGAATTAAATTCATCATTTTCCGCCTAGACATATATCTTTTTTGTAAAGTACTCGAACTTTACTTTTAAAATGCAAGTGTTGCATGATTAATAAAAAGATGTTATATGAATGTGAATGACTATATTTTCATCTCTAGTGTGTTTCTTATACTTTTTTTACAAAACCGTTGAGTTCTTCATAATCACAAACCAAATCTATCGAAATCTTTGGTAGATTTTTTTAGATCCGTTGTAGACGTTGTATTCCTTTGTTTCTAAAATTTTACCAATACTCGCATCAACTTTTTTTTGAAAAAGGTAAAATCACTGTTATCAACACAATAATATATTATAGACTTCGAATCGTGAAGAGATTTCTCCCATTAATGCATTCTTGAGAAATCCAATTTTTAGTTGCGTATCCGAACCTATCCAGGCGAGGTCGTGGATATTCCGCGGTGGAACGTGTTTACGACGTCACCTGAACAATTCTGACGTCGTGCCTAAAGAAAGGTCACTGGTTAGTTAAACTACTATGTCATTAATGTGACGTCATATACGGTATAACCACGACACTCTTGTTCGTAATCCATGTATGGAATATGTTTTAAATGTACATTGTTATTCAAATAAAATTACACATCTAGGCTTTTCTTCCAGACCCTAGTAACTACAATTTGAAGCGAGCTGTAGTTAAAAGATTTTATAAAAAAATTAGGAAATAAGTTAAGGCTGTCTATATACAATTTTGCATGTAACATGAGTGTCAGTATCGTATTTTTGTTATATTATACAAATGACACGGGTCTTATAATATGCATGCGATGCCAACAACATTTAAGACCTGTTTTTTAAGGAATGGAATTCTCGTTTAAATTTTTCCATCCACCATTAGATACCAAACACTTCGTGTTCAATACAACACAGAAAATATTGAGACAAAAGGAGAAACTGCTGATTATCAGCAGTTTCTTCTTTTATTGCAATGTTTTCGAACGCCATTTGTTTTAGGGACGTCAAAACCAGGTCTTGTTCGGGAAAGGGTTAAGCCACCTTTCTCCGTGGCACCATGTCATACAAAACACGTAAAATCAAACTTCCTTGATTTTTGTCCGCTTGTATGTTTTACAGGTTAATGGAATGCCGTGGCCCTTCACGACATGGCGTCATTTATCCATTAATTGAATTCATGCAATATAAATTCTATCGTCAAGTGCCATTTTAACTTTATGATTCTTATTTGCAATCTCGTTAGATAAGGTTCCAGCAGGAAGAACTCTCATTCAAGCTGCATAAATAATTCAAATGCCATATCAAGTTTGATTCCATTAACCCTTTCCCAAACAAGAGCTGGCTTTGACGCCCCTAATAGAAAAAGGCTTGGGAAAACATTGAAACAAAAGAAGAAGCTGCTGATAACCAGCAGTTTCTTCTTTTGTCTCAATATTTTCTATGTCATAGTTTACACAAGTTCTATCTTTAATGACACCAATTTGTCATTTGTGGCAATTTTTGAAATGGATCACCCTAAAAATTCGCCATTTGGGAAAGGGTTAACCCTATCCCAAATGTCAACATTTTAGGGTGATTCACTTCAAAAACTGCCACAAATGACAAACTGGACGTTTTTAAAGAAGGAGTTTGTGTAAAATATGGCATAGAAAATATTGAGACAAAAGGAGAAAATGCTGGTTGTCAGCAGTTTCTGTTTTTGTTTCAATGTTTTCCCAAACCTTATTCATTAGGGGCGTCAAAACCAGACCTTGATTGGGAAAGGGTTAACCCTATCCCAAAATGGCAGAAATTAAGACTGTTCCCATGCGAAAGGAGCTTCAAACCACACGATTAATGTTCGTAAAGGTAATATTAGTGCATGATATAGCACAGAAAATATTGAGACAAAAGGAGAAAATGCTGATCATCAGCATTTTCTTCTTTTGTCTCAATGTTTTCCAAAATCCTTTCAGTAAAGGACGTCAAATTCCCGACTTGTTTCGGAAAGGGTTAACCCTTTCCGGAACAATCGCTGAATCACACGTTTTCAATATGATAAGCTCGTACATTATTGTATTAGATATTAAGAAAGCAGAAAATGATGACAGTCAGAAGTTTCATATTTTCTTTCAATGTTTTCTACCCTGATAAGTTGCAAATATGAGAATGAAAACATTGGAAAAGTCTTTGATTCTACTTTCAACTCGTACCAGGATATGATTAAGTGGACTGGTAAAGGTGAAATGCTTCCCTAGAACTAATATACTTTTGTAATTATCAAAGTGTCTCCAAGACTTCTTGCAAAAATAGCAAACCCCATTGTACTTGCAGGGAAAAAAGACTGTAAATATGTTAACTCCTCGTTATAAAGTTAAAATGATTTTTTTTTCATCTAAATCAATACGGAATCGTTTACTTTCGTGTCAAACATTTTATATTCGCAATGTCGTCTAATGTGGAACGTATGTCTCCAAAGTAAAGGGATATTTCAAAAACTTCTGATGTGTGAAAGAATAATGTTGCTTTTTAAAATCAGTTTAATCAGATAAACAAAAATATTAGATTCCTTTAATTGCATAAAATATTAAAATCTCAATTTCTCTTAGTGCTAGCTAACGGGGAAGTGCCTAATAGTTTCGAATATCATTTTCATTTCGAACTTTTTTGTCCATTAGCTCTTTTTATGCTCATTTTATCTTGTTTACTTTTGAGTTATTTGTTGTTTGTGCATTTAGTGCATCCGTAATTAAATTTGTCATTTTCCGCGTAGATACATGTACATGTCGTTTATGTAAAGTACTGGCAATTTACTTTTACAAGAGGACCATGATGGTCCTAAATCGCTCACCTGAACAAAGATGGCACCAGACAGTCTTGTTTGAATTCATTGATATTGTGACTATAAGACTGACACCAAACTTATAGTCACCAACTTTGTGTTCAATGTTTGTATTGATTGGTCAATATTTGTGGTTGTTAGAGTAAAAACAAAGTAAAAAAACGGCATTTTTCTTTAAATTCAAGGGCATATAACTCACTTACTTCCAGTCAAATTATGCTGAAATTCAAAACCATCATGTATCTTATGGTAACCAACATTATGCTAAAGTTGTGTCTTGTTTGGTCAATATTTGTGCTTATTATAAGCAACGTCGAAAACGGTAATGTTGTCAATTTCAAAGGCACATAACCCTATACTTTTTTTTATCCGATCAGACCGAAATTCAGACCCATTTAAGGTTTTATGGTAACAAACATTGTGTCTAAGTTTAGTTTGGATTGGTGAATATGGTTGTTAGAGTAAAAATTCAAGGTCAGATAGCTCGTGACTTTCTGATTCGATCACTCCGAAATTCATCTGAAATAAATCTTATGATCACCAACATTGTGTCCATGTTTGGGCCAAGTTTTGTTAAAATTGGTTAATATTTGTGGTTGCTGGAGTGTTAGCAAGAAAATGTGAACAGACGGACGAACAGACGGACGGACGTTCCAACATTTCAGGATTAAGTGTTTTTTTCTTTGATCTTTATGTAGAAAAGTGCCACATAAAATGGCATGGTTTAAGTGGTTTTGTTCTTTATTTCATATAAATTATGGACGGATTGAACCACATAAACACCATGAGGTTTGCCCGGACAGACGGACAGACGGACGGACAAAAAGCGATCACAATAGCTCACTTTGAGCATTTTGTGCTCATGTCAGCTAAAAGCAAGTGTAAAGTAAAAAGATGCCATATGCAAACGTGTTTTCGATTTTGTGGCAATAAATATTATCTCTAGTGTGTTTCTTATACTAATTCTATCGAATCTTTGAAATCTTCATATTCACAACCAAATATACAGAAAATCTTTGGTAGATTTTCTACGTCCGTTTTGCACGATTTGTCGAATTGTTACATTTTTATTCTTAATTTGTACTAATACTGTCCAAAACTTTTCTTTCTTTCTTTCTTTTTTTGAAAAAGGCAAAATCAATGTTATCAGATACAATGTTGAAATATTGTAACATGCCTCACGAAAGGTTTATTTTAAAATGACATAACTCTGGTGTTGAATATTCTACATTAAAGCAATCAAGGTAGCTGTCTGATTCCATTTCTGTTTGTTTGCCTTGGTTTAGGATACTTTATATTGGAAATAAGAGTCAAAACAAACGTTGATGAATTTAAGACTTGGTTACATGGTTGTGCATTTGTTTTGGTTAATTTACGCGATACTGTTACATTTTGACTAGACCAGGCTGCAACATGATAGCCACCAGCTGCCGGGTGAATGCGCTGTACAGGATTTAACCCTTTACCAAACGACATCTTTTCTTACTTGTTGAAATTTAAAGACTTTGTAAGTATTAAGATGAATGTAAATTGGTTAATCATTTTGTTTATAAATAGCACGAGAGAGACAAAAGGACAAATTGCTGAACTTCGATATGTTTTTATCTTTTCACGGTGCTTTCGATAATTCCTTTGATTAGTAATGGTTGGTCCAGAATCTCTTCGGGATTGGGTAAACCCTTTTGCCGACGACAAATTTTCAAATTTCAAAGCAGATTCGGGCGACAAATGCAGTTAACATCGTAACACATAAATTCAGGACAGTCTCAATCTTTGTCGTTTAGGAAAATGGGTAAGGGATTTTAAAGTATAGGGTGCAAAATATGACTGAATATGACTGAATATTTTTTCTACAATGAAGTCAGAGATCATAATTGAGTCTGAATTTACACGAAGTTTGTTTTTCCTTCGTAAATGGAGAAGCATTCATTCAAAGAAGGAAAATATTTGTTACTGACTTTTTCCTGATTACCTAAATCGTTTCGAACTGAGAAATTGAATATAGCGAGCATAATTCATAGAAATCTACAAATACTAAGTGGTTTTCCGTTTCCTTGCATTTTCTTCGAATTATTTTGTAAAATTACAGATTGATTTTACTTTTAGATGATCACGCGACACATTCCCATTCTTCTTCAATTGTTTCTATAATATAATTTTTGAACATCCAGTTTTCAGAATCATTGGACTTATTTTCAGCAACTGCTTTCTGTTTGCACTAGTTTTATATTTTGTTGTTCAGGAAACGGTGTTTTACTCATTACAAAACATTAACTTTTTTGACAGGTCCAAAGTCAAAGAGGGTGTAACCACTGTGTTGTAAGTTGTACGTTAGATTTGTGTAGTTTGTACGGAAGTTTTGAGTGGTCAATCAAAGATGGCGTCCGTGGAAAATCGTTAGAGGTGGGTGTCTTGGTTTTTCGTCGATAATTTCCTTAAATGGCCGTATCTTGTCTTGATACTGATATCATCGTACATGAGAAATGTATACCTAATAACGGTGCTATATAGCCAAGTACAAGTGTTGTCCTATCGTACTCAGTCGTTGTGCAAAGACAACCAAACGCGGAAAACTTTTTTCGAAGCGAGAAAGTTGGCCTTTTAAGGATGATTACATTGTACACAGCGAACTAGGGAACAAACTATTGCTCTAACTTGGATGTTTTGAACATGCTCTTTTCTATGGTTACCGTTATTGTACACAAAAATGTCCAGAATGACCACAAACGCTGTGTTTACTAAATGACCAAACAACGTTGTAGTCCCAGTGAAAATATGCAGACACAACGGTGCAGTTTCTGTGTTTTATGTACGGTGTAGTTATTATTTTCACAACAAGTTGTGAACGGTGTAGACTTGGTATGTTGTATAGGGCGAACTAGCTCTAACAGCTAGCAGATCATCTGCACATTTGATGTATCTCCCTCAAATACTTTGGTCTTAGAAAACACAGTTATTTCCCTTGATGAAAACGCCACCATCCTCAAAGTAAACAAAAACAAAAGTTAAGGAAATATGCCGTTTTCTCTTTTCTTCATTCACATAAGCCTAAAACAGTTCGATGTATGTTTAATTTAATTTTTGGAAGACATTTTTTGTTATTTGGTATTGAAAAAAAAACATCTGACGGACATGATAATCACAAGGAATACCATCACAAAATATTAAACAAGACATACGATAGCAGTCATTTTAGAGCCATGTTTAGTGACTTACCCTAAGATGTGGGTGCAAGGGTCAGTTTTTTGTTCGTCCGTTCATTTGATTTGTAGATTCGAAATTTCAACTCTGGCTTTGAATTTTTCTTTGTAACTGTTTTAATTGGTTATTACAATCAATTCTTGTTATTAATGAAATGATTTCAACTTAATTAGTATGATAATTATTGATCAACATGTATCTAGTTTTCAAATTGACCTCTCATTGAATTATGATTTTACCCAAAATAAAGGATTCCATCAACAAAACATAAATTATAAATAACAAAACATAAATTATAAATTTGTTTCATAAACATTTGGGCCTTTCGTCTTGTTCGACTTAAAGTAATTAAGTCTTGAAAATAGAATTACGGAACTGCAAAATTCATTTTGGAATTTTCATACGTAATTAACCTCTTCTTCAGGACTGACAATTTTCTGACCAAGATTTTTTGGGCCCACTCATAAAATGTAACCATTTGAAATGAAAAAGGCAATATTCTATTCGCCAAAACAGTCTGACTATTGGAGTAAAACGCATTGAAGTACTTCCAAGAGAGTAGAACTTACATCCATAAATTAATGAAATTCAATTTTTTTTTACGTCGGGAACCGACCTTCCTCGACTAAGATAAACAATTACCATGTTGATCAACGCTTCTCAATGACTTAATCACAATTAGGAACAAACTGTTCATTTCAGCCATTGTTTTCATGTCTCGTGGGGAAAGAGAAGAGTCCCTATCCGTATCATCTGTTTCAGCACGTCCAATGGAAATATCAGGAATTAAGGTCGGAGCTTTTTGAACGACTTTATGGGGTGTTGAACTTCGTATTTTTTTATGTACTGGACTCATGCATTCAAAATTGGGGATATCATTGATAGAAAGATTGTTAAGCCCAAAGTCATTTTTTCTACATTGATGAGGTCTATCTTGTGTATTCTATGCTCGCAAATGGGGATGATGTCCTAGTCTGACCTCTTGATAATATTCGGAATGATACTACAGTTCAGAGTTTTCAAACCTGAATATCTGACCGGAATGGTCCTGTCCCGAATGCTTCACAAACTTTTCGAAACTTCCTTCGAAATGACAGTAGTAACAAGGGAACAGCATGGAACTGAAAATAAAAGAAAAAAATAAAACAGACACCGCAAGATTCTTGGTACTTTCTACTTTTTGACCCTTACGGAATTGCTTTGACAAATAGCAAAGAAACTAGATTCTTTCTATATTCTGATTAAAGTATATTTTGTAGACATATTGTCACCTTCTTTGCTGCAAAGCAGTTACAAGTCAGTCACCTATTAACATAATTGTTGAATAATTTCGGTAGTAATTATAAAACATGATTCTCAGCCGTGAAAACGTTATCATTAAACATTACTATTGCTTCAAGTCTACACCGTTCACAACTGAATTATGTCTACACCGTTCACAATTCGTTATGAAAATATAACCACACCGTACACAAAACACAGAAACTGCACCGTTGTGTCTGCATATTTTCACTGGGACTACACCGTTGTTTGGCCATTTAGTAAACACGGTGTTTGTGGACATTCTGGACATTTTTGTGTAAAACGAGGGTAACCATAGAAAAGAGCATGTTAAAAACATCTAAGTTAGAGCAATAATTTGTTCCCTTGTTCGCTGATTACTATGTAATCATCCTTAAAAGGCCAACTTTCTCGCTTCGAAAAAAGTTTTCCGTGTTGGGCTGTCTTTGCACAACGACTGAGTACGATAGGACAACACTGATACTTTGATATATAGAACCATGGATAGGTATACATTTCCCCTGTATAATGATATCAGTATCAAGGCAAGATACGACCGTTTAAGAAATTTATCAACGAAAAACTATGACACCTACCTCTCATGCTATATTGTTGTCGCCATCTTTGAATGACTACACAAACCTAACGTACAACTTACAACACAGTGGTAACAGCAACTTTGAGTGAAAGATGTTTATGTCTTTGTCTTTTTGAGTGGGAATCATAGTAGGAAATAAAGAAATTGCTTGTCACAAGCAATTTCCTTATTTCCCACAATGTTTTCCAAAGCCTTTACATTATGAGGGCGTCAAAAATGTCACTGCTTGGGTATGGGTTAAAGACAGACAAAGACATAATTTTATCTGCAGTGTATCTGTGCCGGACAGGGATATCAAATACCAGAAAATCATTACAAAAAACGAGCGTCACCGTATATATTCCCGGATAGGCAGATGTCCCGGATAATTCGTTAATAAACACTGCAAAAAGATATCTTTTTCGTGCGACAGGAGATCTTCATTATTGATTCATCCGCCTTTTTACCGCATAAGATTTTGATACATGATATTTTAGATCAAACTACCGATGCATATCAAAAAGGAAAATGCGTGAATATTTTTTATCATAATTTTTTAGTCCGTCATTGGTATTTATATAAATATAGGATTCTGAATAATACAAATTAAAATGATGCTGTTGCATCGTTTTGTCGTGCAAATTTATTTCGTTTGTTTCTTAAATGTACAATTCTGACCAATTAAAATGCAAAAGAAAATTGAGTCTTTTCTCTTAATCACATGAATATCCTCTCTGTATCTAAAATAATAAAAAGGCACATTGTATTTTCAAAAGCGACAAACGAAGTGCACCATTATTGTGTATGCATGCTTTGCCGTAACTGACATACTATTCTCGAATTCTTAGACTACGCTATTTGATACCCTGACATCAATAGTAACCGATTTATTTGTTCTTTGGTTCATTGTTTCAATCAATACCCTAATTCTGACTACTCCTGTTGGCAGTTTGTTTCAGTACGAAAATAGATACCCCGCCCGCATTTTAACATGGCGTCACTATAAATATCAGTCTTCCAGCAGGACAATTACCCTATTTCTGACAGCGCCTGTTGGCAGTTTGTTTCAGCAATACCACCAGTATGTACGAAAATAGATACCCCATCCACATTTTAACATGGGGTCACTATATATATTGGTCATCCATCTGGACATGTGTATGTAAGAAAATAGATACCCCACCTGGATTATATGTGTGTATTTGTAGTATTTAAAGGTACCTCCGTTCTCGAAGCACATTAGGTATAGAACCCTCCAACCCACATTTTAACATGGCGTCACTATACCTTATGGTCTTCCAGTAGGAACATTACCCTATTTCAGACTACTCATGTTGACAGTTCGTTTCAACAATGCCACAAATATGTACTAAAACAAATATCCCACCTACATTTTAACATGGCGTCACCATAAGTATTGGTCTTCCAGCAGGACAATTATCCTATTTTTGACTACTCGTGTTGACAGTTTGTTTCAACTATGTCCCCAATATGTACTAACATAGATACTCCACCCACATTTTAAGATGGCGTCACTATAAGTATTTCAATTTGTCTTCCAGTAGGACAGGTGTATGTGCGAAAATAGCTACCCCACCCACATTTTTACATAGCGTCACTATAAGTATTGGTCTTCCAGCAGGACAATTATCCTATTTTTGACTACTCGTGTAGACAGTTTGTTTCAACAATGCCCACACCATGTACGAAAATAGATACCCCACCCACATTTTTACATGGCGTCACTATAAGTATTGGTCTTCCAGCAGGACAATTACCCTATTTTTGACTACTCGTGTTGACAGTTTGTTTCAACAATGCCCACACCATGTACGAAAATAGATACCCCACCCACATTTTTACATGGCGTCACTATAAGTATTGGTCTTCCAGCAGGACAATTAACCTATTTTTGACTACTCGTGTTGACAGTTTGTTTTAACAATGCCCACACCATGTACGAAAATAGATACCCCACCCACATTTTTACATGGCGTCACCATAAGTATTGGTCTTCCAGCAGGACAATTATCCTATTTTTGACTACTCGTGTTGACAGTTTGTTTCAACAATGCCCACACCATGTACGAAAATAGATACCCCACCCACATTTTTACATGGCGTCACTATAAGTATTGGTCTTCCAGCAGGACAATTAACCTATTTTTGACTACTCGTGTTGACAGTTTGTTTCAACAATGCCCACACTATGTACGAAAATAGATACCCCACCCACATTTTACATGGCGTCACCATAAGTATTGGTCTTCCAGCAGGACAATTATCCTATTTTTGACTACTCGTGTTGACAGTTTGTTTCAACTATGTCCCCAATATGTACAAACATAGATACTCCATCCACATTTTAAGATGGCGTCACTATAAGTATCTCAATTTGTCTTCCAGTAGGAAATGTGTATGTATGAAAATAAATACCCCGCCCACATTTAAATATGGCGTAACTATAAGTATTGGTCTTACCCTACCAACATTTTAACATGGCGTCACTATAAGTGTTGGACAGGTGTATGTACGAACATAGATACCCAAACCACATTTTTACATGGCGTCACTGTAAGTATTGGTCTTCCAGCAAGACAATTACCCTATTTCTGACTACTCGTGTTGACAGTTTGTTTCAACAATGCCCCAATATCCTGTCGGGTATGTCTTTTGCAGCGGAGATTCCAATCGATTCAAATCGAAAGTAGAAATAAATTTCCGTTCTCACCGGAAATCCATTGCGACGCTTGCATTAGACAAAGCCTCTCACGACGGGGAAAATGTTTAATAAAAGTCCTCGTTTCGTATCCGATTCCCTTAACACTGTTGACTTTGAAAAAAGACCATGACTATATTAGTCTTTAAAATTTTCAGAAATGTTCTACCTCTCAGTGCAAATAGCAATACATCTTTTTTACATTTCCTTCAGAAATACCAAAAAAATGTAACATAATGGAAATCTTCCTTACGTAAAACTGTTTTTCTCGAAGGTTAGAATGCTTCGTTTTCCGAAATCTTATTATTAAAGTGTGGCAATGAGTCAGAACTTTGAATAGTTGTAATTCATTTGCTAATTTCGACATTTGGTCACTTAAGTAGACTAATGACTTAGCTATGTCTGTACACTGTTCAAGCATGTAATTACTTGAGATTTCTTGAAAATGCCAATTAAAAGTACAAAATGCAAGGGTTTTTTTCTAAGACACATATGCATGTTTATGTTGTACATTGTAGAGAAGTATGCAAAGAATAATTAAAACTTCTTGCATGTGGCTTGCCAATTTGTAAGATCTTGTTGCGTTTATTTCCTTTGTGACACGAGACTTGTGTACATTGCAAAGGGTTTTTTTTTATAATTTATTTTCAAGAAAAAATGCGCAATTATTATTATTTATTTATTTATTTATTTTTTTTTTTTATTTTTTTATTTTTTTTTCATTGTACGTGTATTTACATTTGTACAATTGACGATTATTCTCTAAATTGTTAAAAGCTGAAATATAAAAAAAAATGAAAATGGTTTGAGATCCCCATTAACTAGGTGCTAATTTTTTCACGAAGGAAGCAAGGTTAAACCAAGGCTAAGAACAAAGCCCGTCTCGCTATTAACATGGAAGAGCTACATGATATTACTTTTAACTATATTTCCTACTTTAACTTTCCACAAAGTGGTTACTTTTATATAGACATTAACTTCTTGACACCTGGCAATTATGTAAAGTCATACATGGTTTCCAGGAATGCCTTTGAAGTGTCTTGTGAACAGAGCTATGCACTACTAGTATTTCATTAATTGTTCACATTTAGAATGGTTTCACTCCTGATTTTCTGCTGCTCTGCTTGTGGTCCTGTCGTTATTTCAAATGCGAAAAAATCTCGATTTGATGTTTGAAATTTAGGAAGTACAAGCACAAGCGTACGTCTGAAAGTCATTCCGATCATTTATTGGGTTGATTCACATGTTTGAGGTCGTTAACATTCGCAGAGGCCCAAGAAATACGTTAACGCCCGATTGCAAAGCACGAGGCGCGATTCATTATTCTTAAGACCTCTGTGAATGTTTTAAAATTACCAAAAATACGTGAATTGACGCTATAAATGCATAAAAATCGTAGAATTTAATGGTTACCTACCCTAAACCAAATGAAACGTGCAAAATAACAAACCGAGGTGCGTGCAAAAATGTCGTGTTAAAATCTTCCGATATTTTTTTTTCTTATGCGTGATGTCTGCAAAACGACATTACGTTATAATTTGGCACCAGAGGAAAACGTTACACGTACTTATTCAATATATAAGATGTTGAGAAATTTTGAGGGAAAATGAATTATCTTTTATTTTGAAAACTCAAATAGATGATATTTGAGTACTTGTTTTAAGCTGCAGTTACGAGGTTTTTGTTGAAAAGCAGCGTTATGGTGATTTGATGCGAACAAATGGAGGGGAATTTGTCGAAAAATTATAGAAAGTTATTTAAAGCCATTGAATTCAATTTCAATATTTTGACAACATACTGGTTGTCGTCATCGATTCTTCTTTAAATTTCATTTTCTAATAATCTTTTCATTCTTGTTTACTCAGCAAAATTTTGTAGTCAAAATGTAACGTCAAAGCCTTTGAAAATGAAGTCGATATCGTTGAAGCCATTATTACTATCGAAACAACGTTAATGTTCGACCTACTTTTTAGACAAATATAATTGCAGTATAATTATGAATATTTCGCATAAACGAGACTCTCGGCTAGTTTATGTGACGTCTATACATAGCCACGCCCCGTCTCTAAAAATCCGCTAGCGACTAAGTCTGGTAGAATCTACTTCACAGCCTCTATCTAATACGTGTAAATTGTTGTCAGTGCGGACGTCTGTGGTTGTTATATTTTCCCATGCCACCACCCAGTTTCTAGATACAAGTATTGAATAAGACAACAAAAGGCTGCCAAGAGCGCATCAAGTGACATAATATCGATCCAGATACAGCCGTTATTGGCCGCTGTAGAAAAGCCCGCACTCCCTTATTATTGTCTGTGAAAATATTTACAATATTCCTTCATTCTATATTAACCCTTTTCCAAAAAAAGGTCCATGTATTTCGTCACTTTTCAACGAAGAGCTCGTAACTGCAGCTTGTTTTAAGCTGCAGTTACGAGATTTCGTTGAAAAGCGTCGATTTGCGTCGTGGATTTCTATGCAATGAATTGCAGATTTTCTGTATTTGATAACTTTTGGGGCTATCTCGTGTAGCATCTTTCAATTTTCGGAATGGTAGATAATATGCTGTTGTTTCGAAAAGGGTGATACATAGGTATTCGAGATCCAATATCGAGTCCACCAAATAGGAATTGTCGCAGTGGTAACATTTTGCAGATATTACAAAGACTGTTATATAACCTCAAACAATGGTGCATGGTAACATAGGCCTAATGCAATCAGAAAATAAGTGCATGTTCAAGAAATACTAGATCTTTCGAAAAACTGTAGTTACACTGTCATGTAAAAGTTGTCGAGAAGAAGATTGTTCTTCTCTACGTTTTTTATATCGCTGGTCACGTTTAAAAAATAATCCATCTGTATTTGTGGCATTTTCTACGCTACCGACAATACGATTATGTGAGGTATAGCTCTTGATAAAAGGTCCGCTAGTGCATCAGCTAGAGATGGTCTGCCAGGTCATTTATCGGGACCTTTATACCGAAATATGGCGAAAAGATAATGGCATAAGCCCTTGTTTACTGATTTAAAACCAATAAAGTCTTTTGGTTGGTACCAATCATATTGCGCACGAGATATACGAATAAGTTTATAACTTAAAAAGTAAAGAAGTGCCTACGTCACTCTCTTTATCGGGTGGTACAGGCACGTAGGAAGCAATTTCATATGGGGGAGGGGGGAGCTAAAGCCTCGTTGTCTGAATATTGGGGCGGGGGGGGGGGGGGGGCTAAATTGAATTTTCCCAAAATTTTCAGTGTGAAATAAGGAAAATTTGGCATTTTTGGCCAACTTTGGGGGGGAGGGCTTAGCCCCCCCCCCCCCTAGCGCCCCCCCCCCTGTTCCTACGGGCCTGTCAGGTAGCATTATATTTTGTAGTAAATGCTTGCACAAACAAACACAAAAAATGCCGCGTGACTAAGATACAAAAGGTCATCATCAAAGTCATTTTGAACCTTTAAAATATATCGTTTCACTTCTGAGAGTAACCGTTACATTTGAAGAAAAGGTAAACAAACGTTCGGGACTATTTACAATGCTTTAGGTCTCGTTCGTTTTTATCCATTTCCGGTCCCCGAATATACAAATGTTTGACTTCATCAAAGTTTACTTGGACTCTCTAAAGACAGGTCACGTGGCTTTATTTAAGGTAAAATGGCGACTTCCGGTCGGGTATAGAATTCCATAGAATTCAACACCTTCGTCGCGCCGTGTCAGCGGCCGGTAAAGACATCGAATCGATCCGAGGAAAAGAGTGGCAGGAATTGAGCAAAAGAGAGCGCGCGTCAGACGACAATGGGTCTTTTTTCTCCATTTTATACCTTTCGCGAACGTTTTAAGTCATTTAATTTCGTTCAAAGTTTCAAAGATTTTGCAGATGGGTGTAAATGATGTTTAAAAATATATCTAGCAGCAGTTATGTACATGTACATACCTGAGAATAATATTAATGAAAACATTGCTAGGAATCATCAATTTATTTTATTTTCTAAATGATTAACTGTTGATTTAAGTAAAAGGATTTTTCTAAACTTGTAATCCAGTAAAAATTGGCGTGCTTTGTATAAGAGTGAAAAAGGTATTGAGTTTATCGTAGACCGAAAGAATGCAATATTTGGAAATGGTCAAACAAAATGAATAAAGTTATTTGTAATTTATTATTTCGCAAACTGTGTCTGGTTTTGACGACCCTAGCTAATATAGTTTTTGAACGTGCTGTTTTGAAAATATCAAAAGAAAAATGCTTAAACACTTTTGATCACTTTTTTAAATCTGTTTCTAAATAAATTTCCGGTCATTTGCGCTTTTCTGAAAAGTATATTAACTCTATTCGATTGTGTTTCGTCAGTATCTTGTTTAAGTGTGTATGTAACAACGTCCCAACGGCCATTGTAAGACATCTTCACTACTAATTTTAAAATACAATCATCATAATTTACCCGTTGCACGTTGATTTTATAAAAGCTGGTAGAATTGAGTGAGGCCAGACTGTACGTATGGTGGTGGTGATGGTCACGTGATTCTCGCTCCTAAAGTGAGTCTATTTAGACTACATAAATATCATTATTTTCTTACTTTTACGGAAAAGTCATTAAAGCTTTAAAGGAAAAAATGCATCTCGTGTCTATTTACCCCACCCACTTTGTTGAAAAATATTTCAAAAATAGGGGACCAGCAGAATTTCTAGACATACGAATACACGAATTTTTCACGATGTATTAGATATAGGCTGTATAGTAGATTCTATGCGATATAAACGTTCAAAAGGCGCGTAGAATCTACTATACAGACTCTATCTGACTTAGTGTTCGTCAACCAATGAAAACAAACGATTCTACTGTCTTCTTCAAACCACGCCTCCGACCGGAGCTACTATCAAGCGGATCTTACTTGAATTACATCATTTTCCCAAAAATTACATCGTTTTTCATAACTGCACATGAAACGGGGGCGTGGCTATGTATATCCGTTACATAAACTGACCGACAGTGCGTTTATGTGAAATATAGCGCCGAAATTATCAAATATACTGCAATTTCATTGGTCCAAAAACACTAAATTATAGAACCCTATCAATTAAAAAAATAAACTCAACGATTATGCCAAAGGGGGCCTTATTGCAGCCCATCCTTTGTCAAATAGGATTGGTTCAGCTGCATGTTATATCCAAGCAGGAAACAGACATGATTTAATATCCAGATTGTGTATATTTCTGCGAGTTGATTCGAGTACCAGTAAATACGACTACCATATGTTGTAACCTAATTAGGAAATACGACGACAAGGCCAATCCCTTGTGAACGAATTTGTTTCTAACTGGGACTTTAATAAGTACCAAATGACCTAATTTGCCAACTCTGACCAGCAACCAGGAAGTTGAGAACCAACATCGTCGTTGTAATATCTGGTACTAGTTTATCGTTTAATCTTTTTAGAAAAAAGAAAAAAAAAAAACTTATGAAAGTACTTGTTGCAATTGGCCGTTTTGCAAGAATGTTTTAGTTGAATTCTATCGAGCGGTATTTATTTTCATGTGACATGTAGCACATGCCTTATAAGTTTTACACCCATCATTCCTCAGAAGTTCTATTCAGTCAATTGCTATTTTCTTGAATGAGTGTCTATCATTTATCACAGAAGATTTTTTTCTTCAAGAAATACGAGTAGTTTTTATGAACAGTCAGGGTGGCGATATAGGTCTGGCATTTTCTTATATACTTTACCCTCCATGTTCTTCCCTGTGTGAGTAAAGACACTCTTACAACCGGTCGTACGTTCTGCTGCATGCGGTCTGTGTCTAAAACATATGCATATAAAGGACTCGTGCGATGCAAGCACGTGCAATGTAAGGTTTTGGTGGACGCAACCACGACGCAGACTGCACGCAGCAAAGAATTGTTCGTATTTTTTTTTTTTAAATAGCCTCGCTTACAACCCGTCGTGCATCCTATAAATAGTGCGTTTTAAAAATCCCCGAAGACGTGCGATTTATAGAGACGCACGTCGGGTTTTGAGAGAGGCTTAAAACTTGGAAACGCAATGAAAATGAAGTTAGCTTCCGAACTTATCAACTGATTCTATTCGATATTTAGATACACCAGAATAACCCGGATGCGATTGTTACATTTTAAACATCACTTGAGATTCAAGTCGCCATTTTTATCCCGACCTACATTCGTTATTTTTGGAATGTCTGTACGTAATCGGTATAAAATCATTAGATTTAGATTTAATGGAGTTTTACGTCCCACCCGACTGCGAAGTTCATACGGAGACGGGACCTCGGTTTAAAGTCTCATCCGAAAGACTGGATCGAACAAGCGACCCTTGTGTTAGAAGCCCAGGGCGTTACCACTGCACCAAATCCGCCCCTTATCAAATTATTGTGTCAATGTTCCGTTGTATAACACAATAAAGAAGGGAATGTGCTGACTGAATTTGTTGTTTCTTTCTCTGAAAATAAATTCTTGTGGATACTCAAATGAATACCCGCAAGATTAGTCCATTCGACGCTGCTATATGGCCTATATGACAACCTTGCAATGTCGAGTACAATGAAGTTTTATTTTTTCTTTGCATTGTATAGGTGCTCTAGAGCAGATCTAGCTTTGTTGCCAGAATGGCAACATTGGGGAACTCCCACAATCCGCAAAAATCCAAGATGGCCGCCAAACGCAACTGGAAAAATCAACTTTTTCTCAAATTGTCCGGAATTGACGCGAAAAATGTGTAAATAAGGGTTCTTCGGTACGCTGAATCCAAATCTGATGATAAATATCGCATTTAGATATCAGAAATATACTAAAATAGAGATGGCCAACGGAAGGAATCCTGAAAATTACAGTTTTATTATATTTTTTGTTAAATTGTCCTAAATTGAGGCAAACAATGTGTTACTAGAGATTCTTTGGTATGCTGAATCCGCATCTGATAATGAATATCGTATTTGGATATCAGAAATGTACTAAATCAGAGATGGCCGCCGGAAGCCACCTTGAAAATTACAATTTCATGATATTGTTTTTAGATTGTCCACATAAGACATTTTTATGGCATACTTCGTGAGTCAAGTTGAAAGTAGGTTTTCATTTCACATTGGACTTAGCTGATGTATATCAAATTCCGACATGGCCGCCAGAAGCCATATTGATAATTATCATTGGTTGTAAATAATGATACAAATACATCCAAAATCATAAATTGTATGCATATTCTATTCTCTGTGTTTACTTCTAACACATTGTAGTCTTCATGTGGATGTTATAATATAATATAGATCTCTTTGATAATTCTAAAATGGCCACCAGATGCCATTTTGAAAGTGATTTGTTCCTTTATGTAAAATATTGGTGCAAACAATGACTGCAGAACTTTTTCTATACACTTTCAATTGCAATGATCGATGCTTGCCATATTCAATGATTTTAGAAGCCGTTGTAGCAGACAATCGTCATCGAAAGAACAAGTAGACATACATGTATGTAATCCTTATTTCGTGGCTGAAAATTGACCCCGAAATAATCAAACTAAAGTACTAATCGCCTTTAAGAAGAGTCATTCATGATCTATTCTCTAACACAGGGATTTTAGCGATTTTTAAGTTGTCTATTCCTTATTAAAGACAAAAGTCCCAAGTTTTTAATCCAGAAAATCATACCCATCCTCGCAAAACACCAGTTACGTCGCCAATGTTGAAGATAATTACACGAGATATTCTTTAATTAGTTCTTTACATATTTATTTAGCGAAAAATTTGGTGGTCTGTACAGGTAGCGATCAGAGCTTTTCGTGACGGAGTTCGGATTCAAGTACCAACATCAAATGCATAAATGTTTTGTTAAATTAATCATTTAGATTCATTCTAACTGTACCTGAATACCTTATACATATGACAACTTCTTATTGTTGACATATATATAAACAAAAGTAAAGGAATGACAAACTGGATGATTTCATGAAATGTTACAATCGAACAAGCATGCATTTTTTTAACAACCACTGACACCTGATTACTTGATATAGATCGAGCCTTATCAAATGGGCTCGCCCTATTTACTAGAATTTTTCTGAATTATAACCGTTCATCAATTCCTCAAATGCATTGTCGTTTGTTTCCTGGATTCAATTGAATTATTAGTGTGTGGTTTTATTTTTCAGTTTTTTATTCACAGCATATCAAATGTCCTATAAACTATTTAACTGAAGAGAAATCAAACGATAATTTCATTATAATTACATGTATAAGTCCATTTTTTCAATTTTATTTTGAAATATTTAGTCTTCCAACAACCGCCAAGTCTTTTTAATATCTCTTGGTGAATCTAAAGATAAGAAGGATCTAGCACTTTCATGCAAAATGTACCAACATTCATTGCACATTCTGAGTAACTAGTGACAAGATAGTACGATACTGTTGAGATTTATCATGCAATTTGAAATGGAACTACATGTAGATGTGACTCATCCATAAAGACACAAGTATGCTTATTATGTTTCTTGTACTTATTCCATGCTACTGCATAATTAAACGGTATATACATATAGAAACAATTGATTATTGTCATAATACCTTTTAGAGTTTAATACACCAATCTTAGTCAGAAAGCCCTGGGGTCCGTGCTCCCTCTCGAATTTGTTAAAAAAAAGGGCTTATCAAAGTGATTTTTAAGGAATCTCTCATTCGCCAATGCAGTCGGGTTCCCTCTGGAAACCCCATTCCCTTGGGTAAAATGTCTTGATCTTGCAAGTGGTGCATATAATAATGTATCAGAACCATTCATTAATACAAGTATGGCAAGAATAATCTTTACATAAATCAGCCCCAAACTACTAAAGTAAGGGCATACCGTAATTATTAAAACGATCAGCTTCAAAAGATAAATGGCGTTTTAATCATTATTATGATATTCAAACTCACATGGAAGTTCAAATGTGAAAATGATTCATGAAATAGATATAGACAGAAGGGCCATTTCATTGTGTGTGTGTGTGTGTTTTTTTTTTTTTTTGTTTTTTTTTTTTTTTTTTTTTTTTTTTTTTTTTTTTTTTTTTTTTTTTTTTCTTGCCATGGATAATATCGCCGTATTTTAGTTTAATCTGAAATCCTTAGATAAACATATTGAAATATATTGGAATGCTAAGAATAATACCGACAAAGAAATGTAATTCAACTTATTATGTCTACAGAATCAACTTCATATTTCAACATGGCAATTGGTGGCCATAAATGATATAAACAAAGTGACACACAGACATATCTGAAGACTACAGCGCAGATTTTATTTTCATTTCACGGTGTGGCAACTGGTGGCATGTTTACTATAGTTTAGATATGCATTTAGTGCTAGCAAAAATAAAAAAAAGTTACTCGCAATGAACTAGTTATTTTGCATACAAAAGTTTATATTTTTCCAGGACAAAAGCTTTAAATTAAACTTACGTGCCCAATAATAACATACAATATCTCACTGGAAATATTTCAGTCAGCGCTCTTTGAAACGAAATGTCAAGAGCATTTTGATAGAATATGTTGAAATAAACATAAGTTTATTAAGATATTAATCTCGTTATATTCTGCTTAAAATGATCTCCTATTTTCCCCTCTTTTTCAAGATGGCAACTAGTTAACATATTCTTTATTTTTATTTCTACATTCGGGAAATGTGTAGCGTCTACATTGAATATAACATTTTGCGTTCGAAATGAATATAAAAGCAACAAAATACAGAAAAATATCAAAATCTAGCCACATTTCATACCATGATTCAACTAGAAATCATTTTAAAATGGCATGTGGCGGCCATGTCGGAATTTTATATACATCAGGTTGATTCAAATGCCAGATGAAGAAATTAAATTGAACTTGGATTCATAAGTATGTCTTTTGTAGGTCATCTAAAAAAACATCATAAAGTAATTTTCAGGCTGGCTTCCGGCGGCCATCTCCATTTGAGTATATTTCTGATATGCAAATGCGATATTCATCATCAGATTTGGATTCATCGTACCGAAGAACCCCTATTTACACATTTTTCGCGTCAATGTCGGTCAATTTGAGAAAAAGTTGATTTTTCCAGTTGCGTTTGGCGGCCATCTTGGATTTTTGCGGATTGTGGGAGTTCCCCAAGGTTGCCATTCTGGCAACAAAGCTAGATCTGCTCTAGAGCACCTATACAATGCAAAGAAAAAATAAAACTTCATTGTACTCGACATTGCAAGGTTCCGAAAATTTCGAATGGACTAGATACTGTGAGTTTTTTTTTAATGAGAAGTCATCAGTATGTCTGTAATAATCCGGTCATATGGAATTGTGTTGTTTGACATTATGTAAGGATTTTTTTCTTCTGAAATTCTGTAAATTGAAACAATTTTGTACCAGATTGAACTTTGTATGCGCCTGTATTTATAAATAGAAAACGTTTGACATTGTGTCTTATTTATTTTAGAAACCGGCGGTTGTCGACGACCTTCGATATTTCAATCGAGTGCAATGACAATTTTAAAAATCTATGTTACAACCATTAAAGGGGGAATGGCACTTAAAATAATGCAAATTTTCCTAGAACTTCATACAAAATAAATATGTATTATGAAAATATGGCCTTTAAATTGCATCTATGCCAAATCTTAGCTTTCTATCTTGTGTATATTGGCTAGGATGTCGACGGATTTAAAACCCCATATGTTCCATTATTGTAAATATTATCCCCGGGACAACAAATCACGGGGTTTTAAATCCGTCGACATCTAAGCCAATACACAAGGTAGAAAGCTAAGATTTGGCATATATGCAATTTAAAGACCATATTTTAATAATATATATTTATTTTTTTTTGTACGAAGTTCTCGGAAAATTTGCAAGATGTTAAGTGTTATTCTGCCTTTAAAAGAATATGCATACTTCACAGAATAACTATATCAACGATTCTTCACCATAGAGTCTAGTTGACACACCAAGTCTTATGTTACACAAAAAAAACCCAATCCAAATGTCCAAGATAAGCTGTGTCTCATCAGCCAATTAGATAGGCTGTATTGTAAATTAGACTAGTAGACGAGTAGAAAATTTAGCCAGATTAGCATCTGTTATTTACGATCTGTAGTTTTCAGGTGGTGTTGAATTTACTCAATTGAACTAAACGTTGTATGGGCGTAAATCATGAAAAACGTTATATGCTTTACTCATCACCGAACTTACAATTTTCTTTGGCATGCGAAAAGGCGAAATCAACGAAACAGCGATATTAAAGGACAAGAAGAAAAATGGAACCGTGTTAATTTTGGCATAATCATTTTATTATACAATCATGTAATAGTGAAAATATGTAAGTGTGGAATAGCATAATAAAAAAATTATGATGACATTTCTTGATCTGTAAAAACATTGTGTCATGGTTTGTGCTTTCTAAGATTGAATTAATTTTACATTTTCAAGACGATTCCCATTTTCATACGACTGATTTCAAATTTACATAATAAATGCCTCATAAAGTTTACAATATCACCTTTTCCCAACAATAAATGTAGCAATAAACTACGGAGGCAGACTCCGTTTAATTTAATCTAACTGGATTATCAATTGAAATTTAAATGAATAAAAATATTTGGGTCTCGTAATAGCATTATATCAAGATTGTAATTCTCCCGCCAAGATGGCTGAAAATAATTTTGTATATAAGACTGTTGAAATGCATTACTATAGGGATAAACAAATAGTCGCTCTTCAACAAAGACCTCTTAAAGTGACATTTCACATATATTTCATTTTTTAAAAGTATGCCTTGATGCAAAGATTGTTTATTCTAATGCGTAGAAATGCTATCAGTGTTTCAAAGTTGTTATCTATAAGCGAAAAATATGCCTTTAAAGTCGAGACAGAAATGACAAAATCTATATAAATCTGAACTGTTGTCCACAACAATTTGTTTAATTTCAGCACAAAAATATACATGTATATTTCTCGTAAACGGTTCAATATTTTGGCTTGAAATTTTCAGAATTGTCATAAGAAAATATGTTCTTTCAGATAGAATAAAAGTAAAATTCATGTAAAAATAATTGTGAAATGTCACTTTAACTGTGACTTTGTACAAGCTGTAGTTACGAATTGTTTGATGAAAATCGACAAAATCTTAAAGAAACAACTTTACTTTTC
This sequence comes from Fragum sueziense, assembly GCA_963680895.1. Classification (NCBI taxonomy): domain Eukaryota; kingdom Metazoa; phylum Mollusca; class Bivalvia; order Cardiida; family Cardiidae; genus Fragum; species Fragum sueziense. The sequence continues at coordinate 37,872,358 of OY804593.1, read as the reverse complement.
CTAATCTTCTCCTAATGCTAATGTAAAACATCGTATCTCTTATTGCTACTGCTGTCTCCATATTGCTATCAATGTGTTATTCTAATGGCGAGTGTTAACATATTCGATTATGTGATAGATAACAAGATGTTTGTGGATTATCAGTTGAGGATCACATTTCCCCTGTGTCTTACAGATAGAATCCAACAAATCGTAGTGTTTAATCCTTCCCCCAAACAAGACCCTGATTTTGACGTCTCTGATAGGAAAGACTTGGGAAAACATTGAAACAAAAGAAGAAACTGCTGATAACCAGCAGTTTCTCCTTTTGTCTCTTTGTTTTCTGTGCTATATTATTTACAAATTGCATCTTTAGTAATATCCATTTAGTCGTCTGCAGCAGCTTTCAAATTGGTTAAAGATATTATCCAACAAATCGTAGTGTTTTACTCAAGCTGTCGACGTGATTTAGCGTCTTGACACAACAATGAAGTGGTGCTTTTGTTTTCTTAGAATATCGTTTTATCTCACATAGCTACAACTGTTAGCGAACGGTCATTGCAAAAAGCTTTGTCTTGCATTTGTGAAATCATGTTTTGAAACCACTTCATATTCTGCAAAATGTGGTACAAAACATTGATCAATAAGGTGGCTCTTTTATGAAGCTTGTTAAATATACTTAGCAAAAGCTCTAACGCATCACTTTTAACATTGAATAACTTTTTTTATTGTCAAAGATTTAGATTTAGAATTTGGCATATACCCCGGTATTTATCCGACAAGTAGCTTTAGTTTCTACATATAACCATAAAACTGTTGTAAGTTTACTCTCTTACGTGATCGTGTCATACAAAAAGGGGACCAAAGGGACTCGTGTGACTTGTGATCTTTTTTTTAATCATTTTTGTTTGAATTGATTTTGAAAACTGGCTGATTGCGTGATTGAAGTCTGAAAAAAAACTGAATCCTTATCTAACGTAACAAGGGCTGCAAGCAGTAACAAGGGGACCTTTTTGCATTCCAGACCAATGTTAATCGACGACTTCACTTAAGCACGAGGGCGTATCAAAAAGTTTTGAGCCTTGGGTATTTAGTCCATTCTAATAATATAGTACTTAACACATTTGTGTACATGTATGGGGTTTTTATGTTTTAAATGCAAAATGCAGAGAATTTCCTGTAGTCCATTGGAAGCTTATCCCCGTACGTCTCGTCCAATCCGATTGCTTGTAATTAGACAATCAATTCAGAAATGTTGGTGAATATGGTCTTGTTTAGGAAACCTGCTTTGGTTGGCCACGAAAATTGTGGATATCGTTCAAAAGTCGTGACTCGTATGACAGAAGTATCACTTTTCATGAAACAAGGAAAATGCTTCATCATTCTAACGGATCTATATATTGACCTGTGCGCCTGATTTATTATTGTTTTGCAGATTATTTATAGACAATGATGCTTTTATTTCTTCTAATATGAACCTTCTTTTCGTTTATCAATAGGCCTACACATAAAGGCCGTAAAGGTCATTGCCATAGCGCCGTTAGTAGCGCACCGGGCTCTCATTCATAATGTCCCAAATTTGATCTCCAGTTGCGGCAAATATACTTTCTGACAAAATTTCCACCCCTCAATGGATTGATTTCATTAACCTATGTGGCCGAGCAGCTCGAGGCTCGGTAAGGACGTTGTGGTAGTACTGGTGTGAGAAACGATGTATAAATTCTTGTTAGGTACTCCAGCTAGTGCGATATGAGAAAAATAGTTGAAAGAGGTGTTAAACCCCAATCAACCAATACATATGGGCCAAATTAAGGCAGATTAAGGCATAATAAACCAAAATTGATCTGGATAAGTCTGCGTATACACACAGTCTGATCAGAAGCCGTATTGTTCTTTAAACGTTTCTTCGTGGCCCGAAACAATTGTACAAGATAACAGCATGAATTTTGATCAAACTTCCCTTGGGTACAGGCTGATGCTACAAGGGCCCTTTACCAGATCCCTGTCCATATGCATTTTATCGCAAAGTGGTGCAATGACATTGGCTAGTCGTAATAGAGGCTGCATGGAAATATAGGACTAGACTAAATAAGGTCTAGTTTTGATGTCCCTATCAGAAAAGACTTTGAAGACATTGAGGTGAAAGAAGAAAATACTGATGATCAGCATTTTCTTCTTTTTCTGCAATGTTTCCTGTGCTTTATCATTACCAACAATTGCCTTTACTAGCATCCATTTTGTCATCAGCTTTCAAATCAGACCAACCTCAAATTTTGTCATCATATCAAACTCGTACATGTATACAGGGACTAGTCTAGAAGTCGGTTTTGTTGAAAAGAAAATCATAAAGACTAGCCTAAGCGGGAATCATCACCTTATCATCATCATTCACAACTCGGTCATTTATTGGATGTTTCAATTTTCAATAACATGCCAAATTTATCGAAGGATGTTATTCTTACGTTATTCAATTTTTAAAAATGAATTTTATTGTGCATCTAATCGTAAAATTCATATGAAGTAAGAGCTAATTTGTCACCCATCTTCATGATTTGAAATTAATGAGCCGATATATTTTACATAAACCATGGTAACCTTTTCATAACAAATATTAACTTCCAAACTGTCTTAGATACCGCATCATGCAATTCTTTGTTTTCAATCGAAATACGTGGTCTACGTATTAGATAGAGGCTCCGCGCATTTGAATGTTTATTTCGCTAAGAATCTAATATACAGACCCTATCTGACTTAGTGTTCGCTAGCGGTTTATCGGAGACGGGGCGTGGTTATGTATACTCACCGTCATAAAAAGTAGCCACTATTCAAATAAACCCAATTTACATAATTCTCAATGTCTTTTTGTTTTTACGCATTCATACGCAATCCCAACAGTTCCTTTACAGATCTCAATGCTTTCAACATGTCCGGAAACATGTTTAGTTGTAATAAGGGTTCAAAACAGTATTTTAGGATACAAAGTTCAATTTCGTTTACTTACAGCTGTCATTTTCTGCATAAGTTGACGCTGTTGAAACACAAACAAAAGTCTCATTTCAATTTTACAGTCAATTATTCCGTTGAAATGATAGAAGTCTATGAAAATTACCAGTATAGCATGTCTCAATACTAAATGTTTGATAATAACCGGAAGTTGGTGGTAGGTTAAGTGAAGGAAAACGTTTTCTTAATTTGGAACTTGCTAAAGACCAAACAGAAACAAAATTCAATGAATAGAGAATTTAAGAGGAAATTGGGGATTGGCTGGGCTAAAACCGGAAACCGCCATTTTCCAAGGGTCTTGGGTGTAATGAACATCACTTATTAGTAACTAATCATTTCGAATAAGAACAGTATCATAAACACATATCCTTATTCATTTTTGGCCCGTTTCCGGCCTATATGTAGCCATGAATTTTAGTAGTGTGTTCCGTATTAGTTACGCATTTCCTGGAACTAACACCAAGCTACCATAGCAAATGGGGTAATTCGACTGTTTTCGATACTTTCACGAACCCGTTTTTACTTGCCATGCTTCATTTTTTTTGTATTTATTTCGGTACGTTTATGAATAATCCTAAAATTGCCGATCGTTTGCATAAGACAAGTGGCTACTTTCCTATGACGGGGAGTATAATTATATACGCACATAAGCTAGTTTGCTGTATCGTTTATGTGAAATATAGCGGCGAAATTTTAAAATATATCATACTGCACTTTCATTGGTCCAGAAAGTAGGTCGAACACTAAGAAAGCGTGACTGGAATCACATGACACAGCAACAACAATTTGAGAAAAAATATTATGAATGTGTAAAAATATCATAGATTGTCTGGATATGGTGAATCTTTAAATTTCCACCTCCTTGGAAAGACCTACATGAACGCAAAGGAAACATAACGGTGTTTGCTTTCCATTACCTAAAAGCAAAGGCAACATCTGACTTTTACTTGAAGCTACTGTAACAGTTAGTAATTTTAAGGTAGAATACCCGTAATTTGGCCATTTTGAGATTCATAAAAATCGGATTTTTCCGAACGTCGTCGTTACGTATCCGATTGTATTCGGGTACGGAGGTAAACATACGGCGGTGAATGTTTTCGATGTCACATGTCACCCGAATAATTCCGACGTCGCACGAATCTCATCATGGAATGGGCTACCTTAAACTACAGAGGTCTTGCAATCAACAGCGCAAAATATGTGTCCTTCTATATTGGTGCAAAAATGTCAATGTGGTAAAACCAGTGTGTGAAAACGACAAAAATGCTGGTAACCAGCGTTTTATCTTATTTTCGCAATGCTTCCAATGTCATCAAACATCTTCGCAGTAAATGGTTATTAACGCTTTTAGACACCAAACAGGATAAAAGTTTTGGAAAACATTGTGGGAAATGAAGAAATCTCTACCCAACAAGACCAAATGTGTAAAACTCCATTCTCTTATAATTGTCATCTGCAGTATCTATGAATTCGTACCAGTCTAGAATTTTGACGTCTGGTAATGGGTTTTAATATAAAAGACAATTAGCGTAGGAAAGGGTAAGTGAGACATTCAGAGCCCAATAAATGTTATCCTTTTTTTTCTTCTTTTCCCATAACGTTTTAACGTTGTTTTAAGGTTTACGAACTGAAATGAAAATACCACTTTCTAGCCATACGAAATGCATCAAATTACACACACTTGAAAATACACTTCACATAAGTTGATTCACCGTGCCGGATTTCAAGATTATTCTTCAAGAAGAAAATAATTTACAATCATTATTTTACTCTATATGCATATGCAAGGGAGGTAATTTTGAACATTTTTGTCAAATATTACTATAAGTAGTCATTAATTCAAAATTCTAAACCATACAAAATGCTTATGTTTGTATTTGAAATGGAAATATAACACAGTTTAGGAATTACTGGCACTTTTTCAAATTTCGCCATTGGCTCTGCATTTCATTCTCAGTTCGTAAACCTTAATGCTATCTCTAGGGCGGTTATCTACTCATAATGTGGTAATGGATAAGAAAGACAGTAGAGTGCGGGAAAAGGATAGTATTGAGTAACATCGTAAGACGGCCCGAGGCGAGGGCCTTTTGTCATCATATGCAGCAGGTGAAAACAGTCAAAAATACGCCCTAGCTTTTGTTACCTCGCGTGAAACTACCTAATGATTGGCTCTCGCCCGCGACCGGGGGCCAATTAAAACATCTTTTCCTTAAGTAATCCTTTCCCAAATGCTACCTGGTTACGGCGTCCCTAACAGAGAAAGTGTTCCGAAATTTTCGGACAAAAGAAGAAAATGCTGATTTCCATTACCCCTATTTGACTCAACGTTTTACTCTGATTTACAAGTTCTATTACCAATATAACATACATATCCATTTATTCTTCGTGTAAATCAGGGAAAAGTCTTCATTGATACCATTTGGGAAAGGGTTAATACAGATGAATTTGAACAGCGAATTAATTTGGTTAATATTTTAATTCGATATTGCAACAATGGTTCGCATTGTAATGATATATGCGCATGATTTAACCCATTACCAAACGGCAATACCTTGGACACTTCCAATTTGAAAGGTGTTGCAGACGACAATTTCAAGTTGATTTAATTTCCATTTTGGGTTAGAAAATATTGTGGAAAATGAAGAAATTGCTTCTCACAAGCAATGTCTTCATTTTCCACAATGTTTTCCCAATCATTTTCTTATGAGGGAGCCAAAATGCGTCACTGTGCAGTAATGTGTTAATACTTTCCAAGACAAGAGCTTGTTTTGAGGTCCCTAATAAATAAAGATTGGGAAAATATTGATGCAAAAGAAGAAAATGCTGTTAACCAGCATTTTCTCCTTTTTGTTTCGATATTTATACTTACTATATAGTTTGTTTCCTGCAATTCGTTTTCGAGACAAGATATCAGTGGCGAATCCAGGATTTCTGTGAGGGGGGGGGGGGTCGAATATACAAATAAGGGTTCGATTCCCTGTTATTTCACAATTGTGACAGGATTTCTGCATGAAAATAAAATAATCAGGCTACAGAGGGGGTTCGTTTGAACCCCCCGAACCGCCTCTGGATCCGCCACTGGATATGGTTCGTCTATTCACGATCACCCAAACGCCAAATTCCAGTATTGGTCCAAATTCAAAGATGATGCAGACGACAAAATAAATGTTGCACCTTCTAAACCTCGTTTGTATTCCGAAAATAAGCAAATTACATTTTGTATCTGAAGAGCACAATAAGATATTTACTCTTGACGAACGTAAATTAGAAAAGACTTAAAAGAAAACATTGTGACAACAGAAGAAAATGCGGATAATCAACATTTTCTCCTTTTGCCTCAATATCATCAATGTTATATTGTACACAAGTCCAATCTTTATTTACACGTTTTTTTGTGGTCTGCTGCAGCTTTTGAATTAGACAACTATGAATTAATGTCTTTTGGGAACGAGTTTAAACACTTCCCAAACAAGACCTTGTTTTGACGTCCCTAATAGAAAAGGCTTGGGAAAATATTGAAACAAAAGAAGAAACTGCTGATAACCAGCAGTTTCTCCTTTTGTCTCAATATTTTCTGTGCCATTTTTTACACAAATCCTATCTTCAATAACATCCATTTTGTCATTTGTGGCAGTTTTTGAAGTGGATCACCCTAAAATTTTGTTGTTTGGGAAAGGGTTTGAACACAATTCATTATGAAACAAGCTACATGTGACAAAATAGATGCTGATGAAGATAGGGGATTATTTACAATATAGCACAGAAAATATCGAGACAAAAAATGAAAACGCTAATTTTACAGTTCAGTTTGTATTTTCGCCTTTTGTCTTAATGTTTCCACGCTTTTATTCCGACCATTAAGGACGTCAAATCCAGAACTTCTTTGGTAAAAGGGCAAATTAAAGAATGGCAAACCCGACACATCGGATTCTTGTGTTTACTTTCTAAATGTGTCAATATTTTATTTGCAATATTTAACGGGATTTTGTAAATAAATGAAGCATATGCTTCTTTAGAACCAATCTTAGCCCGCGAAAAAAAAGCCATTTTAAAATTTCAAAGCGACGGGCTGCTTTAACCAATTTCTACATTTTGACACTTTTCTACTCCCTACAAGGTAAAAGCTTTGGAAACAAATGTGGAAAATGAAGAAATTGCTTGTAAGAAGCTATTTCTTCATGTTCCACAATGCTTAAATATATCCAGAAAGACTAAAAGAAATCACTTGAAATTGTCGTTTGTGCGCAACATCTTTCAAATTGGACCTATCTAGTATTATGCCGCCTGGTAAGGGGTTAACAAGAAATGCAATTAGATAAAAAAAAACTGATAAATGGGTTACGGCGAATTATGTGGGTGGGGTAAAGGTGTTACATTTTTTTAAAGACCTGTTTTTCACGTTCCAGGTAGATAACGCCCAAGAAAACGTTGAGATACAAGAAGAAAGTGCTTATGGCCAACAGTTTCTCCTTAAATTTAAATACTTGCTGTGTTAAACTGCATACAAATCCTACCTTTATCTACATATATACAACAGACGACACGTCTGTTGCAACTTTTGAAATGGACCAGTCCAAAAATGGCGTTTAGATACGGACATAATCCCCTACCCGCTGATACTCTGTACATAGCATCTTATCAAAGTGAAAAGTTATTGTTATTTAAGGGCCTTTGACGCTTTTCCGTATTATTTGATTTCATATTACGCCAATTCGATCAACAAAGGTGTTAAAAGTCAGTAGATTCTGAAACATATTGAGCTACATTATATAAGATTATTAATTTTCTTCTTGGTCGCCTTTTCAACAATATTTCCGCTTTACTAGCGATTGCTTTATCCTAAGGTTTTGATAAAAATAATACGCATTTGTGATTTACTTGATTTAATTCGTCATTTTCACCATCACCAATATAAGGAAGCGATTTGGATTGCCTTATTCAATTTAATGTACGTGTATAAAGGTCTGCGATAACTTTCGACTAATTTTAAAATAGCAGTTAACTTTTAACAAAAAATGCATTCTGAGACTGAAAGAAAATGTATTGATTAATTCAATTGAACCCAATAATAAATATCACCTTCAAAAGTTAGTTTGTTCATTTTGGAAAGGAAAACTTTTAGGGAAATGGTGGTCAACAGGCAACCGCAATTTTGTCCCTTTGCTTTCTTTACAGTTTTACAGGATTATCCAAATCATTGTTCACTTTTTGGGAAAGTTTTTATCCTGTGTGCTTCCAAAATGTGTCCCCATTATTGTTGGCATAACGTTTTACAACAAAAACCTCGTAACTACAACTTAAAGCAAGCTGTAGTTACGAGGCTTTTGTTTGAAACCAGCGATAAGTTAGAGATATGAGTAGTTGTCTAGAAGCAATAGAAATGATCTAGCACCACCAAGCGTTGTTTAGGGGTCGTTTAAGAGGACCCTGCCAATTTTCGGGGTCCGTGGTTTTAATGACATAATGACAATAAAAAATAGGGGGAAAATTGTCATCATAAAATTGAATCAAAAACCAGCCGCGCAGGATGATTTAAAGGAACACAAGTAATTGCTGAGCGAATAAATATTTTATATCAAACCCTTTCCTGGTTAGACCCGCTTGCTTTTGTCAAATCATTTAGATTAAGATCAGACGCTTAGACGAGTCGGATCTGATCTCGAAACTAAATCTAACCAAATTCAAGACGTCATCTTTTGTACTAAAATCGCGTTGATTTATCCAGATAGAAGTTTGACAAATTATTGGAGTTTTTTTTTTTTTTTTTTTTTTTTTTTTTTTTTACTTAACTCTTTCCTAAGCGGCAAAAAATTAGGGTCGTTCAACTTGAAAACTGTCATAGACGACAAAACTGAAATAAATAAATATGGAATATTTGTCTATTGTAACATATAAACTATTGAGGCAAAAGGAGAAAATGCTGATTATCGGCATTTTCTTCTTTTGTCTCAATGTTTTCCCACAAGCCCTTCCATCTAGGCACGCCAAAACCAGGTCTTGTTTGGGACAGTGTTGAAAAAAGCGGTTCCCCTTAGTAATTTCAATCCGAAGGACAGTAAATGATTTTAAAGATATAACGATCGTGTAAGATGGTAATCTACAAAATCTACGCACTATCATGGATTCTCATCTTTATTGTGTATAAATTATGGAGCAGATAATTATCTGTGTTTATCCGTTTATGTTAAACGTCGTGTCGGTGCAACTGATGTTGACTTTTGATTTTCCGATGCACCTTTTGATGATTATGATAGCTGTGATGATGATCATCATCATCATGGTGAAAAAAGGGAGGCGAAGGGGGAGGAGGACGGCATCACTGTGGGAGCTGGTCGGACTAGTATGATTGGTCAAACAATATTTTGCATTAAATGTCGACCAATATATCGCTGCTTTTCAATTAAAACCTCGTAACTACAACTTTTAAAAATAAAATGTGTAGTTACGAGGTTTTTGTTGAAAAGCGACGATAGCACTTTGTGTTTTGTGCAATTATCTATGACTTAATTCCATACGCCAATAAAGACCAGGCACACATAGCCTACAATTTACGCGTGTACATCGCGTCCAAAATTATACCGTAGAAGTGACCATCTTTGGGCGTGCTTTTGCCGTGATGTGGTAGCAGAATCGTGTATGTGACCACGTTTCAAGTTTTTGAGGTTGTTAACATTCGCAGAGGCCCAAGAAATGCGTTAACGCCCGAGTGCGAAGCACGAAGGTCGTTTTCGTATTTTGCGGACCTCTGCGAATGTTAACGACCAAAAATACGTGAATTGACGCTATTATTGCTTAAAAAGCATAAAATTCGAATGATTACTTACCCCCAAACCCCTTGATATGTGCGAAAAATGAATCGAGGTGAGATAAAAAAAAAATGTCCGCCATTGTTGTTTTGTTCTGATAAATCTTCCGAGAAATTTTTGTTATACGCGACTTCGGACATTACGTCATAATTTGGCGCCAAATGCGAACGTCTCTTATTCAACGTAAGATGTTGAGAATTTTGCGGGAAAAGAGACAATTATTTATTTTGAAGGGTCAGATCGAGGATATTTGAGTGCAAAGCCGGCCCGAATCTCCCGAATAACGACCGGTTTTTCACGATATCAGCCCGGTTTCTTCTCGTTATTCAATGCTGATAACGGCCCGAAAACACACATTTTATTCAATAATCAAATCTTACAACCACAAGTTCAGAATGAGTACCAACTAGCTTAATACTCTCCTAGACTGGAGTCAGTATATTGAGAATAACATCATTTGTATTAAGAAATATAACAATGTGGCACATATAAATTTGTTCTTACCTGTATATTTGAGATCAAGCAAAGTTAATATTTCTGAATGTTTGTCTCTCTTGATTTTTCGAAACACAGAAACTAATAAATACATGGCCCGAAACCAAGCTAAAATCTTCTGAAACGCTCTATAACACATTTTCTAAAAAAGGCGTTTGCAGACGACAAATGTCACGTCTGGGCTCTTTAAAGGTCTTTCTTGCTAAATGAGCGGCGTAACCTTCCATTTTCTTGTCATCATCAATTTGAATTATGTCGTCTGTTCATTACTAGATGTCAAATGTGGGCGGGGCGAGCGTCTCTAGCGGAAGAACCTCAAGTGTCGTCTGGGTGGGACCCAATAATGGATGTCTTTGAATTTGTCTTTGAACGTTTCCTCTTTGGGGGAATTCTTGTAGGAAGCTTATGCGAAAACAACATGTTGAGGAGAGTTTAATCAGAATTTGGTTGGTCGTCATTAACTTTTTTTTATCGGGTGATGTTTAAAAGACCATTTTCATTTAATTCGGTAAATCCCAAGTGCGTGTCTTGCTTTTTCTGCTTCAAACCGTACTTTTTTTTAAATCAGTCAAGTATTAATTTTCGGACAATGAAATAGTATTTTCGTGGGCGTTGTTATAAGATCTCGTAACAACGGCTGTCTTCATTTTCCTCAATGTTTTAAACCCTTAACAGATAGATTCTCTATATCTGTTTAAATCTTATCAACTTGAAATTGCCGTCTGCAGCATCTTTCAAACTGGAAGAGTCCAAAATTTTGCCTTCTGGTAATGGGTTAACAATACTTGTACATAATTTAGCCAGGATCTGGAAATGGGGCTTTATGGATTTGAGACCATCATGGATCCAGACCAGCCTGTGCATACGCACAGTCTGATCAAGATCCATGTTGTTCTTTAATAGCTTCTTCATTACCTATGGCAACTCGCAGTGGGCAACGTGGATTCCGCTCACACTGCAATAGGGACATGGGCTAATATGACACCATGCTGAATTAAGATGTCATAAGGACTTCTTTCCAGAGCCCAGCTGATATGTATTCAGTATGGTCCAAGATCAGACATCATCTGTACACAACATTTGTCTACGCATGCCACTTAAGGTTTACGAACTGAGAATAAAAACACCACTTTCTAGCCATACGAAATGCATCAAATTACACGCACTTGTAAATACACTGCTCATAAGTTGATTCACCATGCTGGATTTCAAGATTATGCTTCAAGAAGAAAAATATTACAAATATTATTTTACTCTATATTCATATGCAAGGGAGGTAATTTTGAATATTTTTGTCAAATATTTCCATACGTATGCATTAATTCAAAATTCTAAACCATACAAAATGCTTATGTTTGTATTTGAAATGGAAATGTAACACATTTTAGGTATTACAGGCACTTTTCAAATTTCGCCTCTGGCTCTGCTTTTCATTCTCAGTTCGTAAACCTTAAGGTTTAAGAACTGAGAATGAAAACACCACTTTCTAGCCATACGAAATGCACCAAATCACACACACTTGTAAATACACTTCACATAAGTTGATTCACCAGGCCGGATTTCAAGATTATGCTTCAAGAAGAAAATAATTTACAAATATCATTTTACTCTTTGTTCATATGCAAAGGAGGTAATTTTGAACATTTTTGTCAAATATTTCCATAAGTATGCATTAATTCAAAATTCTAAACCATACAAAATGCTTATGTTTGTATTTGGAATGGAAATTTAACACAGTTTAGGAATTACGGGCACTTTTCAAATTTCGCCTCTGGCTCTGCATTTCATTCTCAGTTCGTAAACCTTAAAGCCATAAAAAGCAAAGAAAATGAGTATCTTTTTTGTAGTCTTTTGATGTGAAGATGGGTTATTAAATTCGATCTCTGGGCAGTCGTTAATTCGGAGGAGAAAACTATTAAAATATCATCGAATCCTCTGGGGGTCTAGCAAATTTGATCAAACTTCGCCGGGAAATGCGCTTTCAGTTTGTGACCTGTTTTGCGAAAAGGGGCCATTATGCAAGTATAGAAACGAAAAGATTGGAACTTGGTTTAAAGTGACATTTCAGAATCTTTTCTCATAAATTTCACTTTTACATTTATCTAAGAAAGAATATTTTCTGATGAACATTCTGAAAATTTCAAGCTAAAATATTGCGCCGTTTACGAGAAATGGGTATTTTTGTGTTAAAATTAAACAAATTGCCGTCCACAACAGTTTAGATGTATATAGAATTTGTCGTTTCTGTCTAAACTTTGAAGGCGTGTTTATCGCTTGTCATCAACAACTTCAAAAAACTGATAGCATTTATACCCATTAGAATAACCACTCTTGGCATCAAGACATACTTTAAAAAATTGAAATGGGGATGAAATGTCCCTTTAAGTTCATTGGTTAACATATCGTTCACTTAACCCTTTCCCAAACGACAAAATTTTAGGGTGGTCCAATTTGAAAGTTACGACAAAATGGACATTGTAAAAGAAAGGATTTGTGTACAATATAGCGTAGAAAATATTGAGGCAAAAGGAGAAACTGCTGGTTATCGGTTTTGTCTCAATGTTTTCCCTATTAGGGACGTCAACAGATCTTGTTTGGGAAAGAGCTAAAGGGTTATTTTCATTTTTTTTTCTTGGCAGTTCAGGTTTTTGGGTTTGTTGTTTTTTGTTGGTGTTTTTGGGTTTTGTTGTTGTTGTTGTTGTTGTTGTTGTTTTACACATTTCACGAGTGTAAAAAAAAACATTTGCTCGGTAAGCCTACTTTCTGGCATATACATTGTACCGGTATGTTGGCCATTTTACCCTGAAATGTACTTTTATTTTCTAGCCGTGCAAGATTTGTAATTAGTTGTACTAAGTGTGAAATTGATCATCTTCAGCAAATTATAAAGGTTAATGTAAATGCTTATTTATAATGTCACCCCTATCAAAGCACAGCCAGTTTTGGCTTATTAGACACTTTCTTCAACCCCCCCCCCCTTTTTCAATGCCCCACTCATAATGCCGGGCGTCTGGCAGAGATGGGTCTATGGTAACCATTAGATTAACAATAGCATGTGGCTTACCAACAGGTCGCATCAGATCTAACCGGACCGGCTTCCATCAGGATTTGAACCTTCGACATCCCGTTTCCAAGGCGGACACCCAGACCATTAGGTCGTGGAAGCGGTTATATTACGGAAGTACTAGATTGTTCCTTTTAGTGTGATAGTCTATAGCTATTTCTAAAATCGTTATGGTTGCTAGCAGCCCCTTGTGCACGATTTATTCTTTTGATGGGCAAGTGTTAACTTCAAGTTGCAAGACTTATGCTGCTTTCGTAATATCTTAAAACATGTTTAACTCTTTTCCAAACAAAACAATTCTGAAATGGTATAAATTAAAATGAGTTTTAGACGGCAGAAAGAGTGTAACTTCTTGTACATAATAGCATGTGAAATATTGAGACAAAATGAGAAAATATTTGTTATCAACAATTTTTCTTTTGTCTGAAGACATTTTCTATACATGGCGGTAAAACGTTGTATTGTTTTGGAATGCGTATACAAACTTCCATATGATGCATATTTTCCCTGACTTGAACCATTTCCCAAACGACAAAAATTTAGGGCGGTCCAATTCAAAAGCTGCTGCAGACGACAAAATCGACGTTAATAAAGATTGAAATTGTGTGTGATATAGCCAAGAAAACATTGAGGCAAAAGGAGAAACTGCTGGTTAGCAGCAGTTTCTTCTTTTGCCTCAATGTTTTCCCAAGCCTTTTCTATTACGGACGTCAAAACCAGGTCTTGTTTGGGAAAGGGTTAAATTTGATTCAGTCATACGAAAGGCAAAAAAATCAACCAGGAAAAAAGTCTGCTTTTCGTCGTCTTCAAATTCATAATGAAGACATGTTACAGAAAGACTTATTAATTTTTTACGGCTATGAAGACAAAATGGATAGATAGTGCAGTAAATAGAAACTGTAAAAGTCGTAGCATCAAAATCTTCGAGGAAATGTACGGTTTATGAGCAATTTCTTATTTTCCTCAATTTTGTCTCAACCAATATCCTACAGAATTGTAACAACCAGGGAATATTCGTTGAAGTGTAAAACATCATCGCTTTTCAACGAAAACCTCGTAATTGCAGCTTAAATCAGCTGCAGTTACGAGGTTTTCGTGAAAAAACGACGATATGGACTAAATCACGATAATCTTTTACTGAAATATAAACAATCGAAATTCACTTTTTTTAACCTGCCATTTTGGACGAGGATAAAGTTCTCCTAAAAGGGAAAGGTAGTTTGACTGACAGACAGGTGACCAATAAATTGAAATATGACAGTAAGGGGACGCGCAAGAAAAAAGATGAGAAAAAAACTCAAAAGAAATTTGATCCTTTGTAAAAAATAACTAGCGTGAAATTGAAATCACTGGGCCAAGGTTTGCTCCCGCGACTTCATGATCTTGTATAAAAATGCATTTTGATACACTGATGGAAAACTGTATCCTCAGGCAGAATCTTTTTTACACGTGCATGGATCTTAATGAATTTGTGCAGTCTGATCCGGATCGAAAGCGTTCGTCTGTGCGGTTTGATTGCCATCCAAGAATACTGTAAAGTTGGTTTAGTTATGACGATTTGCTATAGCTTTTTGCTATTACACGAATTCTTATCTGTTTAAGATGAAATCTGGATTAAGCTATCCTTGACTAAGTGTAGAAAACAATAGATCTTGTACTGAGCAATAGTTGCTGACTGATCAACGTCGATAATTTGTTGCCGTTCCTAGCTTTTATTCCATTTTTGCTTTTTTGCGGTTTTGGCAATAACTACGAAAGTGGTAAGGGCCCCATGAATATTTAAGACGGAGAAAGCGTTAATGATAAAAAAGCGTGGCTATCTATATATCTAATGTCATTTTCATTCCAGGCTCCCTTTTTAGGGGTCCATTAAGCCCCTTTTCTTTAACTTTACCTCGTTTTCGCTTCGGTATTTTGTCGCATAAAGCCGTTGCTTTTTAAGACAATTTTTGCATAAAAACTGAGTTTAAAAAGGAAATGGCTGGAAACATTATTTCTGAATTTCACCAGTCTATATTTTGTGTTCTTATATTGTGTGTGTGTTTTTTTTTTTTTTTTTTTTGTTTTTTTTTTTCGGGTTTTTTTTTTTTTTTGTCATGTAATTAATGCACTTTTTGTGCAAATCCGGTCCCTGTCTTCACAGATATTAAAGACACACAGACTTTTACACGCACAGACTGAAAATAAATACGTGAACTATCTCGGGATAAAAATTGTAGAGATGTCACTTATTTCAAGCTCTGTGGAATCAACATAGCTTTTCCTGGTAGAAAATAGCCAAACTTCATTGATAACATACATTCAAAATACATTAAGTTCTATTCATTATACATAATTATGTATTAAAAGTTAAGTGCAAATTGGTAACAAGTCAGTATGCATGCGCTCCAGTTCTACTGAACGGTTTGTTGCCACGTAAAGCAGCAGAAAAAAAATGTCTCAACATGAAAGAAAAATCCATGACTGTATTTTAAAGCCATCACCACACATTGACGCTTTTTGACTCCCTAACAGATAAATGCTTTCGAAAACATCGTGGAAAACGAAGAAATTGCTTGTGATAAGCAATTTCTTCATTTTCCACAATGTTTTCTACTAAAAAAGACCAAAAAATGTAAAATTCCATTTACTTCAAATTGTCGTCTGCAACATCTTTGAATTTAGACCACTCTAAAATTATGTCGTCTGTCAATGGGTTAAGAACTAAGAGCGAGCGTCAAAGACTCAGAACTGTCACGGTAAGGCAAGAAATGATCGCCGTTATATTTTGATTGCATGCTAGGCCGTGATATTTCATATGACTCCAACATCTGTTTTTCACGTACTAGGCAACTCTAATTACCTTAAAATCTGCTTTGTGACGGCTTTTTACTCTAATTTTCCATCTTTGTGAGGCGAGATTCGATTTTGCTCCATTGATCGCTTCATTCAGTATTTTAATGACCCTCTTTGTGCGCTGAAAGAAACAGTCTTATTATGAAAATTAAACACTTTCATTAAGTTGTTATCGTGCGGTTTTTTGTTCAGGTAACACGAGAAATTATTTGGTCTTTATTCTGCTTAAGATTCTGTTCTAAATTTTACCCTTGTGCAAAGGCGTAAATATTCAGATATGCTTACACAGAAAAGCCAAAGTACAGCCTGTATGCAATGCCATCCGATTGCTACTGTGGACAGATTCTGTGGGGACCGTCATGGGTAATGTACATTTGTTGCTCACCTTTCTTCCATTTTATAGCTTCAGATTGATTGGACAGATTGTATAAATCAAAAGTGTACCAAAGGGACACTCAAAAGAATTATTAAGAAGCCATAAGCGGAAACATAGAGCTTGGTTGCACGTATGTGCAGACTGGACTGATGGGTCAATGTTGATCTGAAAATCTTTGAGGTACCTTATTCTTTAGGTATCAACTAAAATATGAATTCCTGTTTCCTACTGACTTTCCCTGTTTTGGAAATGAGGAAAGTGTCGTTAATACATATTCCAAAATTTCCGCTATTCAAAATTTTAAAAAAAGAAATCATGAGGTCGACAATTACAAAAAGGGTGAATATGATTTAACCCTCTCCCAAACAAGACCTGGTTTTGACGTCCCTAATAAAAAAAGGATTGGGAAAACATTAAAACAAAAGAAGAAACTGCTGATAACCAGCAGTTTCTCCTTTTGTCTCAATATTTTCTATGCCATATTTTACACAAATCCCATCTTTAATAACATGCATTTTGTCATTTGTGGCAGTTTTTGAAGTGGATCACCCTAAAATTCTGCCGTTTGGGAAAGGGTTAAGTGTGTCTAAATAGGGAGACCATCATCTCGAAGCATGTTTGCTTTTTTCGCTAAATTACATTCTTAATTGGCGTGACTGTGCCTTAACAAAAGAAAGAGAATTTAACATGGTTATACTAAACAGTCGCGTGCGTCTTCAATTCCTACACGTGGTAGTTCATTTTCTGTCATTCGACTGGTTGAATGGTATCGCCTACTCTTGGCAAAAGAAAAAATACGTCTAATTTTGTTAATTTCATGTAGAAACCCTATAGTGTGAGTGCTCATTTGAATACGAAATTTAAGATGTATGCATTATGGAGCAGTACCATGTAGCATTCGGAACATCTCTGTCAATTTATTCTTATATTGCTCCTATAGGGTTAACCGAGGGGTGTCGCACGAAGTATAGAGAAATGGCTCCTCCCATTGAGCGTCTTAAAAATCTTGTTCTACAGAACGCTTTATGCTAAAATATGTCAAGATATCTCACGATATCTCGCCCTAAAGAACGCGCATCAGGAATATGTTTTAGTTAAAAGCCTAACGTCCTTTTGAATGTATTTTTCTTTATCTACAACTCTTCCTTGCAGTATATTTAGATATTATTACCAAATAAATTTCGGTGTTTGTTTCCAGACACATGTCTTTTAGACGGTGGCGGTTTTGGTGGCCGTCGTTGTTCTTTACTAGATTGACCGGTATCAGGCATAAGTTTATACGATAGATGTCAATGACATTGAGTATCATTATTTCGCATTCAGTAGGTGCATTAACTACTTATAGCCGTCATCTATCAAGTAAGGGGCCAGCTGCACAGATGTCGCCATGTCACTGACAAATCTTTGACAAACGTTGACAAACTAGATTTGTTATAAACGTCACACTTCGGTGATCCGCACGCGACTACAGTTTATAAATATTCAAAACTTTTGTTTTGTTTTAAACGTATTTTAACAAGACTGACGTTTACACTGCATGAAAAGTCGACTTGTGGAATTACTAAAACCCTTTGCCAAACGTCATAATTTTATCATCAGCAATTTTCTTCTTTGTCTCAATGCGTTCCCAGGCTTATCATGATAAAATCGTCAAAACTAGATTCTAAACGAAATAATACTAAGTTTTTTACAAACAGTATACGCATGGAGCTCTAATTTAGATATGCATATATTGCATTTGTGCACCATTGGCAAAACTTTGTAGGTTTTAGTAATGACAAAATTCAGGTAAAAAGAGAACAATGATGGACATTAGACTTGTATACCTCTCTCTGTATGTTTCATTTTTTCTCCTAGAGACATCTAAACCAGGTAGTATTTCACTCTTTTTCAAAGAAAACCTCGTAACTACAGCTTAAGACAGCCTGCAGTTAAGAGGTTTTGGTTGAAAAGCAACGATTTAGGAAATGGCGAACACTTATACCAATCTAGCCACGCGAGACAAGTCCGAGGAAACCAATGTGCATCACATAACATCAAAGGTCATTGTTTTCTTACATAAGCATGGTGTAGACACTTTCTCATATTTCTCGTTATTTTAAACAAGGAATCGAATGCGCATCGCATTACGTCAGACCCCTGCTTTTCGTAACAAAAAGCTCGTAACTACAGCTTGTTTAAAACTGCAGTTACAAGGGTCTTTTTCGAAAAACTACGAAAAGACCATTACAGTCTTACATAAGCATGGAATAGTCACTTTCTAAGGTTTCTCGCTACTTTATTAAGGTCAAATCCTTGCCAAAACCACGTATTTTAAAGGCTGGTCCCTACCCCCCCCCCCCACCCCCACCCCCCAAAAAATCGCAGATTAAAACATGATTGTTCCAACACAAGCTGGAAAAGGTAAGCTATAGCGTGGAAAACAATGTGGAGAAAAGGAGAAAATGCTAGTTAGTACCTTTTGCATTAATGTTTTCCAGAGATTCCTATTGTATGGATATCAACCATATCAGCCATATGCTTTTTATTGGGGAAAGGGTTAAATAATAACCATAACAAGTAAAGAAGTGCTGATATGCGATACTTGTCTCTTTTGTTGAAAAAGATTAAATTCAAAGTGTGGAAAGTATCGATAAAATGCATGTCACGTTATTTTGCCGACCATGATCGAAAAACATGTAGACCTACTTTAAGTTTTGATCTACATGTGGAGAAGTTTCATAAGATAATCTTTTCCCAAAACAAAACCTGATTTTAGTGTCCCATTGTAGTAACGCTACATGCGACTTTATTTTGCTTAAATAAGCATACAGCATTCCCCTGTAACGGAATGGACACTTTCTTTTGCATGTCAGTATAGTTCATCTGGTCGGTATATATTACTTATTTCCAAAAACAAGCCCTAATTTTGACAGATCTTGTAAATACAGCTGTGGAAAAAAAATGAGGGAAAAAGATATTGCTAATGATCAGCAATTTCTCCTTTTCCCCAGTATCTTACGTGATATATCATAAAATTGTACGCACTTTGTAACAAAAATCTTGCCGTCTGCAGCTCTTTAGATATTCGACTAACCTATAACTCTGTGTTTTTGGTAAATATTTTAATGATAGTGTCCGATTTCTTATAGTTCCGGGTCGTTATTTAATGTTTTGTTCGTAAAAGATTTCAAACACGTTTGTTTCCGTAACTTGATATACTTTTGTGAGACGACACGTGCGAATTGTAGTGCGAGTAAGTTATTTAACATAAACGTGAAAAGAAAGATATCAAATGTAACAAAGTTATTTAACATGGAAATGCTGGTTGTGATTTGCGAAAGTATGTAAATGTAACCGGTTATGCTAAAAGGGCCGTTCTGGGAAGTGTGAACATGGCTTAGATTTAGGTTATTTTTCTTTCTTATTGGCGGCTACTAGATCTGATCTGTTTCTCGCAATTAAGATATTTTGGTTTCGTGGACTTCCAAGAAAGTCCATTTTAGCGTCACTGAATTATACTGAACAATAGTGAAAACGATACACTGCAATATTTCTTATTCCTGGAAAAGTATCTAACTTATAGCATGAAATATATTTTGACGTTATTTCCCAGGCTTTCGGCAATCGTTTCGTCGAAATTTCATTGCCTTGTCTCTTTTAATGTCAGAATTACAGCTCTTAATGCGTTTAGAGCTTATTTCATCGCATAGCGAATATGCGCATGCGCAGAAAACGCTTCATTATTTTTTCAGAATTGGCAATATCCGGGTTGTCAAAAAAAGACTTGAAATTTTACTTATCTCATGTAGCCAGCTTTAAAATCAAGGTCTAATCTGTCAATTTTGCGAATTACCTCCCTTGGACATAAACAAATAGGGAATTTAAAATGTTCAAGCATTCACAAATTCATCACGGTTTTCCCTTTGTTTTGTTTTTTTTTTTTTATTTTATTATTATTATTTTTCTATGTTTTGTTGTTGTCGTTGTTTTGTTGTTGTTGTTGTTGTTTTTGTTTGTTTGTTGTTGTTGTTTTTTGTTGTTGTTGTTGTTGTTGTTTTTTTTTTTTTTTTTTTTTTTTTTTTTTTTTTTTTTTTTTTTTTTTTTTTATTTTATTTTGGGGGGGGGGGGGGGGGGGGGGGGCGGGGCGGGGTTGCAACATCATGCAGGCCTTACAGGAGATTTTGAACCCTTTCTTCGACTAGGATTGTTCCCAAATGCCCATGCAATAGCGATTTCAATTTCCTATGGAGATTACATTGTAAAATTTTCAAGCTTTGGAACATAATGAAAATTCTGCTTTTCAGACATCATTTGGAAACGCTTCTTTACATTTCTTGACTGATAACTTGTCATACTAGCATTCCGTGCAATCCGGAATGGTTTGCATTCTTCTGCTTGGATTTCTGGAGGTGTGCACCTGAAACACGGACCCCTGTCACATTAAAAGGGCCCGTTTTTCACCCCCGTAATTAAAATCCACAAAACGTTTAGTGCTTGGCACAACCAAGTCAACGAACAATACGAACACTTCCGTTTGATTTTTTTTTTTTTTTTCATTTGTTGTTTTTAGAAGAAATATAACAAGCAAAGTAGGTGTAACGGTTTCACTTTTGTTCAGTGTACATTTTTAGCACTTACAGTATACCTCGCTCATAATTATGTATGAAGCAAAGCAACCTTACAAACCTCACAAGACCGACTAATAACTTCAAAAACAATCATAAGTCGTGAAGAAGTGCAGTTGTATTCTACCTATACCTCACGATAAATGACCTGGCAGAGCATCCCAGCCTATTGGCTAGGGCTGCTCTGTCAGTTCAATTATCTTGAGCTGTTCCTTTATGTGTTGCTTCACATGAAGAATGTGGTTATCAAAGTTGCAGGAGTATCAAGTCAAGTAGGCCTTTCTTCCTTGGATATCCTCTATCGACGAGACTTCAGATGAAAGGGAGAAAATAGCCCCTTAGGTAATAATCCGATCCTCACAGCAGGGGCTGGGGTCTGGGCGGGGACCATATTGTGTCTTGTTTTTGTCAGCTCTCAATATAGTAACGAATAGCAAGTAATTATGGTTTGTTTGCAGACCATTTTAACAGTGACATTGTATGCCATGCTCTTACGAGTAAATACTAAATCTTTTTTGAAAGGTTGTGTTTTCGGGAATGTTGTACTTTTTTTCCCTTATTTTCATTATTCACTATCGTAATTATGACTAATGCTTTTTCAATATTTAACCCATTACCACACACTGACGCCATTCTACCCCCCCCCCACACACACACACACACACACATACAGGGAGGGCTGGTAAGCATAAAAACAAACGAAGAAATTGTTTGTTAAAAGCAGTTTTTAAAACAACACCGACGGAATACATTGATCGTGAAAAAAAAAATCCCTCGCTTTGGTCGAGTTCACCACCAGTGACGTCGGAATTCGGGTGACGCCAAAGCGAGGGATGTCTTTTCACGATCAATGTATTCCGTCGGTGTTGTTTTAAAATCTCGTAACTACGGCTTCGAGACTTTATAATAATACCGACGGTTTGTCAATACATAACGGTAAACTCGGTCTATTTTTAGAACAAATTCATTGTCATTAGAAAAAAAATCTATAAACTCATATTTAAACGCAAAATATATATACCTTGTTGTAGCAAAAAACGTCCCTCGCTTTGGCCGAGTTTACCACCAGTGGAAGTGGCGCGAATCTCATTAGGGGTAGACTACCTTAATGGAATTTTAAGTTGTGCAGTAGTAAAGGAGGGTACACTGGCGCTAGTCTAGTTTATTACTAATGTTTGAGTTTCCGATTGAAACACAGGAATACATTTGGCATCCGGTGACGTTTTTTTTACTCCCCCATAGAAAAATGCTTGGGAATACTTTGTGGAAAATGAAGAAATTGCTTGTGACAAGCAATTTCTTCATTTCCCACAATAGTTTTTACCCAGAAAGACCAACATTTTGTAAATTCCATTTTCTTGAGATTTTCGTTTGCAACGTCTTTGAATTTGGATCAGTCCAAATTTTGTCGTTTGGGAAAGTGTTAAGGAAAAAGCGATGATCGTGGACCGCCTTAAAAGAACAACAATGACAACTGCCATCTTGTTTTTCTCCAATTTCAATACGTTTATCCCGGAGTTTGGCCATTTCCACCAGTTTTCCCCAATTTAACCATACGTTTTGCCTATTTAACGCAATGATGGGGGCACTGTTTAAAGAGGGTGTCCCGTCATGTGAAAAGGGGTTGCAAAATGCACTAACTAGTCTATGGCTATATTGGGCATAAAAAATAGTAGAAACTTTTGATTTTAGAGTTATTTTATACTTATTCGATACTATTTTTTACTTAGATTCTACTTAACCCTTTCCCAAAACGGCAGAAAATTAGGGCGGCCCAACTTGAAAGCTGCTGCTGACGACAAAATACTAGTATATGTTCATGAAGATAGATTCTGCGTAAATTATTGTCCAGAAAATATTTAGACAAAAAAGATATTGCAAATGATCAGCAATTCCCTCTTTTGCCTCAATGTTTTCCCAGCCTTTTCTTTTAGCGACGTCGAAACTACGTCTTGTTTTGAAAAGGATAAAAGCTGTCCCGAAAGTTTCGAACTAGCTCACACCGACTGTTTTTGTTGTAATTGCTTTAAATATTTCATTTTTAGAGATTCAAGAAGTCACTTTTCCCATGCCGTGACACATATTTCCACAGTTTAACAATGGCGGGGTCCCCTCGCTTGTTTTGACAACCCATAATTATACAGCTCAGGTGCAACATTTATCAGGGGATACCTGATGCGGGGGACCAGATCACGTGATCTATACCACGTGGCACATCTTGTTGTCAGCAGGAAGCAGGAAAACTTCAATATGTAGCCAGGTACACGCGGCAGCTGTCTGTCAACTTTCTTATATTTAATCCAATGTCAACAATATTTCTTATACATTAATGCGAGGACAATTTTGCATAAAGCTTGAATATCAATTTTAATCTTACTTTTATCTATAACAGAATATTTTCTTATGAAAATTCTGAAAATTTAAAGCCAACATATTGCGTAGTTAACGAGGAATGTATATTTTTGGTTAAAATTAAACTAATTGTCGTTTACCACAGTTCAGATGTTAATAGAATTTTTCATTTCCGTCTAAACTTTAAAGGCGTTTTGCGGCTTATTAGCAACAATTCTATTTCTCTAAAATAAAACGACAGCTTTTCTGGTGAATCAAACTATGTTACGTTCCGGATAATTGAAAATCCTATGAAGCATAGCAAATATGACTTCTCCGTTATCTTAGTTATCACATCTTCATAAATCAAGCAAAAATGTTACACTTCGATACATTTTTTTATTCAAAAAAACATACTTTATGAAAACTTTTTTTCACAATTAATTGTCATACCACGATAATACTCCGATGTTTTGAGAAGTCCAATGTTGCAAAAAAGAATAAAAGAAAAAAATGAAAGTAATGGTGGATGTTGTACATTTGGGCATCGAAACAGGGCAACATATAAAAGGGGGTTACGACATTCTATCTGTTTTTTCTTATTATTATTTCATTTCCAAACCCCATGTTGTGGGTACTCATTTTTGGACGAGACGATTCGAATGAGTACGCAAAACATAGTGTTTAACGAACATTGAGCGTTATTTTGCATTTTGAAAACCCATCACTCCCTCATATCTCTAGCTCTGACGAATCACTTGTATACATGCATTTTTCTTAGCTTTCTGAAAATGTAAATGGGTGGGTGATCTCAAAAAAAATCTTTTAGCACTTTGGACCTCCGTGGATCCAAACTGGTCTGTACCTTAAAGCAGTTTGATCAGCATCGATACTGCTGTCTTACTGCTGTCACGCTTTACTAAGAAGCTAAATGAGAACAGCATATATCGCGATCAGGCTTTGCGAAGGTGCATGCTGATCTGGGTCGATATTGATCTCTTACCATAACGACTTTTGTATATCTTACAAAGTCATTTTATATTGAGATCGAGATGGCAGACTATACTAGTACGTGTACTATTCTCGCTCGATTCTGACACCATTATTACTGTTAGTGCCAATGGATCGTGTTGATATTTAAAGTATCACCAACTTTATTTTCGTAAATTTAAACGTTAGTATTTGGAACTGAACGGTAAAAAACTTATGTTCAAATTTACGAAAACTAGGTTCGTGAAGACTTTGATAAAATGAAGTCTAAACGTTTGCTCGTTTCTGGAGACCAATTTACAAGACTTTCTATAGGTTTTGTTTTATTTAGTTACTTTTGCATTTGAACGGGTTCGGACACATGCCGACGTATGAGAAATCGGATTTTTTCTTGAGACGTCGTAAACATTCGGCGGTAGAACGTTCCACCGCCAAATGTTTACGACTTCTCCCGAATAGGTTCGGATTCCTATCGAATGTTAAAGACGTCGAGCAATAAATTCTGAAGTCGCATAAATCTCATTAGGAGTGAACTACCCTAAGTAAGTGTTTTCTGATTTCCGCCATCAGACATAATACTTAAACCCTAGAGAGTAAAGGGGGGTTTAAAATGTGGGCGGATCCAATAATAATTTGGAAAAGTGAAAAGAGGGGGGCGTCCGCACGCGTCGCTACTTAAGACAAGGTGATTGAATAAAAAAGGTTTGCACCTGCCTATTTAAAATATTTACATGGTCAAATAGCCCAATAACCGGTTTAAGCCCCCTTGACCCTTTGTCCTGGGGCTATTGTGTCAAAATGGGGTTCTTTTCACGAAAATTAATCTTGCATCTCCCATCTTTTGTATTCGTTCATTCACTTTTTTTTCAGTACATACATGGATAATGTGTCGCATGTCAACCAGAATAGAGCCTTCTCGAAAGAGCGAATATTATCGACATGCGTTTTGGGGCTATATACGAAAAACATGCAGTATTTTGATCTATTTTGATCGCTAACTGTAACCTTCGTAGAATTTCGACTTTGCTTTCTTTCGATTGCTGAAAAGATTCCGTTGTATATAACCTCAAAACTTGCAACTACTTTTTTCTTCAATTAATTAATAAAGTATGTACTAATAT
Source organism: Fragum sueziense (assembly GCA_963680895.1). Classification (NCBI taxonomy): domain Eukaryota; kingdom Metazoa; phylum Mollusca; class Bivalvia; order Cardiida; family Cardiidae; genus Fragum; species Fragum sueziense. The sequence continues at coordinate 37,846,751 of OY804593.1, read as the reverse complement.
TCTGATACTATTCTCAATTTATGCCCATGGTACTGTACGTATGCGGTGATGTCTACATTTTCCTGTAAATATATAGTATACCTTGCAACTGTACATCTATAAAACACAATACCATTGTTTGCAAAAAATATTAATATATTTTGTTTGACTGATCGAGTCAAAGATAAGATATCATGTATTGTGTACTCTTCTTTCTTGTTTTGCACATCATACACGTAAACATTTTTGTTGCTGTTCTATTTTTTTCTGTGACATAAATTGTATAATTGGTAATGACAAAGCAAACGTGTGGCAATATTTTTTGTATATATAGGCTTATAACTTGACTGAAATGAATATTTCTTTTTCTAAACAGGTGAGATTAGAAAGGTAATTTCATGGCATGACATCCTCGCGTATCATAAGGGTACTTGACAAAATTGTGGGGTTTTCTTCACCGGCGCCTATAGTCGATTTGCTAGTCACAATAGCTGCCCCATTAGCCCTTTACCAAACGATAGAATTATGGACTGATCCGAATTCAAAAATGTTGCAGACGCCAATTAAAACTGAATGAAATGTTGCATTTTTTTTGTATTTTTGTGTAGAAAAAACATTGTGGGAAATGAAGAAATTGCTTGTCACAAGCAATTTCTCCATTTTCCACATTTTTCTAGTGCCATTATCTTGTAGGGAGTCAAAAAGAGTCACTGATTGGTAATGCTTTATCCTTTCTTGTTGAATGAATATAAGTTCAGATCAAATGAATATGCAAAATATTAAAATATTGGCGACGATAAAATATCTACTACAATACATACTACATAGATATATTAAGGATAAAAAATTTAATGCTGGTATTCAGGATTTACTAGGACTCCTAGACTGATACGTAGAATCCACAAAACCTGGGCTGGTTTGGGAAAGTGTTATTTAGCGATAACGCCCATTGAAGATCTCCGAAAAAACCATCTTGCGGACCTTTTCAACATTTGTCATTTTAAGTGTTCTAAAGAGTTTAAGAACAGCTTCGAACAAATATTTGAAGAGCCAATTGAAACATTAATCGACTGGGTAAATAGCGCCACTCCACAAAGGGGCCTTAAAGGGGCCGTCCGCCCCGCGGTTTTTGGTAAAACGGATGGCTTTTAATGTAACCGCAATATCTCCTTTGATAGAGTTCGGAGCACCTTTTAACCATTTCAAGCTGTCGTATTGTCAAGATTGGTAATAAATTAGGCATTTAATACCATTAAAACACAAATTATGTAGTTCTTAAAAGTTTTAACGTAAATATGATGTAAAGACTCTCGGTATCAGAAGAGTACGCATGTTGACTTGAGATTTTAATATATTGAATGCACTGGTGGTGGACTCTGCCAAAGCGAGATACGTTTTTTCACGAACAATGTATTCCGTCGGTGTTGCTATAAAATCTCGTAACTACGGCTTCGATAAAGCCGTAGTTACGAGATTTTATAACAACACCGACGGTTTGTCAATACAAAACGGTAAACCCGGTCTACTTTTAGAATAAGTTTCATTTTCATTAGAAAAAAATCTTTAAACCCACATTTAAACGCAAAATATATATACCTTGTTGTAGCGAAAAACGCCCCTCGCTTTGGCCAAGTTCACCACCAGTGGAATGCGGAATATAAGTTTTATTCAAGTTTTATTAGATATTTCCAGAAGGTCATAGACCCATGTGGCATATAAATACAATGGTGGTGCGACAGTGAACATTGATAGTGCAAACAATACAACAGAAGAAAACAGTACTAAACAAAATAGAAAACAGTACAAGACAGAATAATACACGTACATGTATATTTAACACCCCAACAATATTCTCAGCGTTCATCTGTTCAAATTGTAATTTCAAATTAATAAATTCATCCCACAGATTTATTATTTTCACAGGCATTTGCAAACTTTCGTTTCAAGCAGAAAATTGTTACATGGCTCACTTTTTAAAAAAAAAAATATTGAATATAATATCGTAAAAGTTGTTTAGTTTTAAATGAAGGTGTTTGACATCCGTTTGCTTTTTAAAGAAAGATTGTGAATATAAAAATCGAAATCAACCAAAAACATGTAGCAAAAATCATTGAGGATACCCGACTTTTTCACCCATAGTCAGAATGTATACTAATCCGAGTTTTCTCTGACGAAATTCGTTTTTTGATATGTTGATGTCGCTCATTTGTATGAGCGACTCCAACATATCAAAGAGCGAATTTCATCAGAGAAAACTCGGATTAAATGTATACAAGACATTTTCCAAATATGATACAAAACAAAGGACCTACATGTCAAAGGATAATTCAAACACCAGAAATTCCGTATAGGCTATTTCGGATTTTCCATTACATAAATAGGTTATTTTCATCAGACGACTTTCCCAGCAGATGTTAACAACATTTTATGGACAAAGATATTTTGCTGCTTTTCCGTAATCACCTCGAAACTGAAGCTTAAACACGGTGGGTAATCACGTGACACAACACTCGCAAGAAGACAAAAATACGTAAGGGATTAGATGCAGATAAAATGTCATTTAGAAATTAGCTGATAAAAAAGTTATTGGTGACCAACAAAAATTTTGGTTGGTCACCGATAATTTTTTATCTGCAGAATTTCAAAGATTTGCTATGTGCAATCGTTGTGTCACGTGATTACCCATCGTGTTAAAACACGCTGCAGTAACGAGTTTTTTTGTTGAAAAGCGGCAATTTATTAGACCGCCGGAAATAATACATGCTGAACATTTTAGGTAAGGCTTGGGTAATCAGTTATGGAACGAAATCTGTATGGTGCGAATCGACGATTTTAAACGATTCTAAGACGAAATTCTCATTGCTCTCAAATTTGGAATTTTTTACTTTCATTGGTTTTTTTGCCGACTTTTCATACAATTTAGAAATATTTTCACAAAAATTGTTCGAAATATTCCCCAGAAATTTGAGCATATTGCTTCTAACGGTACTTTAAAAATGCTCGGACTAACGGTCGTCACGGAATAAGTCAAAATATAACGATTATACATAAAGTGCATTACCCATGCCTTACCTTAATACTCTTTCCAAAATGGTTCTGTCTCCTAAGCCGAAACAATTGGTGGGCGCCCGCTTTAGAAGCCGTAGGTCGAAGATTCGAGACCTGATTTGAAGTCGGCTATGATATGGACGCGGAACGGTGCATGTGACTAGGCCTTTACTTTCAAATAATATTTGGTTGAACATTTCTGGTTTTCTGTGGATCTATTTTGAAAACAACCACGGTATCCAGGGTTTAAGACGCACGACAAAAACAAGTGTGTAAGCCGCAATTGATATTCAATTTCGCAGCGGTCTTAATTTCCGTAACATTCAAAGGAACTCGGAAAGCGCGCACTTTTCCCAGAACCGCTTTACGACATATCCATTGTCGTTATTTGTGGCTTTCTCAATTTGACCCTTTCCCATAAGAGAAAATCATAGACCAGTCCAATTTCTAGAAATCGCAGACGACTGATGGAAACACCCCCTAAATATTAACGACTGGTTTGATGGAGTAAAACTTCGTGACGTAAAAGTAGAAGAGACTGATAAGAAGCATTAGCTTTCTTCTTTTTCGCTCATTTTTTTGCAAAATCTTTCTCTGGTAAGGTCGTCGAAATCACGTGTAAATTGAAAAAAAGGTTCATTTACGACAACCGGAAAGAAGCTGACGTAGACAAAAGACGACGAAAGATCTTGGTTTTTAAGAAGATTAAACTGTAATCAAGGTCCACGGAGCGCTTCTTTTGATTGTGCCACTAATCCTTAAATGAGACTAAGTGACTTGGCCGCAGGATGGTTTTCTAGGCACGGAGTCTCTATTACCTTAACCCTTTACCAAACGACAAAATTTTGGGCTTTTCAAAATTCAAAGATGTTGCAGACGACAATTTCAAATGAATTAAATTGAAATTTTTGTTGTCCTTTATGGTAAAAAACACTGTGGTAAATGAAGAAATTGCTTGTCACAAGCAATTTCTTCATTTTCTACAATGTTTTCCAAAGCTATTTTATTGTGGGGAGTCAAAAGGAGTCACTGTGTGGTAATAGGTTAAACCTAAGCCTTTTACCCTTTATTGAACGAGTTGGTGATAGTCCTCGCTTGTGAAATGGCAACACAACTTTAAGAAGGAAAGATATAAAAGAAAGGTGTATTGTCTTTGCCCAGATGGTTTGCACTTGACCTTAGAGTCGTGTCTGAAAAGGCGAACGTATTTGTGCTGATGCAATATAATAGTAAGCATCTACATGTATATGCTTTAAATTGCTTATTATCACGTGACACTATACAATGGAGTATTGGTTCATAGTCTAGTTTTCTGAACAGTTCCTTTTCATGTAACGGAAGAAAATATCATCAGAGTAAAATCCAATCTGAAAATATGCACTACCGAGTATACAGATACCTTTCAATTCTTTATTTCACGTCCCAATGAAGCATTTTATTTGTCTCATACAATTGGTGTCTTTAAGGTTCTTGAAATTATTAGTAAGAAAAGATCCATTTTCTCCACCTGAAAAGGAATTTCTTGTAAGCGTCTTAACTACTGATAGATAACATCGATTTTTTCAGACGAATAAGGGTACCTTTAATGACTAGGAAATTGAATACAGATTTCTTTGAAGGCGATTAATTTGCCATTTAAGTGGAAAGAACGAATCTTGTTTGCAATCCGCGGTCAGGAAGTTCCTTTGGATCAACAAGAAAGCGGTTCTTAACTTGCAGACGACAAGATCCGTGAAAGAGGAATGTACTGGATGACTTTTAAATCCTAATAAAATTGGAGAATAACTTTCTTATCATCTTAAGGATTACAACCCATCATTTGATTCCAAATACTCCGTGCATCTTCGGGCGTCATCCGTAGCAACGGATATTAATGAGAGATACCCTCGTCAATCTCCGGGCGGCATTCGTAGCAACCGGAAATTGACGATGGACACACTCGTTGCTACAGTTAGGGGCGTCCGTGACCGAGTGGTTAGAGTCGCTGACTCAGGATCACTTGCCCCTCACCTCTGTGGGTTCGAATCCCGCCAGGGACATATGAACTTTCATGTGAGGAAGCTATCCAGCAGGCTTGCGGAACGTCGGTGGTTCTACCCAGGTGCCAACTTGGGGTCTTCCTCCACCATTCAAAGTTGGAAACAGGTCAAAAGAAGGGAGTTCCTTCCTGGGCACGCCGAGTCTACTACTCGGTCATATTGAAATGTCCAGCAACCGAGGATAAATAACCTAAAACACACACACTCGTTACTACAGATGACGTCAAAAATGCACGAAGCATTTGGTATTTAATGATGGATGGGTCTGATCGGTGTCTCTTCAAACAAAAAGATTCAAGTTATCATCCACTTACGAAAAGTTGCTGACGACTATTATAGACGTTCATTTGAATAGTTCTTAAACAGCCTAAGTGAAATTTGTGTCATGGCATGGAGAAAAGGGGAAAATATTATGGAAACGTAACCATGGTAGAAAACGCATAGAAAATGATGTTATGAAACAGCACAATTCTCGCAGTTGAAAGACTGGGTAAGCGCTTAGTCTGAGGGTTAAAGGCTGAGTTATCTTTGTTAGTTTGGAGCAAAACATCTATATGAGACAGAATCTTGAAAAGAGGCATTTCTAACATTAGAAATAACATGGATCCAGATCGGTCTGCGCATACACACAGTCTGGTCCGGATCCATATTGTCCTCTTTAACCCTTTCCCAAAACAGGACCTGGTTTTAACGTCCCTGATACAAAATGCTTGGGAAAACATTGAGACAAAAGAAGAAATTGCTGATAACCAGCAGTTTCTACTTTTGTCTCAGTATTTTGCGTGCAATATTTTACATGAATTATATCTTTAATAACTTCCATTTTGTCATTTGTGGCAGTTTTTGAAATGGATCACCCTAACATTTTGTCGTTTGGGAAAGGGTTAACTTCTTCATGTCCTGTTAAAACACAACTGTTCGAGAAAAATATGGATTCTGATCTATCCTATTTGTACATTCGCGATTTTCCAATCTGTGACAATCTGGGGTAGATTCTCAACGGTGAGTCTTGCGAAAGCAGGTCCACTTTAACCGAGAGCAACCCGAACGAAAAATTATTGGACTAGTCTGTATTACGTACGATTTAGAATTGGAAACAAGTAAGATAGACTATATCGTGGGCGTTACTGCAAATCCTCGTAACTCCAGCTTTAGTCAAGCTGGAGTTACGAGGTTTTGCTGTACGCCGGCGATATGTCTTTCTGGGCAAAACAAGCCCAATGGATAGGAGAATTTGTGATAAGCATTAATTTTTCTTCTTCCCCTTATATGCTTTAAAACGATTTCTTTCTTAGATTCTCCGAAACCGATTTTTACTCATTCCAAAGAAAGGACGCTTTTCACGCACCTGATAGAAAAGGCATAAACTAGTGGGACATAAGATTTTTAGAAGGAAATACAAACGCATTTTCTGCTTTTTCCTTGATAAATCGTAACTTAATTATACAAACATCCATTTTGTCAGCTGCAGCAGCTTTCAAATCGGATCATTCTAAATTCTGTTGTTTGTGAAAGGGTTAAAGGATTTATAAAACACAGAAGTCATGTTTTGATTATATATAACGCTTTATTTGTTAGATAAATGTCACAAAAGTGGTATTGTTCACATAAACGTATTTCTGCAACATATGAAAAATATTTAAAAACGATTTTCATGAAAATTCACATGAGAAAGAAACAATTATGGAATAGATATGGTTATAAAATGTTCGAGTGGAAATGAAAACTATTTAAATATGTACATGTACATGTCAAGTTTTATATCGCTACTTTTTTAACGAAAACCTCGTAACTGCAGCTTAAACCAAACTGCAGTTACGAGGTTTCGTTGAAAAGCGACAGATAATGTATAGCCTGGTCACGATATTAAGCCACGTGTTTACATTTTTACATGATTTGCTTATTGATATAAACAAGGAGAAAGCGTTTTTAATTTTCAATACAATTTTGCATGCATTGGTTCGAATCTTGCAGGTGTGAGACACCTGCAAGATTCGAACCACTACATGCAAAATTACAGTAGTTTGGGGTTCAATATCATGTAGTTTACAAAGGTAAATTTTGTAAACATGCACCATCATATCGTGACCGGACTATAATGAAATAATGTACTGGGTGTGGAAAAAAGAGACCATCCGAATTTTGAGACAACAATGAAAACATATTAGCTTCGGTAACGTAGATTCGGATCGTGCTGCTTGTATGCACAATCTGATCTTGTTCAATGTTAGTCTTATACGCCATAAAGTCCCAATTGTCCACAATTTAGCAAAAATATAAGTATGAAATGACAACTATCTTTGGTACAATAGTCCCAGCCGAAAATAACAGTGACGTAGGTTGATGTTTACTGCTTCAAAACCAATCAATTCGTCTGATTTGCACCGTTACAAATACGAACAGAGTTGATTGGTTGTCAAGTAGTAAACATTAGCCCACGTCACTGTCATTTTCGGCCGGTACTATTGTAAGATCTATGTATAAGGTTTTGTATTTCTTTACTACCAAGTAAACAAGTTACATTATGATTATTTCATAATGGAACCGATTAAATTATTAACGATTTTTTTTCCAATTCAAATTGTCAATTTTTGTTTAAAGCTTTTGTTACATACACTTTATGTCAAGATCAGTTCACAAAGTTTCACAGTCTGATCTTTAATCGACAGACTATGTTCTTTTTAAACCTTTTCATTGATATTTGATTATTAAGACCTTGAAAAGGGGCTGTTTATGAGGAGAATACTTGTATAATGATGCAATGAAATGAAAGAAAATGAGATGAAAAATGAGATAAACGATGTAATCAACAACATGTCATGATTTTTTCTAAAAGAGACCGTTAAAATACTAAAAATCAAAAATTTATTGCACAAAAATATATATACGCTGTTGAGATATCAACATTAAAAACGCAGTTTAACAAGTCAGTTACTCGCCAAACACACATGCACACGCACAAAAACTGAAATGGGATATGGAAATGGACCTTTGTAAATTTTGAGATCATCATGGCTCTTGATCAGCCTGCGTGTACACGCAGTCTGATCAAGATCCACGTTGTTCTCTTAAAGATCCACAATGACTTTTAACAACCATAAGATAGGAGCATGCTATCTGCCAAAACTGACAAAAATACACGAAAACCTAAATCCTGGTCACCCTGTTAAGTCCATACATTTTGGTCACAGTTGCTTTTGATACATTTTTTTCACAAAATGGTCACTGAAGTACCTATTATACGTGTACATGTATATCTAAATTATTTTTAACAGAAAATCCGCAAGTTTTTGCTGTTCTTCTTGTTTTAAGCTGCAGTTTCGAGGTTTTCGGTTAATCAAGCTAATGATCTTGGAACGGGTATACGATGAACATACAAATTGTTCTTGCGTTCTTGCAACGCAGTTCGTTCCTATGAATTATGTTTACAAAACAATCAACGACCAATCTGAACGTATCATTAAAGATCAAATCTTCATTTCACGACTTCTAAATTATGAACACAATAAAAACTGGCATAACTGTAAATAAACAACTGTCAACAAAAATCTTAACATAAAAAAACTACTTCTAATCTCGTTATTCTGGATAATAAAAACTTAAGGTAGTCCACCCATCATTATGTACAAAATACATTCGTCAATTTCCGGGCGCCATCCGTGACAACGGAATTTAACGAGGAATATCCTCGTCAATTTCCGTTGCCATAGATGACATCCGAAGATGCACGAAATATTATGTAGATACTGATGGATTGTAATCCTTAACGTGGAGTCGGTCGATTGATAAAATATTGCAATTAAAACATTGCAAAAAGAGGAATGTAAAACAGTGTTGATATTATGACTAGACAAAAATGAACACGTGGATAAAAATAACTGAGTTGCCTGTTTTGATAATTCAAGGAATAAAGTAAAATTTGGTAAGGCTTATTGAGCACACTCATTATGTCTTACTGTATCAATATACAGAAAAGATACTTGTAACTTCGAAATATGCCGTTACAAGAAAGTTCCACAAATCTGACCAGTTAACATATTTCGATAGTCTACCCCTAATGAGATTCTTGCGACGTCGGAATTATTCGGGCGCGGTCGAAAACATTCGGCGGTGGAACTTTCCACTGCCGAATGTTTATGACCGCGCCCGAATAGGTTCGGATACGTAACGACGACGCTCGAAAAAATCTGATGTATTGTGAATGTCAAAATGGCCACATTACGGGTAATATACCTTAAATAGATGTTAATCGATTTAGTTATGGTAATTCACAGAATTTGCACATTTTGGTATGTTTCGTTTTATGCATTTGAAACAATTATGTGGAATGGAAATATGGAATGAAATTTCAATCAAAAGCGTAATGAAAAATAGAGGATTTCTCAATATTTTGGATTTAACAATATCATGGAATCAAAATCATGGAATGCTCAATATTGTAAACACAAAAATAATAACAATCATTTCATCGGTATAGCTCACGATAAATGACCTGACAGAGCATCTCTATCGGTTACCATGGGCTGCTCTGCTAGGGCATTTATTGTCAGCTATAGTTAGGTGTTGGATGTAATCGAAACTTAAACATGGAATTGAATCGTGGTTGAAAAATGAGTACCTGACATTTAAAATCTAATCGACACATCAAATTTCCCATCATCACACAGTGACGCCATTTGACTCCAAAAAAGATAAAGGCTTTGGAAAACATTATGTAAATTGAAGAAATTGCTTGTAACAAGCAATTTCTTCAATTTACAAAATGTTTTCTACACAGAAAGACTTCAAATGTAAAAATTTCATCAAATTGTAATTACTGTCTGCAACATCTTTGAGTTTGGTATAGTCTAAATCTTTGTCGTCTGGTAATGGGTCAAGTTATATAAACCGTCTTTTATATAAGTCTGCAGATACCGCATCCCTGTACTCATTTATATAAGAAGTGTGAAGATTATTGATGGAATGGTATTGAACTTATTGTCAGACAAAAACCGTTGCCAAGGTAACAAATATATATAATAAATACGCGACAACAAAAACATAAAGGTAGCACAAATAATTGCAGTTTCATTTTATGTCCGTGAAACGTTCAAATATCTTCGATAATGATTGTTGAAATACAATGTAACTATGTATCAGCCGCTAATGTTCAATAACTGACGACCAAAACATCTTTTACATGCCCTATTGTGTTTTCTACTCCTTATTCCAAGGTAGACTCATCGTTTTGACTCGTTTTATTTCATTAATTTTCGGTGTAGGTGACGTCCCATAAGCAGTAAAGTAGAATACGTTCAGACTGCACACGTGTTTATCACGGTCTTCTCTATTGCTTCTTGCTACAGCGACCAGAATATTTCAAACACTTTGTTACCATCGTTCAAATTGTCTACACTGAAACCTACATTTTCTAACTTGTAAGTCTTGAAGTATTGTAGCATCCAATTAAACTCGATTTTGTTCAGTTCCATTATTCTTTTCATATCTAATATCGCTGCTTTTCAACAAAAAACTCGTAACTGCAGCTTAAAACAAGCTGCAGTTACGAGATTTTTGTTGAAAATCGACGATATTTAAGCTTCACCCAGCTGGTCCATCCAATTCGGAGACTTGAAATATTCAGGAATAGCGTCGTCTAGACGGGCTATCACCTTATAGATAGGCTTCTTCCACGATGGCTCACTGTCCTTGGTCGCCATGATCGCATTGAAGAACTCTCGAAGTGTAGCCTGAACTGTCAGTCGGAAATTCTCGGGCACCTGAAAATAAACGAATATTTATATTATACGGAGTCCGGTGCCATATAATTATAAGTGTCATAACAAGAGGGCCAGAATGGCCCTATATCGCTCACCTGAAAGAAGTTTAAAGACATGCCCACTTTTTGAAAAGGGTCACTCAAGGAACATTGTTGCCAAATTTGTTTCAAATTGACCAGTGCTTGATTTTTAAAGAATTTTCTTATGATTTCTCTAAGTCTGATAAGCCACGCCTTGCCACGGCCACTTTTTTTTGTCCAAAACAAAATTTGCAAACACTGTAAGTCTGATAAGCTACGCCCACTTTTTCTGATGAAAAAAAAAATTGAGAACAAATTTTGAAAAGATTCACCCAAGGAACATTTCTGCCAAGTGTGGTTCAAATTGGGCCAATGGTTGATTTTTTAAGAATTTTCTTAGAATTTCTCCAAGTCCGATAAGTGCTGACCTGCCACGCCCACAATTTTGGATGAATAAAAAATCCGCAAACAAATCTTAAGAAGGGTCACCTAAGGGACATTCCTGCCAAATTTGGTTCTAATTGGCCCAATGGTTAAGGAGAAGAAGATTTTTGAAGAACTTTTTAACAATTTCTCTTGGTTAGATAAGCCCTGCCCTGCCACACCCACATTTTTTTTGACGAAACTTTAAATTTATGAACAAATGTTGAAAAGGGTCACTCAAGGAACAATTCTGCAAAGTTTGGTTCAAATTGGCCCATTGGTTGATTTTTAAAGAATTTTCTTAGGATTTCTCTGAGGCCAAAAAGCCCCTTCCTCCCTGCCACACCCTCATTTTTTGACAATTGTAAAAATTTGTGAATCAATTTTGAAAAGAGAGACTCAAAGAACATTCCTGCAAAGTCTGCTTGTAATTGGCCCAATGGTTAATTTTAAAAGAATTTTCTTATGATTTCTGTAAGTCTGATAAGCCCCTTTCTCCCTGCCACGGCCACAATTTTTTACAAATGAAAATATTCGTGAACAAATTTTAAAAAGATTGGCTTAAGGCACGTCCCTACAAAGTCTGGTTCAAATTGGCCTAATGGTTGATCTTTAAAGAATTTTCTTATGATTTCTCTAAGTCTGATAAGCCCCTTTCTCCCTGCCACGGCTACGTTTTTTGACGAATCAAAAATCTGCGAACAGGTTTTGAGAAGGGTCACTCAAGGAACAATTCTGCCAAGTTTGGTTCACATTGGCCCAATGGTTGATTTTTAAAGAATTTTCTTATGATTTCTCTAAGTCTGATAAGCCCCTTTCTCCCTGCCACGGCAACATTTTTTGGACGGATCAAAAATCTGCGAACGAGTTTTGAGAAGAGTCACTCAAGGAACAATTCTGCCAAGTTTGCTTCAAATTGGCCCAATGGTTGATTTTTAAAGAATTTTCTTAGGATTTCTCTAAGTCCGATAAGCCACGCCCTGCCACGCCCACATTTTTTGAAGAATCAAAAATCCGCGAACAAGTTTTAAGAAGGGTCACTCAAGGAACATTCCTGCCAAGTTTGGTCAAAATTGGCCTGTTGGTTTTGGAGAAGAAGATGTTTGAAGAAATTGTTGACGGACGGACGGACGGACAGACAGACAGACAGACAGACGGACAGACGGACGACGGACGGTGAGTGACCACAATAGCTCACCTCGAGCACTTTGTGCTCAGGTGAGCTAAAAACCAACGTTGTAATCTAGTTCACATCGTTTTCTTCTGCATCACGGCTACTTCTTTCGATGCTAGAATAACCAGACAAGTTAGGAAATTATTATCCCTTGTTTGTTTTTCATTATGAAAACTATTTACATTTCATGTAAATAATTTACCGCTAGAAAATCGGACAAGGTGCATATTATAAGCTTGTTTCTAAGATATATTTGATCAAATGATTGGATGCATGAATCACGTGCTTAAAGGGAATAAAATGGTGGTAAAAAGTAAACGAAGTCTGTATTTTGAAACACGCACTTTATTTTTTCGTCTATTTTAGGATGGCATTTTCGCCGCAATTTAATAACCAGACACCCTATAAGAAAAGTAGAAACGGGAAGTTTCCGGATAATATAGAAAGTACAAAGCAATCAAACTTCTGGGACGTTTCCTTGGGGTACGCCAAACATCATAACAAATTTGAGGAATCCCCGATTCTTATTTCGTAATGGCCGCCTTCAATTCAACTTTCACGTTGCCAATAGTCGTCTATCAAATTAACTCGAGATTCCCATTCAATTTACTTGATCAGGTTCTTTTTAACGCTTCCCCAAAGAATCCATTTCTTTTCTTCGAATCATTGGCAGACATACTTAGAAAACATTGAGGGAAAAGGCGAAAATGCTGGCATGCCAGCATTTTCTCCGTTTCCCCTCGATGTTTTCTAATCTATTACATATATACAAAACTTGACCGTTAGTACACAATCTAAGGCCTACAATTACTTAAAGTTTTGTATTTGTTTGAATCTTTGTAGAAAGGGATAATATTCTTTATAGTGTATATGGTGATCCGTAAGATAACGTGATACGCTCGTGTTTCCCCCGAAAACAACCGACGCTGGCTTTATGGCCCGCCTTTCCAACTAATAAAAACCATCTTGGGTCTTTGAGTTTCGGTAGCAGATGAGATCTTTGCGAGCTCTCATAAGCCGCCTGATTTCCTCGGGGAGAGCGCGCTGAAAGCATTGTGATTCTTTTCAGAAGAATAAAGATAAGGCAGACCCGATAAGGCGGCCAGAAACCAGATTATCCCTTTACTAGATCATGGAAACTAGTTTTTGCTTCGTCTGAAGAAACTGCGAGTTGTAGTCTACAAAATAAATGCCTGGTACTTTCAATCGGTTTTTTTTTTTTGTTTGTTTGTTTTTAAAAGAAAAAGAGTACATTATTTACATGTACATGTATATTAGAAAAAATGCTCTAAATTCATTTTTAAAAAATTTGTTCGTCACTTCTTTGCTGTTCTGTAATGAGTTTGCACAATACAGTTATCGATACCATTCTTCTAGTTCTTAGATTTTCAGCTGAAATATATTTTTGAAATCAAGTATAGTCCCACTCGACTTCTTCAAACGATTGTTTGATTCATAACCAGATTTGTAATGGCAATCCTCCTGTGGTCCTCAGGGCGCTTTGGCTGACTGCGATTAACAATGTTAGCCTACACAAACGTACATTCTGATCTTATGCTAATGTGTCATCTTGTTTTAGTTAAGAAAGCAAAAAATTATGTTAATCTTCAACACCAGTCGCCTCGTTGGATGAGGATTATAGACGAGAAAGTAGTCCTAGATTAGCGTAAAATTAAAGAATGCATTAAGACTAATGTTTGCGATGTTCGCCGCACTACTATGACATACCCACGTCATTAGTTTCTGAGATGCATTCACGAGTCCCATGGCGCCCATTTGGCCTGGGTTCCCGTAGCTTGGCTTTTTCTCGTCGTCTCTTTCCTAATAAGGACTATGTTATAACTCCAAAATCCCAAACAAAAAATAGTTGTAGAAAAATGCTAATAGTGGAAATGCTTTTAATATCATTGCAAGTTTGATATAAAATTTACCGATATGCACATAAATGGTCATATTTCATGATGTGTTATATTTCTTGATTCTAATGTTCTATTTTGATACATGTATATGAATATATATTCAAACTGAGTTCACAGTCATGTTCTTTATTTTAATTAGAAGAACGGAATGTCCTAGCACACCATCTAAAATGACTAGAGTCGCTAGACACTAAAAGTTTAGGTAAAATGGTTTTAAATTCCAAACTGTAAAGAAGTAGCCATATTGGCGCTAGGAGATCATAAAGAAAGCACCAGAAGAGTGGCTGTTCTTTGTCATCTATATTCTTCAGGTCACTTAATCCTTTCCCAAACGACAAAAAATTAGTTGTCCCCATTTGAACACTATTGCATCTGACAAAGTAGGTGTTGTCAAAATTTTTTACACATTATAACAGTATAACACAGGTAATTTTGAGCCTACAGGAGAAAATGTTGATTGTCATGCTAAATGTTCCAACATTATTCTATCAGGGATGCCAAAAGCAGTTCTTATTTGGGAAAGGGCTAAAGAAGACCATTTGCTTTTATTTTCCAGATCGTATCTCCTGTCTGGAAAAAGCAATTGTATCCCGAGAATAACTACTTTTATTTCTCGCCTCTCGTATTACCACATAAGAGATCTAAATGTTCACGCCTTTTTATTCTTGAAAAAAGCTTTCTGTGTGATCTTAAATATCGTAGCTTAATCTTGTTAAATCTGCAGTTACGATGCTGTGCATGCCGTGGAGGGACAGATTTTGGACGCCTTTGGAAAGTTGGCAGCATATCTCTAACTCTTATTCGATTACTTTTATGGTATTTATTTTACACAAAAAGGAACCTCCACAGCCATCAGTAAAATGATGCTGATCTTCTTCCTAGACGTCGTTCTTACAGCTAAATATATAGATCTATATAAAATAAACTGTAGATAGAAGAGGTTTATTTATTTTATTTTTCTTTTCTATTGAACTTCAAGAAAATGCGATGGTATATATCTATAACACCTTTCCCTCTAAATCATCTACTTGTCACGTGATCATATTAATACAGCATTGCAGGTAACACGTGCCATGAAACATCGAAAACATGTTCCGAAAATTATAAATATTTGTTTTGAAATACCATGCAGAATGCTCATACTGATCAAGGCCAAGGTCTAGATGTTAGACATATACGTATAAAGGGCATGCTCTATTTTCTAAAAATAATTTTATTGCTATCTATATCGTCGCTTTTCTTCAAAAACTTCGTAACTACGGCTTGTTTAAAGCTGTAGTTACGATATTTTTATGAAAAGCGACGAGATGGTGCGTAAGATCAAAAATTGCTTTGGTACAGAGTTTCTATGCCACAGTGAAAGCAATCTTTTTACGGGGAAGAAAGCCGGCAACGGAATAATGGATACTCAACAGCCCTCCCAGGGGACGCGAAAACACAAGAAAAATACATTTTTCTCGAGAAAACGAGGTTGGGTATCCCATCTAAACCTTTTCTAATGACATTTTTCATTCTTCATCGCAATTGAAATTCTATTCCCCAACGTCTGTAAAGTGATATTAATATTGTAAAAGTAAATGTGCATTAGTTAATTGTATCTTCGTCCCCCAATATCTTCGTCCATTTTAGTTCTGATCAAAGGAGTGATAGAGCTCCATTCCTTTTTCTTTCCCTTTCAACCAATAAGTATTGGGACCTGGTCTATTTCTCACATACTTTTAAAGTCTGAAAGCATTTTATACGTTTTCTTTCACATACCATAAATAATTTACCCATTCGGTACATCCAAAATGTTATATTTAAAATTTTAAGTTTTACTGGTATTTTGTTTTTATTTAGTGCAGTATATACTTAGAATATATATTAACCTTTTGTATATTTTAATGATTTATTGATACTTTAAGTCGGCACAAGATATTTCAAGGATGAATTTGTTTGTTAAAATACCAAAAATGCACGCACAGACAAACTATATGTAAATTCAAAAACGATTCTAAAAAAAAACAGCTTTAAATATCAATGAAAATACCGATATTTTTTGCATCTGTACACCAAATCCACATCATCAATTCGAGTAAAGGATAGCTAGACATGGTGCGACTCCGACTTCATGAATATTTTATTCAAGCAACAGAGACTTAAATGAAGAAATTTGACAGTTATGAAGGACTTTATGATGAACGGGTCTGCAGCTTTAAAAGGACCCGTCATTCGCCAAGTGCCCATAAAATACCAATGTATGGACCAAATCGTCGATGTTATTGCAAAGCCTCGTAACTACAGCTTTATAAAAGCTGTAGTTACGAGGCTTTGCAATAACACAGACGAAATGTATATTCCATGCGACAGGGCACTCTTATTCTGATTATAATTGTATTTCTTTGTATCATTTTCACGTAAAAATGCATCAATATATCATCAATGGGCGTTTCAAGGTGTCACCAACGGGCGTTTCAAAAACATGCTACTACAACTTTACCACAAGATACTATAGATACTGGAGATACTACAAGATAAAGATACTAGAGTCCTGTTTCACTAAAGCCAGAAACATACGTTACTTTTCTTAAATTTTATTGCAATTATTTTTATGTAACTTACGTTACGTTAGTAACGACCAACCCCGACTTGAATACAACAGTTGCTACTTTTATTATTATCTATTTATCATTCTTGTTGTTATTTGTACGACCTATGTTTAAAATTCTCGAACACCAAGTTCATGAGTCTTTCATAATTTGTATCTCTGTATTATATCTACAGAGAAATACATATACACAAAGCTACATGCGAACTAAATGACTTTAAAGGGACATTTCATTCCAATTTCAATTTTCCAAAGAATGTATTGATGCCAAGACTGGTTATTCTAATGAGTATAAATACTATTAGTTTTTTTTAAGTTGTTGCCAATAAGCGAGAAACACGCATTTAAAGTTGAGACATAATCGATAAATTGCATATAAATCCGAATTGTTGTCCACAACAATTTGTTCAATTTTAACACAAACATATAAATTTCTCGTAAACGGCGCAATATTTTGGCTTGAAATTTTCAGAATTTTCATAAGGATATACGTTCTTTCAGATACGAATAAAAGTAAAATTTATGACAAAAAACTCTGAAATGTCACTTTAATGAAAAGACTTAAAATCAATCGGTCCAAAGAGTCCGTACTGGTTAATGCTATCAGCAGGAAGTGGCTTAAATCATTAAAGAACAAAACATATCTCAAAGAAGAATATATTTAATAATTAAATTGCTTCATTTTCAAGTCTAATAGATCATAAAATCTTGATTGATAAAGCCGTAAAAAATCCCAATTCAAAAGACAATATCATCAAAGAATGCTGTTCCCTTTCCGCTTTCTAGTCTTGAATTCCCTCTTCTATTAGATGTCATTAAATATTTACGGTAAATGATAGGAGAAAACATGTGGATGGCGATAGAGATATGGTAAAATAATAATGGTGATTCACTTTCTTTTATCATTTGTGGGATGACATCTGAAAGGGGTCCTTTTGAGTATACTCCAATGAAATACGAAACATGCCCGTAGGAACAGGGGCTAGGGGTGGCTCAGCCCTCCCAAATTTGGCAAAAAATGCTTAATTTTCCTTATGTATTATGTAACACTGAAAATTTAGGGTAAATCCAATTTAGCCCCCCCCCCCCCCCCTATTCAGACAGGGGCTTCAGCATACCCAATATGAAATGGCTTCCTATGGGCATGCGAAAAGTATTTTATGGGGGTATAGAATATATCTATGATTATTCTACCTTTCTATGTTCTAGTACATGTTTTAAAATTATTGACATTAAACGACATCATTTTTCGTCGCGAATTCTGCCGTTGTCGGGAATTCAGAAATTTCTAACCCCGAGATACATTTTTCTGTGAGACGGCACCTATTCCTAACCTGTCCCAGATAAAGTAGTTGATATTTGGTGTTATTAGTATCGATTATCTACCCATTCCATCAAAAGATGTATTGCTTTAAAGCTGTTTGTCAACAGGTATCTCTTAAATATTTATAATTATACGAATGTATTTTTCCAAAAAGAAGTCAGAACAAATTTTAATGCTTTTTTTTCTTTTTCAAGATTTGATTTATAAAAGAAATGTTCTTTGCACCACACTCTCGCTTGCTATATATTTTTCTATGATTTTGAATTCGTTAATTTTCAATTTTCTATATATGGAAAATATTTGCAATAGGATGAAAATTCACTCGCATGAATTTATTTAAAACAAGAACGAAATATTTTTACAAAGCCCTTCTTATATAGCATATACTTGACATGTATACTTGTATGTGTAATTTTAACCTTGCATAGTAGTCTGATCGAGCATAAAATTGTATGTCTTTAATTTTGGTTATATACTGACACGCAAAAGAAAGTATGCATTTGGTTACTGCGTGTTAGGACGTTTCATTCCAAACAATGTACGAAATTTCTGAGAAAATTTAAGGAATTCGCACTAATTATGAACTAAGACAGATATTTATCTATAATTCCATTCTCGGTTTTTACATAATTCACACGAAATTCCTCGCAATGTAAAATGTTTGTGACATTTTAGTTAAAGACTGAAAAAGGGAAAGTTCAATGTACGAAATTTCTGAGAAAATTTAAGGAATTCGCACTTATAATGTACTAAGACAGATATTTATCTGAAATTCCATTCTCCGTATTTACATAATTCCCACGAAATTCCTCGTTATTTACAATCCTTGTGACATACCAGTTAAAGTCAGAAACAAGGAAAGTTCAGAAGATCGGTTCCCAAGATAAACTTTAGCACTATATGGTCGGGTCTTAGTCCCGGTTTATGCACAACCTTAACCCTTTCCCCAAAACAATCATTATTTTTCTTGACTTCTCAAATAGAAGAAGGGGATGTTTGAAAAAATTTTGAGACAAAAAGAAGAAAATGCTGATAATCAAAATTTTCTTCTTTTTGTCTCATTTTTTCTCACTTTTTTCAAGAAGCAAATTAATTATTGGAGCAACATTCATTTCATCGTCTGCAAGTCCTTTGAATATGAACTAGTCTTCCATTTTGCCGTCTGCGGAAGGGTGTAACGACCGAATCACGGCGCGTTAGGATCTAAACTACGCGCAATAATGGGCATTAATTGACATAATTGACGCAGATATCGCGATATCTCGTTGTAGCGATATATTCACGTCTCCGAGAAACGCTCACTCTCAGTAATTGCATTTTGCTAAAGACTTTCTCGATTTTGAAACAAAAAAATCTCAATTTTAGTTGTACATGTTAAAATTGACCATACGAAGTGGGCTTCATCATATATAATACATATTATGTTTTAATCGCATTCGTGAATACATGTATTATGCCGTGGCACTCAAGCACATTTTTGTTTTGTTTTTATGTGTTTTTGTTTTTCAAAAAAGTAACATTTTTGGTCAAAGGCTAATATAAACAGGATAAATCTAATTTTGAAAAATGTGGTCAAGTAAATTCAAATAGTGAAGAAATCTCATTAAATAGTAAATGTCAATGTTGTCTGTATCTATTTTTATACAATTGACCTTTTTTAATTATTTGCTTTCCTTACAAAAACACCGTAACTATAGGTTGAAATAATCTCAAGTTACAAGTGTTCGAGTCTAATTTACGAATTAAACTATTTGGACTGTCCTCATTTCTAATGTTTGTAAACAAGTCTTTTTTTGAAAACAAAGACGAAGTCAAAACAGGTGCGATGGTTGACATTGACATTATTACAGTTTTGTTATGGGAATATTGCTTGTCGTCACTTTTCAACAAAAACCTCGTATCTACAGCTTTAAACAAGCTGTAGATACGAGGTTTTTGATGAAGAGCATCGTTGTAATGTCGGGTCTCATGAACTTACTATAGCCTTTACTATTGTTCTGTAGTCGACCATCGAAAGGTTTGTTGAATGTTAAAGTTTTGTGTAATCTGGCACTCGGTGGAGTTATTCAAGAAATGGGAAATAAAAAGACATGCCTTGACTATCTCATGCTTATGAACATTCTGAATTTATTGCTTACACAAGCTGTTGTCGAATTAAGAATGTTAACCACTTATAAAATGTTATGTCTTTATATAGAGTCAAAGTGGATCACTACAATCTACAGCGATCATGCAACGTATATTCTCGCAATATGACTATGATATAAGGCATGGTATGCTTCATCTTTTAGACCAATCTCTATACACATAGTTTATCGCTCATAGTGATCGATTCAAACTCTGTCGCAATGCTATCAAAAATGAATTATTTACTATATTGTGACGTCATTAACTGCGTCACTGTTGTTCTTTTGACATTATCCAATGGAAGTTTACGTATATATAGCGATCCCATACTCGGTTACTCATCCAAAAAATGATAATCACCCACTGAAATCGAACTTTCGGATTACATCGATTCTTATTTGGTCATTGACGGCAAATTGAGGTTTCAGCCAATAAAATCTTTATCAGATTGTTTAATGAAGTCATCAGCATTTTCTTCTTTCGTCTCAATGTTTTCTTTGCTATATTGTACATAAAGTATATGCTTATCAACAGCCCTTTTGCCGCATTCGAATTTAGAAAGTCTTATTCTTGTCGTTTGGGATAGGGTTAAGTTATGTAACATGTACTCACATCTATTTGATTGTTTCTGTTATAGTGTAGATTAAGGACCCTGTACAACTCGGAGTCTGTGGTCACCACCAGTTCTTCTGCATGTTTGCAGCCCTCAGCTATTGCTTGTCTGGCGTATTTCTCCATTTGGATGTAATAAAACTCCCTGTAAAATATAGAAAAATAGAAAATATAAACAATGATTGTTTCTGTTATAGTGAAGATTAAGGACCCTATACAACTCGGAGTCTGTGGTCACCACCAGTTCTTCAGCGTGTTTGCAGCCCTCAGCTATTGCTTGTCTGGCGTATTTCTCCATTTGGATGTAGTAAAACTCCCTGTAAAATATAGAACAAGAGGGCCAGAATGGCCCTATATCGCTCACCTGAAAGAAGTTTGTGACACGCACACTTTTTTTTACAAACAAAAATTCGTGAACAAATTTTGAAAAGGGTCACTCAAGGAACATTGTTGCCAAGTTTGGTTCAAATTGGCCCAATGCCTCATTTTTAAAGAGTTTTCGTATGATTTCTCTAAGTCTGATAACACTGTCCTTCCACACCCACATTTTTAGACGACAAAGAAAATTTGTGTACGAATTTTTAAAAGTCACTCAAGGAAAATTCTTGCTAAGTTTCTTTCAAATTGGCCCAATGTGTTTTTTAAAGAATTTTCTTAGGGTGTCTCTAACTTTGATAAGCCATGCCCTGCCACGCCCGCTTTATCTGACGAATCAAAATCCGCAAACAAATTTTAAAAAGAGTCACCCATAGAATAATTCTGTTAAGTTAAGTTCAAATTGGGCAAACGGTTGATTTTTGAAGAATTTTCTTAGGATTTCTCTAAGTCAGAGAAGCCATGTCTTGCCACACCCACTTTTTCTGACGAATCAAAAATTTACAAACAAGTTTTGAAAAGAGTCACCCAGGGAACATTACTGCCAAGTTTGGATCAAATTGGGCCAACGGTTGATTTTTAAAGAATTTTCTTAGCATTTCTCTAAGTCCGATAAGCCATGCCTTGCCACGCCCACTTTTTTGACGAATCAAAAATTTGCAAAAAAGTTTTGAAAAGGGTCACCCAAAGAACATTTCTGCCAAGTTAGGTTCAAATTGGCCCAATGGTTGATTTTTAAAGAATTTTCTTAGGATTTCTCTAAGTCCGATAAGCCACGCCCTGCCACGCCCACATTTTTTGACGAATCAAAAATTCGCAAAAAAATTCTGAAAAGAGTCACCAAAGGAACATTCCTGCCAAGTTTGGTTCAAATTGGGCCAATGGTTGATTTTTAAGGAATTTTATTAGAATTTCTTCAAGTCCAATAAGTCACGCCCTGCCACGCCCACTTTTCCTGACAAATAAAAAATTCACAAACAAATTTTGAAGAGTGTCACCCAAGGAACATTTCTGCCAAGTTTGGTTCAAATTGGGCGAATAGTTGATTTTTAAAGAATTTTCTTAGGATTTCTCTAAGTCCGATATGCCACGCCCTACCACGCCCACTTTTCCTGACAATTAACAATTCACCAACAAATTTTGAAGAGTGTCACCCAAGGAACATTTCTGCCAAGTTTGGTTCAAATTGGCCCAATGGTTGATTTTTAAAGAATTTTCTTAGGATTTCTCAAAGTCCGATAAGCCACGCCCACTTTTCCTGACAAATCAAAAATTCACCACCAAATTTTGAAGAGTGTCACCCAAGGAACATTTCTGCCAAGTTTGGTTCAAATTGGGCCAATGGTTGATTTTTAAAGAATTTTCTTAGGATTTCTCTAAGTCCGATAAGCCACGCCCTGCCACGCCCACATTTTTTGACGAATCAAAAATCCGTGAACAAGTTTTGAAAAGGGTCACCCAAGGAACATTCCTGCCAAGTTTGGTCAAAATTGACCAAATGGTTTAGGAGGAGAAGATGTTTAAAGAAATGTGAACGGACAGACGGACGGACGGACGGACGGTGAGTGACCACAATAGCTCCCCATGAGCACTTCGTGCTCAGGTGAGCTAAAAATAGAAAATATAAACAATGATTGTTTCTGTTATAGTGAAGATTAAGGACCCTATACAACTCGGAGTCTGTGGTCACCACCAGTTCTTCAGCGTGTTTGCAGCCCTCAGCTATTGCTTGTCTGGCGTATTTCTCCATTTGGATGTAGTAAAACTCCCTGTAAAATACAGAAATAGAAAATGAAAAATATGGACTGTGGACTAGATAATTTGGGGGGGGGGAAGCGATTTCCTTAAGTGCCAATAATAATTGACCGATCACCATTGACAATCAAAAGTCAGATTGCCCAATCAAATTCAGCAGCAGGCGCCATTCGTAGCAACGGATTGACGATGGAATACTCTTTGTAGACCCTTTCAGATTTTTTATTTGTTTCATCTTTTTTTATTATTCATTTACATGTATTTATTTATTTCAATAATTTAAGATTTATCAAATTATAATATCTAGTAAATTACTTGACTCATTACAGAAAATTGCAGAAAATTTGCATATATAAACCGATTCATGTTGCTTTCCAACCAAAACTTCGTAACTGCAGCTTGTTTTAAGCTGCAGTTACGAGGTTTTTGTTGGAAAGCAGCGATACGTTGCTTTCTACAAAGCTTCAGGCAAAATATTGAAAGATAGCCCGTCGCCTATAGAGATCAGGGCCGACAAAGACAAACGGCAAAATATTTGTTTTTCATTCGCAATATTTTTCATCCAATATCTCTAAGCAATCTGTCGTTTTGATTTGTTGACACAAGATTGGTCTTATTAAACACGCTAACCGCTTCTCCAGACGTCAACACTTTGTCTTCGATTGTTAGTGTACCAACATTGTTATATATTAACAGATTCCCGCACAGTGACGCCCTTTGACGCCCAACAAGATTAAGATTTGGAAAACATTGTGGAAAATGAAGAAATTGCTTGTGACAAGCAATTTATTCATTTCCCACAACATGTTTTACCAAAAAAGAAAGACAAAAAAATAAAATATCATTTACTTGAAATTGTATTTTGTAACATCTTCGAATTTGGATCAGTTAACAATTTTGCCGCCTCGTGATGGGTTAAAAAAGAAATAGATTTGAATCAGTTATAGATAGAGAAGCTATGTCGTGTCGCGATTATTGTCCTTCCCTGGTTGTTTGCATGTAAGACATATTTTAAAAAGCGTCAAATGATGTTAAGAACTCAATCGAAAGACGATAGATTTCGCTAAAAATTCGATCGTTTGTGCCGTCATGTTACCACTGTGATCTACGATTCGATAATTGTACACAGTTTTTATGATGGCCGATTTGTGATTTGATCAAATTAAACATTATTTAAATTTCACTAGATCTATATCATTTTATCGCAGTATCTAAATGCTAATTCAAAATGCTACAGCTATAACAGCTAAGAAGAAAATGAAATTCATCTTCGCACACTTATGCTGTTAGCAATTTCATCTCAATCCAGCTAATCTTTAATAAAGAAAGGCCGTCGTGGCAAACTGTTGCTGTTTACACAAGGTTTAAGACTATTTACAGTAAATCCTAAATATTAAACCTTTCGTGGTGATTATTACACAAGACTCTTTGAAGAAACGAAACAAATGCATCATATTTATTTTACGAAATAAAAGATGGACGACAAAAAGAGCTAATTACTTTTAACTCATCAACAGTCAATTTTCATTTAAAAGTACATGTATATGATGAAAAAATGTTAAGAGGAGTTTTTGTGTGTAATCAGAATTATTTAATTGCACCAAAGAATGGAGAGATGCAGACTGGATAAAGACTTAATATAATTTCCTTTATTTTGAGGGTTCAAGTCGCCAGGCGCGTGCCTACTAATTCTAATATCAAACTAAGAGCGATAAAGATTTAATTTTCCTTTCTCCGTATTTCCTGGTTGTAATACTATGTGATATGACAATTCACGGACACAGGTGAGGGCTGACTAAAATGTATGTGGCACTTCTGAAAGTCAGATGCGTAAAACGTTTTATACACCACGATTTTCATAATAGGAATACATATTGTGAGTGTATAATATTGTGCTAAATATAGATCGATGTCACATATCCAGATAGGCAAATATAACCAATAACAAAACTTTTTAAACACCACAGATTTCAAAATTGCATTGTATTTGTATTTTTTCATGAGTGTTTGGGAAAACATGCATGTTTTTTTCTTCTTTTTCAAATGAACAAAAACTAGATATGTATGAAATTCAATGATGTTGTCACGCGAAAATTATAGAGAATAAATTAAATAGTCGAGTAATTGAAAATGCATACATTTCGTTTATACATGTAACTCTTTGGTGACGATGTACTCTCTTAAAACAAAGTTCATTAACTCTTCGTTTAAACTATGATGAATGATCAATAGTCCTTGGTTTTGGACAGGAGTGACGATGGTGTGACATCATTACTACAATTTACTTTTTATTGTTGTCTTTCAAGAATTGGGACTAAAACGACTTTTTTGGTAGAAATTGCCAAAACAGAACATGGTTGTCACTCTGATCTATAGTCGTCATTTTTTTTTTTTTTTTTTTTTTTTTTTTTTTTTTTTTTTTTTTTCGTTTTTTTTTTTTTGACGACGACGACGACGACGACGAAACAAGAGAAAGAACACCATGAACGCCCCTCACCAGGTAAACGAAGGCTCGTTTTCTTCTTCTGATACAATGAGATTCTTCGATCGCCGCCCCAGTCAATTTGATAAAGTAACAAAATAACAAATTACACTTGATCTCGTTACGCCAATACCATACAATCCGTCTAATTAAATTCGTTTCTTCAACACCATGCCGCCATATTGGATCTTTTCCCAAACAACATTTGAGTCCATCGTTTACAATGAAAACATGAACAAATTATTTAGATAAAGAATGAAAATGCTGGTAACCAGCATTTTCATTCTTTATCTCAATACATTTTAACTTACTAAATGCGAGTTCATTGCTTTGCATTTGATCCAGGACCAGGCCAGTTGGTCGTCTGCAACAGCTTTCAATTTGGAAAAAACACTAATTTGTCGTCTGGGAAAGGGTTAATCCGGGGACTTAGTGACGTTATGTCGGATATCAAAATGGTTGATTTACACCTTCAGTGTAATCAAGATCCCGTATTAGGGTTTGTTTATATTATATAAACCCAGTCTAAACATGAGCTTTGTCGCTGAAGCTTTCGGAAGTCTCTTTTGACACCTGCTATTGCTTTAGTGACAAAGGAGGTATATTAATTGAGAACGTTGCAGATAGTCTAGGACGTCAAAATGGATTGGTCAGAAACAACGATTTTTATTCTATTTTCAAGTTTAGAATGCAACTCTTTGATAGTCACTGATTTTTCATGTAAAAAAAAACATTTTGTGCAAGAAAATGTGCACTTATTAAATACAAATATGGAAGAGAGCTACATTTAGCAGAAATGACCTATCGCCGCCATCAATGGCCATTGGTCAATCCAGTCGGTCAAATAAGTCTCTGGCATTCACCGACACTGACGGCTTTTTTTTTTTTTTTTTTTTTTTTTTTTTTTTTTTTTTGCCAAACAATACGACCATTTTAGCGCTGGATTTATTCAAGGAATGCATATATTTACCAGTATGATGTTCATAAAGCATAAATTGGATTTCACCATACTATTATATATATAACAAGAGGTTATTTGGTAGAAAAGACACGATAATTTGGTGAAAATGCCTGTTTACCATATCTTGAAAACCTTCCCACGCTGCGATCGCCATATTCGGAGATTGTTTAAACTTTAAAACGTTTCAGATGTTTACTTCCATTCTGTCACAGCCTCAAGATCTCTGACCTCTACAGTGTGAGAAAATAAACAACCCTACAGGTTTTTGTTCGACTGGAAAAATCTAGTTTTGAATTGGCCTTTTGAAATCATACGTGATTTTTTCCTGAAATTGTTTACACATATTGCATAGAAAATGTCTAGAATGTTCGTGAGTAAAGCATAATCGGTTCTTGTGCCTTAAATGCAATTACAAATGAACATTTATCTTCGCTTTCATTGTACCTAAGAATCGAAAATTTACTGGACACTCAAAGAGAAGCCTAGTTCTTTTGCTTTCTTAAGCAAGTGCATTACTATTAAACTTTCCTTTTCCGAGTGCTTCGAAAACTGACAACGTAATGAAAATAAAACAACGATTGTCATTGCAAATTGCGACTGTGAAAAATATGCAGATGACTAAATAAAAAGTCCTGTTTAGGGATTGCTTCTAAATATGAACTAAGCATGTTGAATTGGGCGTTTTAGAAACAAACAAAAAAGTTTTATATGATTTTCCTTAGTCAATATGCGAAAGAGAATTGACAGATCTGCACCGATTATGTAGACTGACCATAGTCGGCAGTTTTCGTCGTATCTACAAAATCATGTTTTTCACAACGTGAAACCGTTGGAAAGCTGCTAGCGTAATGTCAAATCGTTGACTCTCTCAACACCCCCATCGAGTGACAAAAAAAATCAAACGCCTTGAAAATGGCACTCTTGAATGAGGCGTGTTTGTAAGATATGTTGAAAGGTCACAATATTAGAGCTGCCAACATTTTAAACTCCCAGACGCAATGAAAGAAATGAGGTGACGAAAATACTGGTACCCCACCAGTGTATTACTGATTTCATTTGACAGGGCGCACCTTAGGCTTTTATTATAAAAAATTACACATTTGAGTTTTTTCCTCAAAATACACATGTAGTTCAGGTATATGTTCTTGCCTGCCTTTCTTTTATATCTATGCACTATGATTTAAGTCTCTTTGGTGTATAGGTTATCCGCAAACTATTACAATGTTTTGCTTAAAGGTCGGTACTGCATCAAATGAAATCAGTATCCAAAAATCCCCAATCTCGTTTTGGCGTTTCAGATAGCAGGAGGTTTGGGTTCTTGTTATACCTAACCGTTAGATATACTTCTCTAAACGGTTTAATATTATCCCTGGTGCATTTGCTTAACCCTTTCCCAAACAAGACCTGGTTTTGACGTCCCTGATATAAAAGGCTTTAGAAAACATTGAAACAAAAGAAGAAACTGCTGATAACCAGCAGTTTCTCCTTTTGTCTCAATATTTTCTGTGTCATATTTTACACAAATCCTATCTTTGATAACATCCATTTTGTCATTTATGTCAGATTTTTAGGAGTGGATCACCCTAAATTTTGTCGTTTGGGAAAGGGTTAAAAAACAATAGACACTTATTCGAGAATGCCATGGAGTATGTATAGCCTGCTAGATCAACTTCAGCAACATTGTTAAGCTGGGGTACCAAATCTTATAGCGGTATATTTGGCATAATGGTGCAGGTATGTGTCATCGAAACATCTTAGAGTCTTGGTACAACGCCAAGTAGTGTCAACAGAGCATAAAATAACTTGGCAAGACCGCAAAATGGGTCTTTGATAATATGTATAAACAGACTTTCCTTCGATACTGTAGCTGATTATCTTTTATGACTAAACACAAGCTTTTTTGTGGTGGTGGTGGTGGTGGTGGTGGTGGTGGTGGTGGTGATGGTCAACTTCAAAATACTACAAAGCATTGTCTCAATGTGAGATGCCACATACTATCATGCAACATCTTTTATTTAGACCATGCGCCATTGTTGTTATTAGGTTTTAGAACTCGTTTACATAATTCGAATGCAGTGTCCATAGTCCTACATTTTTATAAAAGCTTCCAAGGAAAACGGTGTGTATCCATTGTCACACTATGAATCGACCAAGTCAAAATCTGGCGTCGAGTGGCGATCAGAGAAATCAGAGCTATGTGGAATCGGAGAAATGAAGCATTTAATCGCAGAGATCAACGAAAATCCCATAAAGACCGGCTTCGATAATTGCCGCTAATTATCAGTTGTTTCAAAGAAATCTGTCTATTTAGTTTCTCTCTGATTCTTGCCTTTAGTTTACCCAACTAACGGCCCTCGATAATTGCTCCCCACTTTAGCAATTGTGATCTTGGAGGGTAATTGCATTAGTTAATGCATACTTTCGTATCATTTTATAACATTATCACAAAATAATTATGTATAAATGATTTATTCCCAAACAACCGTTCCATTTTTTGTAATTTAGTCTCGCCCATAAAGCGATCAATCAGCGTCTCGTGGCTTTCACCGCAGACGATATTTCTAAAATCTTTTAGGAAAGTGGCAGACGAGCGTAATATGAGAGTGATTGTCATATATGATTCTCTAACTTAAGTAAATTCCAACATTCTTCTGGCGATTTATCTGTCAAAATGCATCATATTCAAACCGCGTCTGTCACGAGGGCCCGCCAAAATGGCGCGAGAACCAGTATCGGATGACCTTTGGCATTAACGCTGCCTTATCATTCACGAAACAGCGCCTCGGAGCAGGGCCCGTCAAGATATAATTGTGTATATATCAGACAATCGCCATTATCCCCAATCATAAGAATCGGATTTCATACAAATTTGTTAATATTCCTCCGATAAAAGAAAAGGTTTCATTAATTTTTCATGTCGCCGAAATGTAACGGGAGCCATTCCCTGCGTTAGGTACTCTCGATTCCGTGATGCTACGCCATTCGAGAATTGTCTTCTATTGTTCGCTTAATCGAACAACCTTCGGGTTATGAAAATGTCAATAGAAGATAATATCACCGATTCCATTCAAACACCTCGTAACTACAGCTTAGGACAAGCTGTAGTTACGATGTTTTGGAATGCAATCGTCAATATTTACAATGATGATATATTAATGCACGAAATAGATATGATGTGGAACATTATGACTTCGCGGTCTTATCTTATCGTATACAGAAACTGAATAGCTCCAGACGCATTTCGAAAATGAAATTATTCCATACCTTCAAAATGTCACACCCTTAGTCATACTGTCTGGTCCACATTATGAAATCTAGAAGGATAACACGAATTTTGAGACTTGGATGCGAATTTGGTCATATGACAGTCTTTTAAGGACAATGGTTGAAAACCACCAAATTTGTTTGCATCAATAGATCTATTACTTTTAATATTATTTCAGTACTAAATCCTGAATATTGATATCAACCAACTTTGGTAGAGTATTTTCTATCCATATACTTTTTTTTTTTTTTTTTTTTTTTTTTTTTTTTTTTTAAGATGGAGATTTTCGGTAAAAGATGAAGATTTTCGGTAAAAGATGAAGATTTTTGCTATTTCCAACCACTTGCAGAACACCTTAGGAAGTTAGGGTTTGTTCGGATCGTTTAAACGGATGACGTCATTCAAAGGCTATTTGATTAAACACATTTTTACACGATATAGTTGCATTGATTGTGTGTGGGTGCGCACCAGAAATGTCCATATAAGAAAAATTAGCGCCTCCTTTTTAATTTTGGAACAAATTTCAACAGGTTTTGAATCAAATCACAACTTAGTTGTCAAGCAATCATTAACATTTTTAAAAGTCGGGTTCATTGACGTAAGTTTCATATACACGTGTACCTATTTCTAAGCACGTAAGTCGTTTAAACACGTGTACCTATTTCTAAGCACGTAAGTCGTTTAAACACATCGCACTCCATATTGGGGAGTGGATTTAATTACGGTATAACGAACTTCTCATCAGTATGTGTTTGATACCTCGCACCAAATATAGTCTGAATGTATCATGCAAAGACGTCAATGCCACGAAACATTTACATGTGTGATCAGATATCTCATTCATCCACTCATTCCAGCTGTCAAAAGCAGAGTTAAGCCATTGCATTCGTTTCTTGACCATAATACCGTAAAAGAGATGGATATGTTTGTAGGTATCCAATATTTCAACAGTTGCAACGTATTCTTGCCTTGATTATTAACACATTCTTCAAAATCAGCTTACTTCTACACTTCTATAGAATTTCTTAATATAAAGATGCTTTGACTTTCATCAGACATGGACTCGACACTGTTTTTGCGGGATTATGCATCATTAGGATCATTGATAGTTTTGTTGATAAAAAATTGCGTATGCTACGTTCGAAGACGACGTAACTACAGCTTATTTAAGCTGTAGTTACGACATTTTCGGAATGTAGCCAACGACATGGAGCATTGTGTCAGTAGCCAGTCATTGTAACGATGGAGTGCAATATCAGACTTAATGCATCTTTAACTGTATTACATATATACATGTACAACAATTCTGTAAAACAATGCCTTTTAAAATTCTTAAAACTGTTGTGTCTTTTCATTTGATATTGTTCATGTAAAGTAATCGACCAAAGAATTCCCATCAAGTGATAAGAATTGTCACTGTCTTGCGCAAGTAACGGTTGTTGTCAACACAATACGATACCTGAACATGATACCGGTATATGTCACTTGGCGGTAGCGTGCAAGTTCCGGTGTTTATCAACAAAATCAAACCAGTTCAAAACAGTGTTAAAATCGATATTTGACACGTTTTCAATACTTGTCGATGTTTAGTATCAACATCGACAATATTGATACCTATGTTATCTGTGGGAGAGCAAGATAAGTCTATTTTGTCAAACATGTCTTTACCATTGTTGTTTCTTGAAATGAATGCAAGAATGTCGCCATTTGTCAAAAAAATTATTTTGACTACAGCGTAAAAATACAAAGTTGCGCTTTGTAAATTGAAAAGATGTTGGATTATTTAAAGATAGGTGTAACCACAGGACGAACATTTCTAAAATCCATATTATTTTCATAAAGGACACTGTACATTTGCATGAATATTGTGTTTTGCTATGCTTAACTTTTTTCCAAATCATGGCTTTTATACCGTTTCTATAAGACTTTATTTAACAAAATGTAACAGGAACAGGACAAAACGGTAGTAGCATTTCCCCCTTATAATGATAACGTTTAGATGTTCTGATATTTCCATCTGTTGATAGACCCCATGGCCATCGAGTTTACAAGCTTTTAACAAAGCTACAGACAAGAGGGTGTGATGGCCTTTCAGAATGAAAAAAAATCACTAAATGTTCATCAAATCCTATGTTGTGGGTACTCATTGGAATCGTCTCATTGAGACGATTCAAATGAGTGCACACAACATAGGGGTTTGGATTTGAAATAACAAATTTAGAACGTCTTCATCCTCTCACATCTTTAGCTCTGCTTTATATTTCAGGGCTACCAAGAAAACGGTACATACAGTACCTGGTACATAATATAGATTCTACCAATTTTACATCATTCAAATTGTCAATTAAGACACGGAATAAAAGACAGTCATTCTGTTTAAATGGTCGATAGTGAAGACAAATAGAACCCATTATTACTGCAATAAAAATCAATGGGTAAACATCCGCTAACGAAAAGAAATTTGATTTCGAATACACGTGCAACTTTTCTCAATAATTGTCTCTATTTTACCCTTGTGGTACTGCATATTAACCACTGTCATTGAGAATTACATAGACTTTAACCAAGAGCAAATGAAATTTTCTTCATTCTGTAAAGGTTTGTAGTGTTTGGGAAAGACGTAATACATTCCCAAAGTTGTAACATGCCAAGGTTTTTGATGTATCCATGTTTTTGATGCAGATCTATCTAATCTAGAAAGCTTTGGAATGTACGAAGAGAAAGAAGAACATTTTAGCTGTCAGCGTTGTCTTTGTCTCCACCCACGCTTGATCCATACCATATCAAGCGCTTTCCCAATACAGTTTAAGGTTGATTTTGCTTTCTATATCGCCCTTGCATTTGAATAAGTCCAAAACATTGTCGTCAACTAAACAACGTAACATGATAAAAAAAGTCAGTAAGAATGTACATGTACTCACCTGAAATTGCTGAACCACTTGACGAGTTGTGCCGTATTGTTCTTGTTAAATTGGACGTCCGGAAAATAAACTTTCAAGATGGCGGAGCTTGGATACCGCACGTAGAAGAACATCAGCTTGGCTTTCCGGAGGTGCATCGGCGTCAAGGTATCGGTGTTACAAAGGTTAAGGTCAATAGTTATGAATATAATATCGTCGCTTTTCAACAAATATATCATTTTAATCTGCATTTACGTTTTTTTTGTGTGTGTGTGTTTTTTTTTTTTTTTTTTTTTTTTTTTTTTTTTTTTTTTTTTTTTTTTTTTTTTTGAAAAGCAATGGTATGATTGTTTAGAAAATACATACAGAAATACTACATTTAGGTAACAAACTAATAAGAATATAAATGAAAAGAATTTTCAAGTTGTTGCCAGCACTGAGCGATAAGGTGCGATCTTACACCATAAAGTGAACATAAAAGATGTTGATAATTTGTAAACCTCATAAAAGTACTTTGTGGTGTTAATGTTTTTGTCTACAATTGGAAAATATTTACTTGTAATTTAAAATCAACTACATGGGCAAATGGCTAATCTTAAGAATATCACATTTAGAATTTTTACCTGGCATTGTTTGTCATTTTGACAATATTTGTATATTTTACTTTAAGTCATGGTTTACCCTAAGAAGACAATTAAAGCACATCAGTAAAAATCATTCTTATTGCATTATACACTTTGAAATTTAATTGATTTGCGTGCGAATTATCGTTCAAGTACCACGCAATGAAGAATCAATACTTCATTTTCAATCTTCTTTACTATGAGCATGTCTGCTCTACCTCAAATCCTCAGTAACCCTTGCACAAACATCATATTTGAGACAACTTCAACTCAAAAGATGCTACCGAAGACACAACTTTCTCATTTTTAAATAGATAATAAGTTTCATTGAAAATATTCAGAGAATTAAGAAATGTTGGTGATGAGAATTTATATTTATCTTGTCTGTCTTTTAAAATGCTCTCTCTAACAGAAATTTTAAAGATATCGTTAAGGAAAGGGTTAATCAAAGAAGCTACATTGATTTGGTAAACACTTAGGCAGTTTTAAGAGAAAATCAATCAAATAAAAGAAATGATTTTCCTTGAGGCTAAAATCATACATTTTCAATTAGTGTATATCAGTATTTCTTTCGAGAATATCTCTATAAAGACTTGAGAAATTCATCAAGTCTTTTCCAAACTAGTTTTACACGAATAAGAATATATTTTTATGAAAGGCTTATGCTTAAATAATCATTTTAAAAGAGATTTCGGACACCAATTATCATTTGAACCATGCTTTATCGAGTTGAACTGTAAACAAAGTAACTTATTTCTGGTTAAGAAGATACTGTATTGGACACTATCAGTATTTCTAATGAAAATGTACATATTCTCAAACTTTGTTGATTTGTCAGGCGTATCAGATAAGAAATCGCTCTTGCTTCTTGAAAACATTCTTGCATCCATAGTGGTTAAGTGTGTATGGCCAGAGTCTGCGATCGCGTTTCAAAGACTCGGAGGAAATGCTAACAATATTAAGTTTCGTGTTTGCAAACATCGTTTAGCCTCTCAGGAGCATCTTCGATCCGTGATCTGTCGGTCTTGTGGAACCACGTAATCAGACCATTTACCAAGGAATTATACTGAAACAAGTCAAATATTTTCTTAACATTTCGAGTAGGGAAGGATATGCTAAAAACTCATATCCTCTGTTCCACTTACTTTTTAAATGGTATATGAGTGTTAACTATCAATTTAAGACGTTTTGAAAAGTAGTAGTCTGGGAGGGCATGTTTCCCTCAAAATGATTTGTTGTTATTGTTGTGTTTTGTTGTTGGTGGTGGTGGTGGTGTTTTTCAGTGTGCATTTTGATCGTCCTTAACGCCAGACAAATTTGACAAAATCTGCGCTCGTGTCAAATTCTGTCGCCAGAGAGAAAAACGTCAAATTGGTTCCCTTCAACAAGACCGCAAACACTCTTTCGTGTTTACAAGCCATTGGTCCGGGAACCAATATTTGTCTTCGGAACTCCTCAAGTCTCATCGTGGTACTTAAGCGGTTATAAAGCAATTTTCTTAATAGCCTATTCTCGCCCCAAAAGGGTGTTTAGACGCTTATAATGAAACGGAACCCTAATGAGCTCGCGATGCCTGTCGAGAAAATTGACAAGGGAAAGAGGGGTGTTAAATATTGGCCACGGTCCCTCCATTAAAAGGGAATCATTTATGCACTCGTTAATGCCCATTATGAAGACTTTTCATAACAAGTGTCAAGAGCAATACATTGTATTTTCATTCGCGGGGCTACAGATAATCTAAAAAAAAAACTTATTTCTAAATCCGTTATTTGAACTCCAAAACCTATATTGTGGGTACTCATTTGAATCGTCTCGTCGAGACGATTCAAATGAGCATCCATGATATAGGATTCCTTGAACAAGTACGCGTTTATTGTCTCGAAAATAAAATGGTCTCATTTCGCTTGATCTCTAATGTCAGAAACAATATTTTCATTTAGTGTCGCCTTGTCTTTGATATCAGGTTTTATGGGTTCCCTTTCTTTTGTACTCTCGGGTCTTAAAGAGGCGGTCGTCAAGGTAGCGTTTAGCATCCGTAATGTTGTTTATGACTTTGGGAATCAATGACTGACGATTGAGGTATTTTAATTGTGGTAACTTGGTGCTATTTTGTCTTCGTGGCACACTGTCCTACAATGTATGCCAAAAATCTAGAAAATTTTTGATAAAATGCACATGTATGTACACATGTATGTATGTATTTGTAGTGTAGCATGTGTATTTTTGTGTCATATGCAATATTCTTTGCTAGTTTGACCAATCTTCCACTTTGTTTTCATTTTCTTTGATTGGTTCGTTTCTATGAGTCGCATCTTCTATTCAAACTTCAAATAGTGCGGTTATATATAAATGACTCGAACATGCATTACTAGTTTTTTGGTAATTAAAAGACAGAAAGTATTTTTGATTACTTTTTTTTTTAATTTTTCCAGATAAAAAAAAGTCACATAAGTCTATTTTCTGGAGCCGTTAAGGGTACCAAGAATCTCTTGGGCGTTCTTTGTTTTAGAAAGAAAACATGTGATAATAAAGAATTAATTCAGAGAAAATCGTTCGACAATCGATCTCTCTGACTCGCATTTCTTAACCCTTACCCAAAGCAATGAATGTCTTTAATGTCTACATTAGATCAGGCTTTAGAAAAGGTATTAGGAATGTTGACGACGAGATATCTCCATTTCCTCGATGTTTTAAAAGATTTTCTGTTTTCCATAGCGTCATTTAATTATCTCCCATTGACAGCAATGCTTCATGTAAACCATTCCAAAAACGACAATAATTTTGACTGGTCAAATTTGATAATAGCTGTAGACGACAAAATGACATGAGAATACAAATTATAGCGGAGAAAATATTGAGACAAAAGAAGAAAATACTGCTTAGCATTTTCTTCTTTCGTCTCAATATTTTCAAAATCTCCTTCAATCAGGGTCTAAGGCGTATTTAGGAAAGGGTTAAGAATCGATCCCGTTTCTTAAGTAGGTAGAATCATCCAGCGTGCGGGGAAACAAGGCATTAGAAATCATTACTTATTCATTCCCGGTTTAATGTCGCGTTTTGTTTCGCTTTCACCATTAACTCCGTGCCTTTCAAACATCCAATAATAGTTTGCATTTTATATGAAGAAATTAATGCTGATCAAAAATTGCAGATATTGATGTTGTTGAAACAAAAACGTATCAGCTGCGGTAGTCGAAAAAGACCATTGAGTCACAAGCTTGTTTTCATAAGATGTATGAATACAATCGAAAAGTGAAATGATTGCAGTGCCAAGGATATTGTTGAAATGCACGTGTACTTAGTCAATATTAAGTATGATTTGCTATGCGTTGTCTTTGCAACATGTACTACATTTCTTTTCATAATTGGTACAAAATTATTTACATGTAGATGTAGAGAAAACAAATAGATTCATGTTGTCCTGAAAGTAGTTCTTGAACACTTGAATTTATAGAACATGCATGTAACGTACACACGTGCAGTACCTCTAGGCTTCTTAAAACATTAGAGCTATATAAATTTCAGTATCAAATCCTTCTTTATCACTAACTTTATTCTAATTTTGTTTTATTTCAAAGTCAATGGTAAGTCGTAAATTATTTACGGAGGGCACAGGGTTAAAGATTCTGTAGAAAGCTGATATTGTCGCAAACACTCGTTCCCTTGTGGCGACACCATATTGGATGCGAGCGACAACAAGAAAATATCCAATCATCTTAATCAAGGTGAAACATCTAGAAGTCGAGAAATTAACCTTGTCATCTTGCAACCCTTAACCAGATGAATGGGCTTAATTGACCAGATGTTAGAGCATCAAAATCACCCGAGACAAATATGGTTTATATCAACAGTTATTGAGAAAGCTCTATCTTTGATTCTGACGATGATTATTGTGATTAATATTTTTGTATCTGAATTCAATAGTTCTCTCTTAAAGGTAGTCTACCCCTAATGATATTTGCGCGACGAAGAATTATTCGGGCGAAGTCGAAAACATTCGGCGGTGGACCTTTCCACCGCCGAATGTTTATGACCGCGCCCGAATAGGTTCGGATATACGTAACGACGCCGCTCGAAAAATCCGATGTTTTATGAATCGCAAAATGGCCACATAACGGGTATTCTACCTTAAACCATAGATAAATACAGCTTGAAAATTAGATCATTCTGAATTTGTCTCTTATGCTTTACCTTTTGTTAAATGCATCAACTAGAAATGGATGAAAAAAAATATTCCGAGTGCGGGAATGTGATTTTTTAAACGCTGATAAAACATACTCGTATTTTCAAAATAATAAGATCACACATTAGGAAAAAACATTCACAAGAATTTCAAATAATATCTTGTTTACGAGTGAAGAATATCACTCGAGATGTTGACGAAGCATTACAAAACATATCAGAGTTTGACATCCTATAGGCTAATGATCTATTGTCCGTAAAGTGCTGAAAATCAATCTTTTGTCATACTGAAAAACAGTATTAATACCTGCTGTAGTCTTAAAGGGACATTTCATTCCAATTTCAATTTTTTAAAGTATGTCTTGATGCCAAGATTGGTTATTCTAATGAGTCTAAAGGTTATTCTAACGAGTATAAATACTATTAGTTTTTTTTTAAGTTGTTGCCAATAAGCGAGAAACACGCATTTAAAGTTGAGACATAATCGATAAATTGCATATAAATCCGAACTGTTGTCCACAACAATTTGTTCAATTTTAACAGAAAAATATAAATTTCTCGTAAACGGTGCAATATTTTGGCTTGAAATTTTCAGAATTTTCATAAGGAAATATGCTCTTTCAGATAAAAATAAAAGTAAAATTTATGACAAAAAATTCTGAAATGTCACTTTAAGATATCACAACACTTTCTCAAGTGCGTGAAGTTGGCAGGACATTAGACATTAGACATTCGAACGAATGTCTAAAACGGAAATTAGACATTCAAATATGAATGTCTATAACACCGAATTAGACATGAGGCATTCGATTAGACATTCGATCCACTTCACTTTCCCAATTTTTACTACTGTTCATGTCCTTACTCCTGCATATAGTCATCAAAATTGTATAATGAAACACTTCGTGGAGAAATTGATATACAATGTACTTACTTTTTTCTGATGGTAATGAATTTGTAGTTTCAAGGGGCCAATACAATGAGGTTAGTTTCTTTACTAAAATTATCTAACCCTTCCCCCAAACGGCAAAAACAGAGACTGTTTCGAATGAAAGCCGCTGC
Organism: Fragum sueziense; assembly: GCA_963680895.1. Taxonomy (NCBI): domain Eukaryota; kingdom Metazoa; phylum Mollusca; class Bivalvia; order Cardiida; family Cardiidae; genus Fragum; species Fragum sueziense. The sequence goes on along the minus strand of OY804593.1, from coordinate 37,808,135 downwards.
AGATGGAAAAAATGGATGTTGATAAAGATGCGATTTCTGTACAATGTTGCAGTGAAAATATTTAGACAAAAGAAGAAAATGCTAGTTATAAGCATTTTCTTCTTTTGTCTCAATGTTTCCCAAACCTTTTCCATTATGGACGTCAAAACCAGGCCGATTCTGTTTTCGAATTGCTTCAAAATATCTCTCCGACTCTACAATTTATATCCAGGCGACATTGTAATCACAATGTCAAGGACATCCAAGTTATTAATGGCCAGTTGAGATAGTCTTGCAACATTGCCACAGAATGACCACTTTTATGATTCCTATTACCTTACATGTCTAATAGTCTATTCTTATAAACCCTGCACTAATGGAAAACCCTTGTTTCTAACGTAATTGGGGAGATATTTAAGAGGCCAAGACACTTAACCCTTTCCCAAAGAAGTCCGTCTTTCTGAATGTCATAAAAGAATTGCTTTTGGAAAAGATTGAGGTTCAAGAAGAAAATGCTGTTAACCAGCATTTTCTTCTTGTCCCCTCAATGTTTTCTGTGCCTAAAAGTACAAAATTCATATCATTATAAACACTGATTTAGTCTTTTCAGCAGTTTTCAAACAGTAACTTCCTGGCATATTGTTTTTTGATAAAGGTTCAAACCCTTTGCATGTCGATATTTCAAGATCATCTGCCATTATATCTGGATGATCGACAATCTCATGGCTGTCAAATAAGTATTCAAGTAACTAGAGAAGAAACTTTCGAAAAGCTGCTGGTTTTGGAAGACTTTGGGGTTTCAAAATCAAAGTTTATACATCAATTATTTTTAATTGATAGAAGATTTATATCCAAAGAGTTACGCCAGAAGAGTAAAACGTTTAATTGCTTAGGCCAGACACTCCGGCCAATTGTCTGAAACCAGATCGGACGCTGTAACGATTATTTTGTTTTTCTTAAAGTCAGACGTCACCAGATATGACCAGCAAACTAACAGTACAGCAAGAGAGTATTTAAAGTAGTTGGATTTTCTCTTCTCTGAAAGTTATTTTTCTTTGGTTGAGAATATAGAAAAATAAAGTGTTGTATTTAGAATTGAAATTCACTTTTTGTTTTACCGCCCTGAAACTATATGTAGATGACAAAGTTTTTGAAATCGTTCTATAAAAAAAAAAATATTTAACCCCTATTTGATATCTTACAAATTTGGGTCAGTATGATTGAAAGAATGTGAAATGCTACACCCATTCTGAATCCAATTCCAATATATGTACATGTATTTCTTTTGCAATATACATGTAAGCTTCTGAAAGATCTACCTTTGTATGCTTATGGCAAAAGCTTGAGCATAAACAAGTAGTATCAAAAGACTAAAACCAAAAAGGATATTGTCTGTTTGCCTTGAGAATCGAAGCTGTCCGAATCGTTGAAGAACTCGTTTTTCAGGTAACTTCCGTATCCGCCATCGGACGGTGAGTTAGATGAGCACGGCGTGTTGCGGCCATTGTCTGTAGGAGACCCACACAGGGCTTGTTCTCTGTAGAAACTCATCAGGTCTGAATGTTGTAGACTAGGGTTGGGTATAGCCACGCTGGTCGGTAAACAGTGTCCCATGTGTCCGAGCCCCGCCGCGGACAGCGGTCTCTCGTGATCGAACATTGAACTCAGAGTTCCATTGTCATTTAACAGAGCACGTGCAGCACGCGGAGAGAGTCTCGTGTCCGTGACCTTGGTCCGCTTCTTCTTTGGTGTATTGACGACGAGTGAGAGAGCCTCTGTTTGTTCTGGAGGTACTATCGGGCATGAATACAGGGATGGGGGATGTAGGTTAGATGGGAGGTAGAAGGATAATGGCGGGTATGCTAGTGGGGGATGGTGAGGGAAGGGGGGACGAGGCAGCTCAGATAGGCCGCCGCCAAGCTTTGGTAGTTCAAACGCACTCTGTCGCTCTGGTACCCGGAAACCATTGTGACTGTTGGGAGATTTCTCTGGGAGTTGTAGTATGTGGTCTAATGAATGATTTGTCGGCTTCTTCTCGGGTTCAGGTTTCCGTAATTCGTGGTTTGATAGCTTCTCTTCTTTCAACTGCCGTTCTAATTGATGGTGTTCCATTTCCTTTGGTTTACGTTTTTGGAAAAATTTAGCTAGTTCTTTATCTACTGTAACACTAACTGCTTCTTCTATTTTTGATTTTAAATTTACTATAAGTTCATCTAGTTCTTTTTCATCTAAATCACCTACTTTATTTGCATTGACTGATTCTCGCACATGTTCAGCTATATTGAAATGATCACCAGTAATTTTCGAGTCTTTGAATGTAAACACTGGAGGTTTTGTAGGGGGTGGACTAGGTATTCTCTCTGCGTGTCGTGCAGACAGGTTGGCGAAGTACGCCTGATGTAGTCGCTGGATGTTCTCCATCGCCGGGAATCCAGTCATCTGTTTGTGGAGATTTTCTTCTTGTTGTTGTTTGAAATAATTCTGAACTGCGAACAGCTGATTTCTGAGATTCCACAAGTCTTCCTCACATGGGTTCGCATCTAGCCTTCTAATTTTTGGTAAGGATTCGTGCTGTTGTGGAATGTTTTGTTTTCTCTTCTGACGTCTAACTTCATTACTATAAATAGAATCAGCATCCATAAATTGAGCCGGATGTTGCATGGAGGATATGATGTTATCAACACGCGCTCTCTTCGCCTCCTTGCTTTCTGAGGTAGAATGTACGTCATTTGAACAATTTTCCTCGCCGTCCGATTTCAGATCATCAACTTCCGCCTCATCCACACGACCTTGTTCCATAAAACTGGATTCTTCGTCACTTCCGCCGACTGATTCCTGGTCCGATCGTCCGGGATGATCGTCCGTGACGTCATTTCCGGGAACTACTTTCTCGTTCTCCATTATTTGATTAACTTGCTGTTTTTCAAGATCCTGAAATCTGATGTCTTTGGTTTGTAAAATATCTCTCAACATATGAGATGTATCGGCCACTACAGGTTGGTCTATATTTACCATTTTAATGTCTGTTACTGTCTTACCCCACCCCACGTTCGTTCACTTCCAACTTTCTTCACTCTCTAAACGTCTGCAGTGCGGTATCTTTCTCTCTATCTCTAACCGTTATATGATGACCTGAAAACACAGAAAAACGAATACAAGTACTCGTATACGTCATTTTTTCTTATTTTTCCCCGAAAGCAATGCCTGATTTTGGCGTCCATAAAAGAAAAGATTTGGGAAATCATGAATGGATACTTGAAAGTGATTAAAAGTTCGTTTTTCCATGTTGCATCAACATTTTCTGTGTTGTATTTTACACACAGCTTATCTTTATCAACATCAATATTGTCGTCTTAAGCAACTTTAAGATGGAACAGTCTAAATTTCTGTCGTATACATATGAGAAATATTGAATTGCAATAACAGTAACTAAACAGATTTCTCGATTTAGGTTAGGAGTGCAAAATTGAAACTATTACTAGTAAATGATGTCATGATATCATTAAGTGAGACCAAAACTGTTTACATTACTTTGACTGGAATATTGACGCAGTCTTTTGATTCAACGATCATTTCAAAAGAAGTTTGAAAATTGTATATCATCCAATTTAACATGTTTTGGAGTTGGATTCGGTAGAAGGCTACATTTTTGTCTGACAGGTCACAAATTTATTTTTAACGCTTACTTACACAGTGACATGCAGATTCGAACCTTGTCTTGAGATAAAGACGGTATCAACATTTATCGTAAGAATATTTAACCCTAGATTGTCTAAACAATTGAACAATTTTCGGCAAAGTCCAGCAAGATATACCATATCACTGTGACGTTTATTTCTTTGAATGATAACATTTTATCGCTTAGATTAAGAGTTTTTAGGTTTTCCGATGTGGAGTTATTTTTTCTTCCTTGTCGGTTGCATTGCCTTGGTACATTTGTGTTTGGATAAACTGGACAACTGCTTGATAAAATTATCAACAAAACAATAACACTATACAATACTGAAAGAACCATATGAACCGTAGACTAAAAACATTGGTTTTCGTTATTGGTGACTAAATATTTCAATACTTTGTTATTCGAACCAGCTGTAGAAAAAAATCAATTCTGTATATCTCAAAACCATATAATAATCATAAAAATAAAAGGTGTAGACACAAAATTGTAGTCGTTATCCAATTCGAGTATCAAATACCGAGCGAAATTGCTTCTAGCGTCATGTACATGGCGCAAAATCACCTTTAACTTTTCCCAAATTGCAATATTTTGGACCAACACAATTAACTATGTTGCAGATTACAAAACTAATGTTACAAAAAGTATGATACTTAGACAGAATGGTATTGAACACAAGATGGAAAAGGAGAAAATGATGCCAGGGCTTTTTTTAGGGTTCGGGGAAGACACCTGACGCTGGTAAAAAGGGGAAAAATTACATGCGGCATCCTAGTTTTGGGGAAAATTTTATAATATAGAAATAGTACTCTTCATAGGCTAAAACCCTATTTTACCCACTACTGTAGACTTGAGAACCAGCAGGGCTGGTTTATAAAGCTGCAGCAATTGTGGTTAAGGTTTCCTTTTCATTTTATTTGGATTTATAGTGTGATTTTTCAAAATTTGTCTTGGGTTTTAGAGGGGAAAACTTATACTTTGGGGAAAAAAGTGGATTATTTCTGGAGGGGAAGACGCTGGAAACCAGTGTCACTATCTTAAGGGGAAAAACCCCTGGATGCTCATTAGAATTTTCATCTTTTTGCTCAATGCTTTCCAAAGTCTTCTCTTTTGAAAGTGTCAAAGTCAGGCGTTGTTTGGGAAATTGATAAGACGATATATAGTTTTAAAACGTAATGAAATCGAATGCATTAAATTATGACATTTTTATCTGTTCGTCATCTACATGAAATGGCGGTTAGGAAAAAATCTAACAACCGTGAAAACACGGAAAATTCCGATCACGTTCGTGACTTGTTTCCGTCAACGCCGATTATCTGAATTATCGATCGGCTATGTTCGACTTTCACGGTCTAACCCGACTTAAAAGCCCATCATTGAAACCGTTCAATGAAATTAATGGGTTCGCGCTTGTGTAATTTTCTGTTACATGGGATCACATTAGCGACGTGGTGTAACTTAATGGGACTATCAAATGCAGGGTGTCGCTATATGTACAAAACAGTTACTGTCTTTTTAAAATCTTATTCCAGTTTATTACACACATTAATAAGGATAACAGCCCATCATTGACTAAAAACACTACATACATCATCGGGTGTCATCCGTAACAATGGAAATTGAAGAGGGAATCCCTCCACCGCAGAGACAAGACCGGGATTTGCCATTATCTGCCTCTATATAAATACTGTACTCAGGCATCATATTGATGCCGATTCTACCCCTTGACGCCTCAGTGCCTCGTCAATTTTCATTACCACGGATGACGACCGGAGATTGACGAGGGTATCTCTCGTGAATTTCCGTTGTCATGGATGACGCCCGAAGATGCGTTGTAATCCTTTTAACCGGGATAATTCAAAGAGATCGCAAACAAGTAAATGGTGCTATTATAAATGGAAAATAAGCAGATCACCATTATGAAATACAAATAAACATGTAGTTGATAAAGAGAACATTTTTGGCTAGTAGAATTGTTTTTCGTACTGACGTTTATTGTTTTCGAAAACTTACTCTACTAGCACTTGAGGGAATCACATGCCACAAAATTTGCAGAAAATCTTTAATTGATATATTTCAAAATTCGTGACCGATTTGAAGATGCTTTTGAAGCAGATAATGCATAAAATGGCAGGGATTGTTGAATGTGGTATATCTTTAGAGAAACCAACTGAGAAAAAGTTATTGACGACCAACCAAACCAAGTTCCGTATCATTTTCTCACATCCTCTGCTTCAAATCTTTTCCTCTTCGATGATATATTTACCAAATTCTTGAAAAATATCGAAAACGTTCTGTTATATGATTACCCGCAAATACAAATTTTCATTATAATACAAATACAAAAAAAATAAAAGAGAAGTATGGACAGAATTGATAAAGAGGCATGTTCCGTTTTGTTCATGCACAATGTAAAAATTGTTGCATTTTGATGTGTAATTACCTTAGAAAAAATACTAAATATTTTAAATATTGATAGCAATTTCTTTTTAACATTATTTCAATCAAATATTCAAATCAAATTGCGCATGTGTTTTAGCTAAATGGAATCTGTCCATTTTATATTTATTTTAAAAAAGCAGTTGTAAAATGCACATAGCATGAATCATACCAAGACCATGTATTTCAATACAGTCTTATCTTAAAGTATTTTGCTAGTCAATTATATGACAATAAATATATTTGGCCAAGACATACGTTTCGTTCAATCAGATTTTATTGTAGCTTAATTCAGAATCCGAAAACAGATTTGTTTTTGGTGATGAATACAGATACATGTACATGTATAAGTTTACATGTACTTGACTCCTGTTTTGCTCTGTTTTCTATACCATTTGCAAACATTGTGTTAATATTGTAATTCATTTGTAGTTTGCAATAGGTTGAAATTTAGATAACTCTAAACTTTTAAATACCTATTTCATAATTTCATAATAAAAAAGGTTTTCATGTCTTCATATGACGGTAAAGAATAATTATGAATGTTTATTCTATTGCAATTAGAATGTACCTTCAAACTTGACGAGTGAAATACATGTACATGTGCCCTGAATGATTTGGCGAATTGATCTGAAAGACCTACAGGACACATTGAATTAAAAAAATTCTTACGGCCAGTATGTCTGTTCTCGAAATGTTTGTATACTATACTATGAAATTTATCTGCCGAATTATTTCGGATGTCATATAGAAAGTCTTGAGAGCGTTTGTGAAAGAATTGAACGAGCGTTTTCAGCAAACGAACAAAATGCAGTAAAAGAAAAAGAATCAAATGTAAACCGACCCAAGTACTTTTTTGAATGAATAAAAAATGGTTATATGCATTATGAAATTACAGTACGTTTTGGTTGCTGAAAATGAAAATATCAACAATAAGCAACACAACCAGACTGTGCAATTTGTATTATGCCGATCGAAACTTTTCGCACTTCAAAAAATGGCCCATTTTCGTGTGACATGCAATGGCTTCTTTGACTCTTCAAAGATGTTAGGACCTTTTTATCCCGTTTAAGCGTAAAAACCAAAGCATCGTAATAATAATTGATCGGGTTTAATTTTCATCGATCAAATAATTACGTTTGTTACAGTACACATTGTATGCTTTAAGGACCTTAATGAGCCTTTGATTTTTCATTTAACCTTTTCCCAAAAATGCCATGGCTTTTGGCGCTTCTAATAGAATGGGTTTGAGAAAACATAGAGCCAAAAGAAGAAAATGCTGACTATCAGCATTTTCTTCTTTTGGCTCAATATTTTCTGGGCTATTTTTAACACAAATCATTTTGTCGGTTTTGTGATTCTGTCGTTTGCTGCAGCTTTCAAATTTGAACAGTCAACTGTTTTGATATTAGATGAAAAAATAATCCTTTTCCAAAGAGCATAACATTAGAATGGTCCGAGCTGAACACAATTGCGATACGGTAAGATTATGATAGTCATTACATTGGATGATACAAAGCACTAGAAGAGAAAAAAGAATATGCAGGCCATCAGCACATCTTATTTTCTCTCAATGCATGCTAAAAAAGTATATTGCTGGTTCGGGCCGCCAACACCATGTGTATTTTCAAGAAAGCGTTCAACATCAAGGAGAATTTGATAGATCGATTCTTAATATTTTTTAGATCGCTTCTTAATATTTTTTCATCGAGTCGATTGTTCATTAAATGCAATATTAATGTTAATATAATCTTCGACCTTTAACCTTGGACGAGTTTATTTTCTTGTGCTTTTTATTATTTAATCGTCTTAAAAATGCATGAAAATCTCTGCAGTGGGTAAGGTAATTTTTGTCTTCTATTTGTAATCCGAAGGTAAGAATTACACCACAAATCTAGATTCTTTTTCTTTGCATGAGAAATTGCTTATTCAGGATCTAAAATTTTCTAACCGACATCATCTGAAATTAGTTCTTTATTTGTTCCATGGTCACAAGATTTTATACGTAAATACATGCACGTGGAAGAAAAGCAGAATAAGAAAAAATAGCAACGTCTTTTGGTTCTCTTGGTCTTCTGTTTCGTGGGAAAAACACAGTCCTTTTCATAATTTTACTATAACTTTTCATTGTAAATGAAGACGAACGTAGGGCCTATTTTTAAGCGGATTTCTGCCATAGTTGCAATCATATGATACCTGTATGTTAAAAAAGCCGAACACGCAACAAAATATTCCATGAATTGTTTTTCTTAAAGTGACATTTCAGAATTTTTTGTCATAAATATTACTTTTATTTTCATCTGAAAGAGCATATTTCCTTATGAAAATTCTGAGAATTTCAAGCCAAAATATTGCGCCGTTTACGAGAAATTGATATTTTTGTGTTAAAATTGAACAAATTGTTGTGGACAACAGTTCGGATTTATATGCAATTTATCGATTATGTCTCAACTTTAAATGCGTGTTTCTCTCTTATTGGCAACAACTTAAAAAACAAATAGTATTTATACTCATTAGAATAACCAATCTTGGCATCAAGACATAGGCCTACTTTATAAAATTGAAATTGGAATGAAATTTCCCTTTAAAAACAAAAACTCATTATGCTACAAAAAGACTTATATTTAAATGCGTATGCGTGCACATCAAAACAAAATAGGCGAGTGGTTTGAACTCAAAACTGTACTTTCACTAATAGAAAATAATAGATAACGCTCGCCAGTTTGAATAAAATTTATATACCCAAAAATTTGACGAAAGTGACATTATCTTATTTATATTTGATGTTAATGCGCGCGGCAGGTGAAAACTATTGAGTTACGAACGTTAAGCTTGAATATAAAATTTGACGGGATTTATTTACTTAAATGGCCGTTTATCATCGCTTTACTTCAGTTGTAAAAATGAAAGTAATTCATGTAGAAAGTGAAGTTTTTAATCATTCCCAAACGCAAAAATGCAGAATTTTTCCCTTTTGATAGCTGCTGTAGATGACACAATAGAAAGCAAAACAATAACGAAGCAAAAAGGAGTAAATGCTGGTTGTCGGCATTTCGGTTTTATCTAAAGGTTTTCCAAAACATTCCTACAAGGGACACAAACTCAAAGTTTTGTTTTGGGAACGATGGGGATATTTTTTTTTTTTAATCAAATACGCTTATCTAAAAGGTAATGAATTTTGGTTTGTTTCAGAAGTAATTTTGTCATCGACCATCTTATAATAACGTTTTAAGGAAATTCTATTTGAAACATGTTCTGTGTAAAATTAGTTAACAAATATTGGGATGTAGTCATAAGCTTACTGTCACTTATTGATAAATATACCTTTGCATAAATAGAAAATAATTAATTTCAAAAATATTTTCTTTCTCTTCTGATTAAAATTTTACGAACAGAAAATGTTTACCTTGGTGTTTATTAAAGATAGTTCGACACAAGAATATTACGAGCACCTTTAACATTTCACGTGGTAAAATCCCAGGCTTTTTCTGAGGCGTGCAACTTATTTTGAATGTAATTACAATTATTGAAATGATTACTTTCTTAATCTTTGAAAATGACGAGTAATTCAATCATAATGTTACATGAAATATAAACATATGTAATATAAATGTAAATGGGGAAAGATAATATGTACTTGTGATAAAGCCGTTAGATGTACTTGTATCCCATATAATTACTGATAAAGAAAGGATGTGTTCAATTCATTTTTGTTTTTGTATGTCAAGAAAAAAAATGCTGAAAAAATATTATCCAATGGTATATTTTTAGCTATCATAGCAGTTATTCCATTTTTAAGCATGTTTTGTTAAAATAAGAATTACTTATAATTCTTTGAAATCAGACATTGAACGCAAAATAATGAACATATTTTTATCTAATAATTATTTACTCTATTTACTCTTGGTCATCTGCTCTAAACTAAAGAGTATTTTTCAGTCGTGAAAAAATATTAAGATATTTTTTTAACTTACCATTTTAAGATGAGCAAACAATTCTTTGCTTTCGTAAAGTCAGCATGGTAGATAACAAAAACAACAGAATGACTTGTGGTTAAACTATTCCTGGCACACTCAATATTGGAATAAGTACAAATATGGTGAAACAAGCATTTAAAACAATGTTTTTCTCATGAATTACTCCTTCTAACAATGTTCTCACTTTGCACTTTGATTTGAAGACGAAGATTAAAAGTCGGTGTCTAAAAAGGCGTGACAAAGATTATTCAAGTCGTGTGCCATTAACTCCGCCCACTTAGGATTGTCGCGTGGCCTTCGGGTGTTTTCGTAAACCGTAGCTCCTCCCCCTTTTGTAATCGGCACGCGCCTCTCGACTGTTATCTGCGATCGATAAAGTGAACAACTGCAAAGACAGAGTTGATATTGGATGAGGCGATATAGAGGCGAGCTAACAGATCGAGGCTTTTCAGCAAAAACCTTGTAACTGCAGCTTTAAAAAGCTGCAGTTACGAGGTTTTTGAAGAAAAGCGACAAGATATAAGATTGACGGATAAAACCACGACAGATTTGGATACAGCTGCTTCGCCTCGCAGTTTGTTTTTATTGTGTTGTATTGCTAGAACAGTGTCGCGCGCAGTAATTTCGCGATTCTTCGTCCCTTTCTCGACGACTTTAGACCAGTCCAAATAGTAAACTGTTGCAGAAGACAAGATAAATATTTCGAAATGTTTCTATTATCGGTAGAAAATATTTTAAGAAAACGGCGATCCAGCATTTTCGCATTTCTCTGCCCATTTTCTGAATTAACGTCACACAGGTTTGCTAAAAGTAGTCATCGTTCAGGAAAGGGTTAGCGACACAGCGGTAGATCTGTTGTACCTATGAGTTATCGTCGCTTTTAAACGAAAACCTCGTAACTGCCGCTTGTTTTAAGCTGCAGTTACGAGATTTTCGAAGAAAAGCGACGTTATGCAATCTTGGCTACAGGTGTCTTGGAAAGGTGAACCCCGAAACACATTGCGAGGGCCGGGCGTATATAATACATTGTTATGGCTAGGGTTTAAAAAGTAATTGACCTAAAAATAATTAATACGACGGGTTTTGCATTGTTCGAAAATGTCTGCTTGTTCAAAACTTACCGATACTGGATACCCATGGTTAAAGGGAAACTACTCTTCCGCTGTCGCCCATTTAACCCATTACCATACGACAACATTTTAGACTTGTCCGAATTCAAAGGTGCTGCAGAAGACAATTTCAAGTGATTGAATTATCTGAAGAAATTCCTAGTCACAAGCAATTTCTTCATTACGCACAATGTTTTTCCAAACAATTTCAACTAGGGAAGTCAAAATGAGGTATTGTTTGGGGTTAATACAATCATGTACTGTTTAGATCTACTTAGATTCTAATTATAAATTTGAATGCCATTTATTATCTACAAACAGAAGATGTAGACAAAGATCAGCCGTCAGACAGATTCAGATCGAAATACATGTAATACACTTCGCCAAATAAGACATTTTTCGACAAAATCTAAATCGAGTGTTGTAACTCCAAACCATGGTACCATTTAAAGAGAGAAGGATTTCGGGAAACAAAGAGGAAAAAGAAGAAATGCTGATGACAACTATTTCTGCTTTCCCCTGAATGGCTTGTAAAGCATTACTACGATGTTAAAAATAATCCTGCTTTTCATAATAATTTTGTTGTCGACAACAACATTATTTGAAATTAGACTGGTAAAAAGGATTTTGTCGTTTAAAAAGGACTAGATCTAATTGTACATAATTGATAGGATTTTGTCAAGTCTTATTTTTTTCGTATGCATATGAGCTTGGTTATGTCATCTTTCCCAAGCAAGATCGGGGTTTGACAAGTGCTAGTAATCACTAGATTTCCTCTCCTAGCAATGCTGTTTCTCCAGCACCAAACATGATTATTATTATCTGTTATCTTTAACGTTGATTAAGTTCTCTGTAACTACTTTGAATTTGGGGTGAAACTTGTCGTCTGGTAATGGATTAAGTCATTGTTTTAGGTAAGGTCTACGCACGAAAGGCTAGTACGGTTGGGCTGCTGTTTCACCAGATGCCGCCACCAAAATGTCTAAACTAACGACAGTTATGATGATATTAATTACCCTGTTGCGTTCATAGTCGTATGTACTGCGCCATGTAAATGGGGGTAGGGGTGGGGTGTTAGAATCTAAGATGTATAAGACCACAGTCGACTTTGTCTCAGTGTTCGGTCTTTTCATTGTATATGTCCGGATAAATGACCTGGCAAGGCATCTCTAGCTATTAGCTAGAGATGCTCTTCCAGGTCATTCATTGGGACTTATGTATACCCAAAATGGATTTCGCACACTACCAGAAAATATACTCTGAGTTTGTCGGCATTGAGCATCTATTAGTAATGGTTTTGAAATAACTTGAGCTTTCATAGCGTCTCAATACAAACTCTGTTTTCACCATATCAACATACACAAGATGTCCGCGTGGTGTACGTGGTCGAGAGGCAGAGCATCGGCTTCACGATCAAGAGGTTCCAAGTTTGATCCACGGTACCGCAAGGCGATCTTAGATTCTCATTGGCTCGAGTGCTTGTGTATATCTCAAGGAAGGGAATCCAAAGGAACTTAAAAATGCGTTTAGCTTTCATCCAAAATCGATGTAAATCATGTATGTTAAATACACAATCATGTTTAGTTTACAAATATTAATTTCATTATCAATAGGATCCTAATCGAGAGGGGCGTCATTGGTCAAGTTCATGGCCATTCTACCTTACAAAAAAGCTTTTTTTAAAAAAAATATCGATCACAATTAACCAGCTCTGGCTTCCAATTCGTCGTTTTTCAACAAAAAGCTTGTAACTGCAGCTACGAGACTTTTCTTGAAAAATGACAAAATACTTTTCATAGTTCTTTATCCTTTTACGACATGAACCACCACTAAGTGTCCCCTTTTGTCGTAATTCAGTGCATCAAAACGTGTTGTACTAGCCGCCAGGGGTGTTATCGGCTAATTTTCATGTTTAACGTCTATATTTGTAGATATGAAATATTACATGGAGATAATATAATATGTCCAGATAGTGATCTACTGCAGCAAAAACACCTGCCCCACCTCCCTCGGGTACTGAGACGAGCCATCGACAGGTTACAAGTATGATCCGACAGCTGATGATTGGCGACAAGTTTTGGTCAAAGAACTTTTAGCAAGTAAATTTTCTTCAGTGGACAACATCATTGTCCGTTGGACACAACAAAGTTTCTTGTATTCTATGTTTAATACTTCGACAAAGTCCGATTGAATGTTAAGAATCCAAAGAAAATAAGAATACATGTATCATGTCTTGTATACTGTAGGCCTTTTTTAAAGAAGAAGAAGAAGAAGAGGAAGAAGAAGAAGAAGAAGAAGAAGAAGAAGAAGAAGAAGAAGAAGAAGAAGAAGAAGAAGAAGAAGAAGAAAAAGAAGAAGAAGAAGAAGAAGAAGAACGAACGAACGAACGAACGAACGAACGAACGAACGAACGAACGAACGAACGAACGAACGAACGTTGCTCGCCATTCAACAGATTGGAAAAAGGATAGATATTGGAGATAAAGTCATTGGCAAATAGAAATTAATTGTAAATGTAGTACCAAAATCACTTTGATTACAATACGAAAATGAGAGTACGAAGGGTATCGCCTCTTGTTGCTCCGTAGTATGTATGGCAGGGTTATTTCGTCGCTTTTCAACAAAAAACACGTAACTGCAGCTTAAAACAACCTGCAGTTACGAGATTTTTGTTGATGAGCGACGATTTGTTCTATCGAGTTATTGTCTTTACATTTTCCCAGGCTCTGCGCTCTCACCTCAATGCCAGATCATAAATTCTCATTACATTCCCACATCAAAACTCAACGATATATTATTTATATACTGTCAGGGTCACGTTTGTATACACAATGTCTCGGTGCTTGAAATACGTGTCAAAACTAGTCAGTAACTGACTTGACGACATGAGAAAGTGCTCATACTGCCCTTCTACCAAAACGGGGATATTTTCAGACCGATAAAAATTGAAAGAAGCTTCCGACAGCAAATTAAATACCAACGAAAACCCAGTTTTCTTAAACTTTCGGTGTTGATGACGTCAAAAGCCGTTACTGTTGGGGAAGGGCTGAACGGGACTGACTAATAATTATGTACTGATAGTAAACGATGTCACATTTTTTTCGGGGGGGGGGGGGGGGGGGGGCAAGAAAAGATATTTTAATTAGGGAGAAATACTGAATGAATCTGACCAGTGTCAAAAATTCTCGCACTCTGCATGCTGTAGCTACAGTTACTGCGTTTTCGGAGAAAAAAACGATGATATGCGAACTTCATTATTCTCGATTTTAAAATGCATCTACAATTTAAACCCCGCCTTAAAATCTCAATTACTTAAAACATCATGATTTTAATTTAGATTCAGGGGCATACCTTTGTTATTCGTAAAGGTACAACGTGATAGAAGAAAAGAACGAATGCAATAATTAGTAAAAAGTATTCTGTCAAAGGAATAAAAAGACTCGTGTCATTACAATGATCATCGACTATCAGAAGTGTAGATTAAGGTCAATCCGCACACTTATTTTCCCACACTATAAGACATAACCATTGCAACACTCTACAAGGTTGATCACACGTTAATTTGGTCGCATCAACACCTTGTTATTCGTCGATTATTTCTCATCAAGTCAGAGTGGGGACCGGACCCTGTGAAGGAGATTTATAATATCATCTGTATCAGCAACCAATTATCATTTAGTCGATGTTATTCTACAGCTTGAATAAAACTGTAGATGCGTGGTTTTGCATTTACACGGACGATATGCAAGCTGTATTTTATTTTATAACGTTGCATCCATACGCCCAATGAATTTCACGTCTCTTAAAGTTGCAATCATAGTAGACCCTCGTTATGTCGACATCGGATTTCGAATTTCTGATTGAGTCGAAGTGGAAATCTGGCCCCGGTTTCTCGAGAAAAAAAACTTAAGTACGTTCTCAGACTCAAGTCTGAGCACCGTACTCAAATCACACGAAATCCACGTGAAGTTCAATCAAATACCCTTCAACGCTGGAGAGTATTCCATTGAAGTTGAGCATGTACTCATGCGAGAAACAAGGGCCTGGTCACAAAAATTTCAATCGAAACAATGTCGAAATATAGCTATTGAAGTATGTCAAGAAAAGAATAGAAATTGTTCGTGTCAAGCCTTTTCTTTCATTTCCCAACCATATTTCAATTATAAACGTACTTGCTAAGTAACAAAAATGATAAAATTTCATTTTGATCGAAGGACAAAATCGAATCTGTTAAATTTCGGATATGTCTGTGCCCTTTTGACAAAACGGGTTTCGACTGTGCTTGATTTGAACCAATTGTACAATTTTGTCATTATATTATGGAATCGCTACCTTCCTGCGTGGTAAATTTTCTTGATAAAATTTGGATGGAACGTGACTCTGTAATCGTAATTCAACCCTTTCCCAACAAGACCTGATGTTGACACTCTCAATAGATAAATCTTTGGAAACGATTGAGACAAAAGGAGAAAAGGATGACAATCTAAGAAAAGGTTGATAATCAGCATTTCAACCTATGTCTCAATATTTTCTGAAATACAAGTCACACCAATTCCCTTTTAATTAACATCTGTTGTCTGCGGTAGCTTTTGACTGGAATTACCCTCTTTTTTGTTACCGTATTTGGGAATTCGGTTTGAAGCAGAGAAGGTGGACAGACGTCACACATTAGATGGGCGTCTCTCGATCAGTAAATACAACTTTGGAAAACCATGAGGGGAAAGACGCAACTTCTGGTTGCCAGCAATTTGTGTCCTCTACGAATTTCTAGTCGTATCCTTACTTTGATGCGTGATTGCTATTCGTAATCAAACATGCTGGTCTCGAACATGTTCTTCTAGGTTATAAAAATATGAATTATAATTATAAAAAAGACCCCTAGATACGCAAGAACCCAACAACCCATTACCATATGAAAGAATTTCGACTCTTCCTTATTCAGACGACATATAAGTGAATGCAATTTTCCATTTCATGTCTGTCTGGGTAGAAAACATTGTGGGAAATGAAGAAATTGTCACAAGCAATTTCTTCATTTTCCCTGATATTTTCCATAGATTTTGTTGTTATTGTTGTTGTTGTTGTTTTGTTTTTGTTGCGTCGAAATGCTTCGAGTGGACTCTTTAATACGCATCAGGCTTCAACATTAGAAAATTCCTGGCTACACCCTGTGAATATTTTCCCCAAGATCAAACTCACGTGATATCGTAAGGGATAGTGCTGAGAACGCATTGCGTGAACTTTAGAAAATCAGGTGCCATATTTGGGCTGAAGGGTTATTGCTGTCAATAGAATAGATGTTCTCGCAAAAATGTGCGACAAACCATAATTTTTGTAAGAAAATCATTCTATGTGAAAAATCTCGTCTTTAATTGAAATTAATCTCCACCCATGACATCTATGATTGGTAAAAACCAGATTGCAATAGTAAAGTAAGTAAGTAAGTAAATTTTAATTATTATAGTGACATGTGTTGTATACATAATATTTAACAGTTCAGAAAAACAATGAAATAAGAAAACACCCGGCCCCATGGGCCTATATGTCACCTTGAGAAGTCTTGTATTTAGCTGTGAGTGACGGCAATATTTCAGCAACATTTCTTGCGAACTTGATTAATTGGAAATCCATCTACTGGACAAGGGCATTAACTCTTATAACCAAAATCCACCTTAATTTTCTTAACAAGCACGCAATCATATATCTCGAGTTATACACGAAAAAGTAATAACTTATAAATAAAGTTATTTCAAAAGTTAACATTTTTACTTCCAAAGCACACAAGATTAACTCTTATAATACAGGATTATTGTCCTTTGTTAATTTTCATACTTAATATTTGTCTGGACCATAAAAAAGTTCAGGTCTCATCTTGAAACTTCATAATTATGTGGATAGATATTATTCAAAAGAGTTCAGAGCACAGGAACAATAACTCTGTTTATCATAAGTTCACGAGTTGCTGTCTTGTTTAATTTTGTACTTAATGTTTGTCTGGTTGATAATTACTCGTGACTAAGTAAAACATGCATCTATAAAGGTACTCTCCATTGCCGAGGTCTATATTGATTAAACCATCAAATATGACCTCTGCAGTTTTCGGTACGCCAACAGCCTATTTGGTCGTCATAATCTAATTATAGCACATCATTTGAATTATCGAATCAAAATCATTCAGTTTTATCTTGCATGATCATTACGTATACATTACGTCGCTTCTATTTTTGGCTGAAGCCGGTAACATTTGAATTATCGAATCAAAATCATTCAGTTTGATCGTGTTTGATTACGTATACAAATACGTTGCTTCTATTTTTGGCTGAAGCCGGTAATTTGAAGCGTCAGCCAATGAGAGTTTGTATCAGCTTTTTAAATTGTTTTGTTGTGTATCGCCAACGATTGGATACTGAAATCCCGCCAAGGCCCCGAGATTAGACGTGAAATGACCCCGCGAGAACAGAGCTCATTCTATCGAAATGGAATGTAGAGATAATGTGCTCTGTTCATAAGAGAGTACTATAAAGGATACAATACGCCTTGTGTCACAATGTCATCTTCAGTGTACAGATTGGAGACTAAACTCCCCAACTAGCACCTTCGCGGTGCTCCGTGTTATCAGTCCCACATCTCGGTCGGTTTCAGTCAACTGGAGCCTAGTCCAAGGACTATGTAGATCTACATGTATTTTAAGGCGTACAGTCTACAATTAGATACCAAACAATTCGTGCTACTTCGGGCGTCATCCGTTACAACAGAAAATGACGAGGGTATCCCTCGTAAATTTCTGTTGTCACGGATGACGCCCGAAGATGCATAAAGTGTTTGGTATCTAATGATGGATTGTAAACCTAAAAGTAACTATTTTTCTATGTGGTTGTTTTATAAACACTACCTTTGCACTTCTACAGTTGCCTGAAGGGCATGTTTTAGTTTTTCCTGACTTAGTTGGGTACATTTTATTTTACAGACATCGCTTTCTTAATACAAATAAAAGAAGCACGTATTTCACTATATGACATAAAGTCTATACCACAAATACATGTATACGAGGGTTGATTGATAAGTAGTGACTTATTCATGTCGTTTTATTTTCTACAATGCATCGAATAAAATATTTTTTTATGAATCTTTGATAGTTCTTGAACGCAGAAATAAAACTGCCAAGCCTTTGGTTTCACGGTTGTCTAAAGTTGCACGTCTCAGGGGAAACAAATTTACTGGTAATATGATACATTCATCGTTGGCAACGGCCAAAACGCCGTTATTACAGGTTATGCAATCTGTAAGTACGACATTTTCGAAAGTAGTCGACGTTATATTGTTTATTGATATCCTTAGTTATATAATTGCACATAAATAATCAACAAGTTTCCTTGTGTTGTTATGGAAGTCTTCAAAAAGAGTATCAGTGGATTGGTTGATTGAAGGGAGATATCCTTACATATCGATGCTTTTCAACAAAAAGCTAGTAGCTTAATTGCAGCTTGAAACAAGCTGCAATTACGAGGTTTTTGTTGAAAAACGACGATATATAATTGCACATAAATAATCAACATGTTTCGTTGTGCCTTTAGTGGGAGTCTCCAAAAGGCGTACCAATCGATCTGTTGATTGAGGGAAATATTGGTCAATGTATCTTAGGTTATATCTACGTTGACACCATACTGCACACATCCATTACAGAATATTATTAGCTTGGCAAAGATTGTTAAGCTTTGGACATACTGTACATTGTAGAATAGACTGCACCACATACTGATTGACCTTGGAGAAAAGGAATGTCCATGTTGTTAGGTGAAAGTCAGTTCAAATTTCTAGTGCGGACATTTCTACATGGACCCAATTTGTCTTGAATATAAAACAAACTTACTGATGAAATGTTCCGTTCCTGTTCTAAGGAGTGCCAGTTTAGATGTTTCAGCAATTGGTCGAACATGTAAACAGTCGAAGTTCATCAGGTGGTTTCCGGCGTAAAGTCACCGAGACTATATAACTACTTCAAAACTACCAAAGTGTCTTCTAATGATCGGTTGATTTTATATTGAGTTGAATGTCGTTTCAATTTCCGATCATAGTCTGCCAAATGACTTCTTTACGGTGTATAATCACGTGACTCAGAATTTCCGATATTCTTCAATATCTTTTTTTTTAATATTTGACCAATTTGAATTCGGTTTGAAGCAGAGAAGGTAGGGAAAGGCCAGGAATAAGCTGGACGTGTTGGATTTTTGAAAAAACCAACTGATAAAAAAGTTTTTGAAGATAAACCAAAATTTTGGTTTATCTTCAATATCTTTTTTATCAGTCGATTTTTACAAATCAACTACGTCCATCTAATGCGTGACGTCTGTCCACATTCTCTGCTTCAAACCGAATTCAAATCAGTCCAGTATTTACAAAATTATTGAAGATTTTCTGAAAATAATTGTATCACGTGATTATCCACCGTGTTCTTCGCGATCTTAAGTCAATCAAATCCTACCATTACGATGACGGATCGATTT
Organism: Fragum sueziense; assembly: GCA_963680895.1. Taxonomy (NCBI): domain Eukaryota; kingdom Metazoa; phylum Mollusca; class Bivalvia; order Cardiida; family Cardiidae; genus Fragum; species Fragum sueziense. Next base: position 37,788,451 of record OY804593.1, on the reverse strand, counting down.
GATAAGATGAACAGATGGAGTAGAGGTCGAGTTGTTTGGGATGCGGTCGAGAATTGCTCGAGTACAAGTCAAGGTAATCGGAATCATTCTGGATGCTAGTCGGGTAAAAGATATCAACATGATCACACTCGATCTCGAGACACGATTGCTTCTCGATCGATTTGATCTTCTACCCGGTCAATACACGATCGCTTCTCTCACAGGCGTATGTTTAGCTTGTCAAAAAAATCGAGTAGGAAGCCAGAATGATTTATATTTAGCTCGAACACCCCAACCACTCTCGAATACCCATGCCGACCGAACTTTAATATGATATCCACGAATGCATATATTCCCAGAAGTAGGCCTACGTTAATACATAAAATATCACCAATAGATCTTTACCAACCGGAAATGCATGCTAACGCACTGTTCGACAAATAAGACGCTTCACGACAAGAAGAAAATCATTTCTATATATGTGGTTCATCCGTTTGTTGTCTGGTGAAATATAATAATCTTAATAATGTTTTTGCACGGAACAGTAAGTTTGTATGGTCATATACATTCCAAGAATTTACCAGTAAGGAAACGTTTCCGAGACATATAAAAATGAGAGCCAATAATTAATATGTATATAGACGCGCCAAACCATGGCCTATTTGGCGCATCTGAAATCTGTAGCTTTGGCAAACAATACGAGAAATGAAGAAAATGCGAATGATTTGTATGGGAAAGAATCAGCAAACACTGGAAACCACGGAATAGAGGGCATAACCAAAGCCTGATTTCAGTGATTTGACCAAGAGACTTATGTAAACTAAACTGTAAATTTACTTCCGGATCCCTGAGTCACAAGCCACCACTCACGACGCTTAAGGTATTCCATTCATAATTCACATCATTCACAAAACACTTCGTGCAACTTCGGGCGTCATCCGTGGCAACAGAAATTGACGGGTTATCTCAATTCTCGTTGCCATGGATGATACCCTGAAATTGTCGAGGATATAACTCGTTAACTTCCTTTGCCAAAGATGGCACCCGAAGATTCGCAAAGGTTTTAGTATCTAACGATGTGTCGTAAACCTTGAAATAAAAAAGCACTCGAAAGTAGCCCCTCAACGTTAGTGTTCGACCTACTTTTTGGACCAATGAAATTGCAGTATATTTTAAAATCTCACCGCTCTATTTCGCATAAACGGGCTGCAGGCTAGTTTATGTGACGTCAATACATAGCCACGCCCAATCTCTACTGAACCGCTTGCGAACACTAAGCCAGATAGAGTCTGTATAGTAGATTCTACGCGATATAAACATTCAATGCGCTGCGCGCATTTGAATGTTTATTTCGCGTAGAATCTACTATAGTGCCACCACTGACCTTGAGACTCAAATGTACTTTTAATTGTTGACTAATCCACGTGAGAGGGGTTGTATGTTTACACTGTACGGTGTATTTTTGTCAAAATAATTAATACTGCGACGTCAACATAAAGTAACCGTGGTCGAGTGGTAAAACAGCGTTCACAACAATTACAAGTTGGAAGATGTGGGTTCGAATCTCACATAGTCGTGTTTTATTTACCATTTTTTTGTTTCATTTTTTTTTTTTATAATTATTTCATTATTCATTTTTCCCTTAGATACCGTTCTAAATGATAGCTTTGCACGTAGTTCTGAATAATTCAATTAAAGTAATACAAATTGTTAAGTCATAAATTTCAGACATGTCCGATTTGTAGGCTTATATAGATATAACCCTGATGACAGAGAACTCATTTTAATGTATGTATACATATTTTGTATGGACGAAACATATGAAAAGAAAAAAAGGCGCACTGCAAAGATAAAAGAAAAATCATCGAATAATAACAAAATAAAACATGAAATAAATACAGTGGAGTTTTCTGGTATCGAACCCTGGCTAAAATATTTCGTTAGATTGGGAGACCACCACCTTACCCACTTTACCACAGAGACTATTTGTTAATGAGACCCTTGATTTTAAATCAAAAATTGTAACAACAGTTGAATTTAAACAAAGAGGTTCCGAAAACCTGCTTTACCTTCTTAGTTGGACTCGTCTGTCCAGAGGTCATGGTTTATTTATATACAGACTCTATCTAATACGTAACATGTACCCATTTGTACCTGGATGGAACGGCCTCGTTGTCTTGTAAACAACACCACGACCTGCAAAATCCAAATCACGTGCTGTACCACAGAACTTCACGAGCTGACTACATGTATAATAATGTATGCGCTGTTTGGTGCAACAAAAACGTTGATTGCACTAAAACAACTGAAAACAATCAGAAAAGTCGTATGTCTGTTTTAATGATGGAACTATCTCAAGATAATTGTTGACGATAGAACACAGGCGCTTGCAGACGAAAACATTAAACGTTGATTCTTTTCAGAGTAAGCATAATAATGTTTTGATGTCACCTATCGAGAAGGAGAGTTCTTGAAAGCGCAGATAATCAGCATTGTTCGCAACTTCTCTAGATATCTTCCCATATATTCGTGGGCAAAGAAATAACAAAAAGTCAAGTAACAATAATCTTGTAGTACTTTCAACATGGACAATATCGAAATCTTGTCGTTTGTGAAAGGGTTAATCCATTACCACACATTCACTCCCAAAATGATTGAGACTTTGGAAAACATTGTGGAAATAGAAGCAATTACTAGTGACAAGCAATGTCTTCATCTCCCACAATGTTTCTATCCAAAAAGACACAAACAATTTAATTTCCATTTACTTGAAATTGTCGTTTGCATCATCTTTGAAATTGAACCAACCTATTATCTTATCGTTTAGGAAATGGTTAAAGAGAGTCTACAAATACAGACTAAATAACCATTACCCATTAGGAGATAAAACCAGGTTAAAACCACTCAAAGTTATTTAAATAATCAGGTGCGAGATAAAAACCATCAATTTAATATAAAAATGAATGATAAACACCATTTTTCCATGTTGTGAGCCGACCTCAATTCTCAGAAGACATCATTTCTACTTAACAGAAAATTGCGTCTACTCTCGCCAAGCAAATGCAATTACGAATCGGAGAAGAAAATCTAAAAGGAAGACAGGAAAAAAGTATTTACAAAAGCAGGAAATGAATATTTCTATTTGATATTTTTTGTCATTTGTATTAATGGCCCTTTTGTTGAAACCCCAGACCAGGTAACAGCATCAATTTTAATCTTGACTAAAAGCAACAATTAAGAGTTGTTTCACTTTCCCGTCCCAAAGGAGCCTGACGGACTATTTTATTATTACCGATCCATCTTTTAGATATTCCTACGCGGTGATTAACGTCAGGTGCGTGTTTACTTTGGAGTTCTTTGCTTTCTGTCGATTAATTCTTTGTAAATTACGAAGACCAAATCGGGGATTTATCGTAGAACTATTGTAACTGTAAAAGAAATCCTATGAACTTAAACTAGTTTTGCGCTATCAAATAAAAATCGACTCCATAGAAGGTATGAAATGCTTTCCAGGTAAAATCGTTTGTTAGTGGGGCGCACAACTCCGAAAATTTGGCCTAATCGTTCACTTTGTGATACAAGCATGAATTTTGGTATGGTAAGTCATTGAGGGTCCCTGAATCAGAAAAAAGTGCTAGCCACTTGAAATTCGCATCCGGTGGCCATTTTCCAAGATGGCCGCCATTCGGATAAATGTAGTCTATATATCAGATAGAAAGACATTCCAAATGCTGAAATCCGTCGAGATTTTCTAATAAATCGTCCCAATATAGTCAATTTTGTAATTAATTAATAAATAAACTAGCATGGCTTTTTTACAACATTGCGGTCGTTTATCCGAGATGGCCGCCAAAATACTCCAAAAATGGCCGTTTCTTCAATTAGATATTATTTTTTAATAAGATATTATCAATCCTTGACATAAAATTTCAACCAGCATAATGGAATGAAACACAAACCGATTTAGCCACATGAAAATCGCATCCGGTGGCCATCTTTCAAAATAGCCGCCATTCTCATGTATTAATTAGGCTTATATATGAAAATATCAAATAGAAATGAATCCCAAGTGATGAATTTCGTCGAGATTTTTATATACCTTTCCTGCATAGTCTTTTTTGTAACAAATATAAACCAACTTGATGTCTTTATAACATGGCTGCCTTTTTCCAAGATGGCCGCCAAAATATTCAAATGTTCATAGTTTTTCAAGGAAATCTTATTACTTTTAACAAAAAGATATCAACCCCTCTCTTTAAGTATCAGCTATTAAAATGAATGAGATACTTGTAAACAAAATTGTTCTAAGAGAATATATATTTTGCTATTGAAATGGCGACCATTTTTGTATTATCTTAACTGTCTTATTGGCATCCATAATTAAATACCGATTATCGTCGATTACTTTAAAAAAAACAGCAGCTTAATTAACATGGTTTAAAGCACTTTCGTGTGATTAGTCGCTTTGCGCTAAGTAAGTCAAAACCTAGTGTTAAAATCATCCTTGGAATCGTCCACACTAAATATCAGAAAACTCATGCATTCTAAACCAGATAGTGTAAAAGGAAGTCTTTCTTACATTAATAATGGATGATTGTAAAACAAATCAACAAAAATATGTAAAGTAAATGTTATCCCTGCCAAGAGGACAAATCTAATGATTTGCTTATTTCTCTTCTGAGTAATTTACAGAAAGAGCAAGATCTTAGTGGATACAAATGTACAATAATACTGCAACAGATATTCCTTTATACCTTGCCTTCAATAATATACCAACTTCGTTCAATCCAGCTCTATTAGATGATCTAGTGAGGGCAAAGAGAAAAGTTTGACACTGCATAAGCCAAGTATCATAATAGATACCGTCTTTTATCTACAATATAAAGCTCAAACGGGCACAGAAACAAGGTTCCATTACAGATGGAGACAGCTGTAAAAGGTCTATAGAATCTGATTTGCAAAAGATGCCCCGTTTCTTATGCATTCATAGCACGATTCGCAAAATTTGAGACAAGCTTAATCAATGCGTTTAAACTATGGACAATGGGAAGTTGCTTGTAAAACTCAGCGAAGTTGTACGTGTTGTCGTTCAAGAGTCAAAGTATCACCCAAACAGCTTAGTAGAGTTGTATAACTCGACGAGGTCTTAACAAAATATGATACAACAATAGTTTTGTAAAAGATTTACAAGTATCATGTGGCTTTTTTAACTTGTTATATACCGGTATATCATGGAATTCGTGGCTTCTGAGAAAGTCCAGTTTTCAAACTTCATGACTTAGTCCTATTGTATAAGCACCATATCAATGCACAAAACAGGCTGCATACAAAGCTGGCCATATTTAGAGACTGTGTAATTTTCAGCAACTGAATTATTAATGCCGGTCGAAATGGGGATTGCCAAAAGAAAATGAATGTTGGAGAGTTGTTTGGACCCGGTTTCGCACTGCTGCAGAGAGATGGCTACGAATGGGTGCAAAAACTTGAAGTGGACGGTGTAAGTTCAAGAAAGCCGGGCTTTTTGCACTTCTCTCTATACCTGCGTCTGTGAATATCACATAAAAGTTAAAACCATAAATAAATAAACAGTGGCGGACATCTATGTTGTACAGCTTCTTCGGTGTTGAAATTACTATGTTCACAAGCACTAAACCTTGCTTGTATTCGACATACCATCTCTTGTTGTCGAGGGACCCCATATGGGGTGAGGGCTAGTTTCCTTGTAAAGGCTGTTGATTTACAGAACTATTCTGGCAAAATAACGAATACACCGGACACATGGATGTTGAAAATAGGAATCAACTGAGACGGCGTTAAAACAATAATTAGCCTCAGTGGGTTTGGCTGCCATCTCTTGTAGGCATATTGTCAAAATTGAAAATCGTCTGCTACATTTTTTAGAGACCTTCTTTGAAAAAACCGGTTGGCTGCCATCTCTCATGGGGATCTTATCAAATTTGAAAACTATATCACTGGGGACTTGTTCCAGATGATTGCCATCTCGGGTCCACAAACACTATATCTCACTTGAATTCTACATACCATTTCTCTTTGTTGAGGGACCCAACCTTGTAGTCTACTTGTTACGGTAGGTTCTGTGGCTCTAAATTAACTGTCTCACCAAACTGATATACACTACATATTACATTTGCAGATATCTATGGCAATCGATTAAAAGAGTAAGAAAATAATGATTACACGGGCTTGGTTGGCTGCCATCTGTTATCAAGTTAGTTGATTTTTTTTAAAAATTCATTCATGAAATTAGCCAGTAGGGCTTATAAGTCGAAAAAGCAAATCAAAGATTTTTTCCAGCGGTAAATTCGCAATTTTCATATAGAAATGAAGGACTTTATATTGTATGACTGCCATATGAGATTTTGGTTGCCATCTCACGCACAAATATTGTCTTTTTTTTACATTTGGCATTTATGTCTGAGTGTTTGAAATGAAAAAATGCAAGTTCTATTAGTTTTAGTGCGTCATATTATTGCATATGGAAGCTCTATAATGCTCAGATGGCGGCCATCTCAGAAAATGGCCGCCATATTGAATTTCAAGTGGCTAGCACTTTTTTCTGAAAATATACACTTGAAACTATATATATGCCAAATTTCATGCTTGTATCACAAACTGAACGATTATATGAGTTATGCGCCCCACTATGTCCTGAAATTAATATTTGATTGCAATCCCTTGCATTTTAATCAAAGACATTATAAAGATATCTTCTATTATTAATTAATTAATGCATGCAACTTGACGGCAGTTTTTGTAGCATTTGCAACCGACAATGAATCGTTTCTTGACGCTCATTGTGCGTAACTTTTCTAATGTAAACGTTGTGTTTTTTTCTATCGAACCGAGCTGCAACAGCTCATGCGTTTATGTCAGATCTTGCTCCACGTGGAACAAATCACAAGTTGGCCAAAATCCTTTGCTACATTAAACAAAATCGTTTATCTCAATGGACAAGTCTTTTTAGGGCGTCTACCTTGAGTAATTAGTTGGAGACTCTTATGTAACCTTTGGTTGCTGTACGGTACCTACACCATACGGTTTTGGGTGTGTATATTAGTCCGAAGATTATTACAGCAAGTTCTCCAAACTGTAAGATGTAAAGGATAAAATACATAAATCGAGCGCAAATGTACAATCTAGATATAAACAATAAAGTACACCGCATTAAATCGATTCTCGTAAGTTAGGAGAACTCTAGAAATATAGAAATGAATCTTTTTTCTTATCAAAATCTCGCACTAGTTTCTCTTCTTTATATAACTTCTCTTCACTATCATAATCTTTACTCTCATGTACATCTTCTTCTCCTTCTTTCTTACTACCTTTGCCATCTTCTCCTTTTCTGAAAAGATTGTTCCTATGTCATGTCTTGACCATTCCAGATTCCAGATTTTCTCTGACTCTACTCTGAAAAAAGGGATTTCAGATCTGGGTTGTTGAACAACCGTGCAAGGTTCTTCTTCGAATCGATCAGCAATCTCATGCTTTCCATCAAAGGTGACTGTTTTCACTAATGTTCTATCGCCTACATTGATCTTTACTGCATTTGCCTTCCTATCATACATGTAATATTTCTTTTGTTTGTCTCTGGTTATGTGACTCTCTACTAATTTTTGAGATGTATCCAATCTTTTCTTAACCCATTCCCACATAATGACGCCTTTTGGCACACTACAATACATAGGCTTCGAAAAACACCAGGGAAAATGAAGAAATTGCTTCATTTCCCACATTGTTTTCACAAAAGACCAAAAAATGTAAATTTCAATTGACTTTAAATTGTCTTCTGCAACATCTTTGAATTTGGACCAGTCCAAAATTTTGCCGTCTGGTAATGGGTAAAGGTCAGCTTTATACTCTATTGTGGTCTTGGACGTTGTGACTTCCAAGACATGCTCGTACTGCAGGTCGATTGGTAATTTGGGCTTCCTGACAAAAATATATTCAAAGGGACTGAACTTGGTCGAATCGTGTGGCGTACAGTTGTAAAAGTATACTAACCCGTTTATATACTTCTTCCAATCTTCTTTAAACGAAGGTTCCCAGACGGAAACATTAAACGTTGTAATAGTACCCAGCATATCTAAAAGAGTTCGATTAAACCTCTCTGGTCCATCGTTACCTTGTGGGTGGTATGGCGTAGCGAGAGTTTTCTTCATACGCATCACATTACAGAGCTCTTTTAGTATTTCGCTCTCGCAATTCGCTCATTGATGAGAGTTCGAGCGAGTTAGGGATACCTAAATTAACAATGAAATCGTTATAAAATGCCCCTGCAGTCATTCTTGCAGTCTGATTTCCCGTCGGTACAGCCATGGCGTATTTGGTGAAATGGTCTGTTTTCACAAGTTTGTTTGATATATTATAAAATTATATTGACCCCGGAATGACCTACCTCATTTAAATAATTGCACATTTCAAAACAGGTAAATCAGGTTAAACACGTAATTATCGAAGAACGTTATGTTAAATATTTGTGATGTAACTTGTATTTTCACCAGTATGGTTAGCTCAATAGGGTGCGCGTTGGGTTAGAAACCTTTTGGATCCAGGTTCGAATACCAAGCAGAATCACTTTTTTCACTTATCCGAAGGATTTCTATTTTACCTTTCTTATGCGAATTACCCTATTCGAACCACACGTTTTTTTCCCAAATAAAGTAAGCATAATTAATATATAATGACTTGAAATATTGTCAGTGGTAGATAGACGTGTAAAGAACCCCCGCGGACGACTAATGTCACAAACAAGCCACAAGCCTTTGGACCAAGAGCAAAAGAAATAGTTTTAATGAACCAAGTTAATTTGTGAAGTAGCAGAAGAACTACAACAGAAATCAATCTTCCACATAATTATGTAGACCGAAAATTGTACAGAAGCCACTGGGGTCAGTAAAATGATGACCTAACATAAAATAAGAAAGGAGCTCGATCGCAAATGGCGACTTCATGTCACCAACGAGGGGATAGGAGATGAACAGAGTTGAAAATCTAAGAAAAAAAAAGATAAAAAAAAAAATAAAAATATGGGCGTAATGGTTCTGCGGGGATTCGAACCCCGCACTTTCAAACCTCTAAACTGACGACTCTACCAGTTGAGCTATCGAGCAATCGACTTTGAAGGCACATCTTGAGAGTAGAGAATCTCGTGCAAGTTATCTGAAAAATCCCGACATACCTTTTATTGGATAAACTCGTCCAAGTGAGTATGCAAATGAAGCAGGTCATTCCGCGGTCAATTTAAAAAATCAATACCTCCTTTGAATGACTCTAGCGTCCCGTCAAATAATTAAAACATACAAGTTCCAATGGGGATGCCGTGGACACATTTACCAAGTGAGCTCTCTCATTAGTTGGGGATTTTCGTCGTAGACATCTCTCACAAGACGATGCCCATCTACATGAATCAACTGGTTTGCCATGCCAGGTCAATAAAAACGATTACGTAATTACTTCAGAGTCCATTCCTAGCCTGGATGACCTTCGCCATTATGGAGTCCCTTCAAAATTGAACCTCTCAATTCCTTTGGAATTACTAGTTGTTCCAAATCTGATTCACCTTCAGAAACAATTCTAAACAAAAGACATCTCTTCATCTTGAAGTTCTTGGATTGTTTCTTCGTCGTCAAATCTTCGCTGTTCCATAAGCTTTTCGTATTCTGTATTCTATGATAGCTTTGTTCCATCTTTCCAGAAGAGGATCTTCCCTCTGCATTTTCCTCATTTCCCTCTTTTGGTGACAATGTTTGTCAAGGAACATCGGTAGCCTTTACGATGCCATTTGAACATGCTGGTAAAGTCTCTACGTACGGACGACTAGTCATGGAACTACAAACAGCTTTAATTGTGTCTTCACCGACTTCTAGCATCTTTGAGTTATCATCTATCTGGATAACGACTCATTGCATCAGCATCTGTATTTTTCAGCATTTCCTCCTGTATAAAAGTGCATTTCTGAGGTGACCACTTTAAAGTGCACGCACTCTCGATCTAGTTAGAACGATATCTAGCCGATGTAAGTGCTGTTCAAACGTCTCAGCAAAATATAACAATGTCATCTAAATGAATGACTCAACGGGTCATATTGTAACTTACGAGATACTCTTTCATAAGACGCTGAATACGTAGCGAGAGAATTGGACAAACTGAAAGGCATTCTGTTATACTACCAGGATCCTGATGGCCCGTTTGAAAAAGCAATGCTGTCTTTGTGTTCCTCTTCTAACTCAACTTGATGGTACCCCGACTTCATATCAATTGTACTAAAATATCGGTTTTCTTTCAACACATCAAACATCTCTTCTACCCTAGGAAGTGCGTACGCATCTTTGATAGTCCCGTTGTCTCAAACACCTATAGTCAACGCACATTCTTAAATATCCATTCTTCTAAGACAACATTGCTGTACCAGGGTGACTTGGATTTGCGAATGATCCATGCTGATAAAAGTTGCTCTATACGTTGTCTCACTTCCTCTATAATCATCGGCGGTATCCTTCTATGCCGCTCTTTGAATGGCGCTTTTCTATCCTTGATCAAATCTATGCGATGCCTGATCATGTCGCAGTGCCCAATGTTATCTTTATCTTTCGAAAAGATGTCTTCGTGTGCCAACAACAATCCCTCAGCTTTTCTTTATCCTCATCACAAAGTATAGCGTTTTGGTCGATTACCAATGAACACATAAAGTCAAGCTTCTCATGCTTTATATCAGCTGAACACCTCCCATGTTACCTTAATAGGTTGCACCTCACATATGATGGTTCTAGGAGAAATCATAACGGCATCTGCTGTTAGGTTGCTAATTGTAATGGTAACTTCTTTTCCGTTTTCCATTTTCAAATTGGAACACAGCTTGTGTGATACCATTTTTGTATTTTTGACTTGTAGATTTGAAGACCTTGGGAGACAAAATGAAAATACTAATATACTTTTCTCCTTATATATTTTCTTTTTTTATACTTTCACACGCAGATTACCTTTTTTTCCGTGCCTTTTTGTCGCCTGAAGCTCTTTGCATTATACTGACCAGTAAGATATATATGTGTAATACATGTACACATAATTTGGCACATAAGCATTTGTTATTACGTCGTAAGTGTGGATGGGCATTGGTATTAATTATCCGGGTTTTTGATACTACGGCCCAGATTTAATAGTTCTGTTTCAATTTGGCATCCGTCTTTTCGAATCGTGCCTGCGAACCGACACATGCAAAATTACAGCAGAATATCGCTGCTTTTCAACGAAAACCTCGTAACTGCAGCTTAAAAAAGCTGCAGTTACGAAGTTTTTGTTCAAAAGTGACAATATACACAGTAGTTAGATACACGTTTTTTACTCAGCCATGTAGCTTTTAAATACAAATTATCGTCGGTGTAAATGCAAAACCTCGTATGTCGATTGTCGCGATTTTCAAAGTACAAACTTGTGCGCACAATTTAGACAATTTTCGTAGGTTTTTAGATAGTTTTACAGCTTTGTATTAATGACACATTATTTGTGAACAATATGATCAATTTTCAAGTAAAAAAATTCAGTTTGGGAAAAGTTATTACACATTTTTCCAACCCCTTTAAAATTTTCCAAAAACGAGATACGAGGTTTTGCTTTTACAACGACGTTATACAAAATGTCGTTGTTTAATTAACTAAAATAGGTAGAATTTGTAAATATGGGACATAATATCGTAAACGAACTATATACGGGTTTGTTTGTTTTTTGTTTGTTCTTTTTGTGTTTTTGTTGTTGTTGTTGTTGTTGTTGTTTTGTTGTTGTTGTTGTTGTTGTTGTTGTTGTTGTTGTTGTTGTTGTTGTTGTTGTTGTTGTTGTTGTTGTTGTTGTTGTTGTTTGTGTCTATGGATTTTTGTTAAAGAGGAAAAGAATGAGTGAAAGCACCATTGCACGTATGAGATGTAATATAGCCTACCTAGAAATCATTATGGAAATGGAAATGTCATACAACATATCAATTATTTAAAATAAAATCAAATATAATTTTTATTGAAAGTTTCGAATGTGATCTTGTCAGAGATAAGGCAAATGTAACTAGAACTATAAATGGTTTCTTAACGGTTGTCCACACTTCAAATTACAGTGTTTTAGTAGCTGGAACGAGAGTGAATAAAAATTTGAGTTATGATAGCAATTAGAAATGTGTATTTGAAATTTTGAATCAATTCGTTCTTGACGACTAAAGCGTGCAAGCTTCCTATAAGCATGACGACTTTGTTGTAGAAATTCCTCGTAATGAGATTACAGTCGTAGCTTTTGAAATTGGTTTCAGCATTGTCGCCAAGCCATCGATAAGATGATATTTGACATATCTTGATGTTATCAAAAATGTTGTAGATTTAGTTGTAATTCGCCATCCAATAAAAGTCTATCATGCCGATAGCGATCACTTACTTTGGAACACATTCAAACAATGATAATCTTCCGAAGAAAATGTTACTTCTCGATTTCCTCTTTACGACAAATGATTGGACAATGTAATCTCACAAAAATCGCAAATATAGATGATGGGCTAAATCATATTAGAACGAAAGCACGAGAATCCTTTAGTAGTAAACGATGACCGACGAGAACAGTAGGTGGACTACGATCTGCTATTTAGAATTAACCATTGATTCTCCCACCACTATCTCTTTGTCAATGTCTGTTTGCAGTATGCACTGGACACATATTACAAGTAACCACTTGTTGAGATGAGCTCAAATTTGAATTGTACTATATATAAGCCAGGGTCTGGAAAAACGTCCTTTATAGCATTTGAGAACAACATGGTTCCAGATCAGCCTGCGTATACACGCAGTCTGACCAGGAACCATGCTGTTCTCCAATAGTTTGCTCATGGTCTGTAGCAACCATTTGAGAGTAATATGGATGCTGGCTAAACTGCTTCTAGTCTGATCTTGAGACCTGGCTGTCTTACATGCTTTAAGGGACGTTTTTCCAGATCCTGGCTCGTATGTATAATAAGTTGTTATAGCTCATGATAAATGACCTGCCAAAGCATCTCTAGCTATATGTTATGAATACTCTGTCTAGTCATTTATCGCCAGCTATATCATTCGTAGACACCCCTGTTGATTCGGTTTCATGAGAAAGGTGGTGCTATGTAGTCTCGAGGGCAACTCAATCAACATAAACATGGTATTTGATATTGATAGAGTAAATGCGGAACAGTTGACATCGAGCATTGTATAGCGACTATTTAGTATAATAACGGATGGGAATTATTTCTGTAGTCTACATTGATATTGTTACTTAAAGAAAATAAACAAAGATAACACATCTGACATTGGAGTACAGCTACTATCATTTGTCGATACAGATCGTATATTTGCCGTACATCTAACGCAAGAAGAGAATTTTAATCTATATTTATTAACCACTAAACAAGCACTTCAAGGAAGATGGCATTAAGTGGTTTTAAATGCTGACAGAGCTTAACCGCCTACAATTGATTTTTGAACAGGTACATTTTATGTAAAATTGTTGGCACCAGGTCATTAGCCAGAATGTCTATAATCATTCTTTTTACTGATTGATAAGGAAAGCCAACTGCCACAAACAGACCAACATTGAAGAAGCAAGTCCATGATGGGCTGATCAGGGCTGAACCTGACTTTCATAGACAATAATGCAGAACGTAGAAGTAAGGTCGGGCAAAGCATGTCAACAATAGAACGTCAGGATTCTCGAATCTTCGTGTGTCAGGTCTGCAGTAGATCCTGCAAAATCAAGAATATGCCTCTACAGTCACACAAGTCGGTGGTCCTCGGTGACCTCTACGGGCGCAACTCCATAGTCGTTTTCGACTGACGGGTGCCAACAGGAATGTCTTCTCAACTTTCTAACCAAATAGCTGAACAAGCGTCAGTGAAATTTTGGAAGACATTTAAATTAAAAACAGACGTATGAGCTTGGGCTCTTTATAGTAATTAAAACTAAGATAATGTGATTATAGAAGGAATTTCTGTTAATATTCCTCAACTTTATAATATAGACGAAATAAAAGTTCGGAAACTCAAGAGCCCATCCCCTTTAAAGTAGGTGCGATAAGCGATCGTGTAGTTACAAACTTGAATATCATTCAATCATTTCAAAGTCCACTCTATACTCATAGTCAAATCCATGGATTACATCGCAAAAGAAAGAGGGAACATCGCAATATTTTAGTTTACCCATTACCAAACAACAAAACTTAAGGGTAATCCAATTTGAAAGCTGCTGCAGATGACAATATAGACATTAACAAACAAAATGATTTGTGAACAAAATAGTTAAGAACATGCTGAGGCAAAAGAAGAAAATGCTGATTATCAGCATTTTCTTCTTTTGTCTCAATATTTTTTCAAACCTTTTCTATCAGGGACGTCAAAACCAGTCATTGTTTGGGAAAGGGTTAAGTACATTTATTTACTTCAAATCAATCTTACATGCCGCGGAGAAGTACCGGCCATCTTTTCAAAGAAATTAATTGAAAATAGTTCGAATGTGTATCCGTATACAAGGAAAGATAGCTTTCTTATTAATATTTGATGGAGCGGCTTTCTACAGAGTTGTGTGGCGGGCGATTGTTTTCAGGGACTGTATGATTAATTACTTTGATTAATGACAAAAATCCCCAGTGGAGGGAGGACGGCGTTTGAAGCTTCTTCGTCCTAACGACTTTCACACACCACGCGACCTTTTTTGTTTCGCAATCTGGTTTCGGTAAGTGTTTGCTATACGTTTGGTTAATTTTAGCTTATGTCATTAATGTGGGTGCAAGTGTATGTTTGATGTATGTTTTGCCGAATCAAGGATTGTCGCAGGAGACAAAAAAGTATAATTCAAACATTTAAGTTTATTTTGAAATATTTTATCATAGTAGGAAGTGCATATGTATACATGTTTATTTGAAACTGGCCTCATATTTGCATTTTGATATACTGTTGAATCATTTTCAGTAAAAGAAAAACAGTAAATGATTACATGTTTACTGTGAAATTCGTCACACATTTTTCTTGAACTGTGCAATCTAACGCAACGGAGTTACCACGAACCTTCCAAGTATGGTCACTTTGAATCAGCTCCCACCATGTCCATTAGATACTGTGATTCCTCAAGCGGATTCTCTTAACTTAAAGTCAAGCTAAATTCTTCATTTTTCCAACTCGTGTCCCATTTGACTTTCGACAATTCCAAGATTATTTTTCCAGGTAAAGGGTCATTAATGAATCCTCGGTGGATCCTGAAGCCATCAGTGTCAACCAAACGCTTTCCTCGAGAGCGCCTTCAGTAATCATCCAATGCCCAAGCGTTTAGGTGAATTGGAGTCTCCATTACTTTCCAACTGAATAATTATTTAACCCTTTCCCCAACAAAATTTACTTTGTACGATCCAAAAACCAAGATCATTGAAAAATATTGAAAAGAGGGAAATGCTGACTACCAGCATTTTTCGACATTTTCCGTCAATACTAAAATGAGCAAAAAATCCATTTTCATTAACATCCATACTGTTGTCTGCAGTAGTGTTCAATTCGAACTTTTCTACAATTTCATTGCATTGGAAAGGGTCAAATGAAATATTAAAGAGATGGTCGCATATTTCTTCAATTATAGCGGAACGGGCTATTATTTCTTTCATAAGAGAGCGATCGATCTTACACAGTTTATTGGTAATGGGAAAGATACGCCTCTTGCTTCAATAGGAAGATGACATATGAGAAATGGTAGAGCTGATCTTCAGTGCCTGGTTGCTTTTTAACAAAAACCCCGTAACTGCAGCTTTAAACAAGCTGCAGTTACGACTTTTTTCGTTGAAAAGCTACGACTTGTAGATTAATTGTTGAGATGTCACATACTTAAAATTCAATTCTTACACTTTTAAACATGGAATGTGGTTTGCTTTCGTCATCGGAGTATCGAACACCTTAACCAAGGTTTCGAGTTTGATTCCAAGATGTGTCTGTCGTTAAACAATTCGGCCCGAGAACGAGTACAGGTAGGTTCCCGGATGCATCAAAATCAAGAGCATCAACATAAATTTTGTCAAGCTGGCTGAACTGATGCGTTCAGCACACTCGAACATTTGTACCTATTTTTTAACCAATTTCTGTCACGCTACTATACATGGACCTTATTCGACAATCATTGAGTTCGTCGATGCTTTTCAACAAAAACATAGCATCTGCAGCTTGTTTTATTTCTATTGAAAAGCGACCTTTTATAGCTCACGATAATTGACCTGGCAGAGCAGCCCTAGCATATAGGCTGGGATGCTCTGCCAGGTCATTTATCCTGAGGTATACTGTTTAAATAATCTCATTTCCTTATTTTCCACTAGTGAATCATTTCTTCAATGACGTAACACACAATCCAAATTTATACGGTCGGACCTGGCATTTTGTCGTACTTTGTCAGAAAGGAACCGCGAATGATTAATGTCATCAATTTCCTTCAAAGCAGACGACAAATTCTCGGAGAAACGTCGCACGCTGCGCCAAGATCGGCGACGAGGCACGTGCTGTCTCGGGCCGTCGTCATGGAGATGAATATGGCCGCGGGATGGGAGAAATATCGCCACAACAGGTAATCCAGAACAAGAAATATTTAACCATTTCCCAAACGACAAAAAATTCAATATGTTCAATTTGAAAGCTACTGCAGACGACAAAATGTATGTAAATAAAGATGTAGTATTTGTGTATGAATATGCCCAAAATATTGAGACCAAAGGAGAAAATGCTGATTATCAGCGTTTTCTCCTTTTGTCTCAATATTTTCCCAAACCTTTTCTGCAAGGGACGTCAAAACCAGGTATTGTTTGGGATAGGGTTAATGTGTCATTTCAACTGAAGATATTAATTATCCGTCAAGCCAAACCAAGTAAAATCGATTAACCTTTAACCACTTAGAACCGAGATGCATTCGCCAATGGTTACATGAACGTTGTTCCGAATATTTGTTTCAACTGAGTCATTCTTACAAATTCATTAACCTGGTTGTCTATTGTCGTTTGGCTTTTTGGACTACTTTTCCACGGATAAGGAAATATTTATCATCTAAATTTTGTGTAAAATCTGATAGAAAGTAGATGGGCCATTCTTATGGAATTCTACTTTCTACGTTCGCTAATTATCCGAGTCACTTTGTTTACTAATCTTTTTTGTTTTCTTACCAAATAAAATTGTACAAATGTTATACATGAAGAGTTTCGCGAAGCAAAGTTTACTTCTTTATATTTGTTTCATTATTATTCAATCGTTATATTTAGTTAAAAAGTCTTACATATTCGGATTTCAAAAAATAAAATTGAAGTGTTAGTCAAAGAGATAATAAACCATGAGAATCAAAGAGCGATGCCACGTTTATAAGGGATTGTCTTTAACGGTGAATTTGATATGCAAATTGGAAAATGAAAAAATCATCATTAAGAAATTAGAAATAAATCACCCGAGGCGTAAATCAACCACAGCATAACTTGCTATCCCACGTCAACTTTATAGACCCGGCCAATTTTGCAGCTTTTACGTTATCATTTCATAAAATGTGCGTTTTAAAAGTAAATGAATATGAATCGCAAAAATTACACGTCGCTATCATTGCCAATTATGAAAGCTAAATATGTCTACTTTCACTCTTTCACTAGTCTAAGATTTCAACATAGGTAGGCGTTGCATTATAGTTGCATATTTTTGCTTAAAAGCCTTTCCCAAACGACAAAATCTTGAATTTTGAGGATGCTGCAAACGACAAGATGGTGGTGGTGGTGGTGGTGGTGGTTGCAACGACCTCAAATGATTCTGCTCTCGGCATGTAATCAAAGAAGTAAACAATAAAAACATTAACAAATTTACATGTATGTATGTATAGATCTAAATCTTATATCGTCGTTTTTCAACAAAAAGCTTAAAACAAGCTACAGTTACGGTGTTTTTGTTGAAAAGCAACGGTATATTGATTCTGTGGGAAAATAGCCGTTTAATCTTTCTACATCATAAACCAAAAGATATTCTTTTTTATTCTATAAATTCCTAACAGCAGTTACCAAGGTCATGACAATATCGCTAAAATTGGATAATATTCCCATAATTTGGCGAACTGCACTATTTTCTAATAACGTGAGAAAATATGTAAGATTGATAAAGAATTCAAGCATAGTTCGCAAATTTCAAAGAAAATGGACAATTTGTGTGAAATTGGCGTTCCATTTTACATTCCGCATGCCTAATAATAGAATTTAAGTGAAGTACCAAGTCTTTGCAATGTTGCATTATTTGTGGAAAGATTCAACTAACGCTTTCCCAGGCGATATCTCGTTTTGGTTACGCTAGAGGATAGATATATTTAGGGACTTTTACAGTAAAAGAAGTACGAGGGACGGTCGGAAAGTAGTTGGACTTTTGACTAGTTCTCTAAAACCATTTAATTTTTTAACAAAATTCTTTCTACACTGTTTAAAGAAATTATCCATCTATGTCTATGCATTTTTGCCATCTTCGTAGGAGCTTTACTATTGCCACTATTAACCATGACGTAGACCCACTGTATTAGGTACTGTGTAACCACCGGTATCAAAGGCGCCCTGGTCTCAAATTTCTTCTCAGCAAGCATTTTCATCAGTTCCAGACACAAATAAAAGTCGTGTGGGGTAGGACCTGGGCTATAAGAAGAGTAAAACAACTTTTGTCATGGGTAATATTTGATAATCTCCACTGTAGATGCGGTGGTATGGGAGCGTGCGTAATCGTAAAGTAGAAAACATTTTTCTTTGCTAATCTGGGACGCGTTTACTTCAGCATTTATTCTTTGTTTTTTTCTGAATTACTTCAGAATTGTACTTAGCAATGTCAGTTTTTACCATTTGACTTGAAATGACTAACTATCAGACCTCGTGATCCACAAAAGCAACAAACATGACTACCAGCCGAATGTAAAAGCTTAATCTATTCAGAGGTGGGGAACCAGCTCGTTTCTATGACTGCTGTGACTGAGTTTTTATCCCAAGTTCGGAATTATGAACCATTATTCCATCTTCAGTGATAATGTAGTCCTAAAACTTAAATTCTTCGAGATTAAAATGACTAGACTGTTCTTTTGTTTTGGTTACCCTTGTTGTTCCTCTAACAAATAGTCTATGGTACATAAAACCCCTATCACATATAAGTGGACAGAATATTGCATATATTCAACTTTCTTTAAAAATAAACTGACCACATTATTGGCAAATGGATGTAGATTTCACCAATATATAATGTGTTTATACAGTTGCAAATGGAGAGACAGCAGCACGAAAAGTCCAACTACTTTCCGACCGTCCCTCGTAAATGCTAAAATTCAGAATTTTATTACAGTGTACGTTTTCTAATTGCGCGAAAACACCTGTTTCGTTGTCTACAAGACCTTTGTTACAATCTTTAGTTTGTTTGTTTGTTTGTTTGTTTTGTTTTTTTTTTTTTTTTTTTTTGTTTTTTTGTTTTTTTTTTTTTTTGAAAAAGTGGAGTTTGGAATTATGTCAAGGTTTTCGTATCGTTACAGCCCATGGTTAAGAACCGTCCTTGTTAAATGATCGCGTGAGGGAAGTGAGTTTAATATCGGTAATCTGGATCGATTTAAAGGAAGTCACATGAGAGACCAAACTTTCCAAATTTACGAAATCTTGACAAATGCATGTCGACCGATGATCAAGGACGACTTTCGTACATACATGTAGGTTGTAAAAAACAAACGTAATTAAAATAATTGGCAAAAGTCTGGCCACGATTGAGAGATTTCCCCAAATGTTTTGTCCACCACAGACCGAAAGGTGACGCCAATAAATCTTGCGAGTTTTATACCATGTTTCAACTATTACGTCATTTTCTGAACAGAGCATAAATAAATCGATTTAAGGACGTGGTAGCGTTTGGGTCAAAGTTTTTGTGTGCCTTCAAACTTCTCATGCAGAAAGGTAATTTTATGGCGAAAAAAATGATGAAAAAAATTGGGGTAACGGTGGAAGTTTTTTGATAAATGCAGTTTTTCTGATGTAACCATAACAACAATATCTCTGGATTTAGAAAATTTGCAAAATGGACTAGGTATCATTATTTCGTATTACAATAAGTAAACTATTATGAAAGAAATGAATGAATATTTATTTTTCAGCTTAAAACATTGTTTGTGACTAATAATACATTAAAACAAACTTTGAATGAACAACAACCGTCTATTTTGATCATTATATTCAGATTAGTATTTTTGTTCGCGAACTTTACATTTTACTTGTTTAATACATGGGTTACATTCTTTGATTTGTGTTTTTTTTCGTTGTTAAAGTATTTTTTTCTACACTATCTTCTACTATGATCTTGATAATAATAGTAACAACAAAATAAAGCGAAGAAATTGAAAGGTCACCGTGGAAAATTTTTCACAATATCGTCAGAAAGGTACGACATTTCACTCAAAACAAAGAGAAAAACCACAAATATCAAGCAAGACTATATAACCTTTGATATTTTAGTAGGTATTCTTTTTATTGTGTGTAATTTGGCAGATTTACTCCAAACTTCATAATAATGCTACCCTCTATGGGCTGGTCTCTACCAAAACAGCAAACAAAAGTGAAATTCATTCAGAACTCTGGTTGCTATGGCAACAAATAGTAGGGAAAAGCCAGAACTTTAAATGTGAACTCCTCCTTAACTATAACGTTGATTTTTTTTCAAACTACAGCAGACTGTTGCACTGATTATTTTCTATTTAATAAACTTAGAAAGAAATGAAATTAATTGAGAATTCTGGTTGCCATGGCAACAAATAGTGAAAACAAGCCAGAACTTTAAATGTGAATTTCTCCTAAACCATAAGGTTGATCTTTTTCAAACTTCACCAGAATGTTACCCATATCAATTTATATTTAAATGTACCGTTTACGTTTGTAAGACAGAAAGGGAACTAAGGGGAAGAATGATGGAACACCTCCGAGATGTACGGTTAGGGAAGGATAAGCCTAATAATGGACACTTTGAGAAAAATCGCACACATGAAGATCTTCGGTTTGTATGCTTAGAAAGGCTATACGGTGCGGAAAAGATTTAGAGACAATTACGGGAAAGTATTTGGATCAATAAACTTGTAACGGGACGTCCACAAGGCTGTAACGTCAAAGATACGTATAACGCTTTGACGTAAGTATTGATTAACGCGGGAATGACGTCGTGTTGGTTTGGCGGCGACGTCGTGACGTCAACGTTATACGCAGCCATTACTGTAAGCGTTAACGTAAAAAATAGTATGATATTATAATGTAGCGTTAAATTTTTTTACATTTTTTCTCTACAAAAAGGCGTCACGCCGAAATATTGAGATAAGGCAATCTTTTAAAAAAAAATATATTCGTACCATTTAAAAAATATTTTAAAATAATAAAAAATCTTCTTTACGACATGCCGTAATTACTACCGATTTTCCAAACGCTACAACATCCTTAACATAAATTTTGCACTATTTTGATTTTATAACAGTGTCATAGTTGTTATTGAGCGTCATTCAATGGAGTCTTCACCGGTAGCGATCACGTAATTTAATATACATGTAATCACACACTTTAAAAATAGTATTCTCCAATGAAGCCGTGGTTGTTCGATTATGATGTCATTAGTCGATAATGTCACGTGATTTTAAAGCCAACGGTAATTTTGTATTAGAACTTTCTTTTGTTATGGCATTTACGACAAACTGTTTTTAAAATAACGAAGCCTTACAGATATCTCGTGAATAGACGAGTATAGTGTAGACACTCTGATCAACTCCAGGAATAAGAGAGGTGACGTCATGAGTGACGTATGCACCTGTATTGAGGCTCTCGGTGGATAAAACTTATGTTTTGTAATCAGTGATCAACACATCGTCGTTTTTTTTTTTAACAAAAAGCTCGCAACTGCAGCCTTAAACAATATACAGTTACGAGGTTTTTGTTGAAAAGCATCGATACCGAGGGTCAATGAATAACACTCAATTTTGGCATCCAAGTAGGTCAAGCGTTAATAAGCGACTTTAGTTACTCTCAGGAGGAACGAGCATGTTGGGATAATTCTCTTCTTGACATTTAACGTAGACTCACCGTCTCCGATCGGGCCTTCTAAAGTGCCCAGTGCTTAAACTATTTGGTACGCTTGGTGAACATAATTTCGTCAACTAGCGGGATAAACGGCTTTAACCTTTTTTCCATCAATCTAATGGCAACGTGTTAGAATTGTGCCAAATCAAAGCCATGTCAGACGTCTGATAGGACTACATTTACGTTTTTGACAAAACTGTGTTCTTAATACCATAACTAACACTGATAGGAATGATCGTTGCCAGCAGTATCTTCTTTTCTCTCAATGTTTTTGGGGATTTTCGTGATTATGACCGTCAAAACCAATGCTAGTTTAGGAAAAGTGTTACTTCACCCCTGACATTTACAGGGAAGAGGCTGACGAACATACCAAGAAGTTCAGCATTTTGGTATTAAATATCCACGATTGAGCATCAGTCAGAAGACTGGGGTGACGCTTTTGCAATTCTGTCAACATCAAGTTTTGTTATGCTTCGCAATTAAGGTAGTTCAGCCCTTATAAAAGACACACCACGGAATTTTTCGTGTAACATTCGTTACGTATCCGAAATTATTCGAACGACGTCGTTAACATTCGGCGGTGGAACATTCCACCGCCGAATATTTACGTCGTCGCACGAATAATTCCGACGTCGCGAGAATCTCATTAGGTGTGGATAACCTTATAATTTATCCTAGTTAACTATGAAATTATATACTTGCGATAATTTGATTTGATATACAACGATTAATGAAGTAAATGACGCCACAGCGCCACGATTTCAGGCTCATTTTCATGTACGTTTTGAAATGACATTCAACATTCATTACCGGTAATATGAAATTAAACACCATAGGTCACTTTGAGATAACACGATGGAGACTGTACATGCTGGGATGGGTAAATCTACAAACAAATTTGCCTCGCTTCAGAAAAGACATTTTGCAATACTTATCTTATTTCTGCGACACTTTTCAGTTGTGTTTTTGTCCGTACACGTATTTGTTATCCATCCCATGATGCACAATCTTCACCGTGGACATGATATCATGTTCAAACTGTGTTCTTATTTCACATTTTCGTTTCTTGTTGTGTCCTGATAATATTAAGATTATATAAACTAGAGCTCGTCAATTGCAATTTCTCCCAACCTCGTTGGATAATTATATTTAAAAATAGATATATACATGCATTTACTTGGTGGGGAATCACGTGACACAATGACTTTAGAAAATCGTCAATAGTTCTGTTAATACAGTTACTTGACCAGTTTGAATTCAGTGTGCAACAGAAGAGGTGGAGAAACTATAGAAATTAGCTGGATGTAGGCCTAATAGATATTTGAAATACATTGATCATTATTAGAATGCATTGTCTAAAATGCTCTAGAGGCCCTTTCCCAAGACCCCAGTTGAAATTTTAAGACAGTCCATCCCTAATGAGATTCGCTCGACGTCGGCATTGGAACTTTCCACCGCCGAATGTTTACGACCGTGACCGAATATGTTCGGATACGTATCGACGCAGATCGAAAAAAACGATGTTTAATCAATCTCAAAATGGTCACAATACGGGTATTCTACCTTAATACATGCTGTTCTTACGTAGTAAGCATGACATACACCGAATGTTATATTTATTATACTGAACCAAAAAAAGAAACTTCCACCAAGTTTGAATGTAGATATGTTACTAAAGTTTCCATACTTTTGGTGGAAAGCTTACATTTTTTGCAAGATATTGTAAGTCGGCTTTATACGGTGAACCTTTTTAGCTGAACCTTTTTGCGGACAACCCGAATTCTCTAAGCTACTACATGTACATGCATAGGCCTATGTGTGCACATTTAGGTGGTACTATTGAAAAACTGGCACACACTTTGCGAAAGTCTCTTTTTTTGCAACACCTTTAAGTTTTTTGGTGTTGTTGTTGTTTTATTCTTTTCATTCTTGTTTGTTTGTTGTTTTTGTTGTTGTTGTTGTTGTTGTTGTTGTTGTGTTTTTTTTGTTTGTTTTTTTGTTTTTTTTTGTTTTTTTTTTTTTTGGGGGGGGTAATTATACATGCAACAACCGACTTGACGCAGAAATGATAGTTATTGCACGATGTCACATATGATAGCGAAAATAAGTAAATTAACACAATAGACCAGTTTCATAATATCAGGTCACTAATGAATTATTCATGAGGAGGCAAAAGGAGTCCTGCTGATATGCCTCCAATAGTAAAAACACATAAATTAACACGCTGTTATCTCAAGACCGGGTGATGTGACAAAGCCAATTAATGTTTATTATTATAGCACCCTATATTGTTAGTACTTGGGAGGACTTTGAGTACCTACAACATTCATTTCCATGAAATATTTATTGTTAAAGTTAAGCTGGTACATTCCTATTTCTTTAATATGTTAGCCTAAAAAATTAACAGCAAAAGCTTTAACCTTGACACAAGCAAGATCTGGTTTTGATGTCTCTAGCAGAAGTAGGCTTGGTAAACATTGGGGCAAAAAGAAACAAATACTGATAACCAGTATTTTCTTCTTTTGTCTCAATATTTCCTGTGATATATTGTACAGAGAAATCCATTATTTATATACATGTATATATCAACTTGTGTGCAAAAGCTCTAATTTTTAGTAGCCTAAATTATTATTTTTGTTTGGAGAAAGGACTTATCCATTACTGCACACACCCACCAATGGGTTTGAAATCGTTAACCTAAGTGGGCGAGCAGCTGGAGGCTCGGTAAGGGTGTTTTGGTAGTACTGGTTTAAGAAACAACAGGAATCCATGGATAGGTGCTCCAGCCGCCGCGATATGATCCTGGTAGTTGAAAACGGCATAAAACCTCAATAAACTCAAACCCATTACTGCACAATGATGCCTTTTGACCCCCTCACAAGTGAAAGCTTGGAAACCATTGCGGGAAAATGAAGATATTGCTTGCAACAAGCAATTTCCTCATTTTCCATAATGTTTTCTAACTCAAAATGGATTATCTTTGAATTTGGATCACCCTAAAATTATGCCATGTGGGAAAGAGTTAAGATTAGATTTAAGGACTATAATGTTTGAATATGTGGATACTTGAAATAATATTCAGTCAAACTATATCAACCATGTTGTCATTTTATAAAGAATCATTTTGTAAAAATATAAATAGTTTTTGTATCAATGACAATGAAAAACCTTTTAGAGTAAATCTACAAAGCATTCTTGAACTGAATTTATTTGTTACATGAGTGTACTGTAACTTTGTGAAAAGGTAAGGAGTTATCATAAATCTTTTTAATTGGTTCTCAGATACACAAAGTCACCTCTTCACACATTAATTATTGCACTATCAAGAAATAGTTATATATGTCTAGATAGCCTATGTCAGGCCACTATTTAGGATTGTTTATCCAACATAACCTGTCAAAACTGTTTGAATCCTGTAATGTTTTATGAGAAGAAATGGTCTTTATCCAAGTAAACTACAAGATCAGTGCTGTTATATTAGCAACATAATCTGACATTTGTAACTTGGAAAGGTTAAAACCAGTTGTCATGTTTACATTCCAATAAAGTGGTTAATACTAGTTAATTCTACTGCACACTATACTCAGTTATGGCTTATCAGTGGAATGTTTTGCCTCCCGTGGCGGGGCAATTATGCAAATGAGATAAACTGTTCTAAAAATAGCGATTTTGAAATTGGTCTATAAGCCAAATACAAATCAACAACATTATGAAACGTTGATTTATTGTTTGGTCTATTGTCGTAAAACACAAGTCATTTACATATAATTACCGTAAACCGTTTCTAAATGACACGTGATGAGATGAAGAGCTCTGTCTTGTTCAATTATTAAAACGTAATTCCATCCCTATTACGCTCTATTATTCTAAATTAACCCTCCACTCTTCTGGGATAGTCTTCTAACATCCTTTACCCTGAGTGATTATATCTTAGGAAAATACGATTATCGCGGGCAAAGGAAACTAGAATCCTTATGGTACGTGCGCGGATGCAGACAATTTTCTGAGAGGGAGGTGTGTTTTCCAAAGGGATCCGGCTGCATTGGAACATAAACACTCCTTAAGAAATGCTCTTGGTGAGCTTTTTCTTTTAACAAATTCGAGAAGGGGCCGGGTACCACCCTCGCGCTTGTGGTATTTGAGAATAACATGGATCTAGATCAGCCCAAGCATATGCGCAAAATGATGAAGACGCATGTTGTTCTTTTCTTGAAGTTCAACGTTCTTAATTTTAAGTCAAAACTGTAAGACAATGATTAATTAGGATTTTACCCCGTTTAGCAACTGATAACACTGATTTTTTTATGTGTATCGTCTTTCACGGTTCATTCATTTTTTATACTCATATAATTCTTATAACGTATGTGTGACATTTCTTATTAGTATGATTTATTTTTTAGTAGATTTTATGTTTTATGTTTGTAAAGCGCTTTTGAACGTACTTTCGTATGATAAAAGCGCTATATAAATTCGGTACTTAATAATAATAATAATAATAAGGTCATATCGCGGAGGCTGGAGCACCTTACCATTGATTCCTGTCGTTTCTCATACCAGTACTACCACTACACCCTAACCGAGCCTCCAGTTGCTCCCTCCTATATATTCACGATATCAAATCATTGATGGGTGACATTTTTGTCAGAAAGGGTTTTTGCCGCGGCCGGGTATCGAACCCGGGACCTCTCGAATGAGAGACAGATGCGCCAACTGCGCCATGGCAAAATGACAAAAGGATGGACTGTGTTGCACTCGGGCGCACAGAAAGCTGGTTCTATACTGATTTAGACCTTTACCGAAACAAGTTTTGACGTCCCTTTTAGAAAATGCTTGGTAAAACATCGAGGCAAAAGAAGAAAATGCTGATTATCATGCGGCAAAATGTTGATGATTTTTTTCTAGGAATCAGCTACGCATTGTCAATGTAGTTAAAGATGAAGAGATACAGGCCTGAATTATTAGCATCTTTGACTTCTTTTTGTTAACTTACATGTATACATCCAAAATTGGTCTAAAAAGTTTAGTTGTTCACCAGAGAAATATGTTCTGCTCCAACTTCGGTGATATAAAGCGGTGTTTTCTGGCAGTACTTAAATGTCTCGCAGCATAAAGGGTCGCGAGAGAAAATGGCGAATGAATTGAAACTAAGATAAATCATAGAGTCGCTTCTTTTCCCCTGAGAAAGGAAATAACGTTCGCTGATGATATTTCAACTGCGTTGATAATTACGAAAATGGTAGGAGCGACCTTTAGACGGCGATGTGCTATCTTTTTATGGATAAATACGTTATTATTCCTTTTATATTTCCTTCTTTATGGACTTAATACTCAATGGACTCAACTCCCTAGTTCCTAAGTGCATTCAAGGTTTTAGTTGCTTTTTCAACAAAAACCTCGTAACTGCAGCTTAAAACAAGCTGCAGTTACGAGGTTTTGTAGAAAAAATGACGTCTTACTCTTTACTACAGAATGCTTTGTCGCCATCTACATAGTATCATTCTATTTTAGTAGTGATCAGACACGTTTAAACCTTTCCAAAACGGCACTATCTTAGGGTGGTCCAATTTGAAAGCTATTGAAGAGGACAAAACTTTTATTGATGAAAAAAGGTTCCACAATAAATATTGAGACAAAGGAGGAAACGGTAATCAGCATTTTCTATTTTTGCATCGATGATTTTCCATGTGAGGGACGCCAAAACGAATTTTTGTTTGGAAAGGGGGTAATTCCACATTTCCATACAAAATTGTTTTCTCTGCACGTCAAAGTTATTGGCCTAATACTCGTATTTGCAAACGCAGTACATATGCTGACGTCAAATAGAAACGCCTCAGCCCTAATAAATGTCCGATTATTCAGTAAATCGGATTTGAAATAACAAATACGGATTTCCATCTGTAAATTTGATTTTCTGTTGTTGAAAAATGATGATAAAGAAATTATCAAATTGTTACAGTTTACAAAAAAACGGCACATTTAAACAGAGCGGTATCGGAATTTCCATTTGAAAAGCAGAAGCGCGTGGTCCAAAGTTTACTTGCGACCACAAAAGATACCGTAAAACGTCTTATTTGGTGACCACAGTTAGTGAATACTAAACCCGACGTCGATTTCAAAGTCTCAAGCCTTAAACACGTATGACGTTAACGTCAGACAGCTTCTTGCATAGCAGGCGTTACATGAGGTCTATCTAACTTTTGAAGATTGGTAAATGTTTCTGTAACTCTTACTCGTCGACCAAGATGCCTAATCGTGCAGTGCTAGACGTTAGAACGTCAGGCGGCTTGTTCTTGATTTTTCTCGTATTCGAAAATGGCTAATCTTCGAGCTCTATTTTCCAAGCAGTGTGTCTATTTCAAATGTTACTTGCAACAACAACAGTTGCCAGAAAAACACTTATTTGGCAACCACATTTACCTACTATGCGACAGAACGTCGATCAAGACGTCAAAAACCGGAAACGTACATGACGTTAACGTGGAGAATTATCTTGCTTTACAGGCGTTACGTGAGGTCTAGTTGAGCGTGGCCGATCAATAAACGTTCGTAGAATTCTAACGCGTCGGCCAAGACACCGAATTGAGAAACACAATATGTTAAACTGTCTCGCGACTTGTTTATGCATTCGTTGCATTCAAAAATGGCTATATTACGAGCTCCATTTTTAGAATTTTGTCTTGGAATCCTTCAATTCGGATGTTTCACAAGAAAATCTTTAAATTCGCTGTTGCCTATCACATGTTACTGTGTAATATGTGACAAATTTCATCACGTGATGTACATACACGAAGCGCACGTAGAAAACGTGACCAGTCACCGGAAATGGACATTTTAATGGATAAAAACACATATTTTTTCATTTGTCGCATTTGTCGGTCAAAATGATGATATACAGTATATATGTCAACAACATTGTAATAGGCATAAGGAAAATAACGACAGATTTCATTGGAGCGTTTTTAATTGACGTCAGTATATTTGAATTGTACTGGCCCCAAAAGGGTACCCTTATGCACCGCAATCAATGGTTTGATATCGTAAACCTATGTGGGGATCAGCTGGGGCTCGGTAAGGGTGTTGTGGTAATACTGGTTTGAGAAACGACAGGAATCCATTGTTAGGTGCTCCAGCCGCCGCGATATGACCATAGCATAAATTGAAAACGGCGCAAAACCTTATACACCGCCTGGACTAATCTAAAAGCACACGGTAAGGAAACTCTGTACACTATTTTGCAACGGTATTTCCAAGATGGCGGACAGGCGTTCGTGAAAATGTAAATGTCATTCATTTTGTTCGAATTCTCTTGAGTATGCCATCCTGTGAAACGATTACAACACTTACGCTATAAACTTTGAATTAATTAGCCAACGTTACTAATGATTTAACGTCATATTTAATTTGAAGAAATCAAGGTCTTAAATAAGATGACAATGTTTTGCGAAAAGGTAATAAAAACCAATCTCCTTCAACGTGACAGGTTTTAATGCCGTCTCCAATCCCGTCGCCATCTTAACCCATTTCCTCACAGTGACGCATTTTGACGCCATACAAGGTAAATGCATTGAAAAACATAGTGGAAAATGAAAGAAAAATGCTTGTGACAAGCATTTTTTTCAATTCCCACAATGCTTTCTATCCCCAAAAGACCAAACAATGTAAAATTCGTTCAATTGAAATTGTCGTCTGCAACATCTCTGAATTTGGACAAAGCTAAAATGTTGCCGACTGGCAATGTATTCAAACCGTCTTCAATCCCATTGTCATCTTAAGACCGCTCGGCACGCCCCTACAAGTATCAGATATCGCCGTCTTGTGGCATCTTACGGCGCTCCGTGTCAAAACTCACGACGGGAACCAGCAAAGAATGACAAATTACCCGGATCACATGGCATATTAACCATAATCACGTGATTAACCCTCTTCTCAGAAATGGGCCTTACAAAATTATGACAGACTTATGTCCTAAATTATGATCTAGGTAATTTGAACTGGACATATACACCCAACTGCTTTTTGCTGTCCTTACTCTTTCTTCTACTAGATTTAAACCCAGATGTATTCCAGTAATAAGGGACATTTGCTCTCTTTTTCTATTTGATATGTCTGTCTCGAGCACGTCAAAAACGTGTGAAGAGTTAAGAAGTGATTAGTGCTACTTTAGGTTGTAAGACAGAATTGATTATGTCTTAGAAAACCAATTGGCCTTATTAGAAACTCGGAAATACCACGGTGTGAGCGGGTCAAGTTTCTTATTAGTATCAATTCATTGTCTGCCACAAGGGGTTGCAACAGGTCGATGTCAGGAATATGACTTCTTGTGTTATTTTAAGAATATTGTTTTTCTTGTGCATCAGAGTACATCCTTTACTAGATATGTAACTACAGTATCAAGAAACTGAACACATTGAATAGATGAGAATTTGTGTTTGCCTGAAATTTGCCGTCGATGAGCATCAAGCTCATGTAACATACCCCCCCCCCCCCTTTTTTTTCTCTTGGTCATTTGAATTGTTTGGTTTTGAAGCAAAGAATGTGGGTAAACTACACGAATTATCAGGTTGGTAGATCTTTGGTTGGTCGTCAATATTTTGGAAGATTAATACATGTATGTAAATTGCTTTCAAAAATGTTTTAATGGTACTTTTTCTAAAGAAAGACCATTAAATCTCGTGACTTTTTGCCATGAATATCATTAAAAAAGCATCATGGCTTGTGCACTTTTGCAACTATTTTGTCAAAATAAAATTGACCATTTACGCTGTATACATCCGGTAAATAGAAAACGAACGTTGTAACTATAAATCTTCGGGACCATACATCAAGTTCTACATCGAGTTATGCATGTTTCCTTCAATTATGCATTTTACTCTTAACGTTAACTTGCAAAACGCCCATTGTGGCCTCGTGCGTCTCCTGTGCTAAAGCTCCACTGGACGTCAGGCCAACGGATTATTGTCGCAGCGTTGTGTCAGTCGTGCTTGCGTACGTCCGTAAACTTTTTTTTAAAATCTTCTCCCCGGAAACTACTGTACGTATTTCTTCCAAATTCCATATGAATGATCATTTGGTGACCCTCTATTACTCTATTAGATTCCTTGGCACGCGCATACTCTTACCAACACTCATGGTGTTCTCTAATCTATAGCTACTTTATGACCTGTAGCAACTGAAGAGATCATCATAGGTCCTTATCAGCCTGCTCTTGTGCACAATCTGGTCTTGAAACAGGACAGTCACAAATGCCTAAAAGGTCATTTTACCAGATCCCGACACATAATTCGTTAATTGTAAGTCAAAACCTGGTAACTACAGCTTGAAAAAGCTGGAGTTACGAGGTTTTGACATCCCATCGAAAACATGTATCATATCTGTGGTAGATGATGGTCCTCTGTTATCAAATCGGAACACTTTGTGAGAAATTGCATTGGGATGGGCGAAGAACGAGGGCAAACACCAAGGTATGTCCATAAGTGTAAAATATGAGGGTTGGTGACTTTAATTTAATTCATCATCATCTATTTATGGGCAAGCGGTCAGATTTCTCATATCATATTCATACGAAAAATTGCAATTATATAAGTCTATGTCTGAAATTTTTGAAAGGTACGGAATGTGCACTTATGTAGGCCTATGGCCCTTCTTACGTATATATTTCGTCAAATTGTCTTCAAGTTATCGAAGTTTTATTTCTTCAAATATTTCACTTGTGCTGTCCGTAGTCGAGAGGTAGATCTTACGTACACGATCGAGAGGTTTCGAATTCGATCCACCACAGAAGCGAAGGATGATCTATCTTGGCTTCTCATTGACACACTCATTGGCGAGAATACTGGTGTACTTCCCAGGAAGCAGAGTATAGTTAAGGTAAAGTCTGCGTAATTCACTCCCTGTATATTCGTTATAGTTTGACTTATTCCATGACGTTAGTCCGAGCATACACCGAACATTTCCGATAATGTCCGATAGTGGGTCCCTGCTTTTTAAAGTACCGTTAGATGTAACATCACATGTTTCCGTAAAAACGGCAATAATTGAGCGTGCTCAGATTTCCGGTGAATATTCTAAACAATTATTGTGAAAATGTTTCTTAATTGTATGAAGAGTAGACAAAAAACAACAAAAGTCAAAAATACAAATGTTGAGAGCAATAAGAATTACTTCCCTTCAAAATCGTCTATTCGCACCATACATATTTCGTTCCATAACTGGTCACAAAGCCCATTACACAGGCCATACCTAAACTCTTTCCGGTGCCATGCATTTATTTAAAATATCGCTGTTTCTTCAACAAAAAACGTCGTAACTGCAGCTACTAATTCATCTTTATCAGTTAATTAGTTATGAGTTATGGACGCTTCAGCATGTTATTATAGGTTCACCTGTGGTTCTCTAATGCGATAATCTTGTCCTGTCTTCCTTCTCCCTCCATGCCGGGAACCAGTTATGGAACCAGTTATGGGCACAGAATGTCCTTAACAAGGCGGTGCATTTCACAACGTCAAAATTTAAACCAGTCCCAAATCAAAAGCTGCTTCAGATGACAAATGGATGTTAAAACAGATAGTATTTGCGTATATTATAGCACAGAAAATATTGAATAAGGCAAAAGGAGAACATACCGGTTTGGTTATCAGATTTTTCTTATTGTTTGCCCCTAAATGGCCTATTATGTCCATTGACTAAGTAGCCAGTCTACAATTTCCAGTCTATTTTTTTTATTATTTTCGGACTGACTAATTTGACGCATCACTTTATCCTTTTTGGGATAAATCACTACGCGGTGCGCATAACTCCAAAATCCTGTCGCCAAAAAGTAGCAAGCAGAAAATTGAAATAAAAACAACATTTGCAGCAAAATAAAGTTTGATTTTCGTCTCAATTTTATCGAATAAAATAATTAATTCAAATCGGATTATTCATTTTACTTTATATAAGCATGTAAAGCAAATGTGCCGCGTGACAGGAAGTACCACGTGTATGCACTTTACGGGCGCTGACATCTTGAAAGTAGTTAACCCAGAATGCCCACCATAGATAGATAATAATCGACGGGTGGCGACATCTATTGGTAGATATTGCTATTTTCACTGCTTGGAATGTGTAAACAACGTCTGATCAATGAATTAGATTGAAAAGATTAAAATGTGTTTAATATCAGCTAAAGGTAGTCAATTCCTAGTGAGATTCACGCAACGTCGGAACTTTTTCGTGTGATGGAAACCTGTGATGGAAACCTGATCGGCCACGTCGTAAAGTTTCGACGCTGGAACGTTCTGGACACCGCTTCAAATGTTTGCGACGTCTAACGAATAATTTCGACGTCGCTAAATCTTTTTCGGTGTGCACTATGTTAAACGATTGTCGCTTTATAAGCAATTTGTGCAATCACAAATTCAAACCCGAACGACCAGCTGCTCATCTAACGTAGGCATCCATAGGTCACAATATATCCATAGGTCAGATAGGAATATTGCCTTTCAGTGGGATTCCGTGCGATAAAAGAACACCTCTCCGTTTCCATTCCATTCGTCAGTTACGGTTAAAGGGAAATAAATCAAATGTAATGGTCATTCAGAATAAGTTATCTCCCTTTGACCAATAGATTAGCCCCTAGACCCAAACATGATTTTGACGTTTCCAATAAAGAATATTGAAGTTAACATTGAGGCAAAAGCAGAAATTAAATTCCTGTGAATATACATTTTATCATCTTGCCTTCATATTTTATTTGCTATATTTCACCCGAATCATATCTTTATCAATATTCATTTTATCATCTTCAGCAGTTTTTATTTAATGAACAGTCTGTTTTTACAGTTTGGAAAAGATTGTGTACATTTTCGACGAGAAATTGATGAAAGAAAAAAAGCAGAACATGTTATATGACTTAATATTTTCTATTTTTATCTCAATGTTTTCAAGACCATTTGGGATAGCGGTCGTCAGAATCATGCTGTT
Organism: Fragum sueziense; assembly: GCA_963680895.1. Lineage (NCBI taxonomy): Eukaryota > Metazoa > Mollusca > Bivalvia > Cardiida > Cardiidae > Fragum > Fragum sueziense. The sequence continues at coordinate 37,754,391 of OY804593.1, read as the reverse complement.
GTATTTTTTCCAAAACGATACAAATGAAATTCTGCAGCTGAAAATGAAACAACAATATTGTCTTTTACCTGCATGTCAAATTTTGTGACATGTCAAATTCTATGGCGTCGCAGATTGAAACATAACCCTCCCCAAACAAAACCTGAACTGGTGTTGACGTTCTTAAGGCATCCAACCCTTCATTCCCAGATGCGAAATTTGAAAAGTGCAAGTATATGTAATTCCTAAACTGTGTTACATTTCCATTCCAAATACAAAACATAAGCATTTTGAACGGTTTAGAATTTTGGGAATATTTGACAAAAATATTCAAAATTACCTCCTTTGCATATGAATAAAGAGTAAAATAATATTTGTAAATTATATTCTTCTTGAACCATAATCTTGAAATCCGGCAGGGTGTATCAATTTATTTGAAGTGTATTTACAAGTGCGTGATATTTGATATTCTTATGGCTAGGTAGTTGTGATTTTTGAGGGTTTGTAAACCTTAATAGAAAATAGACCCCGAGCTATCCTTGATAGAAGGACCACTCTTTTGCCCCACATGCTCGAGCTAAAGGCATTCGACCAAACGCCTTGACACTTCCTTGTTCTGTGTTTAACCCATTATCAGACGGCGAAATTTTAGACTGTTCCAAATTTAACATAGTTTGATTGGTTGCGTAAAACGTTAGAGAACATTTTGGCAAATAACGTCAATGCTGATTGTCATTGGGTTTTGCACTGATTTTTTCAGTACATGTACTTGTAAAGCGCTGCTGACGAGAATAGATACCCAGCTATTCATATTTAAGTATGCCAAAATAGAATAAGTGTAAAAGTAGTGGTGGAAAAGCAGAAATAAGGTAGCCACAAACAGGAATGCCGATTCAAGAATAGCAGAATGTTAAAACAAGGGAGCTAACTCGTGTGACCTTATAAGTATTATCTAGCCATCCATCAAACTCCACACAGCGACAATGGGTGCGTTCAGGGTTCTCCCATCGTAAACCGATTGTATTTACCGTCGGCTACCGATGGTACCATCGGTAGCCGATGGCACCGTCGGCAACCAACGAACTCTGAACGAAAATTGTACCGATCGGTAAAAAAAGGCGGATAATCAATTACCAAGAGCGTATTCTCCCCGCAGAGTGATCGTTCGTTATCAAAAATTATGATTAAATAGATATTTTTAGAAATAAATGGCTAAAAAAAATAACTGTAGCTTCAACTATTAAAATGAATTCAATAAAGAACTGTTAGAATGATATTCGCTTGCTATTGAAGAAAATATATGATTAGGATCGCCGTAGTTGGATTGTTATCCGCCATCTTTCTGTAATGAAAACGAGGCTACCGATGCTACCCGACTTGTCTACTCTCGGGACAATTGGTTACCAACAAAATATCCATCGGTATGCCGACGGTTACCGATGGCTACCGATGGTTACTAACGGCACCGATGGCTACCGATGGGAGAACCTTGAACGCACCCAATGCCTTACATTACTCCCCAATCCCAATTCAAGGGAGATAACTGCGAAGGAGATTGGCCATCCATATGCATATTATCTCCCTTGATCTTATCATTCCATTCAGCAAAACTCTAGATCTCCAAATTGAAAGCCGTTGCAGGCGACAAAAAGCTGTTAATAAAGTTTGCATTTACTTATATTAAAGAATATGGTATATCTTTGTGATGTCAAAGGGAAAAGGGTTATCAACGTCATCTTTTGTTCCTTCATGTTTTCCTTGCTTCCACTAGTATTGTCGATAAACGGGTTACACATAATTCAAATTTATCTCAAAAGATTACTTTCGAAAAACATTAAGTATAAGGAGAGATTCTAAACGCGATAGTTTCTAGCATATCGTTATAGGCAATATTACAGACTAAACAATTGATTAGATATACAGTCTACACTCGTTGTGTCGAAGTCAGTTGTGCCGTCACAATATCTCGAAGTATCCGGAATTCGACTCATTCGATTTTTTCGAGTTTTGATTAAAATTGTGTTTGACCAATTTTGTTATTTATCAAGCATACTCAAAAATAAAATTTAGTAGGAAAAGTGCCTACTTTATCTCAGCCGTCAAAATTATTCATTTCGTCTGAAATTGGTTAGCCGCATAATATGTTCAGATGTCAATTTTGCCTTGACTCAGATCTCTTGCTTAGTGTTAAATAATCAATAATGCTACCATTCATTCCTGTTATATATAACGCTAAAACAATTAGAATTATCCAGATATTTCAGATCAAGAAAACTCTGCATATAGCGAAACAAAGTTGTATTTCATTGCGCAAGACTAAGAGAAATTTTATCAGCATAACGCTTCCACCTTTTTCTCATCATTTCCATTTTCCCATGTTTTCTTACAACTCGAGTAAAACGGCGCATTTCGTAAAGCCGACGGGTAGGGCGATTGGGGGTGGTGATGAAAGATGCAGACAAATGCAGAATACAAGACTACAAACGGAATGTCAACAGGATATCGAGACACCCGTAGTTCAATTCATAAAAAAAATCATATAAATGAAAGAATGATCATTTGTCATCATTGCGTTTGTAGGCAAGCGTTACACAAATGGTTGAAAAATAGCAGGAAAGCGATAGAAATTGTTCGAACCTGTTTCTCTCCTTTGTCGACTACATTTCGATCACAATATTCCCTCTATATATTTCATAATTTTATTATTCTCCTTGATAAGAATGGGACCAGAATTTCTCTTCGATACAACCAGTCAACCAGTAATTCGAACTATAAACTGATCACGGTGTTATAGCACATGTTTACAAATTTTACCTTTGTAAACAAAAGAAGGGACGTTTTTTATAAGTTTCAAACCAATTTTCCATGTGTTGGTTCGAATCGTGCGGGTGTGAGACACCTGCAAGATTCGAACCATCGCATGCAAAATTACAGTGGTTTGGAGTTGATATTGTGTTGTTTACATAGGTGAATCTTTTAAACATGTGCCATAATATCGTGACTGGGCTGTAAATGATGTCGACATAACGAATGGCAACATATCATATCGTCGTTGTAAATGCAAAACCTCGTATCTCGTTTTTTTTTTTTTTTTTTTTTTTTTTTTTGTTTTTTTTTTTTTTTTTTTTTTTTTTTTTTTTGTTTTTTAATTTTAAGAGGGAGGGAAAACAGTGTAATAACTTTTCCCAAACTGAAATGTATTACTTGATATTTGGACATATTTTTCATATATAATGTATCATTGATACTGATCGGTAAAAATATCTCAAAACCTGCGAAAATTGTCTAAACTGGACACACAAATTTGTACTTTGAAATTCACAAGAATCGACATACGAGGTTTTGCATTTACACCGACGATATCGTAGCTTTCTCGCAAATCCTCGTAACTGTAGCTTGTTTTAAGCTGTAATAAAGATCTTTTAACCCATTACCACACAATGACTCTTTTCGAATCCCTATAAGATAATGGCTTTGGAAAACATTGTGGAAAATGAAGAAATTGCTTGTGACAAGCAATTTCTTCATTTTCCACATTGTTTTCTACACAAAATAACCGAAAAAGTTTAAAATTCATTTACCTGAAATTGTCATCTGCAACGTCTTTGAATTTGGACCAGTCTAAAATGATGTTGTTTGGTAATGGGTTAAAGACAACTATAGCGGACGAGAATTGACCTGGCAAAGCAGCCCATGCTAATCGAATGGAATGCTCTGCCAGATCAATTCTCGTCCGCTATAGCGATATTGGGACCATCATGTCTTGTTTGTCTTTCTAAGATCACAGAAAAATCAAAACACATCTATGTTAGAAACTAGACTTTATTTGTCTCAGCCATGCATTTTCATATAAATATATTTTTCTGTTCAACAATAACAATGTTAATTCTACAAAAAAAGTTAGAATCTAAAAAATATGTACAATTGTAATGATAATCATTATGATCCATGTAAGTTTATCTGAGATAATATGAACAATCATTTTGACAAGATATTCAAAGACTCTGTACATTCTATAAATGATAATGACGATCTGTATTGTGTCAAAAAAAAATCAAGGTCCCTGCATTTTAAAATAATACCCGTAAACAAAAGCAGCAATTCGTACGAAAAAAATATTACACATATTACATATTGTCGTTTTTCTTAAAAAAAAAACATCGTAACTACAGCTTTAAACAAGCTGTGATTACGATGTTTTTGAAGAAAAGCAAATATTTCTTTATGATTTAGCGAGTATAATTTCTGAATGGTGAGTTCTATCAGAGGTATCGGCATATTTTTGGACATTCAAAGTGGTTTTAGTTCGACAGACGGGATTGACCGCTGTAAAATTTAGCACTGACATGATGACAAAAATCTGAAGGTATACAAAGTCAGCTGCATTCGAAAATGTCGTAATTATAGAGCTGTAGTAAGCTGTAGTTACGGCGTTTTCGAACGTAGCCGACGAAAAATTCCTAGATACCAATAGGTGTTAATCTTTGAAGTTATTGAGCAAACCATTACTTTCTCCACTTTTTTGGGTCGATTACATGCATATCAGAGATCTTTTGTAAACTCAATCTGAAGCAAAAAACAAATTTGTATTGGTTAACACCAGAGTTAACTCTAAACCTGCAGTACAACCGACCCTTTGAGCAAAATACTATATATATCGCTGCTTTTCAACAAAACCCTCGTAACAACAGATTGGTTAAAACTGTAGTTGCTAGGTTTTTGTTGAAAAGCAACGGCATGTAAAAAGCATAACCTTGGTTACGTTCGAAAATGTGGTTAGTATAACTTATTGCAGTTGTAGTCACGGCATTTTCGAACGTAGCCCACGATAAACAATCAGTCTGTAGACAATCAGAGTGGTGCATACACGGAGGTAGGTGGGTTCTGTAGACTCGGTCCTGGCCACGATGCCTGGGTCGACGTGAAATACGGGTTACTGAAGGACGATATCAGCAGAGGCTGGTACGGGTCTTCACTGTAATGAGCCGGTGGGTAGTGAGGTGAAGGTCGAAACAGGTGCTCGCCAGGCTGACGTAATGATGACATAAACATTGGCTGTTCCGCTAGAAACGGGTAGGGAAATATTCCGTTCAATGGTCGTCCTGAGTTGAAGGTATTCATGGCGTGGAATGGTTTGTCTGGGGCAGGACGGGAGCCAGCTTCTGTTGGACGAGGCACGTGAGATGATGTCACGTTTGCCGGAAGTGACGTGGATGACGGTGTCTTTCTTTTGTCGATTGGAGATCGTAATGATAATAAGTCCGATAAGATTGGAATTTCACACCCAGGGACGCCAGTATGCGATGGAAAACTTGTGGGTGGTGGAAATAGAGGGCCTTGTCCATGATGAGGAGGATGGAAAGGGAAAGGACTGGAAGTGTTGAAATGAGAACTGCTGTATTTGTTTATATGTGTGACGTCACGTGACGTCAAATTTGTGTCCGGAGATTCTGACGTCGTAGACACGCTGCTGATCTGTGTCGGAGGTTTACCTTCTCTCGGATTGGCGAATGCAGACGATCCTTTTGAATGATTAAAGCCTGTTTTCACTTTGTCAAAGAAAGCGTTTGGCACTATTTGATTGGGCGGAGAAATCATATCATAACTTCCGGCTAACAAAGTTGTCGCGATTCCTTTCTTGAGTTTTGCCGCCTTTTCTTTTTCCCTCTGTTTGGCTCTGGATTTCTTTTTATTCTTTCTCCCCTTTAATGGATCGTTCACAAATTTCAGTAGTTCATTGATAATACTTTTCATCACAAGCGGGGGCACTACAGAATCTTCGGGATCTTTCGGTTCCGGTGAGTCTCGTTTTGATCCCAGACTGTCGTCTGACGTGTTACTGTCGTCTGCTGCGGGACTGAGTTGTCGGTCCGAGTCTTGACTCCCAGAACTACTCGTACTTGTGTTACTCTTACCAGAGTTACCCACCACGTCTTTTCTGCGTCGATTTTGGAACCAGATCTGAAAATAAATGAAAAACAAATCGGTAAACGAAACGAAATTGGATAATTTCTGCCATTTTTAAAGGTAAAAGTTGAAAAAAGAAAGTCGTTATTACAATGATCAATTTATTGTATTTCGTCGTTTGTAAACGCAAAACCTCGTATCTCGATTTTGGAAAATTTCAAAGGGGAGGGAAAAAAGTGTAATAACTTTTCCCAAAGTAAAATGTTTTACTTGAAATTTGGACATATTGTTCATAAATAATGTGTCATTAATACCGATCAGTGAAAATACTTCAAAACTTGCAAGAATTGTCTTAACGGGGCACACAAATTTGTACTTTGAAAATTGCAAAAATCGACATACGAGGTTTTGCATTTACACCGATGATTTGATTTTAACATCGTATTTGTCTAATCCATTTTATCTTATTGGTCTATTTCCCTCAAGATCGACAAGATCCTCTATTTTTCAAGATCCTCTATTTTTTAAGGAAACGTGCTGTTGGACAAAAGGAGTTCGTTTTTCCCACATATTACTATGAAATAAGATTATGAAATAAACAGATTATATTTGTCTTGTAACATTTGACAAGTGGCTTCAAAGCATATCACGATACAATGATAAAAATGGTCTTCTAAGCCGGATTTTAAAACCTTTAACCTGCATGATATCGGAATGATTTCAAAACAAGATGTATAAAAATCAACAATCTCATTTGAATTCCTATTAGTTAACTTTTGCGGTGACTTTGGTCTTCATGTTAGATAATTTACACAAAAGGAAATTCCTGTCAATCGCAACGCTAATTGGTTGAGATTCTGTAATTAAAAGAAACAGTTGATTTGAAATATTTAAACACAAAATTGATATGAAAGCGCACCACGGCTTGAAAACTACCTGTGTGCACAGGGTTTTCCCCAGAATAATTTGAAACTGTAGTGGCAGTATCGTTGCAAGCTTAAAATATAGTTTTAATGCAAATAACTAAAATAAAAACATAATGGGAAAAGGAGAAATTGCTCAAAATGAGCAATTTCTCGTTTTCCCATTATGTTTCTATGCATATTTATTGTACAAAATGCCTTATTTCAGTCAGTTTTTGACATGAATTAACTCAAGTTCCTCTATTCAGTTACGTTAACATTGTGTCTTTTTGCTTGATGGTTACTAATTACAGACTATTACTATTTTATTTAGAGAATACCAAACATTCGTACGAGGTTATCGGTTCTGATAAAAAGATCCTGATAAGACATCGTTTATTATCATTTTAATCCCACTCTGTTATTTTCCAATCTTTTACAACCCATATAACTTGGGTGCAAACAATTATTAACATTTTCCGATCTCCTTTTAATGCAAAGATTGCCTGATACTGAATTGACCCGCCCTAAACACTTTAAGAATGACTCTTAACCTTCCCCACATATTGACATTTATTGACGCCCCTCGAGAAGGAGGTTGGAAAAAAACATTGTGAAAAATACGGGATCAATTATTGCTTCTCACAAATTTCTACCCTGGAATACAAACACATGTAAAATATGACTCCGTTCAGTTTAATTCGACCGAAATCGTCGTCAGCTTCATCTTTGAATTTGGATCGATCTATTTATATAAAGTGTTGTAATTTGCATCAGTTTTTAGCCGAAACAAATTTCTGTTTCAGCGTAAATTAAATCCACTGAACCCCATTTTACTTCTTTTGTGGATTTCTGTTGTTTTTCCTCTTATACAAGTTTTTAATTTATTTAACAAAATGTTCTTATCTGCCTTCTAATGACTATATTATCTACCACGATAAGCTACAATCGGCTCCGATCACCTAGGTGACTTAACCCTTTCCCTAACAACACCTGTGTTTGGCGTAGGCATATCTAGAGGGAAATTTTGAAAACGTTGAGACAAAAGAAGACGCTGATAATTTCTATGCTTATTTTCTATTTTCCACAACGTTTGTGTAATATTGTAATAATGTTATATTCTGCTTGATGTATCATGTATTTCAATATTTGCAACTCGTCTCAATTTGAACCTCTCTGAAATGTTGTCGTTTGGGAAAAGAGTTTATCCGATTTGGCTTATCACGGTTGCTAGAATATTTCTCAAATAATTTACACAAATTATGCAGGATTTATGGTCTATCAAAACGCGGTTATAAATTCCTTCGTTTGTGCTGGTCATTTTGTTATGCGTGACACTTATTATATGTAGTTATAAATACCTCCTGTCAAAATTTTCAGAATTTAAAGAATAGCTTATCAAAAAATCACAAAATTTCGGAAAATAAAACTTTCTAAATATTAATGATCTGTGCATGAAATTCATTTTAACCCTCTTTTCGCATTTTTGAAGGTATGGCCAGTTTGTAATTGGCAAAGACCAATGCTTTAAAGTGATACGAAAATATTCATTTTCTTTTAGAATAAATTTTAAATTAAAATACATACTCTTAAAAATCGGTTTGCTTTTTTCCCTGAACATTTTGCTTACAAAAAAACTTTTTGGGCCATTCTGTCCATTGCACATGTAGTTTTATCATCATTTTAATCATACATTGCCAAATTCAAGTTTACTGTGCATTCTTTGACTTCTGCAAAAACTCATTTTAGATCTGAAATGGTGCGTTTATTTCCATATTACAAAGTCAGAAATAATGTAGATACAAATGCAAGATGGCTGATTTCACATTCAGATATAGACTCACCTTGACTTGTTCTCGTGTGATCCCAACACGTTTAGCAATCAGCTGTTTCTGTGTGGAGTTTGGGTATCGAACCTCGATGTAGATACCGTTCAGTAGCTCTAGCTGGTACCGGGTGTAGCTCAGCCGCTCTCGGGGCGGGGGTGGCGTGAACGGACGGTCTTCTGTAAACAAGAAAATATGGAAGTGAATGATGTTGGTAGGTACAATGATACATTGATACAGTAATTATTTGTGAACTGCACGTTATCGATGGCAAAAAATAATAAGCATCGCGGCAATATTATACTCAGTATAGAATAGTTGACGCTCGTTATGTCGTCATAGGTGAAAGTCAAGTCCCGTCATCGGCAATGGATGTCACAAATGTCAAAAAGAATGATTTTAAAGTAGGCTACACTAGCAATTTCTTTCCTTTTCTTGTTATATTTCAATCATAAACGTACCTTCCTGTCTGATGTATTGAAAAAAGAGAGTTTAAATCTAAACAAAATCTACGCTGCACTGCATTTTAAAACGACTGCAACTCTAGACTGATCTAAATTTATTTGTTGCAAACGCCAAAATGAAAGTATGCAGCGAAACTTTGAGTTTGATTCAATATATTAATAATAAAAAGCCTGGTTATCATCTTTTTCTCTTTAAAAGTTTGCAAAAAACTCATATACGTATTTGACAGGAGATGTTTGATTGTTTTGGTTAATAGAAAAGGGGTAGACCATAAGCTTCTGTTTGTTATTTAGTACTCTCTCTAATTACAAATTGTAATGACTATTGTAATTTGATACTAACCGTCATCGTCGTCATCATCCACATCTGATCTTGACCCTGTCTTGTTGTCACCTTGACCTTGTTGTCTGTGAGCAGCCTCGGTCTGGTTCCAGTGTATCAGGACCCTGTGGTTGTCTGGTATAGGGGCCGGGCCCAGTGTCCCGGGGTACGGGGCTTGTGTCGGCGGCATTCCGTAGCTACCGTCATACGCTCCTGGAATTAGAATCAATCGATACTTTTAAACAAAAACCTCGTAACTGCAGCTTGTTTAAGCTGCAGTTACGGGGGATTGTTGAGAAGCATATATTTTATTAAAATTTCCTTTCTTTTGCCATTAAGATTTCTCAAACAAGACTTGCTCCCCAGCAGAAAAGGTTTGGGAAAATATTGGGACAAAAGAGGAAATTGCTGGTGATCAGCAATTTCCTCCTTTTGCCTCAATACTTTTTATGCTATATTTTCCACAAATCCTATCGTTATTAACACCTATTTTGTCCTTTGTAACTGCTTTCAAGTTTGACAACCCCAAATGAACCCCAAATTTACTGTTCCAAAATAATTCCTGGTCCGAAAGTTTCTAAAGAAATTGGTTCTTTAATGACAATCCTTTGATTCTATTTTTATCGACGTCTATTTTTGCGGCCTTCATCTTAAACAGTCAAATTATAAATGGCAAATTATTCATTTAATTCTTTAACAAAACTTCTTGTCAAGCTACATTAAAATAGATGCAATTTCGACTTAAAAAATCTACCATGCAATCTATACATTTTAACAATATCAATGAATGAATAAGAAACAAAAAGTATTTCGAGACAAATATTGAATATAAGTATAATTAAATTTTGCAAATATTTCAGTTTATCGTTTATGCTATAAAAGAAAAATATCATAAAAACGACTTCTTCATGATGTAAAATATTAGCTATGTAAAACAAAAAAGTTGAATGGAAATATTTGAAATTGAAACTTACCAAAATTGTATCCTCTCCGTAAGCTATCCACTTCAATCATTGTTTCATATATATTTCTTTACACAAAATAAAACATAATATTGCAAAATAACAAAATATTTAACAAAAATCCTTCGAATGAATTCCACTAATTCACTTTGATAATTCACAGTATATTTGATGAAAATCTAGATTTTTTTCTTATTTATATCCAACTTCACATTAAAGTCGACACTTTATGCAATTTGAGCAATCCTTTTCAAGTGGCATGATTATAATTGTCAACATTTTAATCACCCCATAAAATTGTTTGTAAAGAGTAGAATTGTCATTAATGACAATCATTTACTCTCCTTTAACAGGTAATTAGTCCACAATTATATGTTTAAATGACTTTTCTGTTGGTGAGAGTTTATCACACGTCGAGTTCCGATACCTGTATGGCGGGAAATGCCACGAGACGTGGACACGAGGAATCCTGGGTAGTTTGTTTACACCGCCATCTTGATGTTATCACCTTATGTACAAACTGTTATAACCGCCTTTAATAACTACAAACAATTTGAGACTTTGACTGAGAATAGAAGAAAGAAGACACTTCTCAAGAATTTTATGAATTCTGACATTTAAAACATGACGTTTATCACCAAAATTAGTAAAGTAAAATTGGCATCAAATCCATGGATGTAGGGAATGGCTGCATTATCAGGCATTTTTGTTTTTAATTCTTTATTCAAAATGACCAAACGCATTTCATTCAGTGTTAAAAATGATATGTAAAAAAATACAACACAGTAAGATTTTTTCTTTTATTTCCCAGACGACAACATGTAGACCTAATGGTGATCCTTATTCATAGCTGCTGCAGATGACAAATTCAATGTTGGTAAAAATATGATTTGTTGGCTGAATAGCACAGAATATACTAAAAACAGGAACAAAATTATTTTCTGTGCCATCAATGCCGTTTTGTAATTAAGGGCACTAAAAAATAAAGCATAGCCTAATTATTTGTTCGAGAAAGAATTTTAAGACCTGTGTTGGTGTCGATTATTTAGTCTACTGTCTGAACATCTGAAGATTGATGTTTCGCCTGCTTTCAAAAGAGTATTTCCTTCATAGTTGGAATTTATAGCAGCCAGTGTATGAACTTGACGACTGATAAAAAACATAGGGCGATGGGGGCGGGGGGGGGGGTAATGATAAAAGATATCAGATCAGAATTTCGCCTTCTAGAAATTGTGTTCAGGATTGTTCGTAGGGGTTTGTAAGAATTTCAAAACGTAGATTATCGTGTACACGTTGAATTCCGTTTTGAGAAGAAGTTGTGAAAATTATGAAATTCTTATATTTCATATTTTGTCGTTACGTTTACCTTTCTTTTCAATTTCACCTATTGACATATGCTGTACAAAATCTTTATCCGATTTAAGTGGCTCAGAAAGGAAAGTTGGCCCGTTAAGTCGTTATCGACTTAACTGCGAACACTTTTGTACTAATCCCCATTCAAATTGAAAATTGTTAACAAAACACTAGTATCAATATTTTGACACAATTAGCCGCCGAGATTTTTGTAGCCCTGATATAGGTATAATAAAGAGGGAAATTCTGATACAAAAGTGTCGAAAAATGTACTGAAAAAATAGCACCTACACATGTATTCTACCCTCGGTTCGGATGACCCATTGCCACGTAATGGCGACTTTTGACGTCTCATGAGATAAAAGCTTGAGACGTCATTGTGGAAAACGAAGACGCTTATGTCAAGCAATTTCTTACGTTAACTTAGTTCCCTGGACCGAATGTAAGCTTTCAGCTTCTGTTGGTCCTTCTGTATATCTTCGTCCTGCACTGTTTGTTTGAGTTCGTTTCTTTTGTTTTTTTACAAAGAAAGACAAATAAATGTAAAAAAATCATTCGCTTGAAATTACCATCTACATCATACTTGCACTAAACAAATGTACCTTGTATTTCCATTAACCATTCGTCAACCAACAAAATGTTCGACCAGTCAAAATTTGAATGAGGTGCAAACGACAAAATAAGTGTTGCTTTATCAATGATTTGTACTTTATAACAAGATTTTAAAGAAAACGAGGCAAGGCATATCAGTATTTTCGTCTTTGCCACAAATGCTTTCGAAATGCCTACATAAGAATAGAAAACAAAGCCATGCGTTATTTAGGAAATAGTTCTTTGAGACCGGTTTCAGATTGTTATGAACCCATGGATTTGACGTCTCATTTTGGAACTTAAGGTTAAGGGTTAGAGATTATTTTGTCCACAATTGTTAATTACAATTTAGCCCAGATTATTGTTGTCGTGTGAAATATGCTCCAATACAAACACTATTGATATAATCTGAAAATATTTTGTAATCCTTTACTAGAAAAACACCTATTTTTGTAAATGAAATGTTTTGAAATACAGCAGCTCGCATATAGAAAGTGGAAAAGGGTCAAGAATAAAAGAGAATAGTATTATTATTCTATTTTTATTCATTTATTTTGCTACTAACGACGTAGCAGAATCGCATGAAGTTGAATTTTGGCATCATCATTGGGTCATACAGACGAAGCTCCTTGTGGAACGTCATTCTGTATACTGGGAGGGGAGGGGGCAGAGGTGGTGCCGTGGACTTGAAACACAGGGGTCGCTGGTTCGATCCCCCGCTTCTCCAGTCTTTCAGGTGAGACTTTAAACCGAGTCCCCGTCTCCATATTACCCTAGCTGTTGAGTGGGACGTTAAACTCCAATCCCTTACTTTTGTATGCAGGTCCACTGTTCAGTAAGCACAAACTATGGCGGTTAAACCATTACAATCATTTAGACTTGATCAGTTAAAGATGTTGCAGACGACAATAACAATTACAAATGAACGAAATTTACATTCTTTAATTATCGTGGTAGAAAACATTGTGGAAAATGAAGAAATTTCAGGTCACAAGCAATTTCTTCATTTTCCATAATGTTTTTCCCAAAGCCTAGATATCTTGCGGGGGCGTCAAAAGACATCATTATGTGGGAATGGGGGTTAAAGTATTAAAATCAGCAAGGATTGTGCAGTCTTGTAAGACGATAAACAAATGAGCCAAGATCTGGGAAAAGGTTTCCCATATGGCTTTTGAGCCCAACATATTTTAAAAGGTATCCAACCCCTCATTAGCACCAAAGACCCAGATGCGAAATTTGAAAAGTGTCAGTAATTCCTTAACTGTGTTACATTTCCATCCCAAATATAAAAATAAGCATTTTGTACGGTTTAGAATATTGAATTCATGCATACTTATGGAAATTTTTGACAAAAATGTTCAAAATTACCCCCTTGCACATGCATATAGAGTAAAATGATATTTGTAAATTATTTTCTTCTTGAAGCATAATCTTGAAATCCGGCACCGTGAATCAAATTATGTGAATTGTATTTATAAGAGTGTGTAATTTGATGCATTTCGTGTGGCCAGAAAGTGGTGTTTTTCATTATGGGTCTTCTACCTTAAATCTGCAGCAAGTTGCAAGAATTCGTTGAACGGGTTCCATGCTGGTATCAAATGCTATAAAAGTCCCTTTTCAATATTCTGATTCTTTATCTTGCTTTGATTTGAATCGGTCAAAAATTGTGTTGTGTAGGCGAGGATTGGAGGCTTCGCAGCCAAACGAGGTGAGAACAGAATAAACAGCGACATTTCTAGCGTGATTATTCGTAGAATAAAGGGGGGGGGGGGTATTCTAGTCACCGGGTGTCGGCGACGGCGTAATGCTTTGGTTGTGCAAGTTTGTCAAATCTGTGTTTCTACTAATGCTATTGCTCTGAAACTTTGCACATGCCTCTATGATCATAATATCAGCCTCTAAGCAAACGTCACTCTAACATGTAATTTAGTGGATTTTTTTACCCTTTTGGACTTTGTTAAGTTTTTACGTGCAACTTTCATATACTCTACATTATATTATCTTGTATGTAAGATACATGTATGTATAGATCTACATTTTCAAGACCAAAATGAACATAGAAATATAATTGGACGTTTAAGATGTTTGATTTCTACTTTTTAATAAAATATTTTTGGAGAATATCGTAATGGCTTAAGAAGGCATAAAATACATTTTGAGAGTTTATCCATAATCCCAGAGCAAATCTAGTTGTGATCATACTTAAGCTTTAAGTGTCATATATTATCTATTCAAGATTCAGTCTGAACGAGGTTTTATATACAGAAGGATCAGATTGGATTAAAATCTATCATTTATTTGATCCCTCATTTGTCCGGGCTCAAACTTACAAATCCCATATACACGCCATTGATAACGCATCATGTGTTTGTGAAACACTCGATCTTTGATTCTGAACTCTTCAAACTATTATCCTTGTTGTTTTTAAAGCGTGCCTCTCAATTGAGAGGTCCCAGATTCGATCACCGACCGCGATATCATAGATATCCTTTCTGATAAAATTATCTCCCATCAATGCTTTGATAATCGTTAACCTATGTTGGCGCGCACCCGGAGGCTCGGTCAGGATGCTGTGGTAGTATTGAAATGAGAAACGACAGGAATCCACTGTTAGGTGCTCCAGCTGTCGCGATATGACCATAGCAGTTGAAAGAGGCGTTAAACTCTAATCGATGAATAAAGCGCGATGTTGGCTCAAATCAATTGACAATATTACCGTAGTTACAGTGCTGAGTTGTTGCCCCTTTTGGCATACCAAAGGATGTGCCTACATACTTTATAACAAGTGTACTTTATGCACGAAATTCTTTCGGACAGACGGACAGTGGTAATAAAAAAGATACCCCGTTCATCCAATGACATCGTGGTTACACATATCTTGAATTACTATATACCAACGGCATGTATGTGAAACAGGAATGAATTCTTGTTAAGTGCAATCATTTTTGTTTCTATTTTCAAAGGGGGTGTCTCAAATCTGCCCACGCATGAATTTTCTTTTAATTCTGCATGGTGATAAAGGATCATATACAAGCTATGAAAATGCATTTAGTTTCTTAGATAATCCAAACTGGATTCCAAAAAGCCACCTTGACTTATTCCCACTATGACATGAAACATGGTCCCTTTTTCATGTGTCGCAAAACTTTAGTTTTGTGTATTTTCAAGATCTGTCAATTGAATTTGATCCGAGACACATAAGGCATTACATTCATACCAGAAAAGGTATTTGAGGAAATTATTATGAATGTTTTTTATTGAATTAATCATGAAAAAATGCATATTTTTCAGCAAAATTTTGGAAAAGAGTAAAATTGAATTCCAAAGTTAAGTATGTTGGAGTCTTTGTCAAGATTCCATATCATCACAAAAACATGCTACATATTTCCTCTTACTTTGAGCCAAATTATATAGAAATCCAAAACCGGTAACAATGTCATATAATGCATATTATTGATGAAGGTGATATTTTGGTCCAAAACGTGTATTCAGTAAAAAATTGATTGTGCTCCTAAAAACATTTTTATATTCAGTAAAATCAACTGTAGCATACAGTACAAACCTACAGCAATATTCATGCCCAAAAAACTCATTGGAAAAAGCATAGAATTAATATAGATATTACTTATATTTACAAAATTACATGTATGGAAGCCAATATAGGCATACATATACACATTGCAAGTTTTCTTTACTATTTGGTCACATTGTCTATGCACCATTTTTAGTGAGACTATGACATGCAATAAATGTCAAGCCAAATGTTATGACATTGAAAAGACGCTTAGAACCGGTACGGTAAAGCATCAAAAGGTGCCCTTCCGGGTAACCAATACATAACCAAATATTTTTGCTCTAAGCGCCCCTAATGAACTAACATGATATGGAAGGCCCCCTATGATTCAGTAAAAGACTGTTACAGCATTATGTCTTTTCAGTTACACAGTTGAAAATGTGCTTGTTTATTTCAAAACGTGGCCCTATTGGGATAAAACAGGGTGCAATTATTTTCTCAAATTATTTTTCTGACCATAGCTTAACCTGTATTGATACACAATTTATACACATTTCAATGATGTCATATGATTAACATGTTGTTTAGCCATCAATAGCCCTTAAAAGTCACATGGGAGCTGGATTATCTGTTTCTTATGCATCACAACAATATTTTCACTTTTGCACGATTGTCAAATGCCATCAGAGAAATCGGTGCTTTTTCTTATTTGCTTTCTCATGTTTCAAAAGATCTATAAATAACTCTTGCTGTTAGCTTTCATGAATCACGGCTGACTTGAATTATTTAAAATTATTTTTATAGAAAATTTCCTCTCTTTTGTGTAAAGTAGGTACACCTGGGACAAGATCTAATGTGACCCTGGACAAAAATATTGTGACCAACTTTGAAGTCTACCCCTTTGCAAACTTACATACAAAATTTAAAACCTCATGACTGTGTAAAGATTTACGAAAAGAGCCTATTTTTATTATATGAAATGTTTCCCCTTTTATGCTGCCACAGCAACAAAAGTTTATGACAAAAAGAAATTCTAATACACAGAGTTGTACTCCTTTAACCCAAGGATACTTTTTATCAAGTTTCAAAAAGATTTACATATTAGATTGGGAGAAAAAAGAATTTTTGAGAAAATGCCAACAGACAGACAGACACACGGACAGATGACAGGAAATAACCGAAAAAAATGCCTTGCATCTTGATTTATCCTAAGGCAAACTAAAATAACCAAAAAAAAAATAAACAAAACATTTGAAAAAAGTCATTTTAAAAAAAATCTTAATTTTGTCCATTCTTGGAAATGTGCACTATTCAGGGGCAAATTCCAAAAGCAACATTTTACCGGTTTTATTTTTTCTCGATATTTCACGATAATCATCAGTATATTTGTGCGCAACTTTTACATGATTTTCAAATCTTGACAAAAACTGGAACAAAGAAAAAATTTGAACAGAATTTGCTTAAAATGTTTAAAAACAATGAATTTTTGGGTTACCCCCTTACATCAGTTGATATAGAACATTTTTTTGTATATAATTATATATATTTTTGTTTCATACAGGATCACGGACTACTGGGCATTATTTTTAGAATAAATTACGCGATGAAACTAACAACCAGAACGCTTGCACGCTGTTTTAATCAGGGTACCCTCTTTTTTCATGGTGAAAACTTAAGATTCCGAGAAAATTGTTTTCTGGAATGTGCGATTTGAAACATTTCATGAATATGAACCGTTATCTAGTGTACTAACTTCGCGCCAAATTTCATTTAATTCCGAGCGTGGGCAGACTCCCATGTTATTTTTCCTATTCGTGAGACACCCCCTTTCATCTCCTTCTACTTACAGCAGAGCTACAGATAAGAGGGAGGGGTGTTGGAGACATTCCACCTTTGTCAGGCCCGTAGGAACAGGGGAGGGGGGCTGGGGGTAGCCCCCAAAGTAGTCAAGAAATGCCGAATTTTCTTAATTTTACACTAAAAATTTTGGAAAAATCCAAATTAGCCCCCCCCCAATATTCAGGACAGGAGCTTTAGCCCCCCCCCCATATGAAATTGCTTCATACGGACCTGTTTGTCATTTCAACTCCAAACCATATATTGTTGGTACTCATTGGAATCGTCTCATCGAGACGATTCCAATGAGTACCCACAACATAGGGTTTCCTGAACAATAAAATGAAATATTCCATTTTGAAAATCCACCACCCTTCTTATTTGTAGCTCTGTTAGGCCTACGAGAGATATACCACTTCAAAAAGGGTGATCATGAACAAGTGTTATTTGTTTATCAGTGTAGCGACGACAGTCCATTTCCTCTCCGTGAGTCTACTGTTTGATTTGTTGGTCTATCTTAATTAAAGTGATACTACAGCAAGAGTTTCCCATAACTATTCAACAACCACCGTTTGATAAATATCATGACTCACGCGGCGTTCATGGAGTCACAGACGCGACAAAAATGTTGACCTTCCTTCTGAAAAGCGTTGAATTAGGTTTGGTTTTAACATAATTATTTAATTCACATCGATTGAGACGAAAGCCAGAAGGTCATTTTCCCCTCTCGATTCTGCTTCCTTGAAAATATACCAGTTTCGCGCCGAATGTGTGGGTCAATTAGTAGCCAAGATCAACCCGCATTACTGGGGATCAAACACATTTAGGTTTATAAAGCAATAAAAATATATACAAATGTAGAAAGCGATGTCTACGTTGAAAAATCTAAAACGTAGAAATTAGCATCGACTGTAGAGTAAATTGTAAAGAAAAAGATCATACGTTTACTTTGATAGAGCTCAGTGGCGGATCTAGAGGGGGTTCGGGGGGTTCAAACGAACCCCCTCTGTGGCCTGATTATTTCATTTTCATGCAGAAATTCAGTCAAAATTGTGTAAAAACAGGAAAACGAACCCCCCTATCTGTATATTCGAACCCCCCTCACAGAAATCCTGGATCCGCCGCTGGAGCTCACATATTCAGATGGGTAAAATCAGAGATTAGCAATGAAATCGGTGATCAGTTTACTTGTATAAAAGAAATAAATGAAGCAAAATCCCATAGAAATGGAATGACAAACTCTCCGAAACTCATATGTATACATACATCTAATGAAATAAAATTTTGGTTGAATCGCGTTTGTCAAGCATGTACACAACCAAAAAAATATACATACATCTTCCGGCGAATATTTTTTTACAGGGAAATAACAAACAAATTGAACAATATGCCTATAAGCAATTTAAGCTTTTAATAGTAATGGAAGACGAGTAAACGATTTTTCTTTTCTAATTCTAGATATGATTATTCTGTTGCTTAATAAAGAGTTACATGAAATAGACAAATTGCGATAAGTGAATATTCAAATATTCACTTATCGATCGCAATTTGCCCATTTCTTTTAACTTTTAATGTTAAAGCAGACAATAATTCATACAATTGACACGGCGTATTTGAATTCCATGACCCTCTTGAGACGATGATGACCGGGGCCGACTGCGTTTTCTATAGACGGTAACGCACCGTTGCTCGGACACCACCAAGTTCGGATAGTATTCACTAACCACAAAATGTCTGCACCTGATTTAGTACGGAGATAGGAGAGTCCGCTGGTATTTCACGACGGAGATCAGTCATTCAAACATTCTCAAAGATTTTTCAAAAACCGCAATGACTACACTTGACGAATATATAGAATTATTATCGTTCGAAAAAATTCACTTGTCACTCCAAATGATTCGTCAACAAGTACATAAGCATTTAATTCTTTTGTCCTAATGATTGCAAAATTCAAATATATGTCACTAGTCACAAGCAATTTCTTCATTTTACACAATGTTTTTAGAAGCCTTTATAGCGTGGGCCGTCAATGTGTGCATTTGTGTGGTTATGTAATAGGCTATGCAAAATATAAATTTGTGTCAAAGGCTAGAATAACGGAGGTTAAAAACCACCAACATCTATGGGCTAAATTCGTTATACCCCACCATGTTGCGGTTTTTGGAACGACATTTTATCATGATCAACACAGTTTATTTCCTTCTTTATATGGCTTCCCACATAGCAACAATACAAGCTGGGATTTGAAAAAATAAGAATAAATAACGGAACGTTGAAGTATTTGAGACTACCATAATATATCTAGATTAACTTATAGGCTAAGTTATAGCATTTTAATCTCTTACAAATCATGTTAATAACGGAAAAGTGGTAAGAGGATATCATGGAACTTGATCAGATTGCTAGTATGTTCCGATGGATCTAGATAGATGCATGTTGGTTTCAACTTCCATTAAGGTCGGCTAAATCATTATACTATCCACGTCCCTACTTAGGACATTATTATTACAGGTTTAATGTATTAAACGAGCTTATTTTCATAAATTAATGTTATATTGTGAGAAAACAAATCCATACTTTTCTCGTGTAGGGGAGACCGGGGCAAAGTGTTACATTTTTTTTTTCCATTTATCAAAATTTTGATAATATCATATACCCTGCAGTCGTGTAAACCATAAAATCTAAAAATGTATAAAATTCCGAACAAATATGAGTTTTTGCAACATAATTTGCTTTTTTATTGATAAGTTAGAAAGAAAACAAAAATGGTGAAGAATGTAACACTTTGCCCCGGGCATCGGGGCAAGGTGTTACACAAAATACAATGCCCGGGGCAAGCGGCTTATAATGTTACTTTTTTCTTTCTACGATTATCACTTATTATATATAGGATAGGGACATAAATCTGAGGCTAAAAGGAAACAAATACAACCCATCAGTATTGCAGAAACAAGCATCCGAGATAACTCTATTTTTCAAAATTTCGGAAAATTGCTTTTTTGGTCCCAAAAAGTGAAATTCGCGATTCTAGAACTCCTATAAAGACCAATCTAGCCATAAAAATCAGACAATGTAATAAATCGGCATAGAATTTATTACAAAGTGGAATTATCGTGGCAGAAAATATGATAGAGCTGAAAAATCAAATGTACCACTTGACTTTGCTCCGGTCTCTCCTATCTCACAATGCCCATCTTGATTCCTTGAAAAAATCTAATTCGAAACCTTTGAATAATACGATTATACGAATAAAACTTTCACATGCGACCGCAAAGGCTTTTTTATGCTTTTGAGTATGCAATGGCTCTCAATTTTGAACATTTTAAAACTTTGCCATTTTGTAATGGGCTTAACTACGGTGAAAGGTATAATCACCCTGGTGTTTGCTCAAATACTCACAGAAGTAATGGATGCTACTTTGAACAAAGTTGTTAAGCCGGTAACTGCGGTATAACTTGAATGGAGCTGATTGGCTAAGTATAAATACAAACAAGTTAACTTGACTTTCACCTTTTCCCTAACAAGTACAGGTTTGGACGTCACCCGAAGGAAAGGCTTGGGAAAACATTGAGACAAAAGAAGAAAATGCTGATAATCAGCATTTTCTCCTTTTGTCTCAATATTTTCTGTGCTATTTTACACACAAATATGATCTATAAATACATCTATCTAGTCGGATATAGCAGCTTTCAAATTGAAATAATGGAAAACTGTGTCGCTTGGGAAAGTGTTAACTTGACTTTAAAATATTATTTAAACAACGCACCTATAACATAACATAACACCTTCCTGCTCAGTTATGGTATATTATCTCAAACCAATGTGAGTTTTCTCTTTAAACCTTTTCCAAACCGAATTCGCATTTGGACTAGTCCAATAGACCTGATATGAGTTTCAGGGGACAAAATTAGTTTTACTTCGTGTTTTGACAGAACGTGTAAAAATTCTGGATTCTTCATTTTCTTACTTTTTTCCCTGGGTGCGTTCCATTGGCTGTTTCGAGTGTCCTGAACAGTCCGGTACTCAATGGAATGACACAGAACAATGTTCGGAACATGTTCTGCTTGTTCCCGGAGAAAAGGTGGTGCAAGCAGAACAGTGACGTCACTAGCATGGTTACTTTCGATTTCAACTGTGGCGTGTTGAAATAAATTAACGTTTCTAATCAAACCGTATAATAAAAATCATTTTTTTTTTCATCAAATATTGGTAAATTATCCATTCTAAGTCCATAAATGACAAATAAACGACAATCAGCAGGTGGTCAAGGTTTATTTTTAGATCGGCCTGCGGAGTTTTGTCTGAGTTTTAGACAATCCCCACGTGTTCTGTTCCGGGAGCATTCCGTTTGGCATGAGTTGGACAGAACATTTAGAACAGTAACGGACAGCCCAATGGAATGCACCCCCTATGATTATCCAAAGTCCTTTTGGTGCAAAACATGACTTGTTTGGGAAGATAAGATGGAGGGAAACTAATTCCACGAGGAATAAATGAGTAGTTTTTTTTCGAAATGTTCGAACAAACGATTGTCGCTGGAAATTACAAACTGCACAAAATGTTGCTATGATTCCACAAATCAGTCAAATTAAAAAAAAAAACTTTCTGGTGCAGAAATGTTGTCGAAACAGGCTAAAATAAAACTCATTCAATATCTTAGGTCACCAACATTGTGTCCGATTTGTGTCTTGATTGGTCAATATTTAGGCCTATAGTGAAATAAAAGTCGAAAATGGATATTTTGTCACATTCAGGGGCAAATAACTCATAACGTTCCAGTCCAATCAAGCTGAAATTTTTAATAATTCGAGACATAGGCCTTATGATCACCAACATTGTGCCCAAGATTTGTACTGATTGACCTAGATCTATATTTGCGGCTGTTAGAGTGAAAAGTAAGTCGAAAACGGCCATTTTGACCAATTTAGGGGCAGGTAACTTAGGACTTTCTAGTCCGATCATCTGAGATCTTATGAACTCAGACTAAGAAAACAGATCCGACAACTTACAATAGTCCCAGCCGAATTTGACAGTGACGTAGGCTAATGTTTACTGCTACAAAACCAATCAATTCGTCTGATTTGCACCGTTACAAATACGAACAGAGTTGATTGGTTGTCAAGTAGTAATCATTAGCCTACGTCACGGTCATTTTCGGCCGGTACTATTGTACAATGACCAACTTGTTTTGACAAAGTTTGGTCAAGATTGGCCAATATTTGTGGTTGCTAGAGTGTAAACAAAAACAGACAGGCAGATGGACGATGGACAAAAAACGATCAAAACAGCACTTCGTGCTCAGGTATAGCGGACGAGAATTGACCTGGCAGAGCATTCCATTCGATTAGCATGGGCTGCTCTGCCAGGTCATTTCTCGTGAGGTATAAGCTAATACAAGGGACATATTCAAGGCTGCGTAGATATCAAAATAAGATGTGTTAGAGTTCTAATTTTAGATGTGTGTCAAAGTTGTCCACGATAAGAGCGTGTGTGTACAAACACAGGGCTTAAATTGATAATAATTTGTCCTAGATCATACACATACGAAGTAATGGAATCGTTTGTCAGACTATTCGGGAGACTGAGGACGAACATAGTCGGTATGATCCATCTATCCGGGACCCCCGGGAGCCCGATGTATGGCGGCTCGGTGAAACAACTCGTCGACAGAGCGGTAAGTCTACACATTAAGGTAGAATACCCGTAATGTTGCCATTTTGAGATTCGTTAAACATCGGCTTTTTTTCGAGCGCCTTCGTTAGTTACGTATCCGAACTTATTCGGGTGCGGTCGTAAACATTTGGCGGTGGAAAGTTCCACCGCCGAATGTTTTCGACGTCCCCCGAATAATTCCGACATCGCGAGAATCTTATTAGGGGTATTCTACCTTAAAGTTTCGTGTCAGCTTATTTATTGCACGGCCCTCATGCCGTGCATATTTTGATGATTTTGGGAATGTCACTGTGTGTCGGAAATGAACGAATATCATCCTTTCAGTTCTCAAAATATTGTCATCTTCATTATAAACGGTAATTTTCTTTTGGGAGTCAAAGATATTTCCATTTGTAAGAATGTGTTTATCACAAAATTATTCTAAATGGTCATTCTGCTGAAATATTTTAGTTTGTATTCTGCTTCTCGAAAATGAAAATCCTTTCAAGTGTGTGTATTTCCTTAACATAAATCACTTAGACAGGTATGAGGGGCGGTCAGAATGTACCCCGTTTATGTTGTAACCAATTGGTTTTGTACTTCGTTTCGAAGGAATTGCCAATGGAGAACAAGTTTAATAATTTTGTTTATTTAATTAACCCTTTCCCAAACAAGACCTGGTTTTGACGTCCTGAATAGAATAGGCTTGGTAAAACATTGAAACAAAAGAAGAAACTGCTGATAACCAGCAGTTCCTCCTTTTGTCTCAATATTTTCTGTGCCATATTTTAAACAAATCACGTCTTTAATATCATCATTTTTGTCGTCTGCAGCAGCTTTCAAATTGGATCACCCTAAATTTTGGCGTTTGGGAAAGGGTCAATTAAAGATTTTACCACCTAATCAAGTAGAAGCAGGTGTTACATAGGCTGAGATCAGATTGCATTGCAGTGTGGATTGATCTTAGTCTACACTGCAGTCTACCACAGCTTTGGTCACACCATGAACTTCATGAGAAGCATTAAACTTTGTTTTTGTCGTCTGCATCAATTTTTGGAATAAGAACAGTAAATAAAATTCCGTTGTCTTAGAAAGGTTAAAATAAAAGTGTTATGGTTTAACCAGGTGACCTAGGGTGAGACGGGGTCATTCCATATCATTCTGGAATCGCTCGTGTAGGACATATGTGTTTTAACTCAAACAAAACCTAGTTTCCATGTCCCTTGACAAACAAAAAAAATCTAGATTGCTCCATTTGCTGCAGATGACAAATGGATATTAATATGTGTGTGTCGGTTACGCAACTGTGCCTTATTTTTTACCCCCGACCCTAATTTTAGCAATTTTGGGGGGGGATTTCCTAGGGATTTCCCTGTTCCGCTTTTTTGTTTCCCTATCTGTCCCAAATAAAAAATAAATGAAAACATACCACCTACCGTCCCTATTTTATGGAAGCACTGAAGGGCAATTTTGACTTGCGACTAATGATTTAGGACTTCGGACTTGTGACTTGTGAGTTTTGAGTTATGACTTGGACAATTTGGCTAGGAGCAACACTGTTGTAAGTATGTACGAATTCCACATGCCAATACAATATTGTTGCAGTTTCTTCTGGATGTCGCTTAACGACAGAAAAGTCGTGCATTTTCATGTGTCAACATTCTCATGCTCGCCCATTCTAATGGCACCTTCGAACGTTTATAATACGTTTGGAACCGTATCAGTAATAGTTAAGCAATTCACCTAAAATATCCAATTTCTGTTATTTTTAAAAGCAGAATTACCTTTTTCAATGCTAAAAAGTACAGTTTGAAACTAGTACACAACTAGCATTTTTTGATATTTACGAGAAACTAAACCGAGATAAGAGCACATCGTTGGTTTATTTTTAGCCACTTTTATTCTATTTTTAGAGTTACGATACTTTTTTTCTTACGTTCAAAATTTTCTTACGATCGTTTTGTAAAACGCACTTACGAATTTGCTTACATGTACATGTGGGAAGAGGAGCAAAGTTGGGATGCATTTTTGCTTAGAAAAACTCCAATGGCATCGGTTGGATTTGAACGTCCTAGGACCCTTTGATTCCAACGCCCGAGTTCTACCACCAGACCAATGCGCACAAATTAGAAACAATGAAATGCTTATTATACATGCATATTGCCACAGTGTCAATATACTCCACTGTTTTGCGTTAAGAGTACATTTTCTCTGTGGCAAAGCATCAAGCGGCTAAGTTCCAATGACCTTGACAAGGTCGGATGACCAGGACCATTCTTTGTAAATTTCACACTTAAACCCCATTTCGTAAAGGAGTGGTTGCTTTGAAAAAATGTAGACTTTAGACCTGTGCTTAATTTTCTTTGGTAGGAATAATTTTAAGCAGCTGATCACCATGTAGAAATACTATGGTTTGGGGTTAGAGCCAGAGATAAAGTTAGTGTGTAGGTTGAGTTAGTGTTATTTGTCAAAAATCTCATGGGCGAGCATGAAAATTTTGAAACATGAAAATGCACGACTTTTCTGTCATTAAGCGACATCCAGAAGAAACTGCAATTTTGACTCGCGACTAATGATTTAGGACTTCGGACTTGTAACTTGTGAGTTATGAGTTATGGAAGCACTGGGGGCAATTTTGACTTACTACTAATGATTTAGGACCTCAGACTTGTAACTTGTGAGTTTTGAGTAATGACTTGTGAGCTTTGAGTTATGACTTGTGAGTTTTGAGCATGAGAATTCTGACACAGTTCAAATGCACGACTTTTCGGTCATTTAGCGACATCCATGTCAGAGCTATTGCAAAACCGTTGTATTGGCATGTGGAATTCGTATATACTTACGGCAGTGTTGCATATAGTGGCCCAAATGCACCAGTCATAACTCGTAACTCACAAGTTACAAGTCCGAAGTCCTAAATCATTAGTCGCAAGTCAAAATTGCCCTCCAGTGCTTCCATGTAACCTGAAACACACATATTTTAGGCCTTGAAAAAGATGGGACTCATCTAGGCCTACTAAAGGAAAGAAAATCTTAGGCATTGTTTGGGAAATGAAAATATTTCAAGAAAAGATTGAAAGAAAAGAAGATTCATTTATTCACATCAGCTTTCCTAAAATTGAACCAGTCTAAAGATTCGCCTTTCCTTTCACAATTTTACCAGCAAAGATTGTGCTGTGACAACACACAAGCAAAAACAACCTCACTTAGAATCTTGCAGGAACAAGTACTTCAGAATAATTTCAATATGAATCACAATTTTCAAATCTTGAACTGGTTAATTAAGTAGAATTTAATGAGGAAAACAGTTAGTTTACGAATTCACCAACCCTTTAAATGAAACCGGGGTTCTAGGCATTGAACGGAGATAGAGAAGACACATGAGTATCAATCACAATTTGATTTGCATACAATCTTACCAAGAAAATATTGAGGCAAAGGGGGAAAATCTGGTTGTCAGCAAATATCTTCTATTGTCTATTAGGAAGCTATTTTTAATGTTCTTGAATTGAATTTCGTCACGGGAAAATGGACCTTGATGCAAAAAGTGTTTTTTCTTTAATTTCTTTAAAAAGGGTCCAATATGCTAGACTTCAGGATTCATGGACAGTCAGAGTTTAAGTGATTTTTTAGCGACAACCTACATTGTTTCGAAATGTGCGTCAATGTCCGACTGCACTACATTTTGTATTTTGATTTGTACCTAGAGTACTATTAAAACACGTTTTATCTTGAAACTGTCTGTCTGCTGTAAACAACAATGAAATAATGAACTTGGAATCTTTCTAGCCTGTTTTACAAAATTCCACTGTAAGGGGCTTTTCCTCTAATTTTGCCGACGCCCGACTGTATAGTTTTGACGCATACATTTTACCTAAACCATTTATATATGTTATATGTTGAAAAACGGTACTGTATTTACTTTTCAGATTTCTTGCTTAATGCGTTTATGATATCGTTATGCAACATGATAATAAATAATGGTAAACATTTTAGCCATTTGTACGAAATTCCGCTCTTCAGATGGATTTTTCCCGAAATGTGCAGGCGAAAGATGAGAGTTCGTCATCTATTTCTGCAATATTGTTCCGTAACATTTTGTTTATATATATTACATTTGAAAATCACTATCCATCGACGAAATTCTTAATTGTTTTTAGCGCTTAGAATGTCTTATTAAAACGCCATTTGTGTATTCTAGGGCATCAGAAAATTAATTTTAAAACGTGCGAGGTGCCTATGTTGACATCATGGCTGTTACACATCACAGCGCGGTGTTACATCATGAACAACGATATAAATACCAGATTTAATCCAGAAATGGCTTCTAGTTTTGGGAGAGACAAAGTTTATGGTTGTAGGTAAAAGTTGAAAATCGTCTGGTTATACTTTAAGCAAAATATTAAAGTTTATGAGACCTTGGATCAACTCAATATTTAGCTCGATTGATAAAATGTATGCCCGTTTTAATGTGACATAATTGTTTCTTTTTTATCTAGTTTACACTCAAACCCACAAATATTGACGAATGAATGCATTTCTATGTTAATGATCATGACATTTTCTTGGTTCTTTTTGCTTGCTCGTAATCAAAAGCTCAGTAATGTGTATTTGAATTTACTTTCAACTTTGTTATAATTCTAGTTTATAAGAGGTGTCAATGATAACTTTATACCATTATGGTTCAGTAAGGTAAGGTTAACAATTTGAGACCATCATAGTCCCCTGTTACTGAGACATGTAATATCATCCAAGTCCCATCACATCATGGTATATTGATTTTGTATTTTAAACATCATATTTCCAGTCCCGATACATATGTTTCGTTAAAGAAAATGCTTGAGTATTTCCATTTTGTCAAACATGTGTGTATAAGACTTACGGTATAAATTTCATTTTTCTGTTTGTACGTTCAACGAAGGACAAGTCTTTCCGATACTCTTTTCTACACCACATTGAGATGTCGACTTTAACCTTGCGATGTACTTCACCATAGGCAACTGCGACATTTATGGACAGATTTGAAAAAAAAAAATCAAAGAATGCTGCTAGTCATCTTACATTGTCCTCTCTTTCCATTCTATATCAACTCATAACCACAATATTGAAAAATCAAAGCGCTGAAAGCGCTGAAGGCCTTGAAGAGTTTGAACACATGCAGATTATTGGTATGAGAAAGTTTAAATATTCTTTAACTTCAGCAATAATCAAAGCACCGAAAGAGCTGAAGGCCTGGAAAGTGTACGAAAAATAACAAAAGTAATATTTTAATCTTTTTTTTTTTATTTTTTTTTTTTTTTTATTTTTTATTTTTTTTTTAAGAAGCTTCGAACAAATTTGAACAGATGCAGATTTTTGGTATAAAACAAAAGTAAAATGAACAGAAATCATCTGTATGGTATGAAACAAAAGTAAAATGAACAGAAATCATCTGTACTGGATGGCCACTAGAATCATGGGGGGCAAATTATCAAGGATCAGGTAAGAAGGATTTCGATTGCAGATTTATCCATTTTATTTATTGCATGATCAATTCCTGTCCAAATTTTGTTAACAATAAATCTGCGACCAAAAGCGGTCTTAAGACCGTGAATAATTTGGGCCCTGCCCCCTGGTTAATAAATCATCGAAACACAATAGCATATTATCAGAACATTATATAAAAATAAGTGCATGTAGTTCTTTAAACCCTTTATCATTCCATTACCAAACGGCAAAATTTTAGACTTGTCCAAATTCAAAGATGTTGCAGACGACAATTTCAAGTAATTACTAAATATAATTTCACATTTTTTCACAATGTTTTTCAAACCCATTATCTCTAGGGGAGTCAAAAGCAGTCATTATGTGGGAATGGGTTAATAAATCTGTTATTATTTTGCTGCTGAAGCTAGAAGTTTTTGAAATTTCCCTTTATGGGCATTTTCTTTTGTTGAAACAGACATGTTTTGGTTAAATTTCAATTATAACATGCAAGTCAAAACATATAAGAGAACATGAAATATCATGGAAACACAATAGCAAATTATCTTGACATTATATAAAAGTATGAGAGCAAAACTAATTATATATACAAGAGGGCCATGATGGCCCTATATCGCTCACCTGAGTTTCCGATTCTACAGACAAGTATAGTCTGGTCTTGGATTGGATACAGTTTGGTAGGTCATTTATATAGACTAAGAAAAGATAAGAAAAGACAAGGACAGAGCAATGAACCCTGAGGGACGCCTAAGAGAACGGGTAGAGTAGTTCATGAGTGATCATCAATACCTACTCTTTGATAACGATTCTTTTAGAAGGATTATATCCATCTTGAGATCAGTGGAAGGACACCCAGCTTATTCAATTTGGATATCTAATTGCTGTGATCAACCTTCTTCTTCTTCCGGTTTAGGTCAGGGTTCTTCATAGAATGTATATTTGACCTACGATGGGATGAGACAATCACCTCTTCCATTGGTTATGTACAGCTAAAAGTCTATTAGTCAGCCATTATTTAGATAGGTGAAAACAAAAACTGTATCTTATGTCACAATCAGGAAATTCTAAGCCTAGTAATGAGAAGTATGTATTAAGCGTATAAAACCGGGTACCATAAGGAAAACAAAATGAGTCATCAACAACGGGTTATTTCGGGCACATCGGGTCTGATCGGACAGGCCGATAATCGAACTAGATTTATTTCAAATAATTATGTTTGCAGTTTTACGTAATTAATTTGGAACAATCTAAAATTTTGTTTGGAAAGGTTGTAGGTAAGATAAAATACAAATGAACGATCTAAGATATTTATTTGCATCAAGTATTTCATGAAAAAAAAAAAATAAAAAATATTCGCTGATGGCTGGGTTTGAACGTCGGCTCCCCGAGTTCTGATACCTCGACATTACCGCTCGACCACTGAACTTGCTAATCATATTGTGACATAATTAATATATAAAATCATTATTTTGTCCGGTTAGACCCGACGTATCAGTTTTCCTTCGGGTCAGATCGGACACCATTTTATTTCCAAAAATAACTAATATTTCTATCATCGACAGGTAAAAACCTCTCGAAAACCTTTTAATCTTCTTTTTAAACCAGACTTAAAAAGATTTAATCGCAATAATACATCGCCATAATCTTGTGTCTGCAGGGTTTCTATATTTAGATATTGCTTACGAACCTCTACGGAAATTTTGATTCTGGGAAAACCCACTAAACGTTGAGTATACACCCAAACACACTTTGAATTTTTAACCGTGACCTGTGTATGCATGAGAGCAAACAAAAGGTCACGTGGTCGTTTTACTATATAATTCATTGAGCGAGTCGTTATTTTCACGCGAGCATTTTTCAATTATTCTGCCTTAGTACTAGGAATATTTTATACAGACATTTACGTTAATTATTAGAGTTTTGAGTTACAGAAATATTTTTGCAACTTTGATTGAAAAAAAGAGATTTTTGGCTTGTAATCATTCGTACCCTGTCTCCATCGCCCGTTACCACCATGCAAGTTCAGGATGAGCTACTGCTTTTGAAAACCAGATAAAATCAATTTTACAGAAGCATTTGAGCTCCTTAGTAATGTCCAAGTGTGAGCGGTAATATTTTGCATGTGTTTGTGCTCTAGATTAGAACCAATAATGGACAGCTCACAGGATGTATTCCCTGCAGCCTCGGAGCGTGGACAATTATAAATAAACTTATGGCTGAAATATTGTTGAGAGGTGTTAAATTAAAAAAGAAATGAAAAGAAAAATGTTTTAAACCTTTACCAAACAAGAAATGTTAATGTTTTGATTGCCATGGGCGGATCCAGGATTTTTTCAGGGGGGGGGGGGGGGTCTAGCCCATAAGATGGAAGATGACTTTAAATTTGTGAATTGTGTAACGATACATGTATAGGCCTACTGTACTAACTTTGTATAGTCAAAATTTGATTGTCGGCCAATTCAAGGCGAAGTCCGAACCCCCTTCTAGATTCGCCCTTAACTGTGCTACAGAGATTGTTTCGAAAATCATTTCAAGAGACAATTTAATGAAATAGGCTACTTTTAATCAGCAGTTTCCCCCTTTGCTTCAACGTTTTCTATACTTCTATGTACACACCCAAGGGTGGATCCAGAATTTTTTCGGGGGGGGGGGGGGGTCCAAGCCTAATTGCCAGGGAGGCAGAGGTCCACGCCCAAATGATGACTTAAATATGTTAAATTATGACGCTTTGATTATAGAGTCAACATTCAATTTTCGGCTTATTCCAGGGGGCGGGGCGAACATCCCGACCCCCCCCCCCCCTCTAGATGGATCGCCCTTGCACGTACAAAATCCTACTTTCAAGATGCCCATTCTGTTGTCTGCAAGAGCTTCCAAATTGAATCAGGTGCCGTTTAGAAAAGGGTTTTAAAAGCCGCTGTCAAACTTGAAAAGTCTAAATAATTTGTTGTTTGGAAAATGGGCTTTAAGAGCAATGCTTTTATTATCAAATTGATCTACCATAATGAATTATCTATCTACATAAGCCTTTCGGTACTGAGATTGTCATCTTCACACTGAAAATGGCATGTTTCGTACATTTTTTTGTTGGGGAAGGGGGGTTAAATACATGAAAATGACAGTTGAACCTGGCGGCTAGGTCCTCAAAGATCCGTGGATACTACGTTTTCGGGGGGTCAAAAATGACTTAAAAGCCAGTAAAGACCATAATTGGAAGTCAGTCAATGATATCCCGTCGAGATTCACAGAGGAATCATCACAAAACGGAGTGTGATTCCTCTCAAACTTCTTCTTTCCTACGTTCATTTCCATTGCACGTTGGATGCTTTGCTCTCAATTGGGTCAGAGCCTCGATCTGGCATTTAAAAGTGTTACTATTTTTAGTAACAAATCGGAAGTGTGTTTGGGTGTATTGGCGGCGAATGGATCCGCGCATAATATTGCAATCGATTTCTTGATTGTAAATATTTTACGATTTTAAATGCCTTTACTACTATCAACGTATGTATTTACTTCTTTTGTAATGCACATGGGTCGAAATTTACAAAATATGCATAATACTTAGATCTAATCCAGTTCCGATTTACTTTTCATCGCGCAAGAACACTATCTATCTGCGTTCAACGTTTTCACAAGATAAATTCAGCACGCCCTGAGAAAAATGACATACTAAATTTGGCCTCTTCAAGGCCAATTAGGGACACATTTTTTTAGGCCGTGCTTCATCTTTTGCTGCATCATGCAGCAATTTTGTACTTGTTTTATTCAAATACGGACGTTGCAGACTAGAATGGTCATTACTCTAAAGGACTATAGAAATTTAGATACAATGCCAGCTTCTTCGAATGAAACATAGAAGACAGGAAGGTTAAATTTATTTGTCCTCAACACATTGATTTTGCGTAGGCTATGTAGATCTATACCATTGTTTACATGTATACCCACATCATATAAAATGGAAAAGGACGCGGAAAACATTGTGAAAAATGAAGAAATTGCTTGTGATAAGCAATTTCTTCATTTCCCAAAATGTTTTCTACCCAAACAGACAAAAACGAATTTTATTTCCTAAAATAGTCGTCTGCAACATCTTTGAATTTGGCCAGTCTAAAATTTTGCCGTCTGATACTGTGTTAATTATGCATGTGAACCTAATAGCTAAGCTAACATCATTTAGTGTTCGACCTTCTTTTTGGACCAATGAAATTGCAGTTTATTTTAAAATTTCAAAATTTCGCCGCATAGTTTATGTGACGTCTATACATAGCCACGCCCAGTCTCCAATGAATCGCTAGCGAACACTAAGTCAGATAGAGTCTGTATAGTCGATTCTACGCGAAATAAATATTCAATGCGCGTTTATTTCGCATAGAATCTACTATACAGCCTGTATCTAACACATATTTTTTAAAACCTTCATTCATTAGGTATACGAGGCTACACTATACAGAGAGGCCGGTGTTGACAGCGTGATGGTAGAAAACATGAACGATATACCCTACCTACATACCGGAAGTGTGGGACCGGAAGTTGTGTCCGCCATGACACTGGCTTGTGCTCGTGTTAGAGAGGTATTCAACTCTGGACCTGTCGGAGTTCAGATTCTTGCCGGAGCCAATGTTCAAGCCCTTGCCGTGGCTCTCGCGGCTGACCTCGATTATATTCGAGCAGAGGGATTTGTGTTCAGCCATATTGCAGATGAAGGATTAATGAACGCATGTGCGGGACCGTTGCTAAGATACCGAAAACAAATCGGTGCCGAACATATAAAGATTTTCACAGACATCAAAAAGAAACATTGTGCTCATAGTATAACGAGTGATGTAAACATTTCGGAAACAGCAAAAGCAGCGCAGTTTTTCCTCAGTGATGGTATAATAATCACGGGGGACGCGACTGGTCAGCCAGCGGATAGACAGGAAATACTAGATGTTGCGCGCGCAGTGTCTCTTCCAGTTCTAGTTGGTTCCGGTGTTACCCAAGACAATTTCAGTACTTTCAAAGATGCGAATGGTTTGATCGTTGGGTCATACTTCAAGAAAGGAAATATGTGGCAGAACGAAATAGACGAAGATAAAATAAATGGTTTCATGAAATTTGTTAAATCGCAAAGGAGTGATACTTAGTCATAGATTGGGCTGGAATACTATAGAGCTGTTTTTCACCAAAACCATGTAACCAAAGCTTTAAACAAAATGTTGTTATGAGGTTTGTGAAGAAAGGCGACACCAAGGCTTGTTAAAATGGGAAGTGAAAAAAATAGTGTCGTCATCATACACCCCTGATTTCTAGGCAAGACGTTTGAAATATGGCAAAAATGCAAAACAAATCATTTGCATTAGTAGGAAAAGACCATCTACATAATTAAAGATGTAAACTAGACAATCGTTTCTGAATATTTGTGCAAAATACACTAGTTGTGTTTATCTGTACATAACAACCAGTCGAGCGAAGTAAAAAACGCAGAAGTATTTGGAAGATTATTCATGTATATACATTACAAGAGGTGCTTGAGAAACATTAATTTTCAAGAGCAATTCAACTCGTTTCACAGCATGACTACCTTCCAATTGCCTAAAAGTTGTCAACTGGTTTTCATAACATAAATTACAATTAGAATTCAATATTTTAATACTTAATCCATGCTCTAAATCGGATAAGTGTTTATTTTTAATATTGAATTGGTAGCCTTTACTTCCAAGAATAAATCGTCGGCTACAATCGAAAACTTCATAACTACAGCTTGATTAAGCTGTAGTTATAACGATTTTGAATGTTAGTTACTGAAGAAATGGTGCACTGTAAACCAATATGATACTAAAGTACATCTAAATAGTATATTTGAGCTTGGATATGGTGCAGGGTTTGCTTTATTGGTTTAAAGGGGGTTTACGCCGTTTTCAACTGCTATGGCTATATCGCGGCGAC
Organism: Fragum sueziense; assembly: GCA_963680895.1. Lineage (NCBI taxonomy): Eukaryota > Metazoa > Mollusca > Bivalvia > Cardiida > Cardiidae > Fragum > Fragum sueziense. Next base: position 37,719,671 of record OY804593.1, on the reverse strand, counting down.
TGGAGCACTGAAAATTCTTATTGTTTCTCATACCAGTACTACCTCAGCACCCTAATTGAGCCTCCAGCTGCTCGCCCACATAGTATCAACGACATCAAATCATTGATGGGTGATAATTTTGACAGATATTTGCCGCGGCCGGGAATCGAACCTCTCGAGTAAGAGTTACAATTCAATTTTCTACTACATACAACGAATGGTTGCTGAGTGATACTAATGATTTGATTGAATTATAGGAAAGGAAATATTGAGACAAATGGGGCAAATAATGGTTATCAGGATCTTCTTTTGCCTCAATGTTTTGCCAAGCATTTTTTTATTAGGGACGTCAAAACCAGGACAGAGTTTTTCTAACGAACCTACTCGCATTTTTGAGTAAATTATATAGCAAGACATTAGTTCGGATGAGAAATATGGCTCGCTCCAAGGAGGGTCAATCAGAATGGTTGTTGTGTTATAACGTTCAAATTTACCCACATTTTGTGGGTAAGTTCGTTAGTAAAAGGTGACACATGCTTGTTCTGGAAAGGGTTAAAGCCTCAAGTGTGCTGTGACCCGTATGTAGCTACTTCACACGTTTTTAATACCTTAATGACCATTAACGAAATCCCTGGATTATCCGATAAGCCGTTAATTACCAATACTTATTGATGTAATGCCGACCGTCAAGGTGGGGAGTTATGGTCGTAGAATATAAATCTCCGTAATCGAATGAACAAAGTTGAATTTTGATACTGTGACATGGATTGAAGAAAGAGGGCATTAGCTAAGTCCAATACGAGTATTCAATAACCGCTGCTTTACTCTTACAAAAAAAATGTGAAAAAATAAGATCTGGTAAAAATCCGGTGTTAATTTGCAGTAACACCTGGGGCTTGTTTCATCAAAACATTTAGGACGTATTTTTGACTTACCAAAGTCTTAAAAATCACTTAAAACAACAATCGCTTTACCCAGGTCTTCATAGATTGCCGATACGCGTTTCTTGCCCTAAACTTGTCGTAAGCCATCGGTAAGTCAAAAATGCGTCTTACGTGTTGTGATGAAACTGGCCCCTGACAGCGACAGGGATCGTCGTATATGATATTTTCTTCCGACCAATCAAATAAACGCTTTCAAGATTCTGACAGCGATTTAAACCGAAAACTAGGCCACGGGGACATCATATTTCAATGCAGAACCATGTGTTTGCAAGTGATTGTCATGAAAATTTACATAAAACAAGAACTTTGATTAATTAGAGGAAATATGGCCTATTTCGGGTTACCCACGTTCATGGAAGATGACCCCTGGTGCCTGTCGGATGTTACTGTCAGGTAACACCGGATTTTAATCAGATTGAGATTGGGAAAACATTGAGACAAAATAAGACTGCCTCAATATTTACAGGGCTATATTGTACACAAATCCTTTCTTAATAAACGCCCATTATGTCGTATAAGAGGACTTCAAATAATTACAGTGGACAATCACGTGATACCAAAAATTCAGAACATCTTCAATAATTATGTTAATATAGATTTACGGCACCGGTTTGAATTCGGTTTGAAGCAGAGAAGGTAGATAGACGTCACGCATTAGATAGCCCGGTCGATTTTTGAAAAATAATCTGATAAAAAGGTTATTGAAGATCAACCCCAAATGGTTGATATTCAATAACTTTTTTATCAATTAATTTTTCGAAAATTCTACCACGCCTAGCTTATTTCTAGTATTTTCTTACCTTCTCTGCTTCAAACCGAATTGAAATTAACCAAGTATTAACAAAAATATTGATTATTTTCTCATATTTCGAGTCAAGTGATTATCCACCGTGATAATAGAGGGTGATGAGTTTTCAAAACGTACAATATCACCCCCATTTTGAGTCAACTCCATTGTAGCTATCACATTGCATCAACTATAACTTTGATTCTTTGGTGGTAGAATAGAATACTAAGCCCTATTCCAAACGACACCCTGTTTAACGGCTCGCGAAACATTTAGGCAAATGCAGAAAATGCTGGTCTCCATGTCTTAATATTTTCTGCGCTATGATATTATACACATTTATTTTTGCCATCAACATCCATCTTGTCTTTTGCAGCAACTTCCAAATTAGAGCAGTATGAATTTTTATATTTGTGTGAGGGCAAAAAGCCATTTTCAAGGGCGTTTCCTCGTCCGCATAGGACGGGAATAGACAAGTTTCCACTAAGACCCCCCCCCACACACACACACACACAACAGCCACCGGAAGTCGTCCTTATAGAGGCAAAAGGCGAAATTCATACCTGTTCACTGCCTTTATCCATGCTCTGCGCTTCCGTTGATCTTGTGGAAATCGGAAAAAGTGAAGATTCCCTTTTTACTTCCGTCGCATATCTTCCGATTATTGCGTTGATAAACGATGCAGTTTAAAACCATTTCGATTCCCTATAGATCTATATACAATGTTAATTTCCCATAAACCCATTGTTTGCCACCGGAAGTTAATCGGAGTCTTCTCTGCTTTGATATTTGGATGTCGCTATTTACATCAGAGCGCTTTCCCATTCAAAAACGAACAAAAATTCCGACACAAGTTATGTCGCTTGTTCAAAAATTGTCGCTTGTTCAAGCGGCATAACCTGTGTCAGGCCTTTATTTTGTTTTTGAAAGGGAGAAGCGCTCTGATGTAAATAACGACATTCAAATATCAACGGTCGAATTTTCATCAGAGAAGACTCGAATGTACCACAAGTGTTCTGCAGGCACGGACTAAAACGATGATGGAAAGGGGTCAAATAGCTATGCGAAACTTGCGGGTCATTCAGGGAAAATAACTCCGTGTCTGGGGCCATATTTATAGACTATGTGTTGTCCCCCTTGGATCACGCTTGTTTCAATTATTACATTTTGCGTTCCATTCTACATCTCGCACTTTACAGTCAACTTATCCGTGTGTTTTGCTGACTATCATTAGTACAAGACTGGGGATCTGATAAACAATTTGACATTCGAATATTCTCGGATCTTATCGTTTCTCAAGATCAGCTCGAACGTATGAGCCGATCCTGCCCATATCACTACGCAAGCATAACAACGGTAGTCTGGCTATAACAACGGAAGCAGACCAAACAGCTATTTAAATCTACGCCAGAAACAATATTTGAAACAAACAGCGTTCAAAAGTCGATTGTATCGTCATAAATGTGACCAAATTTTATCAGATAAAAAAAATGATGTGATTTACCGATAATTATAACACGTTTCCGTAAAATCCATATATAGCGAAAGAAGAACTGCATCGGGTTTTATTTGACCAATAATGACTCTATGTAATTATGCTTTGTGTATACGCCAAAACGTCACGTAGCGTCAAGGTAACGTCAAATGACGTCATCAATGACGTCACTTGACCGCCAATGCGTTTCCTACGCCGAAAACTAGTCCATGGCGGAATTTCCACAAAATAACACATTTCGAATGTGCGTTTTGTTATTTTGAGTGTTATAATGGAGATAATAACAAGTTTAGCGGTCTTTAATGCGCAATAAAAACCTCTGTGCTCTGGACTACATGCTATGGCAAATACCTCGGCGCTTTGCGCCTCGGTTTTTACCTACACATGTAGTCCGTCACACATCGGGTTTTATTTGCGCAATAAAGACCGCTAAACTTGTTATTATTTCATAATTGACAGTATATTTCACTTGAATTATAACGTTAGCTGAAGGGTTTGTTTTGATGACGTCATTTACGCGCGTCTACTTTCACGTTCAATATGGCGGTCACTGTACTACGCTCGAGATCATGTTGCAACCACGTTCCAAACGGCAATAGGTTGCAAACAGTCTCGAGGGTCGCGATTGACAATTTGAGGGAAAAGAAGAAATCGCTAGTAATCAACATTTTCTTCTTTAGATCAGAAAGACTGTGCACAGAGGAGGGAGAGGTCGATCTAGCGACCCACTATCGACCGACCCACTGGTTAGAAGTACATTGTATATCGTGTTACCACTGCAACATATCGGAACAGTTCACGTTTGATGAACTATAAATGATATTTTGCACCATAAAAGCCATTTCCCCATTTTGTCAGCACGTTTGAGGAATTACAGGATTTCTTCCATGTTATACAGGTGGACAAACATTTGGGGTCGATATTTTAGGTACTTTAACCCATTACAAGACGGCCAATTTTTGGAATTTTCCACATTCAAATATGTTGCAGACAATTTCAAGTGAACGAAATTGTACTTTTTTCTTGTCTTTCTGGGTACAAAACTGTGGAAATTGTTTGTGACAAGCAAATTCTTCATTTTCCACAATGTTTTCCAAAGCTTTATTTTGTGGGGCGTCAAAAAGCGTCATTTTGTGATAATGGATTAAACGAATATGAGAAATTGAAACATGAAATGGAACATATAAGTTTATTTTCAGAAGTTCATTTTCTAAAAAACACCAGTTAAATACAACACACATTCCGACACCTCATACATACACACTCGTACAAGTACAATCAATCTTCATACAATACAGCTATTGAGATATTGGTACAGTTAACACTCGTTATGTCGACATCGGATAAGTCGAAATTCCGCTTAAGTCGAAGTGAAAGCCAAGTCCCATACTCAACATATGGATATCAAAATGAATTTCGTAACAAATACAGCCATTGAAATTTAGTAGGAAAAGGATAGAAATTGCTCGTTTCGAGCAATTTCTATCCTTTTCCTACTATATTTCAATAATGGACACATATGATGCCCATCAAAAATGGTTAGAAAACGTTTTCATCGAAAATAATCAAAATCGGATGAGTCAAACTCCGGATATGTCGATGTATTTTGGCTGTCCCTCTGACTTCGACACAACGAGTGTCCACTGTATTTCAAAAGTATTATTTAACATATTTTGTGGCATCCTAGGATACCCTGGGATCTCCTTATTTGCTACGCTACGTCGATGTAGCGTAGCAAATAAGGAGATCCCGGCGTATCATAGGAGGATGTTGTGGGTACTCATGGAAAGTCTTACTGAGACAATTGCAATGAGTATCCAGAAAATAGGGTTTGGGATATAAATAATATATTTAGAATGCATATACTTCCAATATCTGCAAGAATCTATTGATAAAATCAATTAGCTACAAAATAGATAATTTTAAACAATCACAAAAAAATCTTGATCAAAATTTCCCATTCATTTATCAAGGACATGATAACAATATAACCCTTTCCCAAACAGAAATAGTTAAGCCTGTTCAAGTTTGAAAGCTAATACAGACACCATTTAGATGATGGTAACTGGGATAAGTGTAAAATATAGGACACCACGGGGAAATGCTGGTTATCAGCATAATGTTCCTTGACTTCGCAACAATGTTTTCCAACGCCATTTCTTTTATAGACACAAATAACAGGGCTGGTTTGGTAAAGGGCTACAGCATGCACATCAATACAACTGTGCAATATACATTCTTAAATTATAAAGAAATTTGCAAATAAATTATTCAAAATCTATATTTTCATCAAAATTTCTCTATCATTCATTTCTCCATTTAAACATTACACACACACCTTTCATAACTCTTCACTTTTATTTTTACTCTCACTCAAAATATACAATATATACAGTACATGGTGTATTCAAACAAAAAGCAAAAACTTATTGTATGTATATTCTAGTGTTCTTTTTGTTTTGTTTTCAATAAAAAATTATTCATGCAACACCAATATGCATTTGAGCCAGGATCTGGAAAAACGTCCGTTAAAGCTTTTGAGCCCAACATAGATCCTGATCAGCCTGTGCATATGCAGTCTGATCAGGATCCATATAGTTCTCCAATAACTTCTTTGTGACCTGTAGTAACTCATAGAGAGCAGCATTGATGCGTATTGGACTCCATTTGACAACAGGCTGATTTTGAAACTCAATTTTGAAAAATGCCATAAGGGACGTTTTTCCAGGTCCCGGCTCATATGTTTTCTGAAACATTTCAAATGATTCAGTAAACAATTAAGGTAGTCCAACTCTAATGACATTCATGTGACGTTGAAAAATTCTGAAGTCGCGCAAGAATCTCATTAGGGGTGGACTACCTTAAACACTGGTTAAACTGTCATACATTGCATAAAGTGATTAACACTTAGGTCAGGAAGCATTACAGCGGTTTAACCCCTTCCCAAACAAGACCTGGGCCGCGTTTTACTAACATATATTTTTGCAAAAACCTTGTAACAACACATCTGATTGAACGAGAAATAATAACAGTAATTATTCGGCCAATCAGATTTGTTGTTGTTTTAAAAATGTTCGTAAGTTTGTTAGTAAAACGGGCCCCTGGTTTTGACACCCCTATAAGAAAAAACTTTGGAAAACATTGAAACAAAAGAAGAAACTGCTGATAACCAGCAGTTTCTCCTTTTGTCTCAATATTTTCTATGTCATATTTTACACAAATTCTATCTTTAATACCTTTCATTTTGTCAATTTTGTCATTTTTTGAAGTGGATCACCCTAAAATTTTGTCGTTTGGGAAAGGGTTAAATCAAAACCTGGATTAAACTATGACTATCATGAAAATGGATAAGGTATTCCATCCATAACTAGATACAAAACACTTCATGCAACTTTGGGCGTCACCTGTGACAACGGATACAGACAAGGGTATACCTGGTCAATAACGGTTGCCTTGGATGATGCCCGAAAATTTAAAAGTGTACCATCGTCAATTCTATGTGTCAGGGATGACATCCGCAAAATTAGCGCAAATGCATAAAGTGTTTGGTAATCAATGACGGGAGGAATACCGTAAACCACATTTAAATTGAAACTACCAGCAGGCAAGCATCTTTTCTGGTTTTTGGTTCATCCATTCAAATATTCCTTGGCAGTAAAGATACTTATTCAATCATTTACTTATAACTACCTTTTTACAAGTATTACTATTTGAATAAGGGGAAAACTAGACTTTATGCTTATTATCAGCAAGTCTAGTGCAATTCAAATATAGTATTAACTGCATGTGAACAAAACAAATTAACTAATTGCAAAACAAAGATAGTCTTGACTACTGCCTATGATGTGACAAAATAAAGCTAAAATACACATTCATGAAAATTGTAAGTCAAAAATGAACACTCCTATGAACATATCATGTTCTGTTACTATATGAGTGGATGATCTTTAGCCATTACTAAATGAACATTTTGATGATTGTTCAAGTATGACAAAAATGTAAATAGCATGGCATAAACAAAGAATAAAATAGGAAAAAATATTGTAGTTTAAGGAAGAAATGCTTCTCCTCGCAAGTTGTTGACTTTCAATCTTCTGCAAATAATTTCCTAAATCACAAAAGGAATTCAGGAATGTGTAGGATATAGGATGAAAAGAAAAGTGAAGGCCAATTAACCCATTACTAGCCGACCAAATTTTGGACTGTAATAATTTGGAAAGTGTTGCAGTATTGCAGACCATAATTTCAAAATGATGAAACCATATTTTCCCAAGCATGTTTCTTACAGGGCGTCAAAAAATGTCAATGTGTGAACTTGTAAGTTTCAGCCTGAAAATTCATGTTGTCAACACAATCGGTTGCATGGATAAAATAACCCACACAGTCAATACTAATACATATTGCTGTTATAATCAAAATATGACTGGCTTTTACAGTAATGCCCGATGGGTCATGATATTGTAGAGTTTGTGCAAAACTGCTGTAAATATATCCATATTCAGTTACAAGAATTTCGCACAAACCAAATGATATATGTAGTGATGTAATCCGTACAACATATAGGTCTTGACTATCCATATGCTAATAAATTTTGCACAAACCATATGATATATATCATCAGTATTCTTGCAAAACCTGGTAACTCTAGCTTTAATCAAGCTGGAGCTACAAGGTTTTGCAATAACACTGATGATATGAAGTGGTGTATTTCTAACAACATATAGGTCTTGACTAGCACCAATATACAACATTTCTTGTTTTAACCCTTTCCCAAATGGAAAGAATTAAGGTTGCTCCAATTTGATATCAGCTGCAAACAATATATGGATATAAATAAAGGTATGACTTAGGAACAGTACTATGTAGCACAGAAAATATTGAGGCAAAAGGAGCAAATGCTGGTTATCAGCATTTTCTTCTTTTGCCTCAATATCTTCTCGAGCTTTTCTATAAGGGATGTCAAAAACAGGTCTTGTTTGGGAAAGGATTAAAGAATGGGTGCAAAGAGATAATGATAGGACAGGAAATGACATATTATTACATTGTATCTATTCTTCCTTTGTACTGAGAAAAACTATTGATTCTACATTTTCATAAAAGTTAACTCTAAGCCAACATTTCAAACCAATTCTAGACAAATTCTTTAGAGTCCAATTGAGAACTACCGGTATCACTGATACTATTTTTAAGTCAAAAAGATAATTTTTCAAAAAAAAAATATCATGAAATACAAATTTTCAATCAGTCAGTATTTCATCATTACATGGTAATATGTCAAATGAGTTTGAGTTTGAGTTTATTGGGGTTTTACGCCGTTTTCAACTACCAGGGTCATATCGCGGCGGCTGGAGCACCTAACCGTGGGTTCCTGGTATTTCTCGCACCAGTACAGCCACAATATCCAAACCGAGCCTCCAGCTGCTCTCTCACATAGATGATTCACACCCATTGGTGAGAGACAAATGACTTTTGTCAAATGTCAGAATGGATACTGGCCGAGCCGGGGTTCGAACTCGAGACCCCTGGATTGACAGACTCCGACGTAACCGACTGAGCTATCCGGGCTCGGCTAATATGTCAAATGACATTGGTTTTATACAAGTTCTATGTAACACAATAGCAAAATGGCATTTGATAAACTAAACAATTCAAATCTTTCTCCTTAAACTCTGATGGCAGTATTCACCAACCATTCTAAACCTTAATTACATTGCAAGCGACCTCATTGGATGAGACATTTGTCTGGACCAATCATATTCATTGGATTGTAATTCAAACTTTATTGACAGATAAATTATTCTGGTAAATGACGATGTAGCCTTTGTAGCACTTTCAAAAGTTTACTGCACTTTAAATCTGAAATTCTCACATTTCATCTTTTCAAAACTAGAAACCCTTCCCCATATAAATATGTTTTAAATATCAACATAAAAATACATGATTTCAAAACATCTGAACAAGCGTTGTTTGGTAAAAGAAGCAGTTATTATGAACCCTTTACCACTTTGAAGAAAAGAACTAAATTTAAAATGCAGCTTTCACATTTTCTTACGCATTTGATTATATATCATTTTCATTCCTCTAAACAGAATGAGCAAACCTAAACAACTTTTCATTAACAATTTGATCAATACACAATGCTTATTACATTCAATGTTTATTGCAAGCTGATCTTGAGTGACATTCTGCAAAATTTTCTGTATTTTCTGACAAGTTTCTTTTGACCGATCCAAACATGAGGTACTTTTTAGACAGCACAGATATATTCATATACCATCATAATCATGAATGTATGTAGGGAAAGTAATTTCAACTTCAAGAGACTTAATATGAAAATTGAAGAATCCCCTAGAACTTCTTTGGATTAAGGGTATTCAATCCATCATCAGATACCAACCAATTTATGAAAATTTGGGCATCATCAGTGGCAACTGAAATTGACGAAAGTACCCCACGTCAATTTCCGGGCATCATCCATGGCAACAGAAATTGATGAGGGATACCCTCGTCAATTTCTTTTGCTATGGATGGCACCTGAAGATGCATGAAGCGTTTGTTTTCTAATGATGAATGGAATACCTTAAAAGAAAGCTCATAGTGTAACACTGACATCGTACACCATTTCTATAAATCGAAAATTAAGCTTCAGAAGAGGCAGTTTTGTTAACAGTCCAGGCCTTTGATTCCAGCATTTTGTAATACAATCTCAAACACTGAACTCATTATGGGTTAATTTTTGTATCATCAAAACTTAAGACTTCAATGTCAGAGATTGCTGAAGCTACGCTAGACTTAATCAATCCATAAGTCGAGCAACCTGTTTGACAGCTGTGATTTATCCATTAATCACTCGAGCAACAGATAAGAGAGGTTGATGGCTTTCAAAGTGAAATATTTCATTTGTTGTTCATCAAACCCTATGTTATGGGTACTCATTGGAATCGTCTCACTGAGACGATTCCAATGAGTACCCACAACATATGGTTTGGATTTGTAACAACAAATTTAGAATGCCTTCACCCCCCTCTTATCTGTTGCTCTAAATCCACAGGCAAAGGGCCAGAAGTGGTAAAGGGCGTTACAATTCTAGTCTATCGTTCATAAAAGCTGCATAATTAAGGCATCCCTGATGTTGATAACGTCTACTCGATGAGTTTCTTGGCCTTGAAGTATCGTCGCAGGTATAAAACTTGCCAGGTAGCAAGGCCTAGTAAACACAGCATGGAAAATATACTAAAGTACATCACACGAGAATGGGTGGATTCTGAAAATATAAGAAGGAAATATAAGCTTAGTGTTCGTCCTACTTTTGAACCAATGAAATTGTAGTATATTTTAAAATTCCGCCACTATATTTCACATAAACGAGACTGCCGGCTAGTTTATGCGATGTCTGTACATAGCTAAGCCCCCGTCTTCAATGAACTGCTAGCAAACACAAAGTCAGATAGAGTCTGTATAGTAGATTCTACGCTATATAAACATTCAATGCGCTGCACACATTTGAATGTTTATTTCGCGTAGAATCTACTATACAGCCTCCATCTAATACATGAGATTTAGCTAGTCTCAAAAAAATCTCAAACAGGCTTACATAAGCCTGGAATCCCAATACTCCTTCCAAAAACTCTACATTATTTCATTCAGATAATATCCAGCATCTTTTGAAAAATATTCTTGACAAAATCAAATTCTGAAATCTGCCAAAAATGTAAAGAATATCATCCCCTGACCATAATTCAAGCTGAAAAGCTTTTGAAGGAGACCAAACATGTTATCAAAAGCTGTTTTAAGCATAAAGTGAAAAATTTAGCACATAGATATCCCTGAGGGAAAATGAGAAAGTTATGGTTTAATCAGAATTTTATTCTTTACCTATTATAATATCATGCCTACGAAAAGTCAATAATGCATTGAATGATGTCTAACACATAGTGGGTATCCCACATGACTTTTAGAAATCACGCCTAAATCGTCGGCTTCAAGGATGTTCAAGGATGTTTTGTTTAATTTCTCAGCTTATTCTCTTCGGATTTTGATGAGACGAAGTGCACCGTACACAGATTTCAGAGGGACATTCCCGAGTATAACTCACTCTGCACCAAATTCCATGGTGTCTTCAATCATTCAAGCAAAAGGATTAATTCTGGATGTTTGAAGAAACCATGCGATTTGGTGCAGATTGCATTTGAACTGGGAATGACTCTCTCAAAGGTGCTTTTTATCTCATCAAAATACATATAGTATAAGCTGAAAAATTAAACAAAACATCATTGAATCTGATGATTTTTCAATGTGAACGCTTCCCAAAAGTCACATGGGTTATCCACCGTGAACAGCATTGTTGATGTAAACATCCGAGCCATCAGGCTTGGCAAAAAGGTATTTACAAGTATCAACATCCTTTTTACCGAGTTCTATTTTTCAAATAATTATAAAGTTTATAGTGTTGCTTTTCAACGAAAACCTTGTAACTGCAGCTTGTTTTAAGCTGCAGTTACGAGGTTTTCATTGAAAAGCAGCGGTATGAAGTTTTACCGTTTGTATCCCTCATTTCTTCTTCTCTTGCTCGCATGTACGCAAAATCATCCACAATAGATTTGGAGAGATCTTCTAAACGACGTAATTCTACTTCTAATGGCTTTAACTTCTCAGCTTTAGCTAGCTGTGTAGAATATAAGATGGTCATTAGTTATAAACTTATCTATAGACATTTTTTTTACTTTTTTATTACCCAAACAATGCATAGTTTTCACTTTGCCAATAATGAAGGTTTTGGAAAGCAAAAGGGAAAAGAAGAAAATGCTGATGACAAGCATTTTCTCCATTTCCCTCCATGAATTCTAAGCAAATATGATGCTTGAATATAAATCTTTGCATAACATTTATTAAGCCTTATACAAAACTTGGAATTTGGACATGTCAAAAATTTGGTCTTTTGTTGTTTTTGAACTACACTTGGTCTCCAACCCTGTAATTTGGCCCCACACCATGTACAAAGCATTTTTTTCTAAACTCTATTCTACTTGAAGAGGATTTTAAATTTATCATGACAAAATGATAATCTTCAATGTATTATTTCGTGTTAATCTTACAAAATTTAACCCTTTTTAAAATGAGACCTGATTTTGACGTCCCTAGCAGATATACAGAGTGTCCCAAAAAAAAGGAACCCTGATTCAAAGTCAAATATTTTAAAGCGTAAGCAGAGAATCTCATTTTTGAATTTGCAGTACTGAAGATACATTATTTTTGCATTTGTGTTCCAAATTTCACTTAAAAATATGCATCGGTTCAAAAGTTATAAGCAAATTAATAATGACACTAAAAAAACGATCTGACATGATATTGATTTTTGCGTCTTGTTTGTTCGTGAAAGCGCACTAACGGTCTGTTGTTGAATACTGTAACGTTGTACATGTATGTACAGATTTTCTCAAAATTTGATATGTACACGTGCTGTACGTTCAAATTGAGTCCATAGGGTGGTTGTTTGAATTAATTTCAAATTATTATGTGATTCATTTTACACGGCGCAGTTTTAACTTTTATATTTTTGAGATGTTTCCTAAAATTAGTCCAGTCATAATTTTCTTGCATAGTATACATTTCAGTGGACTATGATTTTATTCTATTTGGCGAATTTTGTGTTATTTGTCATATATGAAAATGTTTTGCATAAAGGTCAGTGTCAGGTCAATTGAAACCCGTAATACTTTTCAATTCAGCGGTGACCGGCATGTTGGTCAGAAATAAAATAAGTACCTATGATCATTATTCATGAGTCTGTGATGCACATGGATATTTTGTTTGCATTCATTTTAGTTACATCGCAGCTCTTCTTTAACAGTATATTTATTATCAAAAAAGATGAAATGAAAATGCACTATTATGAATACACTGTTTCAAAATTACGTTTGTATTGTATTGAATATATCAACCAATTATAAAGCGTCAATTTATTAAATGAGTGTAGGCGCGCGCTGCAAAACGAAAAGATCGATATCGTGCTAAAATGGTTTTACGGGTATATTCATTTGAATGCCAATATTTTCAAAACTAATCATTATTTTTCAACCAAATTTTCAATGCTAATAGAAATCTGTCTTTGCTATTGCACATGTAAATTTGGTGGAGAAATATTAATTGATACATGAGAAATGTACTTTCAAAAATGGGTTCCGTTTTTTGGGGGACACTCTGTAGTTTGAGAAACATTGAGAGAAAAGAAGAAATTGCTGATAATCCATAATTTCTGCTATTTCCTCAATATTTTCTGTAAAATAATAACACAGTGTTCTCCCCAGCCCAATAAGCTGTATCGGCCCCACTACAGCTTCATGGAAATCAGTGTAATGCCACTACAGCTTCAAAAGTACCCCACAGCTTGATTTCACCAAAATGGTCACCAAAGAGAGACATTAAGAGGTATTTCAGGTCAAAAACTGATAAATGGGGCATTCTTTTATACTAAAAAGTACTAATCCTGTATAAAAACATTATGGAAAAAGAAGAAATTGCTCAAATTGAGCAATTTCTTATTTTCCCATTATGTTTTTATTCACAATTATTTGCATGAACATAATGTGTTGCAAGGTTTACCAATGCCACTACAGCTTCAAAATATTCTGCGGAGAACCCTGTAACATACACATTTCATACTTTTGATATGATTCATTTTGTCTTCTAAAGTAGCTTTCAAACTGGACTACCCCATTATTCTGTTGTTTTGGTAGAGTTATCCATTGCAAGGTTTACAGGCTGTGACAATTTAGGCTAGTAAGTAAGGCTACTAATACAGAGGGAGAGCTAAGATATTGAGAGAGGTTAGTGGCTTTTTAAAATGCAAAATATCTTTCATTGTTTGTCAAACTTCGTGTTGCGAGTACTAATTGGATTTGTGTCCTTGAGAAGGTTCAACAGAGTACTTTAATATAAAACATTGGATTTTATCTCATTGAGTAAAAACACAAACAAAGGATGGGGTAAACAATTCGAAACAAGAGCTTCGCAGAGCTGCGCATATACGCCCGAGAGGGGCTTGTCAGTAAAATTGGCAATTTTTTTCAATTCAAGGGCAGATAATTCAAACATGAAAAGTTATCAAAATTTTGTTTGCACAACAAGACACCAGAGATTCATTGTGGCTAGTTTGATTAAATTCTGGTTGAAACTGTAGAAGTAGCACACAGGAGAAAATGGGCAGTTTTGAGAAAATGGGCATTTTTCCTTATATTCAAGGGCAGATAATTCAAGAACAAAAACAGTAATTTAAATTCCGTAAGCGATGTGCACAACTAGACACCATGGAAATTCACTGTGGCAAGTTTGATTAAATTCTGATCAAAACTGTAGGAGTTGCGCACACAAGAAAATGGGCATTTTTTTTATTCAAGGGCAGATAATTCAAGAACGAAAACAGTTATCTGAATTCCGTAAGCGAGGTGCACAACTAGACACCATGGAGATTCATTGTGGCAAGTTTGATCAAATTCCTATCAAAACTGTAGGAGGAGTTGCGCACACAAGAAATTGCTAACGGACGGACAGATGGACGGACAGACGGACGAGCGGGGCCATAACATAATACGACCCTTCGGGCGTATAAAAAACAAATGTAGACTTCCTTTAACCCCTCTTATCTATTCAAAACTACAGATTGGAGAGGGTAATGGCTTTTCAAAATGCAATGTTTGATTTATTATTCATCAACCCCTATGTTGTGGGCACTTATTTGAATTGTCTCGTCGAGACAATTCAAATGAGTACCCACAACATAGGGTTTCTGTTTGAAATAACAAGTTTAGTTGTTCTGCTATTGTTTTCATGACTTACATCTTCGTAACTTTTCGCCTCTACTCCATGTTTCATATTGATGGAAACTTCTCTATCTGCTGCCTGACCACCTGGTAATACACAAATTTAAACATTTAACATTTGATCAAAATCATAGATGATTGCACCATGTTTTTTTAAGACCAGGAAAACAAGATGTGGTTGTTAAACACTAATGCCTTTTTTCTAAAATGTTAAGTTTTCTTGTAAAGGGTTGATAAGGATTAACAGATGGAGAAAGGTCATATTGCATGGAAAAGATAGACATCATTGACAGAAAGTTACATACCATATTTGAGCTTTGTATGTCAAATACTTTTGGAGAAAATGCCGATGTTAAGTTTTTGGACAGACAGACAGACATGTGTATTAAAGCAATATATGCCCCTGATCTCTCGATAAGGGGGCATAAAAAGATACTTCACAAGTTTTCATCTTTTTTCAAACAAGTCCCAATAAAGAAACTGATAACCAGGATTTTCTTCTTTTCTCACAATGCATTCCTGCTCCATCTATAATTCATGACAAATGCATTGTGAACACTCGGTTGACTTGTACTTATACTTTGTCAGACAGTCAGTCAGATTTGGAACAGTCCAGATAGATGCTCTGCTTTGGAATTCATTTCAAAGTTTTCTAACTTAAGGCATATGATATTTGAGTCATTACAAAAGTGATGTCATGTATACTTTTCCTTCTTTCATAAAGGATAAGCAGGAAGTCTAAATGAAGATAAGACCAGATAAATTTGCAGGCTGATCTTCGTCTAACCAGTGTGAAGCTTGTCAGAAAAAAAGTATTTACTTCTGCGTCCAGCATAATAATTACTTGATTAGCAAAAGTTGGAAATTAACTCTTCTGCAGCGGATCAAGGATTTCTTTGAAAGGGCTTCAAACTTAAAACAAGATGTGTTTGTGAAACACCAATGGCCATTTTTGTAAAATGTTAAGTTTTTGTAGAGTAAAGGGTTGATAACTTAGGGGTTAGCAGATGACCTTGAGGAATGTCAAATTGCATGGAACAGATAGATATCATTGAAAGGAAGTTGCATACCAAATTTGAGCTTTGTATATCAAATACTTTTGGATAAAATGCAAATGTTAAGTTTTCGGAGTAAAATGTTAAGTTTCTGTAGAGTACAGGGTTGACAAGCAAATTCGTTGAATTGATATCCTCCGCCGAATATATTTTCATTGTCAATAAAGTAGCGCGGAAACGAATATAAATCTGTATGTATATGGCTTCAACAGAACGAATATCACTCTGTATGTATATGGCTTCAACAGAACGAATATCACTCTGTATGTATATGGCTAAAATAGTCAGGGGCAGTAACACTAAATACAACGGCCGAACCGGGTAACCCCGACGATATGCGCATGTCCTCATTGTAGTAAAGCTGTGTGCCAAGTTTCATTGAAATCCGGTGTATAATTTTCAAGAAATAGCGCGGAATCGAATATCACTGTATGTATATGGCTTAAACAGTCAGGGGCAGTAACTCTAAATTCGGCGGTCGAACCGGGTAACCCCGACGATATGCGCATGTCCTCATTGTAGTTAAGCTGTGTGCCAAGTTTCATTGAAATCCGGTCTATAGTTTTCAAGAAATAGCGCGGAAACGAATATCACTCTGTATGTATATGGCTAAAACAGTCAGGGGCAGTAACTCTAAATTTGACGGTCGAACCGGGTAACCCCGACGATATGCTCATGTCCACTTTGTAGTGAAGCTGTGAGCCAAGTTTCATTGAAATCCGATCTATAGTTTTCAAGAAATAGCGCGGAAACGAATATCACTCTGTATGTATATGGCTTAAACAGTCAGGGGCAGTAACTCTAAATTCGGCGGTCGAACCGGGTAACCCCGACGATATGCGCATGTCCTCATTGTAGTAAAGCTGTGTGCCAAGTTTCATTGAAATCCGGTTTATAGTTTTCAAGAAATAGCGCGGAAACGAATATCACTCTGTATGTATATGGCTAAAACAGTCAGGGGCAGTAACTCTAAATTCGGCGGTGGAACCGAGTAACCCCGACGATATGCGCATGTCCACTTTGTAGTAAAGCTGTGTGCCAAATTTCATCGAAATCCGGTCTACAGTTTTCAAGAAATAGCGCGGAAACGAATATCACTCTGTATGTATATGGCTTAAACAGTCAGGAGCAGTAGATCTGAATTCGACGGCCGAACCGGGTAACCCCGACGATATGCGCATGTCCTCATTGTAGTAAAGCTGTGTGCCAAGTTTCATCGAAATCCGGTCTATAGTTTCCAAGAAATAGCGCGGAAACGAATATCACTGTATGTATATGGCTAAAACAGTCAGGGGCAGTAACTCTAAATTTGGCGGTCGAACCGGATAACCCCGACGATATGCGCATGTCCACTTTGTAGCAAAGCTGTGTGCCAAGTTTCATCGAAATCCGGTCAACAGTTTTCAAGAAATAGCGCGGAAACGAATATCACTCTGTATGTATATGGCTAAAACAGTCAGGGGCAGTAACTCTAAATTCGGCGGTCGAACCGGGTAACCCCGACGATATGCGCATGTCCACTTTGTAGCGAAGCTGTGTGCCAAGTTTCATCGAAATCCGGTCTACAGTTTTCAAGAAATAGCGCGGAAACGAATATCACTCTGTATGTATATGGCTTAAACAGTCAGGGGCAGTAACTCTAAATTCAATGGTCGAACCGGGTAACCCCGACGATATGCGCATGTCCTCTTTGTAGTGAAGCTGTGTGCCAAGTTTCATCGAAATCCGGTCTATAGTTTCCAAGAAATAGCGCGGAAACGAATGTCGGACGGACGGACGGACGGACGGAAGGACGGACGGACATGGCAAAAACAATATCCCCCCCGAAAAATTTTTTCGGCGGGGGATAATAAGTGTTAACACTTAACAGATGACCTTGAAGAAGGTCATAATGCATGGAACAGATAGCTATCATTGAAAGGATGTTGCATACCAAATTTGAGCTTTGTATGTTGATTACTTTTGGAGAAAAGGCAAAATGTTGAGTTTTCTGACAGACAGATGGACAGAAAGATGGACAGACAAACAGACACAAGTAAAACAATATGGCATAATGCCCCCGATCTCTCGATACGGGCCGGGGGGCATAAAAAGGGGGTTCCTTTTTCTTTTACACATTGTGACAAATTTTCTATACCAATATGAAATAATCAGGCTTCAGCAGTGGGCTTGTTTGCACCCCCCAAACCCCCTGGATCTGCGGTGCCACTACTCTTCCTTACCTTGAGCCATTTTGGATTCAAAACAAACTTCAAACATGTCATATTCTTCTGTGGTGAAGGCAAATTTTCCTTTCTTGGCATCTTCTTTACTGTACAATATATGGCCTTTAGTATCTGTTACCTGCAGTAATAACACAATCATCATTAACTATGCACTGAAAGGATTGCCTTCAAAATATTAGACAGAGAAACAAAAGAACAAATAGGGATTTTTTTTCTTCAGATGTTCCTTGGAACACATTTATTCTACATCAATTGGGAAGCAAGCTTCTTCAACTTATTTAAATCTTATTGAGCTTCCTGGATATCCACAAGTACTTGCGCCGACTATGTGGGCCAATGAGAAGCCAAACACAACCTCCGCTACCAGAGGTGGAACTCGGAACCTCTTAGTCGCAAGGCCGACGCTCTACCTCTCGACTACCGACACCACACAAAATGGACAAATATGACCAGTCACCAGTGACACTCTATTACATATCTATACGCTAACCTGTAGACAATTGACAAAAAAAGATTGTTGCCTTTTAGCATATAGATCTATTTCCGCTGTACTTATTGGTAAATCTTTGGTGACTAAATTTTCTGGTTTAGAAAATAAACATTAATCATTAATCATGTTCAACTATGAAGGTTGATCAATAATGTTATTCTAATATGATCACAGGGAAAATGTTTGATATACAATTCTATTGGTTTGCCAACTGATTTAACCCATTACCAAACGACAAAATTGTAGGGTGGTTCAAATTGAAAGATCCTGCAGACGACAATTTCAAGTGAATGGAATTTTTAATCTTTAGTCCAGACAATGCGAAGAGTCAAAAAAAGTTACAGGACAGTGGGTCCTGTAAAGGTACTTTTTTTACCAGACCGGAAGATGTTTTACAGGACCGAAAAAATACCGAAATATTATTTCCAATCATCACTGTAACACAAACATGTCAGCAGTGTTTCTACCAGGATCAATTTTTTGGGGGTCATTTATGACAAATGACCCCCTGTCTCCATTTTTGGGGGTCATTTAGAATTTTACAGGGTCAAGTTTGTAAACGAATATAGATCTATCAGATTATTAAACACTTTTTCTGAAAATGGATACGCTATAATTTATCAAGAGACAGCATGATAATATTTCTAGGAAAAAACAAATAAACAAACACATCACTTTTCTTATATTTAAACAGTGATTATTCTAAGATTTCAATAAAGATGGGATGTCCCCATCACTTCAAAAAGCTGGGGGGAATATAAGTTAATGCAATAAATAACTAGACTACAGTTGTCGCCACATCGTATGGCACGTGTTTATGTTTTGTTAAACGTTCAATTACATTTGAACAAAATATGAACATTGTGCCATACGATGTGGCGCCAACTGTAGAGCTACATGTTTACAGGGCTCGCGCTGGCGATCGCCACTTGAGCCATTGGCGACAAATTTGAAAATGTGGCTGAAGAAAATCGAATGTGGCTCAAAGGCTAAAATCCAACTTTTAACCGTAAATCAATCGCCAATATAACACGAGTGTCAACACTTACTCAGGGGTGTGGAAATATGGAATTTTTCCACTTGTCCTCGGACAAGTTGAACTCAAATTTCTACTTGTCCGAAGGCAAAGTTTACTTGTCCAGAAAAAAACAACATCTAGATAGGAAAATAATATTTAAACTTTATTTTAACTCTATTTTCAGTTAACATATAAAACTGAAGGAACACAATTCAAACACATGTTTACCTTTTAAAATTAAAAATGTGATTTGATTGAAATTGATTTTTTTCAGACGGATCGTGAGCAAAAATAAGATTAAAATTTCGTTTTTATCACATTTTGATCCCCTTGATATGCACTTGCCCACGGACAAGCTCACTTGAAAAAAGCCCTTGCCCGTCCACCACAAAACCCAGGTCGGGCAAGTCGGGCATGTGAATTCCACACCCCTGACTTACTTATTGTTTAACATGAAAAATCGATAATCCGTTACGTAATTGGCTTCACCTAGACGGTCGAGTAAGCACACGTGTTACAATTAATCGTGACCTTTATGCAATCACGCGGCTGCAGGTAGAGGTGACACGTCAGTTTATTTACTTCGTAGCTAGGGTATTGTTTTCGTCGCATCATCCCTTTTCCCGCCTTTGCTGACATGTGCGAATTTTGTAAACAAACTGTAGTAACGTAACCATATTTGGATGGGGGAGGAAGTCATGTAATTATGTTGACACTGGAATTTTCCCCTGTGAATATGGTTAATTTTCTTATCATAAGACAAGACATGTTGATTGTCTCAACCATGTACAAAAAATAGTGTTGAAAAGATATCTCACTCTAATCAAGCAATATGGCAGACTCGTAGGTAAAATCAAAAACAAATCATCAAGTTTTTCACTATGATATCGCAGCTAATTAAGCATTTGATTAAATAAAGAGATTGGAAGGGAAAACCCTGATTACGTCATCAAATGACGACTGGCTGTGTTTGCGGCGTTTCTTTTGATCTCTCAGAAATCATCGCATATGAGTAACACAGGTTCGCTATGTTTTCATGTCGGGATTGTTGGACATATATTTATTAGATTCTACCGGCATCTCCGATCAACAATCAGAATTATGAAACCCAATTCTACCGTGCATGAATGGTATTAAATTAGCGAGTGGAATTTAACAGAAAGCAGCAGACAGTTAAATTTACTGTATTAGATTATTGCAGATGACGACGACAGAATGGGGGGGGGGGGGGGGGGGGGGTAGTGTTTGTCAGTGGCGGGGGGGGGGGGGGGGGGGGGGAGTTATCGTCGGCGATGGAAATGGGGGGGGTTGGGGGGGAGAAGAGAGTCATTGGCTCCAGTGGCACCAAAATGGCTCAGGAATTTTCAAAGTGGCTCAAAGGGTGGCTCAAACTTTTTTTGACCCAGCGCTAGCCCTGTGTTTAGAAAACTATTTCTTCCTTAGTAGTGGTAAGCCTTCATTAATGATTGTATCACATGTTCATATTACTTTCCTAGTTGTTTCATATATTATTTTGTTCAAAGTGTCCAAGAAATGGGGATGTAGAATATCAGAATAATTTTTGGGTTGAACTATTTTGGGTACGAATCA
The DNA here is from genome assembly GCA_963680895.1 of Fragum sueziense. Lineage (NCBI taxonomy): Eukaryota > Metazoa > Mollusca > Bivalvia > Cardiida > Cardiidae > Fragum > Fragum sueziense. The sequence goes on along the minus strand of OY804593.1, from coordinate 37,698,269 downwards.
TAGAGAAACAACTCTCTTTCCTTATCTCAAAACAAAGTATGGTGATTTGCCCAGTTTTCGTGGAGGAGCCCAAATTCGTGGTATTCCGAATAATCTTACACCATTCTAAACATGCGACGTCCACACGCTAGAATTTTGCCAACATACACCCCACCCCCCATCTTAACTCGCTTCAAATAAAGTTGACAAAGAAAATGTTTATTCAAGGGGCATAACATATGACTATTCTTGTGGGGGTTGTTCAATACATTTTAACGCAATAAATCAAATAGGCAGAGGTACTTGTGATGCTCCTATTATTACATCAGCCAGTGTATTTCTTTAAAAACAACTTTTAATTATTCGCAAGGAATGCTAGATTGATGAAGTGCCCAGTTTTGGGAGGAACATTTGGAAACAAAGAATGTGTCACTGATTTATTGAATGACCCACGAATTCTGGAGCCTCAATTCCGATGACGTCAGAGGTCAACAGCTTATACAAAATGGCTTCAAATGTAAAATAATAACACACAACTGACATAAATGTAGGGAATATATAAAATTACAAATATTTTCAAATGTTTTTAGTAATTGTTGTAGCACTGACTTGTTCTTGTCTTCCGGGAGTTTCCTTTGAATTATTAATACCACGAAAACTGGACCAACCATCATATTAGAATTTATTCTTTAACAATATAATATCATGTTTAGATAACAGAATCAGATTCTATCATGAATATTTACCATTTGGTCTGCTTACTATGTTTTCTTTTAAAGAAATTCCGTTTTTCTGACTGAGAAAAAGATCGTCAATCCAGGTTACCCAGACAAAAATGTTTAGCTTAAGGATTGTATGCAGGGGGAATAAGTATTGATACCAGTGTTACATGGCTTGAATTGTATTTCAAAATGATTACTTCCATTAAAATGAGTGAAAAACACGAGAAAAAATATCCCCAGCTGGCTTCGGAAGCCGGAAAACAAGTCACCCTTAAAAAGAACAACAACAACAGGGTTGACAGTTTTCCGCGAAACTCAATCACTACAGTGAAAAATGCCAATCTTTTTTAGTAAGGATATACATTTTATGCTTTGACCCCAGACTATTACCGGACAGGCGGTCCGTAGTCTCTATTATTTATGTCGGACATAGGCGAATTCAACCAGACATGTCCGGCGGTCCGACGGGATTTCGCGATGTCTGTTAGTCTTTTTGGATGGAAAACATCGTGGGAAACGAAGAAATTGCTTGTCACAAGCAATTTCTTCATTTTCCACTGTGTTTTCATTTGTTGGGAGTCAAAAAGAGTCCATGTGTGGTAATTGATTCGGTCGGCACAATCCCTTCAGCCAATCAAAAACATGGTCAGTCATAAAGTGCGGACCTGCTCTCATTTGGTGGAGGTGAAAGCTTCGGTCTTTTTCGTTAAAGGATTACCAACTTTCAGCATTAATATCTCGACGACTACGCCTGATCATTAAAAATGTGTTGGTAGTTAGAAAGTTTAAATCACATTCTTTAAAGAAATAGTTTTGTTTATGAATTTTAACGATGGATTTTTGAAATATTCGTCCTCAAATATGGGCATTGCTCAGTGGTCCGTATCAAAACAAATAACGGTGGGCTGAAGAGAGTGTTTTTGTGACGGTTAAAGGGAGGTAATGTGGCAGGTAATATGCTAATGAGATTGCCTGGCCAGAGAAAAACGTGAAAAAGTTGGTATACATATAGAAACATCAGCCCATTTAGGGTTGAGGATCCTTTTCTCTAAATGGACTGGTTGTTCTCTGTATGTAGCCATGCATCTCGGAACGTTACAATTGGTGGCAGCTACGGGATAATGTGATAGCCATCTTCAGCTATCCCTTACCCATGGTTACCCCCCTTCGGATAGGTCAGTTCCTTGCCTATTGAGTAGCAGTGCATTGCTGGAATACTGGGTATAAGGCTCATCTCCTGTATGAATCTCGTGAAGCTTCGCTTCCTTGTAGGTAGATAAAGCCGTGCAGCTCGGGTTGTAGCATGCTCTGTGAGATAGTTGATGACTTCGGGGCGAAGTCATAGTAGTAGGGAGGAGTGTGACGGTTAAAGGAAGGTAATGTGGCAGGTAATATGCTAATGAGATTGCCTGGCCAGAGAAAAACGTGAAAAAGTTGGTATACATATAGAAACATCAGCCCATTTAGGGTTGAGGATCCTTTTCTCTGAATGGACTGTTTGTTGTCTGTATGTAGCCTTGCATCTCGGAACGTTACATTTTCATTGGTGCACATGTTGGTTTTTCGGATATTTCGGCAATCACCGGTATTTCGTATACGCCGGTATTAGGTATACTCACCATATCCCATTGTTGTGACGCTGCTTAGACCGGAAGTAGCGAAACTCGTGGGTACGGATCTGCCTCAGTAGCGAACCTTGTTGGGGCGAATCCTACCGAAGTCGATGAGCGGAACCAGCTTGCCGGTGAATCATTCTCTCAGCTTTTCCCGAGCAGTAAACAACTAAACTCGCTCTAAGTTGTAAACCATATTCTTGGAAGATTCTGGTGCCACGTGGACCCCTCAACTGTTACTGTATTGACTCTACTACATTGTGTGTTGACTTGTATTGTACAACGACAAACCCAAAGCTTAAGGTAAGAACCCTTCATTATTCAACACCCAAAACACTTCATTGGCGACGAGGATATTTTTTGAAAGAACCCATTTGTAATTTGACAGTTTGGCCACGTGACTTGGTCTTTTCTAAAGAAATTTGGTTTCTAAGTTTTTGTTGAGAGCTCTTTAAAGCAGAATATTTCTGTTTTAAGTAAGTATCTTGAGAGTAAAATTGCATTTATTTTGCTTTCTTGTCAGTTATCTTGAAAGAAGAATTTGTTTTTCTTTCATGTCAGTACCTTGAAAGAAGAATTCATTTTTTCTTTCATGCCAGCTCCAGTAAATTCTGTTAATTCAGTTTTACTGTAAGTTCAAGGTCATTTGTGTCCTTGTAAGTAATTTTGGTAAAATTAACTTTTTACTTTGTTAGTCAGAGTTTTACTCTGTAAGTGTGAGGTCAAATTAGATTTGTCCTTTAAGGTATTTAATTCTGTAAATTATCTGTCAATTTTTGTCAGGTTCAGAATTAAATTTGGGGTTTTGAACGTGCAAGGTCAAAGGAAGCACATGGTCATTGAAGGTCAGTACCCCACCCACCATTGACCTTGTGTTCTGCTTGATAAATAATTCATTATTTATTATTAATTGATTTTGCTTTTGATTTTTCAGGGGTTTTCTGATATATCTGTTTTTTGCAGGTTTAACAGAATTTGTTACATTTCAGCCGCAATAAGATTGTGTTTTACACGTCTGTTGTGTCAAGGTTAAGAGAAAGTCAGAAACTCAGGACTGTATAAGTTGTGTTTTACACATTTATACTGACAGGTTTGAATTTGTTTAGCCCTATATTGTCATAATGGCTTCTAACATTATTCGCATAAATAGTGCATCTTTTGATGAGCTTCAGGCTATTAAGGGCATAGGTCCCAAAAAAGCACATGCCATCATTCTCCACAGAGAAAAGTATGGTCAAGTAAAGAAGGAATCTTTGTCCCTTTTGCTTATGGAGGATGTGCCAGCGAGTCTATGGGAGTTGATTGATTTTGGGATGGAGGAAAATGCTGATAAAGTTAGTGCGCAGCAGGACGAATTGGATGCTTTGACGGCAAAGGTAAAGGAGGCAAAATTGTCTTTAGACCGAACTAAATTTACGGTCCAGAAAATGCTGAAAGAAAAGATGACAAAAAGCGATTCAAGTGTCATAAGCGAATTGCTAACTTATTTGCCACAGACCCCAAGTGCAAACAAGCCATTGTTGGATAGTGCACCAATTGTGAGCAAGCCATTGCTGTCTAATGCACCTGTGCATCCACCTGCCCTAAAAATGGAGAGTAAGGTAAGGGTCCCTTTAGTTAATTCTACTCCTGCTCCTCACCATGATGTGGTTTTTAATCCAAGTGTGAGGAGCAGTGAGAAGAAAATTATGTTTGATTCTTTGGGTAAGCTGCAAAAACAAACAAATCATGAAATTGCCCAATTAAAGCAGCAACTTAGAGAGAAAAGGGAAATGAGAAAGCTAGTGGAGCATAAGATAAGCCAGAGGACTCCGGCTTTTAGTCGGGCCTCTGAAATGAGAGCACCTTCAAGTATGGATGATGATTCAGACATGGGGTCATTGTTCAGTGATGTATGCAGACAGGACATTCCCCACCCAGTTGCACCCAGACCAACCCCTCGACATTCTTATTCTGGATTTTATCCGAATGAGAATGAGGCTGGCTTGGGAGCGCATCCGGTGCGGGAGCAGGCATATGTTGCAAATGACATTTCTCACCGGGTTGCGTCTGGACCAGCCCTTAGACATTCTCATTCTGGATTTTATCCGAATGAGAATGAGGCTGGCTTGGGAGCACACCCAATGGAGAGGCAGGTATGTGCTGCAGATGAGATGGTGGACATGCGTAGGGGCAATCCCAGTAAGAAACCAAAGAATTTACGGTTTAACGGCAAGACCAACTGGTTATCTTTTAAAAGTATTTTTGAAAGCTACCGGTCGGTATTGCGATGGGGTGAGCAGGAAAGTAAGGACTATCTCATCTGGAGCATGGAAGATAAGGCCATGGATTATGTCGCTGTTGCCATGGGAATGGGTGAGCATTGCTCTTATTACTCCTTAATGCACAAGCTAGAAACAAGATTTGGTACTGGGGAATTGGTAGAGACTGCAAGGGTTAATTTTCATCAAGCATTCCAACGTTCCGACGAGTCACTCGATGATTGGGCTGATCGAGTAATGACAATGGCAACGTCAGCCTATAGGGACTTGCCGGAACATTATAGAATTTCTGAGGCGGTCGCTAGATTCTGCCAGGGCTGTGCAGACAAGGAAGCTGCAAAGCATGCTTGTCTGGAGCGCCCTCGCAGTATCCAGGAAGCTTTGAACTCGGTGAAACATCATAACTATATTTCCCAGGCAGTCGATGGACAGAAAGCACGCCGCAAGCCTAGGGAGGAAATGTCCGTTAATGCAATCACGTTAGAGGACGTCAAAAAAGTTGTAGCAGAAGCTCTTGCAGCCGCCATACCAAAATCTGCCCCCAAAAGCCCCCAGAAAAATGGTGAGGGTAAAGAAAATGATCATTGCTTCTTTTGTAAAGTTCCAGGTCATTGGAAGAGAGATTGTAGGCGTTTTAAAGCTTTTATTGAGAAGATGGAAAAGAAAAATCAAAAAGCTTTAAACGATTAAAGACTGAGGTTGCTGACCACAAACCTCGGTCTATTGCAAAAGTATCAGATGGTCAGGCAAAAGGAGAAGGTGTAGTATCAGAGGTAACTTTTAGTTCTGACAAGGGGCGTTCCGATAGTTTAGCGGCTTTTAGTCATAACGAGGGACGTTCCAATGTTTCAGGGATATCAAAGAACCCATCAGCGGCTTTTAGTCATGAGGGTCGTTCCAAAAGTTCGGTAACACCAACCTCTGAGGGTCGTCCCTTACGTACAGCGGCTTTTAGTCCAGGTGAGGGTCGTCCCAAAAGTCCGGAAATTTCAAGCTCCATAGAATGCACAAACGACACAGTGGCTTTTAGTCCGAATGAGGGTCGTTCATATTGTTCTACAGATCCTGTAGCTTTTAGTTCAGGTGAGGAACAAGTAATCAATCCTTTGAACGAAAGTAAAGATGAAAATCTTAGTATACACCAAGTATGTGCAGGCTCCTCTTTCATTTATCTGAAAGTGGGGGGGAAAGATGTTAGAGCGAGGATTGATTCGGGAGCTGAAATTACAATTTTGTCTTCACAAGTCTACAATGAGTTAAGTCAAAAGCCCGGCAAAGTGAGAGATGTTGTTATGCAAATGGCAGACAAAGATAATATCCTGAAAGGGTTTGTTACCAAGCCAGTACAACTACATCTTGGTTCACAGGTATTTAAAGAAAGACTTTATGTGGCTCCAATTTCGGACGATATGTTGTTGGGACATGATTTAATGCATCACTTTGGTGCATTACACGACATGCAGTCTGATACACTCATTGTAAACGGTGAGCGAATCCCCATTACTACACATTTCCAAGGTAAAAAGCCTACAATAGCTAGAGTTTCTTTGGCCAAGAAAGTGGTTATTCCACCAAATTCTGTAGTTAGGGTGCAAGGTAAGATGGATTGTGCATTGGAAAATTATTTTGTCGAACCTGAAGAAGTTGTCTACAAAAAACAGGTGCTAATGCCTCACACCATAAGGTCTTCAGGAACCAAGCCAGTGATTTGTCTAGTCAATCCATCCAATAATTTCAAGAGTTTCAGAAAAAATGACATCATAGCTACAGCACGCACTTTTGACCAAGTTCTTGACCATAGCACTACCTCTCACTCAGATGGGGATCAAATATCCAATCCCGATCTTATTTCTGGTATGGTTTTTAATCTGTCAGAAGGTAAGATTGAACTACCAAATCACATTCAAGGTATGTTCGAAGCGTCCTCCAAGGAGCTCAGTGGAGAGCAAGCACATCAGCTGGCCTGCGTTTTACGCGACTATTCTGATGTGTTCGCCGAAACTGACTTTGATTTGGGAAATTTTACTGCCATAGAGCATGAAATCGATACAGGCGAGGCTAAGCCAATTAAACAGAAAATGCGTCGTACACCAGCCTGTTTCGTTAATGAAGAAGAAGCTCATCTTAAGAAAATGATTGAAGCTGGTGTGATACAAGAGTCTATATCGGAGTGGGCATCGTCCCCGGTCTTGATCCGGAAACGGGATGGTTCAGTCCGATGGTGTATAGACTACAGGGCTTTAAACGATGTGACCCGTAAGGATACTTTCCCTTTACCGTTAGTAGAAGATTGTTTAGATACCCTTTCAGGAAATAACTGGTTTTCTAAATTAGATGCTAATTCGGCCTATTGGCAAGTTAAAGTCAAGGAAGAAGATAGGAAGAAAACTGCTTTTTTAACGAAATTTGGCTTATTTGAACATATTAAAATGGGCTTTGGTCTTACGAACGCCCCAGCAACCTTTTCAAGGGTAGTAAGCTTCATTTTGAAGGGGCTAACATGGAAAATAGTGCTCGCCTTCCTTGATGACATTTTGGTATTGGGAAAGACCTTTGAGGACCACCTGGAAAACATTTCTGAAGTGCTACAACGATTCAGGACACATGGTATGAAGCTTAAGCCTAGAAAATGTATTTTCTTTCAGAACGAAGTAGAGTTTTTGGGCAGAAATGTAAGTAAGAATAGCCTTTCTCTTACTCAGAAGGACATCCAAACAGTCTTGGACTGGCCGGTCCCAAAATCCTCCAAGGATGTTCAAAGATTTCTAGGTTTGGCTAATTACCATAGGTCATTTGTGAAAGATTTTGCAAATTTGGCACTATCGTTGTATCGGCTAACAGGTGGAGAACCATTCACATGGGGAAATGATGAGCAGAATGCTTTTGAAGAACTTAAAGCGGCTTTGACCACTGCGCCAGTCTTGGCTCTGCCCAATACAGAAGATCCCTTCATTCTTGATGTGGACGCTTCTCATTCAGCAATCGGAGCAGAACTCATTCAAGTGCAGGACGGGGTAGAAAAGGTAATTGCTTTTAGCAGCTTTTCATTAACCCCAGAGCAAAAGAATTATTGCACTACTCGCAAAGAATTACTGGCAATAGTGAGATTTACGAGACAGTTCAGATACTATTTACTTGGTAAGATTTTTACTGTCCGTACAGATCATTCCAGTCTAACATGGCTTTTAAGATTTAAAGAGCCACAAGGTCAATTGGCTCGATGGATAGAGGAACTATCCCAGTATCACATGATAATTAAACATCGAGCTGGGAATAAACATGGAAATGCGGACGCGCTATCGAGGATTCCGGACCCTCTAAGTCCATGTTCAGAATTTGTAGCTGGTCTACAACCCACAGATCTGCCTTGTGGGGGTTGCAAATACTGCATGAGGGCTCACACGCAATGGGCCAGGTTCACTGAAGATGTGGACGAAGCAGTCAGTTTGGTGCCTAAGAAAGTTGCAACCATGACAATGAGCCACCATGTTAGACAAGGTAAGCCGCCTGAAGAGCATAGCCGTCTTTTAGACGCAACACTCAATTCCCCGGAGCATAGCTGTCTTTTAGACACGACGCTCAATGTATCAGAGGATAGCCGTCTTTTAGACGCGACACCCAATGTAGTCAGGCAAGATTGTCTTTTAGACGCAATGCCTGATCAGTCTGAGCAAAACTGTCTTTTAGACGTGAGCTCAAAGTGGACGAATTTGGAACTTTCGGATTTTCCATTCGGAAGTATCGACGAGCTGGGTCCTTCAGAGAGTCACTTTGATATTGTAAGTAACAGTAGGGACAGGATAATAACCTGCTGTCAAGTTAAGGACCCAGATACCCGCACAAACCACGAATATCCGTCTTGTTGGGGATTTTCTTACACTGAACTAAGTGAAAGTCAGCATAAGGATGAAAATTTAGCTATGCTTTTAGCATGGTTAGAGAGAAAGGTAGAACCTTCAGAACAACAATTGTTCAGCGAAAGTCCAGAGGTAAAAAATCATTGGCTGAATAAAGAGCTTTTTAAGCTAGAAAAGGGGGTTCTATTTAGGCAGAAACCAGTTGCAGAAGGAGGGGAATGGCTTTTAGTCATCCCCAAAAGTCTAAAGGAAATGGTTCTCTCGCTGCACCACGATATCCCGTCTTCGGGTCATCAGGGTGTAGCGAGAACCAAGTTCAAAATAAAAGAGAAATTTTTCTGGTTTCGTTTGTCTAAAGATGTTGAAGATTATGTCACAACATGTGATGTCTGTAGTAAGAATAAAAAGAACAAGACTTATGGCAAGGTCCCTTTAACTGAATATCAAGCGGGTGCTCCATTAGAACGTGTTCATCTCGATTTTATCGGGCCATTACCTAAAACTGCTAGAGGAAATGAACATTGTCTAATGATAGTAGATCAATTCACAAAGTGGGTTGAGTGTGTCCCTTTGCCAACTCAGCAAGCCGAAGAAACAGCCAGAGCTGCCATAGACAGCTTCTTTTCACGTTTTGGTTTCCCTCTTCAGATTTTCTCTGATCAGGGAAGAAATTTTGACAGTCGGCTTTTTGAAGCTCTATGCAAAGCTTTACATATTCACAAAGCTCGCACGACATCTTATCGGCCGTCTGCTAACGGTCAGGTTGAACGTTTCAACCGCACCCTTATGGATGCTGTTAGGTGTTTTTTAGGAAAGTCTCAGGATAAATGGGATTTAAATGTTCAGCAAATAGCAATGGCCATTCGAGCCTCTGTAAATAGGAGTACTGGTTTCACTCCCAATATGCTTATGCTGGGCCGAGAGGTAAACACTCCCGCCCAATTAATGTTCCCATGTGCACAGAACAAATCCGGAGACTATGGTGAGTATGTATCTGAGTTGGTTAAAGGCATTGGTAAGGCACACGATATAGCACGGTCATGTCTCAAAACTTCGCTCAAACGTATGAAGCGAAATTATGATCTTAAGGTGTTGCTAAGACCCTACAAGGAAGACGACATTGTGTATCTTTTAGATACAGCAGTCACAAAGGGTAAGTCCAAAAAACTATGCTCACCTTGGAAAGGGCCTGCCATTATAGTTAAAAAATTATCCCCATACCTTTACAGGGTCAAGCTGAACAAATCGGTATTCGTGGTGAATCATGACCGTATGATGCCTTGCAGGGATAGGAACCTACCAAACTGGATCAAGAAGTTTAGGGAAGAAACTAACATGACATCTTCCTTTCAGAACATTCCAGGCAGTAATGATGAGAATGAAAAGAGATATTGTCTTTGCAGAGAGCCCTGGAATGGAAAGTTTATGATCCAGTGTGATTACTGTGACGAATGGTACCATGGTTCCTGTATCAATGTCAGTGCATCTGATGCACTTGACATTGATAAATTCAAATGTAATCCCTGCAAGAGGAAGTAAATGTTTCGGTCAGGTTTGAGTTGCTAATTATGTTTTATGTCTCTTTGCAGTATGTCTGAAAGCAAAAACACCAACTCCTCTCCATTGCCCAAGGCGGCTTTTAGCCCTGAGGACGTCGACCCGGAAATCACCACGGACCTGGCCGAGGACACAGCTTTGAGTATGACCTCGAGCCAGGAGGATACCCTACTAGATTTCGCGGATATGGAGGTGGAGACAACTCAAACACCGGCCGAAACGACTGAAACACTGCGACGGTCACCGCGCATTAAGGCCCAGCGCGGTGCTACTTCGACTGCGGTAAGACCAAAATCAAAAATCCCTGTTCCAACCAAAAAGAAGCAGCCGGAGGTTAAGAAAGGAGCAGCAGTTAGCTGCAAAATCACGCGCGAGGTAGCGGCCGGCTCAGGGGTGGATTTGCAGATCACTGCACGGGCAACCTGCACAGGCGAGCTTGGTAAGCGACCAGCTAGTACCCCTCTCTCCCTATCCGCAGCTAGTCTTGCGAAACAATCCAAAGTAAGTGACCTCGTGCAAAATGTCATTGAGGCCAGGGAGATGAAGGTAGTAAGATCACGCTTTTGTTCCGTCCCTGGGTGTAGTAATGGAGAAACGAGATTCATGAAACCGCACGCGTTTAATGAACACATCCCTACAATATTTAAGGAGTCGTTGCCTCAATCGACCAGTCTGAATGCAATGCGTGTTAAGGCTTTGGAACAGGCGGCTAGGTGGCTGTTGGGCAGACCGGCGACGGTCTTCGACCTTCTTGTTTTCTTGCAGATACAGAATCTAAGTTTAGCTGTAGGAGATAGTAAAATCTCACCCCCGCAGCAAGAAGCGATGCAGGGACTTTGTGGCTATCTCAAAATCCCTGCACCGAGTCGTTTCTGTTTGTCCACAGCAAATTCTCCGGGTATTTTGGTCCACTGGAAAGTTGTTTTATTGATTGTTTCCACCCTGAGTGCGGAAGAGCGGGAGTACTGGAGAAAGACTTTCCAGGAAAGTGTGCAGCCGGAGCAGGGGGTCAGCAATACGAACCAGCCAACTGCTCCGGTCTATCCTTTAGCAATAGACACCCACTTCCATTTGGATCGTCTTATTACCAGACTCAGATTGCCCGCCAATGGAAGTCTAAAGGATGTATTGGACGCTACTCCAGTGAGCCGGAATAACCGTATCACCTTGATTGGCTCTGTGGCTGTGTTTTGCGACCCGGATACGTATCCTTCTGAGGAGCGTCTTTTAGACACCAATGGGGATATGTTGTTCGCGGTCGGTCTGCATCCAAGGCATGCATCCCAATTTTCAAATACAAAAATGGAGGCTAGTCTAAGAGCTTTGTCGACTCTTGTTCAACACCCAAAAGTAGTAGCCTTGGGGGAAATTGGAATAGATAGGACAGAGCCGATCCAAGGATGGTCTAAGCAGCTTATCCTGCTAGAGAGAACTTTACCAATGCTGAAGAGGAGACACGTCCTGGTGTTGCATTGTAGGGGGATGAAGGGTGATGATGGTACGGAGGCCTACTTGCAACTTCTTGCATTTGCAAAGTTGTTTGTATGGTCTCAGCAACGCATCCACCTGCACTGCTTCACTGGGGAGGTGTGTGTTGTTCAGCGTTGGCTAGCAGCTTTCCCGAACACTTATTTCGGGTTCACCAACATGGTCAAGAGTTTTGATAAAAAGCAGGAAGAAGCACTCAGAATGTTGGCTGAGGATCGTCTGCTGCTGGAGAGTGATGCCCCTTATTTCCCTGCACGGGGACATAGGGTTGCCTCCCCCGCACAGCTGTCTGCTGTCGCGGGAGAGGTGGCTCGATGTCGCGGAATGACAAGGGAAAGAGTGTATGAGGTAACTCGCACCAATGCGAGGCGGGTGTATTGGGGGGATTAGTCTCCAGTAAGCTGATCAGAGCTGCTATGTTTGTCATCTGTTACTCTTTAGCTAGGGTTTGTCATCTGCTATGCTTAGACAAGAAAAGCGTGCGTATTAGACGGCTTTTAGTCGCAAATTAACATCTAGCGTACAAGACGGCTTTTAGTCGCGAATTAACATCTAGTGCATTAGTCGGCTTTTAGTCGCAAATTTACGTCGAGCACTCATGATGATAAGCACGAACCCAGTCGAAGTAGCAATCCGGTCAAGTAGTAATCCGAACAAGAAGTAATCCGGTTAAGTAATCCGATCAAGAAGTAATCCGGTCGAGATGTAATCCGGTTAAGATTTATCCAATCTAGAGCTTTTAGCTCTGTCAGAGAAAATGATATTCTTTAGGATGGCTTTTAGCCAGATAAATGGACTATTTAAAGTGAAGTAGTTAAGACTTTTCATTAAGATTTCAGTGAAGAAAAGAGAAACATGGACTTAAATGCTAATGTACATTTTGGATGAACTCTTAAAAATTTAAGTTGGAGAACAGAATAAGGAAAGTGCTAATGTACATTTTGGATTAACTTTTTAAAGTCTGTGTCCATCGGCTTTTAGTCGCAAGGACTATCAAGTGTGTGAAAACAGTTCCCAGTGATCAGTCATAGCTGGCTTTTAGTCAGAGATTACGAAAACCGTCGCGAGATTACGAAAACCGTCGTCAACATATAGTCACTGATGGCTTTTAGTCGCAGCGACTACCACGCGCCTCCAGTGTTTCAGTCAAAAGCGAGCTTCAAGGTTCGAATTGGACTCTGGCGGCTTTTAGTCACAGTGTCAGAAAAGTTTGGCGGCTTTTAGTCGCATTACAGAAAATTCCGGCGGCTTTTAGTCGCATTACAGAAAATTCCGGCGGCTTTTAGTCGCATTATAGAAAATCAGGCGGCTTTTAGTCGCATTATAGAAAATTTCGCATTATTGAACATTCCGGTGGCTTTTAGTCACATTATAGAGAATTCCGCATTTTAGAAAATTCCGGCGGCTTTTAGTCGCATTGTGATAAAAATTTAGTTTGATTCAGTTTAGAAACTTTCATTGGCTTTTAGCCACAAACACAGTTCCTGCTAGACGACTTTTAGTCGCTATGAGAAATGATCACGGACGCATCTGCTCATCAATGCTAAGTGTCTTTTAGACCAAAGTAACTTTTTGACTTCTTACGAGTGAAATGGGCCTTTTCAAATAAAGTCGGGGGGAATGTTGTGACGCTGCTTAGACCGGAAGTAGCGAAACTCGTGGGTACGGATCTGCCTCAGTAGCGAACCTTGTTGGGGCGAATCCTACCGAAGTCGATGAGCGGAACCAGCTTGCCGGTGAATCATTCTCTCAGCTTTTCCCGAGCAGTAAACAACTAAACTCGCTCTAAGTTGTAAACCATATTCTTGGAAGATTCTGGTGCCACGTGGACCCCTCAACTGTTACTGTATTGACTCTACTACATTGTGTGTTGACTTGTATTGTACAACGACAAACCCAAAGCTTAAGGTAAGAACCCTTCATTATTCAACACCCAAAACACTTCACCATAATGATAAAGACCGAGGAAGTACCCTCGATGAAAAAATGAAAGTGAGGCTATGACGTCATGCCGACTGATTCTATGGGTTAAAATGTTGTGCTATTAATGTCATCTTGACTTACTTCAGAAGTTCTTTGGTCCGGTTTGACCGCAAATGGGTCGAATTGACTATGGGCCGTTACGTACATCGACTTTTCATTCAGGACAGATTATCAAGACATGCATTAAAGTATTTCAGAAAATGTAGGTATGTCTATAAAGGTATATTTTGTGTTGCATATGGCTCAGAAAGCCGCACTTACTGCTAGATCTGTTTTATGGCCCATCGCTTCGGACAGTTCATATTCGCCGGTTACCAAGACATCTTTGTGTATCTCCTCTTTTAGACATTTCTTTTGGTTTGGTGACAAGTGAAACATCAGCGCATCAACACTGATTAAACAGAGCGTTAGAAAAACGCTACATATACTGTAAATGTCCATTTTAAGCACATAAAATGTCAAATAACACGTTAACTTTGTGCACGTTTGTGTTAACGTGGCATTCGGTAAATTACGGTGACAACTCGTTTGTTTACGGAAATCGAATGATTCTCGATATTGTCTTAAAACATGGGTATTTTTTCATAATTTCCGGTGAACCAATCTAGAAATGAAAGAAAAGTGTGTATCTCATTTCTTTCTCAAGTAGTCTAGATTTAAATGTCGCGTCAGCATTGTAAATGGTGGTCAATCAAAAAGATTAGAATAACTTTTCACCAGATTTTGATGACTTTTTAAAGATGACCAATATTCGTTTCTCTCCACGGAGAGAATCTTTTTAGACGCAAATATCAAGGCCTGCTCAATTCAATAATCTATTCTTAATATAGACTAGTTGACATAACAACTTTTTTTCAACACTTTTCTCCTAAATGTAAACAAAACTGTCCTTGAAAATGATCCTTTTTTATTGAATAAACCTTCAATATTTGATGTGAAATAAAAAGAATTAAAATGGTCAAAGTCAGGTAAAATCATTCAATTTGATTATCGATTCTATACTTTAGTAGAAAACATTTATTTTCAAAATGTAATGGGATTTCGCGTCGTGACTCTTTTGTAACGACCTTCTTCAATGGTAAATTTTCACATTTCAAAGTACTTGTTACATTCTAGAAATTTCACTGTTATGTTGTAATAAAGAATTTATGTTTAGTGATGACAAAAGTCTCAGTTAAGCACAATGTCACGTAATCCGAGTTTTCTCTGATGAAATTCGCTCTTTGATATCTTGGGCTGACTTTGGCCGACTTCGAGTCAGGCGATAGCTCGACGATAGCTCGATGATATCTCCAAGCGAACACCGATAGTACGAGCTATTGACGTCATTTCCGCAGCTATAGCTCCAATCGAACGGCAATGGTCCGAGCTACAGTCCGACCACTGGTAAAAGTGTGGTCCGGCCATCGGAGCAATTGCGTCATTCGGAACACCTCGGATAACAGCGAACCAATCAGTGTCGAGGTAAACAAAGATTTTGATTGGCTGACTCAGAACGGGGAGGAATTCAATGGACAGAATAGCGCTGGTTCCCAATGATGGTTCCCGTCCTCGCGAGCTATAGTGCCAATCGAAGTCAGCCTTTGTTTCACACTATAGCTCGCGTGGCCGGGAACCATCCCCCCATAGAAATTTTGGATCTGCCACTGAATGCACAGGCTGATCTGGATTCATGTTCATGCTCAAATGCCACAATGGACCCTTTTCCAGATCCTGGCCCATTTGTATTTTACAGATATGCCCTTGTAATGCTGGAGAGCCTGGCAGGTACTGGACACAAAATCTACAGAATCAAACCCAGAGGCAGTGACAAGCTGTCTGTACTACATAGAGATCCTTGGGGTAAATAGAGCTACAGATAAGAGGGATGGTCACTTATAAACAAAGTACAATTATGAATATTTCATTTATTGTTCGTACAAATTGTTCATCAAATCCCATGTTGTCGGTACTCATTGGAATCGTCTCTTCGAGACGATTCCAATGAGTACCCACAACATAGGGTTTAGATTTGAAAGAACAAATTTAGAATGGTTTCACCCCTCTTATCTGTTGCTCTGCGCTTAAATGTATGTGACTGCATCATATGTTACATGTAATAGTATTAATGCATGTTATACTTAATATACTATCAATACTAGGTTTAAAAAACTGTTCAGAAGCAATTTGTGCATTATGGATTGGAAAACATTGTTTAAAGAGAGGAAAATGCTGGTTTTCTGCATTTTCTCCTTGTTCTCTAAATGTTTTCTAAAGCCTTATGTCCTATGGATGTCAAACACATGCATTGTCCTAGTAACAAAGTGTTTAATGAGGCAATAGAGTTCAATAGAGAGGAGAAATCTAGGAGGTATATTTTTTATCTCTCCTGACTATCAATAAGTTTGTAAGAACAAGTCAAGTTTGTAAGTAATTAATGCAGACTTTAAGGTTGTGGAAGTGATTACATTTCTGATTTAGAAACCAAACCCTATGTTATGGGTACTTTGATGATGATTCTAATGAGCACCATAAACATATAGGTTTTGGAATAGAAATGCCTAGTCTAGATTGTTATCTCTCCCTCTAATCCATAGCTGTTCAATGTATTACACTCATCATTAAATAAACACTTCATGCAACTTTGGCGTCATCAGTGGCAACATAGATTGATGAGGTTATCCAGAATTTTAGATTTGGATACCCATGATTTCAATTCCTGGTGTCTCTGGTATTGTTTGTGAAAGTATTAACCCACTCCCACACATCGACACTTTTGGATGCCCCATAAGATAAAGGCTTTCGAAAACATTGTGGCAAATGAAGAAATTGCTTGTGACAAGCAATTTCTTCATTTCCCACAATATTTTTTACCACGAAAGACTAAAACATGTAAAATTTCATTTGGTTGAATTTGTCTTCCGCAACATCTTTGAATTTGGTAGAGTCTTAAGTTTTGCTGCCGGGTAATTGGTTAAATGTTTGTGTGTTTGTGGTTATTTCAGTTGAACAGACAGTTGTATACAGAGAGAGAATGAGGATGAGGACTATCAATTATAACAAACTACCAAACAAACTAGAACAAGCTGGAAAACCTGTGTAACTAAGTTGTAAACAAATTCATGGATTTATGATAAGGAAGAAATGTGTATTTGAAGTCATTCCCAATCAAAAAAACTTTTGGGGTGATCCGATTGGAGAGCTGCTGTCAACAAAAAAAAAAATGATGTTAAAACGGAAAGGATTTGTTACAATATAACATAGAAAATATTTAGACAAAAGGTGAAAATGCTGATTATCAGCATTTTCTTCTTTTGTCTCATTGTTTTCCAAAACATTTTTAATAAGACACATCAAAAGCAGGTTTTGGAAATGGTTAAGACATTATCAAGTGATGATTCCTTTTAACAACCTTACCACATAATGGTTTAGAAAACCTTGAAGAATAAGGAGAATTTGCTGATAATCAGCATTTTCTTCTCTTCCTACAATGTTTTCTATTCTATAACCTTGAGATTTCCACATGAGTAAGCATTGATTTTGTCGTCTAAAACTCTTCCTTTTAGACAAACTTAAAATATTGTTGTTTTGGAAAGGTATAAGAACCAAAGAATTGGAAAATATTTATGAAAATGCTGAGAAATTGCATTTATGATTTATCTAAAATTGAATTGGTCACCTGTTAGGAAATGGACCCGTCTAAAATGCTGAGGTATTTTAAAGTTTTTCATGTAAAGTTGTGCCTGTAAAGTCTTTTTGTTGTCATAATTATGCAACTAAATAGATCTACTATAATATAAAAAAAATAGAATGAAAAAAAGGCAATAAAAATTATGTTTATGCTTTAGTCATTGTTTTGCCCTCCTAAATATGCCTCCTATTGAAGAAAGTGGGGGTATATTGTTTTGCAAGTATCCGTCAGTTGGTCTGTCAGTCTGTAGACCAATCTTGTCCTGAGCAGAACTCAAAATGTATGAAGGATATTGTAGAATCATCAAGCTTAATAGAAAAGAACTCATTATGGAGCAGTGCAGAAGAACCATAACTCTGTCAATCTGACTGACAGAAATAGACGCAAAGCTATGATCAGACATCAAGCCCCCTTTTCCCATCACATTTTATGTACATAGATTATAAATAGTGTATGGTCTGGAACATCTCAATTATCACTTTTAAAGTACACAATTACATTATATTCTGACCATTAGATGATAAGAAATAAGAGAACTAGAAGACCTGAAGGTCTTGAATCGCTCCACAGGCCTGAGATTCTTTTAATATTTAATCCAAGTTTTGATTAGATAGTTCAATACATGTGGTTCTTAGAGCAAGAAGTAAAGGAAAGGGGAGGAAATTCCAGCTTATGATGATACTGGTTTTGACCTGCTTGTTCAATATTTGTGGACATAGAGTGGAAACATACAAAGTGGAAACAGCAATTTTGTCAAATTCTAGGGAACATAAATCAGGGTTTAAGATTCAGATGATGCTGAAAATTGCAAGATCTTATGGCCAGTTAGATTATGTGAAAGTTTTATGTTGATTCGTAGATGGGCAAGAATTCACTAATGTGCCTCACAGTGTGACAATGAGTGAAAAAATTAAAAAAGAGAGCTGTTGTTTTAATATTCTGTTCAGACACAGATAAAGGTCAAATGTTTATGATAATTTAACTTTTTTAGATCCATGAATGTCCATGTACTTGCCACACCAAAAAATGCAATTTTTGTGCATGTAACATTGACACAAATTTTATTCTCTTTTAAGACCTCTCTCCCTTCAGGGTACTTACAACTAATTTTTCTCTTCTGATTATTATTTGGCTTTCATTATATTCTCCATCTGAGATTTTATTCTAAATAATTAATTTCTAGAATTTTTGCAAACTGTTGACAAAGTGTTATTTGGTGTCAGTGTTACATACAACTGTTCAGCTGTAGGTAGAAAAATGTTCCTTCTTTCCAATTCACTTATTAGAAACACCAAAGTTAATCATCTTCAAGGCTGAAAATATATCAGGAGCTTGCAGTATAATAGACTTGATTATCCTAGCACTATTAACCCTTTCCCAAATGACAAAATGTTTGGGTCCTCGTATTCAAAATTGTCTACAGATGAGAAAATGAATGTTGGTGAGCTAGATTGTGTGTATAACATAGCACAGAAAATAATGAGACAAAAGGAGAAACTGCTGATCATCAGCAGTTTCTTCTTTTGTCTCAATGTTTTGACAAGTGAATTCTATAAGGGACGTCAAAACCAGTTCTTGTTTGGGAAAGGGTTAACATAAATGTTGACACCAAATAATTTCTGTCCATGTTACATGCATGCTTCAATGTACACAATTAAAAAAATCTACATAAAACTAAAGGCAAATGTGGCATTAGAATTATTTTACATCAACAATGAAGATCTTATCGTCACCAACATTTTGACCAAGTTTTGTTTTGATTGGTCAATATTTGTAAGTGTTAGAGTGAAAACAAAGTCAAAACAGCCATTTTTTCAATTCAAGGGCAGGTCCAATCAGAATTAATTGAAGGAATCTAATAGAGGACCAGCCAAGGATCATTCCTGTGAAGTTTGATTGAATTTCATTCAGTAGTTTTTGAGAAGATTTTTAACCCCCCCACAACAAAGTTATGGGGGGGGGGGGGGGGGGGGTATACTGGAATCAGGTTGACCGTCCGTCCGTGGACATAATTTTGTGTCCTCTTCTCCTCCCACAGTTTTTGATCATTTTTTCTGAAATTTTGTCAGATTGTTTCCTATCATATGAAGTTGTGCACCTGCAATTTTCATCTTGATCCAGTCATTAGTTTTAGAGTTATGCCACTTTGAAATTTTTCAGGGGGGGGGGGGGGGGGGGGGGGAGTAGTCAAAATTTAAAATTTGGTTTCCCTGCTCTAACTCGAGAACCATTTGACCTAGGATCATGAAACTTTACACAGTTGTTGCCCATGACCCAGGGAGGTGCTCTATTGTTTTTGGGTCACCAAGGTCAAAGGTCAAGGTCACAATTGGACTTTGTTCAAAATCGGTTTCCGTGCTCTAAGTCAAGAACCTTTTGACCTATAGCACTTTTTCAGTGACAAGGCCCTAGTGGGGGGGTATTCGTCCGCTTTGCGACAGTTCTAGTTAAAGAAAAAGTTGACGGACGCACGCACGCACGCACGCACGCACGACGGACACAGCCCCATGACAATAGCCCATTGGCCTGAAGGCCAGTGCAGCTAAAAACTAATCACCACATCAAGGTACCCTTTGCCGTGACACAGCCTCAATTTGAAAAATAGAGAAAGGCTTTCTTGGAAATATTACAGGAAGTTCATTCATGAAGTTTCATTCATTTCTGTGGAATGTTTGCCGAGATCTAGCTTCAGATGGAAAAGACGCTATATAATATGATCCCGAAAAACCAGCATATACTCCTTGATCATATCCATTTTCTGGTGTATAACCCTTTCTCAAGCAAGTGACACCTATTATACCCAAAATGGATATGTGTTTAGAAACCCATGCAAGAAAAGGAGATAGGTGATAATCAGCAAATTTTCCTTTTCCTTCAAGGTTTCTTGGCTATAACATGGAGATTTTCTACACACGTTAGCATAATTCTTTCATCTGCAGCTCCTTTTTACATCTGATTGAATAGTCCAAATGTCTTCTGTTTGGGACAGGTTCTGTAAATTGTAGCATTCATTTTGCCTTTCACACGGACTTGATACGGATAAGTCCAAAATTTGGTCGTCTTTAACCCTTTCCCAAACAAGACCGGATTTTGAAGTCCCTGATAGAAAAGGCATGGGAAACATTTAGACAAAAGAAGAAACTGCTGATGACCAGCAGTTTCTCCTTTTGCCTCAATACTTTCCATGCTAATTTGCACAAAAATCCAATCTATATCAAGAGCCATTTTGTTGTCTTCAGCAGCTTTTTAATTGGACCCATCTAATTTTTTGCCGTTTGGTAAAAGATAATACCAATGACAAAATCTTCATAGCAATGTGGCAGGTCTAAGGGAGTAAGGGAAAGAAATTGAACAAAACAAAAGGTATTGTCTCTTCATATATATTTATTGCCATAAATCTTCCGCACGTTTCTTGCTATTATGAACTACACAATGTATTTATTACAAAAGAAAACACAATCAATTCATATTCTGGAGTAGAAATCCCTTTCTTACCTTTTACCATTCAACAAAATGAGACATGTCTATATTGAAAGGTATTGCTGACATTGTACAGTACTTGCTTACAGAAAGAACATGGCTCATGATTAAACTGCACCGATCTGAATCCATTTTGACAGTTGGTCTCAAATGCTTTACCCTTTCCCAAACAGTCCCCAACAATAGAAAATGCTTTGGGAATCATTGCGGCAAAAGAAGCAAAATGAAATGCTGAAAGTCATGATTTTCTCCTTTGGCCTCAATATTTTCTGCGCTAAATTGGACTTAATTCTTTTCTGTTTTGAAAAGGATAAAGGGACATTTTTCCAGATCCCAGCTCAAATGCATTCACACCGTAATCATGCAATAAACTTCACAAATAATATTTTTTTAGAATATTCCAAATCATCAGTCACATTCAGTAAAATAAGTGATTTTTCATATATAAAAAAATATCTCACATTTTCATTTACATTAAATTGAAGACTTCATACCATTTTTAAAAGATATTGTTAATGTATGGTTGTTACAAACTACAGTAATCAAACTGCTGCTGAGCTACAGATAAGAGGGTGTGATGACTTTTTAAAATGCTAGATCTATTTAACAAGCGCTAATTTAATTTTTTCATCAAAGTCTATATTGTTTGTACTCATTAGAATCGTCTCATTGAGACAATATTCAAATGAGTACCCACAACATAGAATTAGGATTTGTAATTAAAATTTGATAATGCCTTCACTCCCATTTATCTGCAGCTCTGCAGCGGATCAAATCCCCTTTTTTTGGAACACTTTACCGAAAACGAAACAGTCATTGCCAGATTTTGTTGACATCCATAATTACAACTTGTCACACATTTCCCAAACAGTGACACCGTTTAACACATCTAAGTATTAATGCTTAAGAAAATATTGAAGAAAAGGAAGACAATGCTGACAACAAGAATTTCTCCCTTTTGCTAAATATTCCACACAAGCAGAGATTTTTTATTCTAATGGCAAGATTATTTTTTGTCCTCTGTAACACCTTTGAATCTGGATCAGCCCATACTTTGTTGATTGGAAAAGGTTAATAAGCAAAGTGATATGCTCTTGAATAGTGTTCAGTAAAAAACATCCATTTATGTTGAATAGTTTCAATCCTTTCTGTTGTAATTCTTCAGCTATTTTTCCAGTATATGACTTCCATTGATGGTAAAGCAGAAATGTTTGTTATCAACAATTTATTCTCTTTCCTCTATAAGGTTTTTACAAACTATTTAGCCAATAGACATCCATATTAGAAAGTGTCACATATCATCATATGTATCATTTTCATAACTTACAAAAGAAAATCTAATGTTATAAGCTTATTCTTTTTTCATATACACGCCAAAGAAAAATATCCAATACAGCACTTTAAGACCAACATGGATTTAGACCAGCCTTTACACCGTCTGATTAAGATCCATGTTAGTTCACCCGAGCAGACTATTCAAGCACAGGCTGATCTGGAAACACAGTAATTTCAAATGACATTAGGAGGTCTTTTTTGAGACCACAGCTCGAATATATACAATACTTTTCTAAAATTTCTTATCATTGTATTTATGTAAAGATTCATTTAGGATTACAGTTTTTAAATCTTTTGAGGTTGAACCAATAATCTGACATGACCAAATGTAAAGCGTTACTAGAGGAATCTGTAATGTTCAAATCAAAGCAATGAAACAATTAAAGACTATCTAAAACCTTTTTATAATAAAGTCCATACATATATAGTCCAGTCACTATATGATGGCACATGTTTATAAAATTTACCTTTGTAAACAACACAGTATCAAAATCTAATCTACCGTAAATTTGCATGTGATGGTTAGAATCTTGCAGGTGTCTCACACCTGCAAGATTCAAACTAATGCATGCACATGCACATCTTCGCTAGCCAAGGTTGAACCCACCTACGTTTGTATTCACCCTTGGCGGATTTAGTCCGATTTTCTTGAAATAGCGAAGCGCCGTCTAGCGGTTGTTCTGCTGGTTGTTTACGTCCATTATTGATGACGTCATTAACACGCGTTGTCTTTCGCGTCTTACGTCATGCGGATTAGGTAAAAGTTAGCTGCTTTTTTGGTTGAATTGTCAAAAGTATAATAATTCGTCGATTAAAATTAGGGAATTCCTGTCTATTGCAGTGAAATTCTTAGGAAAAATCGCCCATCTTCGCGTTTTTGAGTTGCAAATGCAATGCCTTTTCCCGCCCGTTGTCATGATTTGGTTACTCACAACAAATGTATCAATCAACAATCTGATTGGTTCCAGCGAGACCTCGCTGGAACCAAAGAAAACACTTTCCAGGAGACCAAGAAAATCAGACTAAATCCACCAAGGGTGAATACAGAAACGCCGTTACGTCGTAGATGTCACCCTTGGCTTGCGAAGATGGCACATGCATTGCGATTATGAATGCTTTTAGCATTGTTTACCCACAGGTAAAATTTGTAAACATGAGCCATAATATTGTGACAGGACTATACCAGCGCCACTGGAGTAAAAAAGCAATATTTACAGCTTAAAAATGTAAGAGTCAACACATCACAATATCAAAGGACTGTTTTAAAATATTGAATTGAAAAACTGACCATAATCAGCATGAAATGTCTGACCTTATTAATCACATTTTCAGAATTGGAGAAAATTGTTACAACTAAACAAGTAAAAAGCCAAATAAAAGTTGCATAGATGGGTAATTACAGACAGCTTTTACTTTAAATCCAAATCTTTAGATAAGAGTGAAGCATAACATTGAACATTCTTACAACTGTACTGGAACAATATATTACATCTAAAAAGATAAAAAGACATACATAGACAATTAGACATATACAGTAAGAACTAAAACAGACAGACAGATAAAGAGATAGAAAAGAAGAGATTCTACATGGGACTCATTTCCTTTCAAAGTATACATTGGCTTATTTTGGAGTGGAAAAAAAGTCTTTCAACAAGAGCTGTCACTGTAAGATGACAATGCCCCCGACACCGCTTTGATCGTCATAAGGTCAAGGTCATCCAGGGGTCAAGGTCACCAAAGTATGTGCCTACAGAAAGGTAATGTACCAAGGAACGTTGTGGTAAAGTATGAAGCGAATATGTTAAGTAATTAGGAAGTTATGGCCAATATTAAAGTTTTTGGACGGAATGACGGACGGACAGACAGACAGACGGACGGACAGACGGACAAGTCAAATTTATGATGCCTCCCTATAGGGGGCATAAAAATCTTAATTTACCAATATCAAATATTTTCTCTGCTCTTTCTCACTTCTGTTTTCTATCTCCTAATTCAAAATGTATAAAAGCCACAAAGGTCTAAAAGACATTTTACCGGCTATTAACTCGTTACCAAATGGCAAACTTTTAGACTCCTCCAAATTCAAAGATGTTGCAGACGACAATTAAAACTGAATGAAATTTTACATCTTTTAGTCTTTTTGTGTTGAAAATATTGTGGGAAATGAAGAAATTGCTTGTGACAAGCAATTTATTCATTTTCCAAAATGTTTTCCAAAGCCATTATCTTGTGGGGAGTCAAAAAGAGTCACTGTGTGGTAATGGATTAACAAATATTCCAACCAGTTATAATCAGAAATTAATTGTTACAGTTAGAACGTAAACATAGGTATTGCTGAAAATGAGCCCAATGCAGAAAATGACAAATATAGAATCACAGTTGAAACATAAAAAGTAAAACAAAGTATAGCTTTAGCCTTTTAACTTTTACATGTATCTGTCATATAACATTATTAAAACCATACAGATTATTTAAAGGTGGTTTATAGTCTCAAATTTCGAACTAGGTCCATATTTGAGTCAATGATATATGATGATGAATGTTATGCAAACGTTATTTGTACACGACAAAAATTGATTGTTTGAATGCAGCTTCAAGATGTTTCTTGCAATATAATTAGCTGGAGCACCTAACTTACAATTTTTGATGTTTCTCTTACCAATATGTCATGTACTTACTACTAATGTAACATCCTTTTCGAGCCTCTAGCAGCTCATCCCATTTAGATTTACAATTATCCACTCAATAGTGGAAGACAAAATGTCTCTGCATATGTTACCAGACAACAAAATTTTGGACAGTTCCAAATTCAAATGTGTTGCATACGACAATTTCAAATAGATAGAATTTAACAATTTTGGAGCTTATGGGTAGAAAATATTGTGGGAAATGAAGAAATTGCTTGTCACAAGCAATTTCTTCATTTTCCACAATGTTTTCCCAAGCCTTTACCTTGTAGGGCGTCAAAAGGCGTCATTGTGTGGAAATGGGTTAACCTATTCAAATTTGTTGACGCCTTTTGCTGCCCTCAAGAAAAAGACTTGAGAAAACATTGTGGAAAATGAAGGAATTGCTTGTAATGAGCAATTACTTCATTTTCCATGAAGTATTTTTTATAGGAAGTTGTAAGACCTTAAAATACCTTGAAGAACCTGTGATTTATAGTTCCTATAAAACATTTTAACAACTTAATCTGAGTTTTCAGTCGATATACTTCAAATTTTTCATACATTGTCACTTTGTAATATTGTTCGTTGAAATTCAAATAATAAAAGCTGATGGCATCTTGTATCAAAGATACGAAGAACATTTAGAATAAAATAATATAAACATCAAAACCCTTTCGCAAACAAAACCTGATTTTGATGTCCCCAAAAGAAAAAGCATGGAAAAAACATTGAAGTAAAAGAAGAAAATGTTGATAACAAGCATTTTCTCTTTTGCCTCAGTATTTTCTGTATTTAATTGTACATAAATCCTGCTTTTATTTATTAATTAATAACATTCATTTAATCTTCTGTAGTATGTTTCTATTTGGATCAGTCCCATTTTTTTCCATTTGGGAAGGGGTTGAGATAGTCAGTATGCAAAGAAACAGATAAGAAGGGGCAAAGATATTCCAATTTTGTTATTTCTCATCCAGACCCTATGTTGTGAGTACTCATTTGAATCATCTCAACAAGATGAGTGAGTACCAACAAGTACCCACAATATAGGGTTTGGTGAACAACATGAAGTATATATGAAATATTGCATTTTGAAAAACCATTACCCCCTCTTATCTGCAGCTGCATGCACTGAATATAGCAGTATAATGTAGGCTAGTGCTGAATATATATCTTGTATTTTTACACATTTCTTCTTGGGCACCAACACTCACAAAGAGGCTGTAGTTTTGCATCAATGTTCAAACTCTTGAGCTGATTTCGTGTTATTGTCATGCGAAATGGCTTGTGTGTGTAAACTCATTTCCTCAACTTGGTTACAGTACGTCCCTTGAAGTGCCAACTTTATCCATGATAGATCAACCAATAGCTGTTATTGATAACATGTTTTACACTACGACTGTTCATATTTTAATTCCCCGTCGTGACATCATGGACTCCATCTTTTTGTCTTGTCGACGTCGAGCCACTGACATCTTCACATTCTCCCTGCAACAATAAATAATTTTGCTGCTTTTCAACAAAAAACCTCGTAACTGCAGCTTGTTTTAAGCTGCAGTAACAAGGTTTTGTTTAAAAGCAACAATATCACAATAAAAGTCATCGTGTTCAAACGTAAGGCTAGATCAATATTGAATATCAGTATTCGTATTGCAACGCAATACAAGAGTCCCCCACCTGATTAAAACAAGAGCCGTCATAGACGGATTATGCTCCCCGAATAAGTGTTTGTCACAAAATAAAAACTATCATACATTAAGCCCCCTTTTCCCATGACAAATTTTTTGTACACACATTATTTATAGAATATGGTCTAGAACATCTCATTTATGACATAAGCACAAGATTTCATTAAATTCTGCCCATTGGATGAAGAGAAATAAGAGAAAATCTAATTTTTACATTAAATTTAAGGCCCCTTTTTCCATGACGCAGCCTCAAATTGAAAAACAGAGAAAAAAGGTCCCTAGGGGTTATCCAAGGGAGTTCACATGTGAAGTTTCATTGAATTTGGTCCAAGGGCAGGGTGGGGGTTCGATTACAATCACCTGTAATCGATTATTAATCAATTACATTGGGAAAAACATGTAATTGATTAATAATCGATTACTCTAATTTTCACATGTAATTGAATGCATTCGATTACTTTAGCAAATGTAATCATGATTACAGGATGATTACATTCGATTACTTGATCATCATTTCCCAAATATGACCTGATTTTGACATTGTTAATAGACAATGCTTTTGAAAACATTGAGTCAAAAGAAGAAAATGCTGAGAATCACTATTTTCTTCTTAAGCCTCAATATTTTCTCTGCCAAATTGTACATGAACACTATCTTTATAAACATCCATTTTGTAATCTACATCATCTGCCAAAATGGAACTGTTTAACCTTCTGTCGCTTGGGAAAGGATAAAAAATCAAAGCCAAATCTTTTCAGAAAATAACATGCAATGTTGAATGACAATATTATACAATGTTGTAAAAGAATAGTTTTATTGCAAAACTTTATTTATGGTTTAAATAGTGCATGAATAAAAACTATAAAAACCTATAAAGTCCTATAAAAACTAAACAGTTTATAAAACATATAATATTATCTAGATATTTAAAACTATTCTCAAAATAGTGACACACTATGATGGTAACAAAAAAATCATATGATATCATATTGATATACAAAGTATAGAAGAGTAGACGAAATGGGACTTTTGTCAAAAATAGTAGACGTATTGGGAGTAGACGAAATGGGAGTAGACGAAATGGGATTAAACCACTATGATAACCTCTGTAGATATGGCTGGTTTAGAAAGCCTTGACAGAAAATGGCCATAATCAGCACTTTCTCCTGGTTATTTCTATGTGAAACAGGATCAATTTTGCTGTCTACAAATTTCCTTTTGTTTTAAAAAAAAATGTTGTTTGGGAAAGGGTTTATTCTATAATTAATATTGCATCTTATCATAAATAGTTTCTGGAAAGTTGAGAGACTGTGGTCAAAGTCTCCTCATTAGGAAAGGAGCCAGGAACTTCAAAATAGCCCATGGAGGATATAGCTCTTGTCACAATGTCAGATCCCAAGAACATTTGCATCCAGAATAATACCTGAACCTTCATATTAACTTCATCAAATCTCTCAAACAGGCCTGCTCTCAAAGTTGTCAAATTGTATAATACTAAAATTAGCCTGGGGAAATAAACACCTTTTGTTTAGGTTTCACACTATAGCAATCACTATTGTTCTTCATGTAAAAAGGTGTGAAGTACATGTTTTTTCAACCCAAACAACAGTAGTCATTTTAATTCTCTCCCAAATGATGCACTTCTATGTATGCACTTTCCTCTTTTCTCTAAATGTTTCCAAAACAATTCCTATTGGGTATGTCGAAACCTGATCTTGTTTGGGAAAGGATCTCTAATACAAACTTTTTTTACTTATCATAAGCAGTCCAAAATTGGGACTTTATTATGTTTTACAGATTAATTGCAATTATAAAGAGTTTTTACTTTTGTCTTAACTTAAAATGATGTCATGTATTTTCAATAGACAAATATTGATTTTTCTGAAATTCATGTGGGGTACTTCCTAACATTTCTATGTTCCTTGTAAACAATTTTATATCTTAATTTGATTCATAATTTTTCTGAAAGTAATCGAAAGTAATCGAAAATGTAATCGATGATTACATCAATTTTTAAGCCCGTAATCGATTAAATTACGATTACATGTAATCGAAACTCCCTTCGATTACAGATTACTGTCGATTACTTGAGAAAATGTAATTGATTACAATCGATTACGATTACAGATTACGATTACCCCAACCCTGTCCAAGGGTTACTGAGATATGGCTGTGGACGGACGGCATGGCGACTACATTCTCCCCCGAAATTTTTTCGGGGAGCATAAAAAGTCAGTCTCAGCATTTCTGTTTTAAGAAATATGTTCTGGACAAAAATGTAAGAGTAAAAACAATGAAGGGCAATAACTAAAGAGTGGGCGTGGCACATTGAAGGTTCTTGTAGATGACACTTCTCCACATTGTAATAAGTGTACAAAGTTTGAAGTTGATAGTACTTTCAAAACTACTACAAGATTATCTTTTTACATTATTTCTTGGGTAAAAATATATCAAATCTAGGATTCATATTTATTGGACTTGTTCATCAAAAATTATATTCATACCTGTTTTGAGTGGCTTTAGTAGCACTGACAGTTTTGACGTAGGTAGGTCCAGTGTTTTCAAAAGGTTTGAGTTTGCCTTTATGTGGCTTGTAGCCCAGAGGTTTAGACAAACTTTCCTTCAAGTTGAATGTTTTCTTGGTCGATGTCATTGTATTGTTCAGTGTGTTTCCACCGGTAAACTTGAATGGGGTGGCTGAAAACAGATAAGGATTGATTGATAGATTGATTGGTTGTGGTTTAACGTCTCCTTCGAAAACAAATATGGGAGTCAAGTTTACATGTCTTCTTTCTATGATGAATTCCCACAGAGAAGACGTACATCATGGGCTAAGTTCGAGAATGTGTGTACAGCTTGTATAAGCTGTAGTTATTGGCCATTTCCAACGCAGCCCACAATGTGTTTGTAATAAATATCTCAAATGGTTAAGCTGATTATTAAAATGAATTCCAATGCATTGTTAATTTTCTAGCATTTTAAAAATTAAATATCCATCTAAATAGTTTTTTAAAGGACCTTTCTGTGGCATTCAATTTTACTCTAATAAATCAAACATAATATAAGAAGATTTACTTTGTAAAAAAGACCTTAAAAGAGATGGATAAGGAAACAAAAGGCCACTTACTCATTGACTTTCTCTGGGTCACGGCACTCGTAGATTTCCTTGATGTTGCATTATTTGTGGTACTGTCATTCTGTAAGGCTGAAATCGGTGATTTTCTGGGCAGGGTTTTTGGTGACTTCTTGGCATTAAAGTTGAGATTCAAGTTTTTGGTGCTGAACACTGTAGGCTGGAACGGGGTGGTCTTGTTAGGGTTTGATAACCGCGGCTTCTTAAACTGAAATGTAGTGTAGGATAAATAGAGATTAACTAACTGAACCAATGTGATATGAAAATTGTTTCACGAGAATGGGGTATGATGCGGTTGAAAAAACGAGTCTGCTAGGACGAGTTTTTTAACCGTATCTCACCCCATTCGAGTGAAATAATTTTCATATCACATTTGTTCAGTTAGTTAATCTATTTATTACATACCTATTTTGGGAATTTAACCCTCAATTTTGGGTAAAATCTTTTAAAAAAATAACGTTCTTATTCCAATCTGATCCAAGGCTTTACACCGCGCATGTATACACGTTCTTTGTGTATTCAGAAAAAAAGCCGCCATTTTGTTTAAATTTTGAAGCGAGCAAAGAATGAAGCATCTATCTGGACATTAAATCATCAAAAATAATTGTAATGAACGAATAAAAAGCGAACTGAATAAATTTCAACCTTTCTAGTCTAAATTTTCCAAAACTCCAGTCTAAGTTACCAATAAAACAACAACAACAAGGTCAACAGCTGGAATGACAGATTTATTAAAGAAACGTAATTTTCAGTGGAAAACTATTGATTTAGCGTGTTTTAGACAAAAGGGATGGTCTAGCAACAATCTTTATCCAATTCTGTGATGTGTCGTTTGGTTGCTTTGAGCAGGCGTGAAAAACAACTGTCTGTGCAAGCGATTTGAATGTTTGCCTATCACGGAACAAATTTCGTCATGTTTCCCTTCAACACTCCAGCGCTGGATAGATCTTCGCTTCCATGATAAAAAATGTAGAAAAAGGGCGAAAACAAAGAATTAAGGTTATTTCTCTTTAGATGTTTTTATTTTTTGCAGGTAGATCTAGACTCTAGATCTTATTTGACACACAGGGAATTTTAGCGATTTTTATGTAGACTCTTTCTATTAAAGACAAGGGGACCAAGTTTTCATGTATAGAAAATAGTACCCATTCTCGCAAAACACCCATTACGACGCCAATTTTGAAGATAATTACACGAGATCTTCACTAATTAACTCCATATATATTTATTTAGCGAAAAATCCGGTGGTCTGTACGCGTAACGATCAGAGTTTTTCGTGACAGAGGCCGGTTTCTCGACGAAAGGTTCGAAAACGCCATGAACGACGTGACCGTGTGACCCCCGCTTGTAGGACTAAATCTGCTAGTTTGTGCATGATCGTGGCCAAAACATGCATTAAAACGATAAAATAAATTAAAATCTTTCACCAACCTTCATTGTTGAATAATATCACAAATAATTCAGCTTTAATTTGTTGAATGTTTTGCCGACTCAACGGATTTTAGATTTCGGCAATTTTAGGCGCGTTCGCTTGGGACACTCTGGTGAGTGTTTTTATCACAATGTTCCCCTTGACTTTCGAACGAAACAGAACGGTTCAGTTTCAAATTTCAACAAAATTGTCCAAAGCAATGCTTTAATTCGTATCTTTTTACGCTTATTGAACACAAATTTTATTTCTTAACAAGAAAAAGAATTACTCGATTAATAATGAACGTATGACTGATGGAGGGCGAGTTCATCTCGCTGTTGAGCACACTCACTCAAGTAATTCTTTTTATTGTGAAAACTAAAAAAAAATCATCGACAGTTATGCTAAATTAAACTTGAAAAAAAATAGAATTAAAGCATTGCTTTGGACAATTATGGTGAAATTGAATAATGAACCGTTCTGTTTCGTTCGAAAGTCAAATGGAACATTGTGACATAAACACTCACCAGAGTATACAACCGAACGCGCTGACATCACGCTTGTGTCGTACATGGCAATTTCGAACCTTTTGTCGAGAAACGGCCTCTGTCACGAAAAATACTGATCGTTACCTGTACAGACCACCGGATTTTTCGCTAAATAAATATGTAAGTAGCTTATTAAAGAAGATCCCGTGTATTAATAATCTTCAAAATTGGCGTTGTAACAGGTGTTTTGCGAGAATGGGTACTATTTTCTGTACATGAAAACTTGGTCCCCTTGTCTTCAATAGAAAGAGTCTACATAAAAATCGCTAAAATTCCCTGTGATTTGACATACATTTCCGATGTTATGCATGCATGGAATCTATAAAGGATAATGAATTAATGGGGAGAAAAGAATAAAAAAGTAGTTTCGGCAGGAGTGAAATATTTCACTGCAGTGAAATATCAAAATTTATTTCACTGTGAAAATCCAGGATTTCACTGCTGGGAATGTAATAATACCAGTTATTCCACATAATGTATTACCTATCAGTGTTCTGGCAAGGTAGAAAAAAGTATGGGACAAATGTCTCATGGCTACTCAAAAGTCGGGGACATTTTGGACAAACTAGGGGACATATTTAAAATCCAAAATAACAACTTTAAATAAACTCCTGTGCACCAAAATTAACCCAAGATATCTGCATATACATTGTAATGTCCCCACTTCAGGGATGTTTTCTTGAGACACTCAGCTTACAGAGCTTGTCCGAGGAAAATAAGTTGTCCCGATTTCATTTTGGTGGTCATACAGGCATGATAAATTTACGAAGCTATAACTCATCGGCTATAACTGTAGAGTTGTATACAAACACTTTACTTGTTATTGTTAATAAATGGCCCAACACAAACACTTTCTCTTTTGGGAATAAAACAATTAGGACATTAATTCGCTCGTAAAGCTAACGATAAATGGTTTGGTAAATGTTAAAACTATGTATTTGTTTTTTAATGTTTGTATACAAGTCTACAGTTATAACCAATAGACTATATGACAAAGCAGACGATAGATCCTGTCTTTCGTCAACGGGATTTTCTGCTGACGACAGACCAGGCATTGGTTTATTTATCTGGTTTGAACTTTCAAGGATCGAATTTCACTGTGCCTCTAAAGATTTCCTGAAATAAATCAGGATATTCTTAGTTTTCTTCATTTTATTTGGTCGAAAAGAATCTGATGACAGCATTTTTAGATTCTGCAAATGCAGGTGTATTCGTTTTTAAGTAAATATTGATGTTTAGACATTCATTAATTTGATCGCTTTAATAGTGGTAGACGCAAATAAATATCAAATTGTTTTAAATTCTTAACATGTATGTGTATTTTTATCATCAATCTAAAAAATCAGTTTCGGTTAAATGAAATTATTCAATTAAATCTATAATGATTGTTGGTTGATTAACTAGCACTCTGCGCCTGAAATTACAAACCGAACCCGACCTATAAACAAAAAGGCCCCAAAACTTCAGTCGCGTGCAATGGTAAATTGATATGAAATTACAGCGTTTTCGAGTCTAATGCTCATTCAGGGCCTGCGAATTGAATTCTGGGTAGGAAATAATGAGATGAATGATCTAGTTTGGATTTCTCCTTTTACTTTCGATTTCAGTAAAATTTGTCAGCAGCCGTAAAAAACAAAATTCGATCTCGTTATTTTCATGCGACAGAAATTGCATCTTGACAAAATTTTATGCGACATTTACTTTTTTCATGCGAGAATGTCGCGGAATCGCGGCCTCGCCAGAACACTGCCTATGAATATTTTTTCCAGAGTGAATGACAAGATGAGGTTGTAACTAATTATTGTTTTGTCATTTCAATTTTGATACTCTTTTCTGTTTTAACGCTTAATTCTAATAGTCTTGTTTGGACTATTCAATGAACTCCTAACACATAGGAGTAAGTGGAATTAGTGGATAATAAATCATGTTATACACTTTTATTCTTTCCCCAAAAAGACCTCGGGTCCGTATTATCAAGTCTTATGACCAACTTGGGTGGGAGATCAAAATGGTTAATTCATCATACCATAGTT
The DNA here is from genome assembly GCA_963680895.1 of Fragum sueziense. NCBI lineage: Eukaryota > Metazoa > Mollusca > Bivalvia > Cardiida > Cardiidae > Fragum > Fragum sueziense. The sequence continues at coordinate 37,664,845 of OY804593.1, read as the reverse complement.
GATAATACTGGCCTTTGGCATTGGCATCTGCAGTAAAAGAGGCTCATTATTTACATTGCCACAAAATTGTTCTGTACTATATTGTTTAGTCTATACAAATCCTGTCATTATCAAAATCTCTTTTGTTGCCTGCAGCAGCTTTCAAATTGGACCGACCCAAAAAAAAATTATTTGAGAAAGGCTTAACCCACTAGGCATTAACAGACAGCAAAATTAAAGGTTGGTCGAAATTGAAAAATGTTGCAGACGACAATTTTATTTTTGGTCTTTTGTGGAAGAAAACATTTTGAGAAATAAAGTAATTGCTCTTCACAAACAAATTTCTTCATTTTCGATAATGTTTTCCAAAGCCTTTATCTTGTGGGCGTCATTGTGTGGGAACAGCAATGAATTTTATGCTAAAACAGACTAAGTTTACTGATAAACTATCTGTGTTGTTATAAAATCTTGTTACTACAACTCCATTTAAGCTGTAGTTGCGGGTTTTAGAATTAAATCGACGAAATACTGTTTGTCCAAAATTATGTCAAAGTTTACTTCATGAAATCACTTTCTCAACCTTGAATGTTCAGTTTGACCTACCTTATTCTCTACACCAACTGGTGTTTTATGAGATTTTAACTTTTTCATGGCAGAAGTAACTTCCTCGGAGATAATCTTAGCCTTTTTAGCGGATGACGTAATTTCTTCAGCCCTCTTCCTCTTCTTTTGTAGGTACACATCAATGGAGTCAAACTTGTCAAAGTTCTTCTTGTGTATCTTCTCCCAGTCTTTATTGCCTACAGTGAAAATGAAACAATATATATTGTTCAAAATGAAATCTCATTTCTAAATTCAAATATCAGTTTAATAATATAGTTATTTACCTGCAAGATTTTCTTAACCTATATCTAGCAGGATTTTTGATAGGAGTCACTGGTAAGTGTTTGGGAACGAGTGAAGAACACAATACAAAATGATTAATCATTATAATAATGAAGTCTAAAGAATCACATTTATTCTCAATCAAATACACTATCATCTGACCAACAGAGAATAGGAGGTAAAGACTTTTAAAGCTACTATTTCCCAGATTTGGACCAAAAATTTGTCAAAAACAAACGAAATGTACACTTTTTAAGCTTTATATGACCTGATTAAATGATTACGACAAACTATTGAAGCAACAACTCATTTTTTCGCATTTTGATACCAAATTCATGAAGCGATGATGAAAGTTGGTCAAAAACAGTAGGACATGTGACTTTCTTAAATGACGTCACAACATACATGATGACGTCATATTGAAATTCAAGTATGAATCTCGTTTGAATCTTGGTCCGCGCTGTATGTGCATGCGTGACAGTTAAAAAACAAGAGCTGTCAGAGACGGACAATGCTCCCCGAATAGGGCATTGTCGCAATAAATGTATGCCATGCAGAGCTAACATAAAGCTAGCAAATGTTAAGCCCCCTTTTTGCATGACATACTTTTTTTAACCAAATTTCACATAGTTTATTGTCAAGGGCATCAGATTTACTACTCAAATATGCAATTTCATCAAATTCTGACCATTAGACTAGGAGAAATTAGAGAAAAACAATATTTTACCTTAAGTCCCCTTTTCCCATGACGAGACCTCAAATCCAAAAACCGGAAAAAGTACATCGGCATTATGTCATAGGGTTTGAGTTTGTTGGGGTTTTACGCCGTTTTCAACTACCAGGGTCATATCGCGGCGGCTGGAGCACCTACCCATGGATTCCTGTTGTTTCTCAAACCAGTACTACCACAACACCCTAACCGAGCCTCCAGCTGCTCGCCCACTTAGGTTAACGATTTCAAACCCATTGGTGGTTGACAATTTTGTCAGAAAGGGTATTAGCCGCGGCCGGGTATCGAACCCGGGACCTCTCGTATGAGGGCCAGATGCGCTACCAACTGCGCTAAGGCCGCGGCCTTATGTCATAGAAAGTTCACATGGTAAGTTTCATTTGATTTGGCCCAAGGGTTATGGAGAAATCACTTCGGACGGACGGATGGATGGACAGACGGAATGACGGACGGACAGACAAAGCGGCGACTATATGCTCTCCCTTCGGGGAGCATAATAATTTCAACCGCATCTGTAACGGAAATGAATTTGGGTTTGGATTCTCCCTAAATTCGGCTATCTCTCTTATAATTTCGGCTCAATCTCTGTCTGAATCGCATATTATTAACCATTCTGAGGTGGCCAACACAAAAGTTTTGCATATTTTTTCAAAAAAATTCATTTCTTGCAATTAGACCATCTGTTACCCTCCAGCTTTAAATTTGCTATTCCAAATCCAAACCCTATGTTGTTGGTACTCATTTGGACCATCATTAGATATTTGCAATAAGTAATCGCAACATAAGGTATGATGAACAATAAATGAGATACTGCATTTTCTTTAAAGCTTTTCGGTGCATTATTGGGAAATAACGGTAGATTATCATTTTGATAAATTCACCGCCTATCCAGTGAAATTATCAAAAAACTTGTGCCCGGCTTTCGTTCATTTCACCCTATCTGACGTTGTATAAGCCGGGCCAAATAAATGACATCATCATAAGCGTTGCATAGCAGTCACATGCAAAATGACGCGCTTTAAGAAAATCTGTCAAAAATTCTTTGCATTTTGTCTATTTTTTGCATAAAAGAAATAGAATAATCGTTTTGTTTTTCGAGTAAGATTGATTGATATTTCATTTCGTGAACATCAAAAGCTACATTTTCACTTGTGGCTTCGCCACGCGTGAAAATAAAGCTTTTGTTGTTCACTCAATGAAATATAAATTTATCTTACACTGAAAGAAACGATTATCCTCTATTTCTTTAATGCTTTTCGGTGGATAATCAAGAAATAACGGTAGATTATCATTTTGATAAACTCGCCGCCTATCCAGTGAAATTATCATAAAGTGTGCCCTGCTTCCATTCATTTCACTGATGTTATATAAGCCGGGCCAAATAATTGACGTCATCATAAGCGTTGCATAGCAGTCATGTGCAAAATGACACGCTTTAAGAAAATCTGTCATAATATTTTTGCATTTTGTATAATTTTTGCATTAAAGAAATAGAATATTTGTTTGTTTTCCGGGTAAGATCGATTGATATTTCATACCGTGAACAACGAAAGCTACATTTTCACTCGTGGCTTCGTCACTCGTGAAAATAAAGCTTTTGTTGTTCACTCAATGAAATATAAATCGATCTTACACTGAAACAAACGATTAACCTCTATTTTAAAAGCCAATACACCTCTTACATGTAGTTCTGAATCACTGAATATCATACCTGGAGTGATAGGCTTATTTTCTTGTCTTTTCTTGAGAAACGCTGCAAATCTGGGCAGTTTACTACTACTGTTGGTAAAAGATTGACTTGAATCTCCAGGTTTGCCTACAATAGAAATCGATAGAAATTAGAAAACATTCAACTCCTTAATATTGGACCATTGGTCCAGTCAATTCTTCTGCATGTTCCTATTGGTGGTTTACGCCTATACTATAATCTCATTGAGTCTCACAAATCAATGAATTATGCATATTATGGCTACCTGGGTACCCACAGGTAATTGTAGGACGGGAACCCAGATACAAATTGTGTACCCCCTGGTCACCAGTATTAGAAATATAACTGCCCTATAAAAGTACTATCACTTGTACTTCAACAGACAAACAAGCAGCCTTTTTCTGCATGACAAACACTATATACCTCATATTTGTTTAACCCATTTCTGCACAGTGACGCCTTTTGATTCCCTCACATGAAAAGGATTGGGAAAACATTGTGGAAAGCAATTTCTTCATTTCCAACAATGTTTTCTAAACAAAAGCAATAAAAATGTAAAACTTCATGCACTTGAAGTTATTGTCTGCAACATGTTTGCCTCTAGTAATCTATTAATTTGGTCTAGACAAGGCACCCCAACATTACTGTCAAGTTGTCAACTTACTTTTGGACTGTACTTTCTTGTCAATGACTGACATCAGGCTCTGCTTCATTTCTGCATCGCTCATGTCAGATTTCATGGCACCGAGCATTTCCTTCAACCCCGGACTGCCTGTAGACCCAGATCTGTTGGACGTCCGTCTGCCAGCGGGGCTCTCCTCAATCTCGGGTGTCTTTAGGTTGGGTGTTGGAGCTTTCTCAAATGTGCTTCTCCTCTTCTTAACTTGTCGTTCTGGAGTTGAGGGCTGGTCACAGATAAGTAAGTCATATAATCAGAGCAACAGATATAACGAGGTACTGACATTCAATTCAAAACCCTATGTTGTGGGTACTAAACAGAATTGTCTTAGACAATTCAATTGAGTACCCATAACATAAGGTTTGATGAATCTATCATGAACATCTAAAGAAGTTTGCATTTTGAAAAGCCTTTAGCCAGACAGACATTTAGAATGTATGGCTCTGATCTTTTGATAAAAAGAATGTCAGACAGTAATGAATCTAAAATGATTGAATTATAAAATAAAAACTTTGAAATAACGAAAGGAGCAACACATCTAGAAGGGTCAAGAAACTTGAAGAACAGTCTTGACCCATTACCAGAGTGAAGACTACAATGACATTTGTTGTCGCCTTGCTCACCTGTACTTTCTTTTTTAAAAAAATATATTACCTAATTCCTCAAATATTTCGTGACATAAAAAATCCACTTAATTTGTCCTTATTGAGAACATTTAGTTTAGCGTGTTTAGTGTGACATATAAAAGAAGTAAGAATATTTCGTAATTACCGTGTCCTCAGCCTTCCTCTTTGTTGAACTATTCACTCTGGCTGGACTGTTTTTTGAGCTCCCAGAGTTATAGACCTTTCTCTCCCACACTTTTTTCTCCCATCTAGACTGTGTTGGTGTGGACTTGGCTGAGCTGGGTGTGCCTTTACCATTTGTAACTGGGGTTCTTTTCTTCTGTACATCTTCCGTTATCCTAGATTTTGAATCTGATGATTTGGATGAACGCTTTTTAGGAACAGCCGGAGATGAGGTCCTTGTCTTGTTTGTTTTAATGGAACCTGACCTCTGATTATCTACAGCTATGGTGAAGGCAGTTGATTTTGGAGTTGCTTTCTTTCCGATGGCCGGGGATGGCTTTGATGTTTTTGAGCCAACAGGACTAGCAATACTTGCTTTATCTAGTGAGCCTCCTACTCTTCTACCACTTGTTTTAGATTTGTTTGCCTCTTTTTGTGGACTTTTACTCTGAAAATAAGAAGAATATGCTATTACCCTCTCCCAAACAGCAAAAATTTGGACAATTCCGATTTGAGAGGAGCTGCAGACGAGAATTCTGTCTTGGACGTCGAAACAGTAGTGAGTACCAGGTCTTCGTTTGAGAAATGGTTAAAAATCAATGCACACACTATTGAATTACCGAAATGTAGTAAACTCAAAAAGAAATTTTCACAATCTGAAAAGAATGAAATAATCATAATCAAATTTTGTTTTTTAGCCAAAGTCAGTCCTCTCATCAGACCAACTGACAGGAGTCTGTGTCTGTTTTTTGCATAGCATGCAAATTACAAAGTTGCAACCAATTTAAGTATCCTTTCTGCTTCATGCTATTATTTTCTTTTTTTAAATTTGGCCATAATTTTCCTCCAGAAACCCACGAACCTAGGCAACCATCGACACTTCATGACTTGTATAAATTTCGGATCTACTATTACTTTAATTCCTGTTTACTAAATTAATACACAAAGTAGTATAATTAATTAAATTATAATATTTATTTGATAAGTGTATTTTTTTTTTCAAAATGCCTAAATAAAAGTAATACCAGCTGTGCATTGGCAATATTGCCGCAATAAGCAACTTATCCTTTAGCTTTGCCAAAATCTGCAAGATCTCAATAGTGCAACCATGATTATCATTGATATAGCATATGCAGCATCCAAAGCTATGGAGAAAATGATGTTTATAAGCAACTTCTTCTTTTGCAATACTCAAATGTTTTCCCAGCATTTTTCAATCAGGGCTTTAAAAACCATGTCTTGACAAGTTGTTTGTGAAAGGGATTATTCTGACATACCTTAACAGCATCAGTATTTTCCTTTTCTGTTTCTTTGTAGAAATCTTTCAACTTTTTGAGAAGCACTTCTTGCTGTGAAAAGAAAGGAGGTGTTTATTGAATACAATCAATGATTACCACTTTATCAGTCATACTTTTTAACTTAGAAACTGGGGCTGTTTAAGGGCCTCTTCTCCCAGTGATTAGGAAAAGATTTTTTTTCCATGAGACAATGTCCTTTCTTCTTAGAAAATTGTGACATGTATTTTCTATTAAACTGATGAGTTTTAAAAACACAGCCTCGGTAGCGCAGTGGTTAGCACACTCGACTTGAAACCAGGAGGTTCCAGGTTCAAACCCCACCGGGATGAGGTGTGTCTTTGGGCAAGATACTTAATTGTCATCTCCTCAGTCTACCCAGATGTTTGAATGGGTAGCAGTGAGGTAATATCGAGTTTCTCAATGCCTCTCTTCTCGTAGAAGGTTGAATGGGTGGCAGTGAGGTAATTTCGCCTCTCTTCTCGAAGAAGGTTGAATGGGTGGCAGTGAGGTAATTTTGAGTTTGTCACTGCCTCTCATAGGGGTTGTTGTAATTGCATCTGTAAATATGATGGTGGAATGGTGTATTTACAAGAACTGGTGTAGGGTTTGATAAGTAACGCCGTTAGGCAGTTCTCCGCAAAGTCATCGGAGGAATTTACAGAAATAGATAGACAGATGGCACCAAATTTATCAACCAATTGTTTAAAAGGGTCTAGGTATTGGGACGTTTTGAGCAAAAAGCGACGCTAACATCATGTTGATGATGAAAGAGCCTTCGGGTAGACCAAATATCCAAAAAATATGCCTTGCATTCAGTTAAATTTAACTTTAGTCGCGAACAGATTTTTTACTCAACAGTCTTACTGAATGCTCTGCAGAATAAACTGGTACCCATAGTAGATTTCGGGGTTGGTATCAAGTCTCAGGTCTTTCCGTAACCCTCCGGAATTTACGGAACGCAATTACCTAAAGCAAATTTTACATATAACATATTTTCATTTACAAAAATCATGTATTGTAGTTACTGTAAGGTAATACATAATGTATAAATTTACAAATAAAACAAAAATTACATTCGCAAATTGGGACCTGGTCGCCATTTTTGTTTGTTTTGGCACACCACCTTCATATCTGTGAGCCAAATGTTGCTAACAGGTAAAGTTAACAGGGTCGTTCAGTAGGAAACTGTTAGCTAATGTTACTTAGGTGAATGTTTCGTCTTACTAAACGCAGGGATGGTCTTAAACTCTTTAATTTAAATCAAAGTTTAACAAGCAAATTCGTTGAATTGATATCCCCCGCCGAATATATTTTCATTGTCAATAAAGTAGCGCGGAAACGAATATAACTCTGTATGTATATGGCTTCAACAGAACGAATATCACTCTGTATGTATATGGCTTCAACAGAACGAATATCACTCTGTATTTATATGGCTAAAACAGTCAGGGGAAGTAACTCTAAATTCGACGGTCGAATCGGGTAACCCCGACGATATGCGCATGTCCTCATTGTAGTAAAGCTGTGTGCCAAGTTTCATTGGAATCCGGTTTATAGTTTTCAAGAAATAGCGCGGAAACGAATATCACTGTATGTATATGGCTTAAACAGTCAGGGGCAGTAACTCTGAATTCGGCGGTCGAACCGGGTAACCCTGACAATATGCGCATGTCCTCATTGTAGTAAAGCTGTGAGCCAAGTTTCATTGAAATCCGGTGTATAGTTTTCAAGAAATAGCGCGGAAACGAATATCACTCTGTATGTATATGGCTTAAACAGTCAGGGGCAGTAACTCTAAATTTGGCGGTCAAACCGGGTAACCCCGACGATATGCGCATGTCCTCATTGTAGTAAAGCTGTGAGCCAAGTTTCATTGAAATCCAGTCTACAGTTTTCAAGAAATAGCGCGGAAACGAATATCACTCTGTATGTATATGGCTTAAACAGTCAGGGGCAGTAACTCTAAATTCCACGGTCGAACCTGGTAACCCCGACGATATGCGCATGTCCTCATTGTAGTGAAGCTGTGAGCCAAGTTTCATTGAAATCCAGTCTATAGTTTTCAAGAAATAGCGCGGAAACGAATATCACTCTGTATGTATATGGCTAAAACAGTCAGGGGCAGTAACTCTTAATTCGGCGGTCGAACCAGGTAACCCCGACAATATGCGCATGTCCTCATTGTAGTGAAGCTGTGTGCCAAGTTTCATCGAAATCCGGTCTACAGTTTTCAAGAAATAGCGCGGAAACGAATATCACTCTGTATGTATATGGCTTAAACAGTCAGGGGCAGTAACTCTAAATTAGACGATCAAACCGGGTAACCCCGACGATATGCGCATGTCCTCATTGTAGTAAAGCTGTGTGCCAAGTTTCATTGAAATCCGGTTTATAGTTTCCAAGAAATAGCGCGGAAACGAATATCACTGTATGTATATGGCTAAAACAGTCAGGGGCAGTAACTCTAAATTCGGCGGTCAAACCGGGTAACCCCGACGATATGCGCATGTCCACTTTGTAGTGAAGCTGTGTGCCAAGTTTCATCGAAATCCGGTCTATAGTTTCCAAGAAATAGTGCGGAAACGAATATCACTGTATGTATATGGCTAAAACAGTCAGGGGCAGTAACTCTAAATTCGGCGGTCGAACCGGGTAACCCCGACGATATGCGCATGTCCACTTTGTAGTGAAGCTGTGTGCCAAGTTTCATCGAAATCTGTTCTACAGTTTTCAAGAAATAGCGCGGAAACGAATATCACTCTGTATGTATATGGCTTAAACAGTCAGGGGCAGTAACTCTGAATTCAATGGTCGAACCGGGTAACCCCGACGATATGCGCATGTCCTCTTTGTAGTGAAGCTGTGTGCCAAGTTTCATCGAAATCCGGTCTATAGTTTCCAAGAAATAGCGCGGAAACGAATGTCGGACGGACGGACGGACGGACGGACGGACATGGCAAAAACAATATCCCCCCCGAAAATTTTTTTCGGCGGGGGATAAAAAGTACTTTTCAATCTATCAAACTGTAACAAAATTTAATATCTAAATAAAAATATGAAACACTTCCAGTTTAGCGGTCCCTACCAAAATGGTGTCCATTCACCTTGTCAACTTGAAAGTATTTTGGGGGCTGCCGCCCCCACATCTCCGCTTATTTTCATTTTGAAATTATTAATGGGGGCTGCCGCCCACAACCCTGCTCATTCCCTTTTTAATGATGAAAATTTCACTTTTTTATTCCTAGACATGTATGCTTTGTTCTCATAAAGTTGTGCCCCTAGGTCAATACAGACATGCTTTATAAATTCAAACTTCAAGAAAGCATAATTTTTTCTCATAAGATGAACAAGCAATGAAACACCTTTTACCTGGCATTTGGTTTTATTCATCCAAACTGAAAAACGATCTAACCAGTCACATTTTCTGGGTCAGGGGTCAGCCATATTATAAATTGACATGACATCTAAGGTCGTGCCCTCTGGTTAATTGAATGTAGGTCAAACAGAAGTTTTTACCTTATTAAAATCAATCTAGAATTTGAGAAAAATATATTTTAGATCATAAAGGTAACAGAGGAATGGTCTCACATTTATAGCAGAGACATGGTTCATACAAAATCTTGATCAGAAAATTCAAGGGCTTTTTAAGTGTTTTTTAAGGACTCAACATTGAAATTCAAGGGCTACTTACATTCAATAATCTAAGTGCAAACATGGTCCATTTTTAATTATCGGTTTGTCCGAATTAAATTCTCGGACCCATGCTTTGTATTTTTGATCTGTTACAGGGTTTTTTCCCCTACTATAATTAGTACCTGTAAAAGGAACCTTTCCCAATGACTACAGGCTCTTTCCCAATTTTAGTACAGGCCGTTTCCCAATCTCCATAGCTACCGTTCCCAATGATCGTACATACACTCCTGTACGATGATGCCCCAGAGAGGGTTATGTGCAGTATTGGAAGAAGAAGATCTTATGTGCCGTTCCCAATGGCCAATCATGCCATACATTTTAGTTTGACTAGAAATATCTCATCTAAACAGTTTATATGGGTTACTGAGAAGTTGAATTCTTTTTAGACAGATCCAAATTCAAAGTTCTAAGCTTTCAACAGACCAAAGCATCATTTCCCAAAATAGAAACACTTCCAAAGTAGCTAGGAAAAGATTTAGATTAGAATATATAGAAGAATTTACATCTACAAACATTTTGTGTTTATCTCCAATGCTTTCTTAACCCTTTCCACAATGCCTTCGAATGGTGTCACTGTGAAAACAAAAGGATTTGTTTATGCAGACAACACAATGTTACTTTAAATGCATGGAAAGTATTGAGAGAATTGGAGTGAATGCTGGATTTCAGCATTATCTACCTTTCAACAATTTCTAAATATATAGAGATATAATAAATGGTCAAAATGTATGGTCACAAGTATGTTCCTGTTTAAACCAAGACCTTACAATGATATGTGGTGCAAAATTTAGCCGCTAATGATAGATTAAGATGCACCTTTAAGATTCCCAATTCATCAATTTTGCGAATTAATCTTTTCCCAATTTGAAGATTTTACGACGCGAAAAATTCCCAATTGTAGGGGTATAGGTACCTTTCCCAATTGGCGAGAAAAAACGCTGTGTTAACCAACTTTTGTTGAATACATACTTTCCCATACTGATTTTATTTCTTCGTAATTTCTTTGCAGACAAGCAATTCAGTTAATCCTTTCCTATTTATGTCTTTTTTATAAAAGGATTTTGGGATTGCATAAAAACAATTTTTCATGTATGCTAAAAGATAGCTGAAAATGTTTTACTTACGAAACAATAGAGAAATAGATTTCAAGGGTTTTTAAGGGCTCAGGCTTGCTTTTTAAGGGTTTTACAAGGCTCACATCCATTTTCAAGGGTTTTATAAGGCTAAGGTCAAATTCAAGGGTTTTTCAAGACCTGTGCGAAGTTGCGAACCATGCGAGAAAAAGAAAACAGACATGTGCTTTTCACTTCTGGGACGCCATTTTGTTTCTGTGGAGGCATACCACACAAGTTTTGAAATGCGTTGTACACGGTTATTTACCCTACGATCTTTCTTAAACACATGCGAGGATTTAATTTATATGATAATGACTGTTTTGACAACAAATTAATTTTCAATTCAGAAATAAAATGACTGAAAAACAAAAATTAATTTGGCAGGCATGGCCGTAGGAGAAAGCATGACCTTATAAAAACTATTCTTCACACATGTGCAAATAGTTCACAACAGTGCGACTATACTCATACTTGGGTCCAGCACTTTACAGAAGAAGAAGAACTAGCCATACTTCTTAATGTGCAGTGGCGGATCCAGAGGGGGTTCGGGGGTTCAAACGAACCCGAAACACATCTAGTATACCGGTCCCTATTTACCAGGAAGTCTTTTTGGGGGCTGCCGCCCCCACACCCCCGCTTTATCTTATTTTTAAATTATTTATGGGGGCTGCTGCCCCCACACCCCCGCTCATTTTCTTCTTTATTGATGAAAAATTACTCTTTTTGTCACTTTACTGGCAACCATTTAGTTTGGGGACCAGCTAACTAGAAACTTCCCACCAGGGGTCTCGTTTGCCAAAATTTGGGGCCGTTATTGGGCCCCATTCCCAATGGCAGAAAGTATCTTTTTTTCCCAATTCTCTGGTGAACATTCCCAATGAGGACCCAGAATGCCCCATGTTAAGACCTCATCTTCATTTACAAACATTTTGAAGACAGTTTTAGAGTAGATTTTTAAACAAGAGTATGTACAAATACATTTTACACCAATACAATCTAATTTGCAGCTGAAACTGAGTGACAGTATGAATAAAAACTTGGTTTAGTTTTTCCCAATTTAGGTTAAAACGCCGCTATTTTTCCCAATTTCACTGGCCCCTGGCCCCAATCAACAATTGGTAGCAAGACCCCTGCCCACGAACCCCCCTATGTAGGCTGATTATAATTTTCATGCAAAAACTCAGACAAAATTGTGTAACACTTGTAAAACAAACCTGTCCTTTTTGTAAAACGAACCCCCCTCACAGAAATCCTGGATCCGCCGCTGATGTGCAATAACAAAATGGTGGCCACTTTGTCTGAGGATCGCTAAACTGAAATCTACCCATAGATATTATTAAACGATCGAAAAAAGTAAAACTAAAATGGTTTGTATTAGTAAAAGATGGATATATCATGGTCCAAAGGCATAAGTTACGAAGTTTATTGGGTACGAAACGCATTGTCGTTCCACAAAATTTCACCTTTTGGTTTGCTTTTATTCCTGCAGCTTTTGCTAATTTACGCAGTTCAGCATATTTCAAATTGTCCAGATCCATCATGGTAGTTTGCCGCAAAAATCTATATTGAAAGGAATTTTCAACGCGATTCCGCCTTCTGTGTGTATTCCGGATGTTTTCAAATTTCGATCCCCGGTTCAAGGACGATTTTGATTGGTCGATGTCAAGTGCACGAGAGTTGCTTCCCATTACAAACATTCGAGCTGTCAAAGTGCTTACAACTTTGGGTTCTGGAATATTTAGCCAAAGTGTTGACCAACGAAGATGACAAAATTAATTTATACGAAAATGCTAAGAAGGGCAACTTAACTGGTGATATAATTTGACTACGTCCTTGCTACTGTGGCTGTCAATGCTAAAAGAGAAAGTTAATGGAAAATGTTCTTGTGTTGCTGAGGAATAAGCTTTTGTTTGTGTTTGTGCAAAGCTAAACATGGGTGTTAAAGACTCGGATACACAACCTCCAAGATCCATGGCTGTTCACATGCTAGGATTATACTTGATGGTGGCTTTCATGTTATCATTATCATGGTTGCTTGGAACTTTATCATTCTCATTCTTATGGGTATTTGCAATCATTTTTGGACTCTTTGCATTTTGGATCTCATATCTTAAAAGTAATTTCAACAGAATTATTGACAACCATAAAACTTATTTTATGAGAAAAAAGGCTCTAAGACAAGAGGAAACTGCTGAATGGCTGAACTTTATTCTCAATAGATGGTAAGTGTTAAACTCTGTATTCCAAACATAATATGTTATCTGCTCATGAATGCACATCGGAAAATGGTGATTGATTGTTTGATTGATTGATTTAGTTATCTATTTGATTGGTTTATTTATTATTTGATTGGTTGATCTGATTATTTGATTGGTTGGTTGGTTGATTGATTGGTTGATTGATTTGTTTGTTTGTTTGTTCATTTGTTTGGTTGTTTGTTTATTTTTTTGTTATTATTTTTTTTGTATTTTTTTTTTTTTGTGGTGTGTGTGTGTGTGTGTGTGTGTGGGGGGGGGGGGTAACCCTTTCGCAAACAACAAAATTTTAGGGTGGTCCAGTTACAAAGCTGCTGAAGACAACTACGTGGATATCAATAAACATTGGCTTTGTGTACAACTTAGCCCATAAAATTTGAGACATGAGGAGAAAATGCTTGTTATCCACATTTTCTTTTGCCTCAAGGTTTTCCCAAACTTACTCTATTAAGGACATCAAAGTTGGTCTTGTTTGGGAAAGGGGTTAATATACATTTTTAAGAGTAATTTAAATTAACCCTTTCCCATACAAGACCTGGTTTTGACGTCTCATATGGCAAAGGCTTGGGAAAACATTGAAACAAAAGAAGAAACTGCTGATAACCAGCAGTTTCTCCTTTTGTCTCAATATTGTCTGTGCCATATTTTACACAAATTCTTTATCTTTTATAACATCCATTTTGACATTTCTGGCAGTTTTTGGATCACCCTAAAATTTTGTCGTTTGGGAGAGGGTTAAATGAAAAACATGACATAAACCCAGAGCCATTGAATTAGTATTCAATAAAAGGGTTTCCTCTTTCAAATCCATATAATGCTAACAACTTTTTTTAACTTTATTTCACCAAAAAAATTCTTATATTGATCCAGTTTGGAAGCATTTGCAGACGACAAAATGAATATTATTATATTTGCAAAATTTCAACAATTTCATCAAAAAAAGAAAGAAAAGGAGAAAAGCCAGGCATTGTTTTGAAAAGGGATACAACAAGCAGTCAACACAGAATTACAGATTCATTGTGTCTTTTTGACAACTTAACTAACATTGATATTAATAATTATTCTAAGCTGCTTTCCGAAATTGTCACATTTTATTCAATGATCATCATCAGTATAACTACAGACATGGCGAAATCCGTCAGACAATCAGACATGTCTGATAAAATTTCCCTTGGTCTGATGATTTTTTTGCTACTGTCAGTCCGACTGTCTGACACTCCTCTTGATTTGTCAACATAGTGAATGAGAGTTCTGTCTGACAAAATTTTATTCGCGAATCGGTCTGACAGATTATTAGGTACTGTCAGACCGAATGTCTGACACAGATTTCTGGTATTTTGCCAAGTCTGTAACTACAAAATCATATAACTGAGACTACCAGGGCTGTAGGAACAGGGGGACTAGAGCTTCAAAAGTTGAGCAAAAAATACGGATTTTCCTTATTTTACATGGAAATTTTAGGGAAAATCCAATTTAGCCCCCCCCATATTCAGACATCTATAGGGGCTTGAGCCCACCCAATACAGGATTTCTACTGACTTTCAGATCTGGGGGTAAAAACCATACTTTTACAGCATGCTTGTACCCCCTGTATTAGAGACAAAGAAGGCTGCTTGCAAAAACTGGGGGGGGGGGGGGTTACAAGATTCATGGGGGGGGGGGTAAAGAAACCCATTTGGAGGTTTTTAGACACTCTGCAATATGAAATTGCTTCCTACGGGCCTGGACTACAAAATGTTGGTTGAATGTACGGTACTTGATATTTTGAGATAAGATTAATTGAAATGCATTGTTGCAAATTATTTCCTTAAATGGTGCAATGAATGTAATTTCATGAAATGGGTGGATAATTTTGAAATTATGATACCAATCATGATAATCTGTATCACTGTCACAACTTCTTACTATGTGAAGTAGAAAGGCTCAACAACATTGTCTTGTTCTTAGGACTTTTTAAATTCACAGAATAATTTAGGGTTATCATGATAATCATCTAATGTGAACAATTTACAAAAATCTTAATCAAGCAGTACATAATTTAACCCTTTCCCAAACAAGACCTGGTTTTGACGTCCCTAACAGAAAATGCTTGGGAAACATTGAGACAAAAGAAGAAACTGCTGATAACCAGCAGTTTCTCCTTTGTCTCAATATTTTCTACGCTGTATTGTACACAAATCATACCTTTCTCAAAACCCATGTAGTCACGAGTCTGCAGTGACTTTCTTATTTGGACACCCAAAATTTTTGTTGTTTGGGAAAGGTTTAAAAGTCGAATTACTAAGTAACAAAATGCCAACTCTTCTGACCAAAGATATTTGAAATGTGAGCTTGTATAACAATGAAATAGACAGCTACAGTATTTGATTGACATCTTTTCCAACAGCTTTGTCTGCTACACCTTACAAAGTCATTAGTTTTCACTGATTTACATGTACTGAAAGAATGGCCTTTGATCACACAATGATTATGTTCTTTGATTTACCTGACCTAAAATGATACAATACAATGGTTTGTCAATACATGTAGTTTACTTTCATTTTGCTAAAGTAATCATGTATCAAAGTCGGATTGAGAAATATTGATTTATTGAATAAAGATTGAAAAATATCTGATAACAATGTACAGGATAGAAAGGTGCTGTTTATGAAAACTAGTGACAAGCTTCAAGTCATTTGTTTGTGTAAGTAATGTAATGATGCCAAATACAAACTTTTATTTTTTTATTATACGCCGCCGGAGGCGGATGTATATTGGCGTCATCTTCTCCGTCTGTCCGTCCGTCCATCCGTCCGTCCGTCCGTCCGTCCGTACGTCCGTCCACTTTTCTTGTCATCGCAACTCCTCCTAAGTTTCTGGCTGGATCTTCTTGAAACTTGGTCAATGTTATCACCTCAATTGGTAGATGTGCATGAAGGAAGGATTTTATGGTTCATCGATTTTTGCCTGAGTTATGCCCCTTAAAAACTTAGTCTCTGGGACTTATTGAAATTGCAGCCTTGTCAACGCAACTCCTCCTAAGTTTCTGGCTGGATCTTAATGAAACTTGGTCAATGTTATCACCTCAATTGGTAGATGTGCATAAAGGAAGGATTTTATGGTTCGTCGATTTTTGCCTGAGTTATGCCCCTTAAAAACTTAGTTTCTGGGGCTTATTGAAATTGCAGCCTTGTCAACGCAACTCCTCCTAAGTTTCTGGCTGGATCTTAAGGAAACTTGGTCAACATTATAACCTTAATTGGTAGATGTGCGTGAAGGAAGGATTTTATGGTTCATTGATTTTTGCCAGAGTTATGCCCCTTTCAATCTTAGTCTCTGGGGCTTATTGAAATTGCAGCCTTGTCAACGCAACTCCTCCTAAGTTTCTGGCTGGATCTTAAGGACACTTGTTCAATGTTATCACCTCAATTAGTAGATGTGCATGTAGGAAGGATTTTATGGTTCATTGATTTTTTCCAGAGTTATGCCCCCTTAAAACTTAGTCTCTGGGGCTGAAACATGGTGGATGTTATTACCTTAATTGGTAGATGTGCATGAAGTAAGGATTTTATGGTTCATTGATTTTTGCCTGAATTATGCCCCCTTCTATCTTAATCTCTGGGGCTTAATGATATTTTAGCCTTGTGAACGCAATTCCTTCCAGGTTTTTCAGTGGATATTTATAAAAACCTTTTTGTGAACACAATTTTTTACAGGTTTTTCAGTGAAAATTTATAAATCCTTGTCAATGTCATTTTTTTGTCTAAAGTTTTATAAGTGGCGGCGTATATTGTGACGATGGCACTCTTGTTATATGAATGAAAAATCAATCTTTCTGGACAGTTATACCAATGTCATGCTGATTTCATTATATCTCTGCCTTGTTTACAGACAGCTTAGAGTCATAATAGATAGTCAGCTGTCTTAAATGTTACTATTTCATTCTCTATTGTCTGTGTGATTTAACCCTTTTCTTCATTTCCATCAATATCATCCTAAGCATAATTAAGTATTTTCATTTTCATTTAGTGTCTTAAATCCAGACAGAGCCTGGATAGCACAGTCGGTAACATCCTCAAAAATTCTGCTGAAGGGCCATGGGTTCTTAACCCATTACCAGACGACAAAATTTTAGGGTGATCCAAATTCAAAGATGATGCAGACGACAATTTCAAGTGAAAGAAATATAACATTTTTTGGTCTTTTTACATAGAAAACATTGTGGGAAATGAAGAAATTGCTTGTCACAAGCAATTTCTTCATTTCCCACGAGGTTTACTAAAGCCTTTTTCTTGTTGGGCGTCAAAAAGCGTCATTGTGTGGTAATGGGTTCTTAAAAAACTCATCTCAGATAATATCCTTTCTGACAAACTTTTGACAAAAGTTATTTGTCTCTCTGAGACTCAGCAATGGACGTGAATCATCTATGTGAGAGAGCAGACGGATTGGATTTTGTGTTAAATTAGTAATACTGATTAGAGAAATGTCAGGAACCCATGCTTTTACAAGTAGGTTGCCTCCTGCTGTCATCCGCAATTTGATAAAAGTTGTTGAAAGTGGTGTTAAACTTAAACCCCATTCAATGAGAAAAAAATAATAATAAATTCAGGCTTTATTTGATAATTTATGAAAGGAGTCATTTAACATAGGGTTAAGGTGGATTTAAGCTTGTAATCATTACAGTAATTCCTCATAATCTAACATCATTTTCTGGTTATAATTTCCAATTACTCTCTACTTTTATATGCAGTTTGATGCTAGTCATGTGACAGTGTGTGGCAAAATATAGACTACTTTTACAGGCTCTTTGATTAACCCATTCCCACATAATGCTGCCGCGGATCCAGGATTTCTGTGAAGGGGGTTCAAATCTACAAATAGGGGGGTTCGTTTTCCTAGAATAACACAAAATTTACTGAATTTCTGCATGAATATAAAATAATCTGGCTACAGAGGGGGGTTCGGTTGAACCCCCCCGAACCCCCTCTGGATCCGCCACTGTAATGACATAGATTTTTGACGCATTGCAAGATTTTAAAAGGCTTTGGTAGCAAATGTGTTGTTACAAGCAATTTCTTCATTTCCCACAATGTTTTCCATCCCAAACAACAACAAATGGAAAATTTCATGAGCTTTAAATTGTTGTCTGCATCATCCTTGAATTCAAACCAGTCTAAAATTTTGCTGTTTGGTAATGGATTAGACTTGTAATCTCATGGGTGTATTGAGCCATATAGCTGCTTTTCATTGAAAACCTCATAACTGCAGCTTTAACAAGCCGCAATTACAAGGTTTTAAAAAAAAAACCGACAATATTTATTTCATTTTCTCCTTTACCCCCACTCATTTTCTGACAGGTAGTAGATTAGAAAGGCTACACCCTGCTATGAAAGTTGTATGTAGTACTAGTACTAAGTAGTAGTAGCAGTTCAGGGATTTTGTTACCTGCGAGTCCCGAGTCCCTGACTCACATTTTTATGCCCCCGTATCGAGAGATCTGAGGCATATTGTTTTACTCATGTCCGTCCGTCTGTCTGTCCATCCGTCTGTCCGTCTGTCTGTCCGTCCGTCTGTCCGTCCGTCTGTCTGTCCGAAAACTTAACATGAAAACTTAACATTGGCCTTTTCTCCAAAAGTATTCCACATACAAAGCTCAAATGTGGTATGTAAGTTTCTTCCAATGATATCTATCTGTTCTATGCAATTTGACCTTCCTCAAGGTCATCACTTAACCCTTATCAACCCTTTACTCTATGAAAACTTAACATTTTACTCCGAAAACTTAACATTGGCCTTTTTTCCAAAAGTATTTGACATACAAAGCTCAAATTTGGTATGCAACTTCCTTTCAATGATATCTATCTGTTCCATGCAGTTTGACCTTCCTCAAGGTCATCCGTTAACCCTTATCAACCCTTTACTCTACGAAAACTTAGGGACGCGGCCTTAGCGCAGTTGGTAGCGCATCTGACCCTCATTCGAGAGGTCCCGGGTTCGAGACCCGGCCGCGGCTAATACCCTTTCTGACAAAATTGTCACCCACCAATGGGTTTGAAATCGTTAACCTAAGTGGGCGAGCAGCTGGAGGCTCGATAAGGGTGTTGTGGTAGTACTGGTTTGAGAAACAACAGGAATCCATGGGTAGGTGCTCCAGCCGCCGCGATATGACCCTGGTAGTTGAAAATGGCGTAAAACCCCAATAAACTCAAACTCTACGAAAACTTAACATTTTACAAAAATGGCCATTTCGGGGGCATTTGTGTTTCACAAACACATCTTGTTTTCTCAGGACTCATTGAAAAATATTCAGTGAGTCCCAGAATGCTAACATTTTCAATGTGTAATCGACATTGTATTTCAAGTCTACTCCTATGTTTCAATATTGGACTCATTGCTTTGGGAACAAGTGGGTCCCAGGACTCTTCCATATAAATTTGTAACAAAATCACTGGCAGTTATTAAGTTTAGTAAACCATAACTTTTACTTACTGTCAATCTTCATGATAGTGGCTATTTCATTAACATATAATAGTAACTCTTTCCATAACAAACACTCTTTTTGATAATTTTCAATGACATTTTCGGAACACTATTAAAAGTAATTCTGTCTTTTCTCTTTAATGGGACCCAGTTTAATAGGTCTAAAATGTAAACAAGTAAAAACTATACACAATTAAGAAATATCACCAAATAGATATGTAAGAGGGTCAAGCTGTAAGGCTAAATTGTTTCTGTCCAGCGAAACTTGGCATCAAGTTTGTTTAGTACTTCTAATTCAAGTCAGTAATGCAGTACGTTTTTGACCTACCAGGTACTTGCTGTTTTCATTACTGATAGATCATAGATGTAATAATGTTTCTGAAGCTACTTCTGATTAAAAAGTGATAAACAGTATGCACTGTGATTCCTTTCTTTATGGTCCAAGATAATACTGTGCATCATGCCACATACACGCATGCTTGCACTGTCTCCACATTGTTCTAATTCTTAAATCATCTAACTTGGGCCCCTTCAAAAGCTTTAAACTTCAGTGTGAGTTAGACTTAAACAATCACAACCATAACTGACAAGATTGTAACAGTCATTGATGCATCTTCAAGATCACAAATGTATTTTTTCTCTCACATCTATTTACATAATGTACATTTTATCTAGATATTGTCATTTAACACTTTTCAATTCACACCCAAGTTTTATTAAGTTAGCTTTCATTATGCTGGTATGAATTATATCAGTCATTTTTCTCTGTTTATATTGTAGAACATATCGGTAGAAAACATTCAGTATTTTACTTCAAATAGTTTCAGAACTGTTAAAAGTACTACTGCAATAACTTACCCTTTCACAAATAAGATCTGTTTTGTGCTTCCCTAGTAAGTAAGGTCTGGGAAAACATTGAAAGAAAAGAAGAAATTGCTGATAATCAGCAATTTCTCCTTTTCCCTCAATATTTTTGTACTATATGTCATTTTCTACTGTTGACAACATTTATTTTGTCATCTGCAACTGCTGCTAAATGGGATTATCTTTAGAAATTGTTGTTTGCCAGCAGTACAAGAATTAAAAGTCTACAGAAGAAAGTGATCAAAAGTAACAGGTAGCTTGTGTTCTTTGAATACAGGAATTTATTCATTTATCTTTGAATAGATCATAACACTTCCGAGAAGTCCACAATGTTACAGAGGACGAAGTTTACCTTAACCCTTTCCCAAACGACAAAATATTAGGGTGATCGACTTAAAAAATTGCCAGAAATGACAAAATGGATGTTATTAAAGATAGGATTTGTGTAAGATATGACACAGAAAATATTGAGACAAAAGGAGAAACTGCTGGTTATCAGTAGTTTCTTCTTTTGTTTCAATGTTTTCCCAAACCTTTTCAATTAGGGACGTCAAAACCAGGTATTGTTTGGGAAAGGGTTAAAACTAGCACAAAGTCTTGAATACTGTACATAGCAGAGAAAGCACATAGGGGAAAGGAGAAAATGCTGGTCAACAGCAATTTCTGTTTATCTAATTGTTTTACAATATTTTCTCTACGACTCAATTAGAATTAGAGATTGGTTAGAAAAGACTTAAAGTAGACTGTGTTCTGTATAGACGATATACAGGAACCTAATTAAATTAGCCGAAGAGTACTCTGCAGTCACAAACAAAATCCCTGACATTTATTGGAAGAAAGTTCCTGGAAATGAGATCTTTAAAGTACATAATTCTACATGCATGCTGTGTTGTTCAACCTGAGCCTTTCTATTGATGTGAAAGTTGCTTGTTTTCAATCAATCACATTATATTATATAAAGTCTTTTATGAGATAATAAAAAGAATAGAATACTACATCGATTGCATGGAAAGCCTTTTCAAGTATGAAATGGTAAGTGTCTGTGGTCGGGAAGTAGAGTGTCGGCCTTGTGACAAAGAGTTTCAGAGATTGCTCCCTGGTAGCGCATGTAGTTCTTGTACTCGGCCGGCATTCTGCGTGAGTACTGGTGCAGTTTCCAGAAAGCAGAATCAATTAGGGATTAATCTAAGTTAATCTAAGAACTTGTTTCCTAATTGATGAAAAATAAAATTAATTTGTTTTAAAAACAATAAGTATGAAATGGCTCTAATATCTAAATACATTAATGCACTGTTAAAGGGGGGGGGGCTATAATATTTTATGGAATCTCTGTAACTGGACATTTCACTTTGAAACCAGTACTTGTCAATGTCA
The DNA here is from genome assembly GCA_963680895.1 of Fragum sueziense. Taxonomy (NCBI): domain Eukaryota; kingdom Metazoa; phylum Mollusca; class Bivalvia; order Cardiida; family Cardiidae; genus Fragum; species Fragum sueziense. The sequence goes on along the minus strand of OY804593.1, from coordinate 37,643,018 downwards.
TATTATAATTTTCATGAATGCTGCTTTTAAGAATTAAACATAAAAATTTAAAGAATGTTAACATACAAAATAAAAAAAAAACCATTTACACAGTAAATTTTCTTTTTAAAAAAAGGCAGTCTTATGAGAAAAAATATTCTTTAACTACTATTTCACACCAATATTTTCCTTTTCCGATGTGACACGACACATTAAGGTTAATTTACATTAATTTTGCATAATGTTAAAATGGGATGATGGGATAACATGAAATCTAGACTCACACACAGTAAATTGGCTTTAATAGCAAAATAAAACTACTACACAACAAAGTGCGAGAGTTTTTTGTCAAGTTGGAATGTGATACAAGGTCGAAAAATTCAGATGAAATTTCTCAACTTTCATCATTAATTTCAACTACAGAATTACACCTTGACACAACAAATATTTTGTTACAATACATATCGTTGGTTTTCAAGGAAAACCTCGTAACTGCAGCTTGTTAGTCCCCCACCGGTTACCGGTTGGGGGACTATAGGTTTGCTCGATTCCGTCTGTCCGTCTGTCTGTCCGTCCATCCGTCCGTCCGTCTGTCCGTCTGTCCGTCACACTTTTGTCCGGGCTATATCTTCTAAACCATATGTGCTAGCAACTTCAAACTTGGTACACTTATAGATCTCATTGAGGAGAAGTGTCATGTTCAAGAACCGTTACTCTGCCACGCCCACTTTTTAGCTCACCTGAGCACGAAGTGCTCAAGGTGAGCTATTGTGGTCGCTTTTCGTCCGTCGGCGTCCGTCTGTCTGTCCGTCCGTCCGTCCGTCTGTCCGTCCGTCCGTCTGTTCACATTTTGTTGTTACCACTCTAGCACCCACAAATATTGACCAATCTTAACCAAACTTGGTCAAAACATGTATGACCATAAGTTCTCGGATGAGTTCGATTTTGAGTCAGATCGGACTAGGAAGTCCAGAGTTATGTGCCCTTGAACGTCAAAAATGGCTAGTTTTGACTTTGTTACCACTCTAGCATCTACAAATATTGATCAATCTTAACCAAACTTGGTCAAAACATGTATGACAATAAGCTCTTGGATGAGTTCGATTTTGAATCAGATCGGATCAGGAAGTCGGGAGTTATGCGCCCTTGAATATCAAAAATTGCTAGTTTTGACTTTGTTACCACTCTAGCATCTACAAATATTGACCAATCTTAACCAAACTTGGTCAAAACGTGTATGACCATAAGTTCTCGGATGAGTTCGATTTTGAGTCAGATCGGACTAGGAAGTCCAGAGTTATGTGCCCTTGAACGTCAAAAATGGCTAGTTTTGACTTTGTTACCACTCTAGCATCTACAAATATTGATCAATCTTAACCAAACTTGGTCAAAACATGTATGACAATAAGCTCTTAGACGAGTTTGATTTTGGGTCAGATCGGATCAGGAAATCTGGAGTTATGCGCCCTTGAATATCAAAAATTGTTAGTTTTGACTTTGTTACCACTCTAGCATCTACAAATATTGACCAATCAAGATAAAACTTGGCTAGAATGTTGGTAACCATACAATAATGAATGAGTTCGATTTTCAGTGTCATCGAAGTAGGAAGTGTGGAGTTATGTGCCCTTGAATTTGACAAATTTGCTGTTTTCGACTTTGTTTACACTTTAGCATCTACATTTATTGACCAATCAAGACAAAACTTGGCAACAATGTTGGTAACCATAAGATGCTGAATGACTTTAATTTTCAGCTTGATCCAACCAGAAAACTAGAGTTATTGGCCCTTGAATTTAACAAAATTGCCGTTTTCGACTTTATTTTCACTCTAAAAAACACAAATATTGACCAATCAAGACACAACTTGGTCACAATGTTGGTGACCATGAGATCTTATATGATTCCATTTTTCATATTGATAGGACTAGAAAAACCAGAGTTGTGTGCCCTTGATGGTGACAAAATTGCCGATTTCATTTTTAATTTCACTCAAACAGCAATAAATATTGACCAATCAAAAAAACAACTTGGACATAAGGTTGATGAGAATATCTTCATCAGAACAGAGTTATGTGCCCTGGATTATGACAAAATTGATGTGTTTTTGTATCGACTTGGTTTTCACTTTAACAGCCACAAATATTGATCATTAAAGATTAAGAATGCTGTTTTCAACTGGATCATAATCTCGCATCTTAAGTTTCATGTTTTTGTCTTAGAGATACCTAGGTCATGTAAAAGGTGGGTCTTGTTCTGCATGGAGAAAGTTTCAAACTTCTATCAGGTGAGCGATCCAGGGCCATCTTGGCCCTCTTGTTGAGTTATTGCCCTTTGTTGTTTTTACCCTTACATTCTTGTCCGGAACATATCTCCTAAACTATGTGTGCTAGCAACTTCAAACTTTGTACACTTATAGATCTCATTTAGGAGAAGTGTCATGTTCAAGAACCATAACTCTGCCGCGCCCGCTTTTTGAGTTATTGCTCTTTGTTGTTTTTAGCCTTACATTCTTGTACGGACCATATCTCCTAAATTATAAGTGCTAGCAACTTCAAACTTTGTACACTCTTACATCTTATCAAGGACAAGTGTCATGTACATGAACTGTTACTCTGCCATGTCTTTTTTTTGAGTTATTGCCCTTTGTTGTTTTTAGTCTTACATTCTTGTCCGGATCATATCTCCTAAACTGTAAGTGCTAGCAACTTCAAACTTTGTACACTTATAGATCTCATTGAGGACAAGTGTCATGTACATGAACTGTTACTCTGCCACACCCACTTTTGAGTTATTGCCCTTTGTTGTTTTTACCGTTACATTTTTGTCCGGAACATATCTTCTAAACCATAAGTGCTAGCAACTTCAAACTTGCTACACTTATAGATATCATTGAGGACAAGTGTCATGTACAAGAACTGTCACTCTGCCATGTCCGTTGTTGTTTTTTATCCTTACCATATCTCCTGAGCCATCAGTGCTAGCAACTTCAAACTTGGTACACTTATAGATCTCATTGAGGACAAGTGTCATGTACAAGAATCATTCTTCTCCGCCCACTTTTGTAGTTATTGCCCTTGGTTGTTTTTACCCTTATATTTTTGTTTGGGACATTTTGTCCAAAACCTAATGTGCTAGCAACTTCAAATTTTGTATACAGTTATACATGTAGATCTAGTAAGTAGGAGATATATTATAAGAAAGGATTTTTGTTATCCGGTGGGGGACTCCTGTATTGCATCGCAATACAACATGCACTTGTTTTAAGCTGCAGTTACAAGGTTTTAGTTGAAAAGCAGTGATATATTCTATGTATTCATAATTCTTTCCCAAATATCATGACTGGTTTTGACAAGATTTGTTAAGAAAACTTTGAGGAAAAAACAGACAATGCCAATAAGCAGCATTTTATCCCGCTTGCTCAAGGATTTCTAATTCTATGACATTTCAGTTAGCAGCTATTGCGTAAAAAATACACTTAAGGGGGAATGCTCCAGTTTTTCGGAACACTCGGTTATTACTGTAGACAATTTAATGTTTCGTACCAATATGTTTCGCTACCATATTTTCAATAATATAACACATCATTAAAGATTTACCATTTTTGACGGTAAAAGTGTATTTATTATAATGCGAAACTGATTTCCTCAAGACCGAAATCGATTATTTAGAGCAAGACAGTCGTAAGTGTGTATGCAGTTACCACTGTTTTGCGTCATTTTATTCATGTGTAGCTGATACAAATTGCTGTAATTCACTAATAAGTGCGCTGACCTATACATTTTCTTTTTGAATTATTACCAGGACATGTTGCTTAATACAATGAGGGAGTTTTATCAAATTCTATTATGTAGAACTTGAAATATTTCCAAAAATATGCAAATTTTGACATAAAACACTCCAGCTTTGTTGATCTAACCGAACACGTGAGCATGCTGTTTTATACATTTACGCGTTTATAATAGCACATATGTTGAGTTTTCTGTTCTTATTAAATGTAAGACGTTACTTTAAATCCGTTTTAGGGACTAAACGATGGATATACAGCATTTTATTAGTATTTTAGTGACCTTGGACAGGTGCAAGATATTGTGCATTTTTTCGATGTAGGGGTATGTCATACGAATGCCTATAAAATTCAAACAAGATCGCTGACCATCCATTTTTAATTCATTTTTCAATTGGTAATAACATGTAATTTCAACTTACAAAATATAAATAAATTCTATCTTTGGGAACATTTTTAGGAAACTGGAGCATTCCCCCTTAATTATATAAGTAACATAATTTAGTTTTGACCAGTGTAAAATTCTGTCTTTTTAGAAAGTGTTAAATCCATATTAAAACAAGTTATATCTTTCACAAAGGAATCCAGTCCATAATCTTCTATTGTACAATGCACCGTGTCCAATCGTTACCGGGGGATGTGGTTTTCGTAACGCTGAAAGCGTGGTGTATAACGCCGGTTTGTGGTGCAAAACAGAGGCAGGACACCACCAAGGTAAGAAAATTGAAAAATTGAATCGATGAAGTTTTTTCTTTGGGAATGAGACTAGGCCGAGGCTCATCTCAAATGATTTCTTGACCCCTAGCAATGCCTGTTTTCTTCGAGAAAGTTGCAGTTTTCTCTATCATTCCGTGAATGTAAGGTATTTCAGGCGAAATCAACTCAGCTTGCCCGTAAAATATGAATTATATACAAGCATAACCAGTTATGAACCACAAAAAAGCACGCACTTCGTACTTACACATGTATTGCACAAAATCACATTGAGGTTTGCACCCTCTGCATCTTACAGAAGCCATGGAAACGATTTTTATTTTCATTTACAAGTAACAATGGTGGATGTGGTGCACACAAAGAAATATTTTGTAACGTATGTGGCATGGTGATTTTAAAGCTTTGCGTTTTTCCTTATTTAAGCAGGCCTAGCAGATATAGTGACGCTTTCCCTTACTTCAGATGCAACACACGTCCTATTCGAATGATCCTAGCAATTGTGCAATAATTCTGTGTAAAGAATATGTGTTTTTTCGACATCAGCAATTATAAACCCTATAAACCGGATTGTATAATGGATTTAGAAATTGTGCAACCCGAACGTTACATTTAAGGCGTACAAAATACAACTTAGGCTATCTGTCAATATAGGGTTAATTCACGTTTTTGAGGTCGTTAACATTCGCAGAGGCCCAATAAATATGTTAACGACCGAATGCGAAGCACGAGGGTTGTTTACGTAATTTGCGGGCCTCTGCAGATGTAAACAGCCGAAAAATACGTGAATTGATGCTATTATTGCATAAAAACTATAAAATTCCAATGAATACTTACCCCAAAGCCATTGATATGTGCGAAACATGAACCGAGGTGAGATAAGAAAATGTCCGCCAATGTTGTTTTGTTCTGATAAATCTTCTGAGAATTTTTTGTTATGCGTGACGTCGAAAAAAACTCAGTTTTTGAAAGCGACGTTAAAATCCCACACTATCAATCAATTAGGTCCTTTCACTAAGTTTTAGTCTGTACCCGCAGAACACACTTCCTTAGGCAAAAAATGGGTTTATGGGAAATCAACATTGTATACTTGAAAATTGTTACTAAAAATAGTCCCAAATCGGCATTTTCAAAACGAGGCTCCCTAAATATGCGGAGAAAACAATGACGACAGCGATGAAGAGCACGTGCATTCAACATGCAGCGATAACACAGTGTAGGAGCGGAAGTGTGTGAACACTTGTCTTTGAGTGATAACTTGTGTGTCTGTACATCGAGGAAATGCAACTTGGTAAACATCAGCGGTTGACATTGGTAAGAATTTATGTTTTTTTCTGGATAAACACAACACTTTTGTCAGATCATTGTACCAATCTCTTTATTATTCCCTGTAATATTTTAGAGCAATCGGTTCCATTAGTTCTAGATTTAAGTCATTTTAGGCCCGATTCACTTGGGCATGAACTAAAACGGGTGATTTAGCTGTTACGAATCGCAGTTTTCATTCGAATAGATGCATACTGTAGGGTATTTCGCGGCAAAATTGTCATTCACAGCTCGTGCATATGTGTGTGTTGAGATTTATATAATCATTTGGTTAGGAAACCGTCTAAAACTTCCCATTTTTGCCGTTTAAAAAAAAATAATTTTTTGTACAATCAGTTGTCAAGTCCTGTACAATAGCCTGACAAGAAATATTTACTTTTGTACAACGGCTTGAATTGCATATTATGACATAAATTGATTGCAATAAATGCGTCTTTACCTCTTTTTGCATTATATTCGACTGATTCTTTCATGATATTATGCTCGCCCGTAAAAGATACAGAGAAAACATGTCGGGAAAATAAGAAATATTTGCATGATGGAGAATCACGTGACATAATTTTATAAAATCTTCCATAACTAACCTAATATTTGATTTACACCGACGAAATACTATACTTAAGTATAATTGAAGTTACAATCTTTGTCAATCTGTTATTCAAAATCCGGCTTTAACCGATATCAACATTTGACAGGGACCAATTACAGTTGCCGCCACATCGTATGGCACGTGTTTATGTTTTGTTTAACGTTCAATTACATTTGAACAAAATATAAACATTGTGCCATACGATGTGGCACCAACTGTAATAGTCATCATCCATGACCCTGGGAAATCCAAAATAGATTATTTTTACTGTAACCAACAGATCTCCTGTTTGGATCTCCTGTTATATATAATTTTACAAAACACAATTGTAAACACACGATTTTGCACTGAAATGTGATTTCAACGAGGCATACCTAACGGTTTTTAAAAGTGCGTAGCATGGCGAATGGCACAATCAAATGCGCGTACTGTACACTTTATCCCACCAAATCCGTTGAGTATACACGCGGTATAGTCACGTGACAATGTCCATGGACAGCAAGCTGAGTTAATAGTGTCTTTTGTGGTGAAATATGACAACGACCTGTGAATAATAAAACATTAGCAAGTCTAAATTGGCGAGGAAAAGAGGGATTTCGATTTATAGAAATATGTGTTTCGAACCTACTATCCTTAAATAAATCGACGTAATACTATCTGTAGACAGCTACTGTACTGTCACGGCCACTGCGGACAGCAAATGCGTCATTATTCGCCATCTTTCAGTAAGAATTATGCTTCTCTGCCAATTTACATATATTGGAATATACAGTAACCTTTCGTCCCGGCACATGGTTCGATGTAGAATAGGGCACAATTATATTTAGTAAACAGTGACATAATGTCGGACAAACAATATCATTTCGAAGGTGTTATTACAAAATCTCGTAACTACGGCTTGATTCTAGACGTAGTCAAGATTTTTCAAAAAGGCACCGACGGTTTATCAAAACATAACGTTTGGCAAACCAAGTCTACACGTTTAGCACAAATTCGTTGCTATTATATAAACTCATTCATCACTCTAAAATGAATTTTGAAATATAGGTAAAGAAAGAAGCATATCCTGTGGAACATTGGATAACAAATTAAAGAAGATAAACCGAAATTTGTTTGTGTTGATATTGTCATCCGTGTGAAATATAGGCAAGTGACATTACAAACTGCTTGTAAGCGATTGTACAATGAATTCATAAGGGAATTGTCATTAGCCAAACGATTGTACATAAAAACTGGCAAAATGCGGACAGTTAAATCGGGAATTTTATTGGAATGGACATCATTTCGTCTGAATCATGTTCTTAGTGAAAAAATACATACATAAAGGCATTTAATTTTAGGAATAAACAATACGATGAATGTTAAAAAAGCGATAAAAATGGCAATTTTATGTGGTGAAAATCATGCTCCAATTTTCCCATCCAAATGATCAAGGCATTTTGTATGGTTTAAACAGCTCAGATCGGGCGCATATTATGACGATGCATTCCATGTTTATTCAAGATTACGACATTACAACAAAATATATGATATATGTCGAAATAAATATCAATCATAAACTTTTTCTTACCTATGTCAACCGCTGATGTTTACCAAGTTGCGTTTCCTCGATGTACAGACACACAAGCTATCACTCAAAGACAAGCTTTCACACACTTCCGCTCCTACACTGTGGATAAAGCGAAGTTTTAAGTGGAACAAAAACTCTGAAATTTAATGTATTCGTTGATAGCCGGTAAGATGGTTATTACATTAGATTTACAGTCAATCGTTCCCAGTTTCATCATTGTTGATTTCGTATGCACGCCATGCTTTGGGTTCGAGAGTATCGTTAACTAAAACGCTTTGGGTTCGAGAGTATTGTTACCAAAACGCTTTGCTTTCGCATGCTTTGCTATTTACAGCTAATAATCATTATTATCCGACGACTTAACAGTATTTTCACGTGCATACATTTGTCACGTCATCTTAAAATGGTAATTGGTAAACTGAATATGCAAAAATGCCGATCCTGCTCAGCCTGTACCATCTGTACGGTATGACCAGGATGTGAACTCATTTACTGTATGTAAATATTTTATTTTTTGGGAGATTACGTCTATTTTAAAGATTAAATTTACTGAAAATTTCGGTCCAAATGGACCATGGTAGCTTAACATTTTTCATTTGACTAGATTAGATAAAATCTTATTTTCACATGGCGGCACAATGTTGTATAACGGATAGGCTACAGTGCACGCCTTTACGTAAATTAACGAAGGACCATTCCCATCTAAACTGGACAATAAACTTGTCCACTTTTCTGCACAGTTAAGGTCACTCTGCCGGGTCAATCATTTTCCTCTATAATATCCGCAGAGGCCCGCAAATTACGTAAACAACCCTCGTGCTTCGCACTCGGCCGTTAACATATTTCTTGGGCCTCTGCGAATGTTAACGACCTCAAAAACGTGAATTAACCCTATATTGACAGATAAGTTGTATTTTGTACGCCTTAAGGTTGCACAATTTCTAAATCCATTATACAATCCGGTTAAGGTAGAATACGCCTAATGGCAACTTTAGAAATTGGGTTGACAAACACTTCTGTCTGATAGTACATTATATTAGACATCTTTATGTGCAATATGACAGAAATTCGTCCAGAGGTTAACTAGAAATTTGATTTTCCCTTATCCCACCCCCAACTTACAAAATTCCAATATGGCGGCCACCACTGAAAGCAAAAAAGTATCTGAATTTTGGACATAAACACATTAAATGTGTCTAGATTTTGGTTTTTATTAGCTCACCTGAGCACAAAGTGCTCAAGGTGAGCTATTGTGATCACTTTTTGTCCGTCGTCTGTCTGTCCGTCCGTCTGTCTGTCCGTCCGTTCACAATTTCGTGTTTACACTCTAGCATCTACAAATATAAGCCAATCTTGACCAAACTTGGTCAAAACATGTATGGCCATAAGATCTCGGATGAGTTCGATTATGGGTCAGATCTAACCAGAAAGTCAGGAGTTATCTGCCCTTGAATGCGAAAAATACCTAGTTTAGTTTTGACATTGTTTACACTCTAGCATCTACAATTATTGATCAATCAAGACAAATCTTGGACATAATGTTGCAGACCATAAGATCTCACATGAGTTCGATTTTCAGCCTGATCTGACCAGAAAGACGAGAGTTATGCGCCCTTGAATTTGACAAAATTGCCATTTTCGGCTGTTTTTGACCTTGTTTACTCTCTAGAATCTACAATTATTCATCAATCAAGACAAAACTTGCACACAATGTTGGGGACCATGAGATCTCGGATGACTTTGAATTTCAGCCTGATCTTACCACAAAGTCGAGAGTTGTGTGCCCTTGAATTTGATAAAATTGCCATTTTTGACCGTTTTCGACCTTATTTACACTCTAGAATCTACAATTTTTGACCAATCAAGACAAATTTTGGACACAATATTGGAGACCATAAGATCTCAAATGAGTTTGATTTTCAGTCGGATCTGACCAGAAAAATGAGAGTTATGTGCCCTTGAATTTGATAAAATTGCCATTTTCGGCTGTTTTTGACATACCGGTAGTTTACACTCTAGAATCTACAATTATTTATCAATTAAGACAAAACTTGGACACAATGTTTTAGACCATAAGATCTTGGATGACTTTGATTTTCAGTCCCATCTGATTAAAAAGTCGAGAGTTATGTGCCCTTGAATTAGACAAAATTGCTGTTTTCGGCTGTTTTCGAACTTGTTTACACTCTAGAATCAACAATTATTGACCAATCAAGACAAATCTTGGACACAATGTTGGGTATCATAAGATCTCGGGTGAGTTTGAATTTCAGCCTGATCTTACCACAAAGTCGAGAGTTATGTGCCCTTGAATTTGATAAAATTGCTGTTTTCGACTGTTTTCGACCTTGTTTATACTGTAGAATCTACAATTATTGATCAATTAAGATAAAACTTGGACACAATGTTGGGGATGATCAGAAGTTCTGGGATGAGTTTGGTTTTCAGTCTGATCTGATAAAAAAAAGTTGAGAGTTATGTGCCCTTGAATTTGACAAAATTGCTGTTTTCGGCTGTTTTCGATCTTGTTTAAACTCCAGAATCTACAATTATTTATCAAACAAGACAAATCTTGGACACAATGTTGAGCACCATAAGATCTTGAATGAGCTCGATTTTCACAACGTTATTGACCATAAGTTCGTTTTTAGTCTTAAAGTCATAAATATTTATTGAATTGAACAAAAATGTTGCTCATATCATTTTGGTTCAGGTGAGCGATATAGGACCATCATGGTCCTCTTGTTATCAAAACATGTTTACCCATCGCCTGATGTGAAATGATATGACCCTTGTGCGCATATGAGAGATATTTGTTTAAATTACTGCGTACTTATTTAAAAATAAAGCCTCTTTATTTCCTAATTTGAAATTTATGCCTCTCAAACAAATGTTGACATTGCCAGAAATAAGTACACACACTCTCTATAACAGATATCAAAATTATTCTGATATGTGTAGGAACACGACAAAATCCACATATGTACATTTTATCCGTCAAAATTTGAAAATATATAAAGGTAATTCTTAGTGCCCTCATACTTTCGAACGCACTATTTCTTTCCCAAAAGAAGTCAATGCCCCAAATGAAGGGAACCGTAGCCCATATCTAATTGTATGCTTATAACTAAAACCCAAACGTTGTATAAGACTTTCAGAAGTTGGCAAATGATAACATATCAGTTATGACTTCGTATGACTTTCACCATTTTAACCTTTTACCTAGTAACCAATTGAACATCGCTATTTGTAAAAAGTTATGCAAATTCTAAAGACAAAATTGTACTTAATCTTTTTTATAGTCTATTACAGCTTTCTTATACCACTTCTTCTGGATTGCATATTGAATCTAAGGACTTAAATGGAAAAAGAAACTAAAAAAGGGGGATCAAATCACGTTATAATTAACTGACAACGAGTTTGCACATTTAAATAAGGATCGCCGGCAAAGAAGTGATTAAAATCGAGTGCGAATGTCTGAACAATGATGATTTCATCCACGCGTCGTTCTCAAACGATATGCGTTTGATCACCACATCGTAGATTTCATTAGAATACATGTAATTGTATGTGTCTTCTACTGTAGGGTTTTTCGGTATATTAAGCCAACCAGTACCAAGGGAAGAAACGAGCATTATACATACTACAATTTGTTTCCTAAATAGGGAGTTTCATTAAGCATCAAAGTTTCTAATCACATACAAACTGGTGATATCAATCAAAATCATATAAAATTACACGAAAAATGTCTCTGAAAAATTGATGTTTAACGGAGAATCATACCAGAAAAAGATATTCGGGGTGTATTCGGGGAATTTTATTTACCAAGGGAAGTAATATTTAGCAATTCTGTTGCTAAAAATAGATACGGAAAGTGTCGACATGTGTCGAAAATGTACGACAATAGTAAATATGCATTAGAATTATTCTACCTTAATAGGGTTTAAAAATGCTGATGTCGAAAAAACACATATTCTTTACACAAAATTATTGCACAATTGCTAGGATCATTCGAATATGACGTGTGTTGCATCTGAAGTAAGGGAAAGTGTCACTATATCTGCTAGGCCTGCTTAAATAAGGAAAAACGCAAAGCTTTAAAATCACCATGCCACATACGTTACAAAATATTTCTTTGTGTGCACCACATCCACCATTGTTACTTGTAAATGAAAATAAAAATTGTTTCCATGGCTTCTGTAAGATGCAGAGGGTGCAAACCTCAATGTGATTTTGTGCAATACATGTGTAAGTACGAAGTGCATGCTTTTTTGGGGTTCATAACTGGTTATGCTTGTATATAATTCATATTTTACGGGCAAGCTGAGTTGATTTCGCCTGAAATACCTTACATTCACGGAATGATAGAGAAAACTGCAACTTTCTCGAAGAAAACAGACATTGCTAAGGGTCAAGAAATCATTTGAGATGAGCCTCGGCCTAGTCTCATTCCCAAAGAAACAACTTCATCGATTCAATTTTTCAATTTTCTTACCTTGGTGGTGTCCTGCCTCTGTTTTGCACCACAAACCGGCGTTATACACCACGCTTTCAGCGTTACGAAAACCACATCCCCCGGTAACGATTGGACACGGTGCAATGGACCATGAAATAAATCCGTAATACTAAAGCTTTTTGGTCAAATAAGTAATTGGATGCAAAAAATTAGGAATAATACGTACAATTTTATTTTGTCTGCAAAGTTTTTACAATTTTAGCATCATTGAAATCATTGCTGTACTTGGGTTGTGACATATTAATGAATACGCTATAATAATAAGATTCACTATTGATTTAGTATTAAATGAGAATAATTTCAGTTGTTTTGATATTAAAGCAATTGAACTGTAATCATTCTTGTTTGATAGAGAATCTAATATACCATGATTGGTCATAAACATTTTGAATTTAGATCTAATGTTCTAATCTTTGTACATCATTCTGTATGCATGCTTCTTTTTAACTAATTCAAATAAAAAAAAATCAGTAGAGAATTATGTACAGGTAACAAAAAACAGATGAGCTTTGTTATAAAACTTATTACTGTTGCAAGCCAAAGGTGAAACCCATTAAAAATACCTCTTTTTATAAAATGAAACATTCAGTAGGCGGCATCCTTAGCTAGTGAAAATGATTAGATTCACAAGATAAACTGAAAATTACAAGGAGGAAAGAGCATTCCAACATTTTCCGAGTAATTACTGAATAATGCTCTCTTACCAATATTTTCAAAATCTTCTACCTTTTACCTCAGGGTGGTGAACTCTTGTCATGCCAATTCTGAAAAATTGAGGGGAGGCTCTGACATTAAGATAAGCCTGCATCTTCTACACGACCTGCTTGACAAATTCAATCGACATAAGTTTTCAGACAACAAAATTTTGGACCATTCGAATAAGATGTTGCAGACGACATTTTCAAGTGCATGGAATTTACATTTTGTTTTTTTTTTTGTTTACAAAACAATGAGGGAAATGAAGAAATTGCTATTAACAAGCCATTTCTTCATTTTCCACTATGTTTTCCAAAACCTTTATCTTGTGGGGACATCAAAAGGCGTCATTAAATGGTAATGGTTTAAGATTTAAGTTTGTATATCACAGCTTTTCATCAGAATTCTCGTAACTGCAGCTTAAAACAAGCTGTAGTTACGAGATTTTCCATCAAAAGCGACAATATTATGTAAGTAAAAGGTAATTGTAAGACATTAATTTGACTATTTTATAGCCCATCATTATGGGAACCCTATTTACAGTTAATTACCAGTTCATCCGTTTGATTGTAACTAAAATTGATGTACTTAATCTAGTATGTCTGAATTTTTGAAGTGTAACGGTTAAACTTTTCCGAATCAAGACCTGGTATTGACATTCCTAGAAGAAGTAATTAAGGAAAACATTGTGAGAAAAGAAAAAAATTGCTGATGATCTGCAATTTTTCTTTTTCCTTTAACATTTTCTCTACTATTTTATACTGATTCTCTACTTTTACTCATTTTTTTTTTTGTCGTCTGCAACTTGTTTCACATTGGAGAAGTCTATGTTAAAGGTTTCCATTTTGGAAATGGTTAGTTAATACTTTATTTAAGTCTTGTTCAACCATGAAAAACGATTTCCTTTACTAATAAAACATAAAAACTTTCTGTTGCCAATCCCAGCTTTGCAGGTAAATCTTTAAAAGATCTGCCTGCAATGCCTGCATAAAGGTGCAGTCAAAACTTACTCCCTATTCATACTACATTTTAAATGAGCATGGCATCTATAACCAGATTAGTTTATGGAAATTTTCATGAAAAACTAAAGAATAATGTATACATAAGCATATCAAGCAGGGCTTGTTTGAGAAAGTATAACATGTTGCCATAGATCTATGCAAGATCTTGAACCATTAAGTTTGTCCTTTTCCCCCAATATTTCATTACTATCTTTCCAGGTGGGTGTTTAGTTCTGTGAGTATAGAAGATCTGGTGAAGAGGAGAATCAACGAGCGACTCAGTTCTCTCAAACCCTCATTTGTAGGTAAGTGCATTTCAAAGCTTTAACCCTTTCCTAAACCGAATTTTTTTTAGGGTGGTTCAATTTGAAAGTGACTGCAGACAACAACATGGATTTAACCTTGCCTTTCCCAAATGATAATATTTCAGGGTGTTCTTAATTGATAGATGCTGCAGACGACAAAATTAAGATTGAAAAACATTGGAATTCTGTATAATATAGCATAGAGAATATTAAGGCAAATGGAGAAAACTGCTGGTTATCAGCAGTTTTTTCTTAGGCCTCAATGTTTTCCCAAGCCTATTTTATTAATGACATCAAAATTAGGCCTTGTTTGGGAAAAGGTTAAGTAAAGATAGTCCTTACTTTGAGTAAGTGTGCATTTGGACCCATGGATGTCACAGGATGTGCAAGACGCAAATTTCGCGAATATTTGATCAACAATTTTTGAGTTAGAGTCCCTGATATGATGAAAAAAAACTTGTCTTGACAAGAGAAAAATATGCTGGTTAGAAATAAATCCCAACCTGAAGAAAAAAGGCGATAATTGCTTTCAAAGCAAGATTTGTAGTGATGATTACCAACTTGAAGTTTCTACCAGTCTAGAATTTTGTTGTCATGGAGAGTTTAGTGCCTAAAGATTAACACAAAATGATGACTACTATTAGAACAAGCAAATTCGTTGAATTGATATCCCCCGCCGAACATATTTTCATTGTCAATAAAGTAGCGCGGAAACGAATATAACTCTGTATGTATATGGCTTCAACAGAACGAAAATCACTGTATGTATATGGCTTCAACAGACGAATATCACTCTGTATGTATATGGCTTAAACAGTCAGGGGCAGTAACTCTAAATTCGACGGTCGAACCGGGTAACCCCGACGATATGTGCATGTCCTCTTTGTAGTAAATCTGTGTGCCAAGTTTCATTAAAATCCGGTCTATAGTTTTCAAGAAATATTGCGGAAACGAATATCACTATGTATGTATATGGCTTAAACAGTCAGGGGTAATATATAGTGACTCTAAATTCGACGGTTGAACCGGGTAACCCTGACGATATGCGTATGTCCTCTTTGTAGTGAAGCTGTGTGCCAAGTTTCATTGAAATCCGGTCTATAGTTTTCAAGAAATAGCGCGGAAACGAATATCACTCTGTATGTATACTGAACAAAAATGAAAACTTTACACTTCAAGATTTCTTGTGTTTTGAAAACTATCTAACCAAAAGCCTGAAATATATTTTGACGTTATTTCTCAGGCTTTCAGCAATCATTTTGTCGAAATCTCATTGCCTTGTGTCCTTTAATGTCAGAGTTACGGCCCTTAATGCGTTTAGACCTAATTACATCTAATGTCACATATGCGCATGCGCAGGAAACAATTCATTATTTTTCCGGAATTTGCCGTATCTGGGTTGCCAAAAAAACACAAAAAATCTTTCTTATCACTAGTAGCAAGCTCTAAAATAAAGGTCTAATCTGTCAATTTTGTGAATTACCTCCCTTTTACATAAACAAATAGGGAATTTAAAAGGTTTGATATTCAAAAATTTATCACGGTTTTCGATTGATTTTTTTAAAACATCTTGCAGGCTTTACAGGGGATTTTTGAACCCTTTTTTCGACTAGGATTTTTCCCAGATGTTCATGCAATAGCGATTTCAATTTCCTATGGAGATTGCATTGTAAAATTTTCAAGCTTTGCAACATAATGAACATTCTGCTTTTCAAACATCATTAGCTCACCTGAGCACGAAGTGCTCAAGGTGAGCTATTGTGGTCACTCACTGTCCGTCGTCCGTCCGTCTGTCCGTCCGTCCGTCTGTCCGTCCGTCAGTTCACAATTTCTTCAAACATCTTCTCCTCCTGAACCGTTGGGCCAATTTTGAACAAACTTGGCTGGAATGTTCCTTGGATGCCCTTTTTCAAAACTTGTTCGTTAATTTTTGATTTTCCAAAAAATGTGGGCGTGGCAGGGCGGGGCTTAAAAATCCTAAGAAAATTATTTAAAAATCAACCATTGGGTCAATTTGAACCAAACTTGGCAGGAATGTTCCTTGAGTGACTCGCTTCAAAATTTGTTTTCAAATTTTAAGATTAGGCAAAAAATGTGGGCGTGGCAGGGTGGGGCTTATCAGACTTACTAAGGAAGATAACCAGTCAGTGAAGCCATAAGACTTTTAGTGTTCAAGTTACCTCCCTTGGTCCATTTTGATAAACTTGGATTTATCTGATCAATGATCTAGACTTTCCCCAGCTTAACCCTTTTCCAAACGATGAAATTGTAGGGTAGTCCAATATGAAAGCTACTGCAGAAGCCAATGTGGATGTTGATAAAGATAAGATTTGTGCACAATATAGCATAGAAAATATTGAGACAAAACGAGAAACTGCTGGTTATCAGCAGTTTCTTCTTTTGTCTCAATGTTTTCCCAAGTCTTTTCTATCAGGGACATCAAAAGCAGGTCTTGTTTGGGAAAGAGTTAAGTAAACAAATGAGGATTTAATCTAGCTGTTATCAGTGTTCTATTATCTTTTCTTTGGATTTATAATCAGACTTGCTTCTATTTTGCAACTTATATTCTCTTTAGCTCTTTACTAAATTATTATGAAATTAATCATTTTGCAATGAAGAAAGAGCCCTATGTTGTTGATTCTTGGGGTTTATATAGGGGTTAAGAGTTCTATCTCTAACATTTTGATCTTTGACTTGGAAAACCTTTTCATCTCAAAACATTTAGCTATATCCTGTTGAAAATTGGAACCTTCTCATTTATATCAATGGGAAAAGGGGCCTGAAAGACAAAACCCTTGTTAGCATTGTACAGGCTACAATATTGGCCAAATGTTCATAAAACTTGGTCAGAATGTTTGTCTAGTCACAGAGATGGATCCTACAGAAAATGGAAATATTCCATTGGATACCACGGGAAAAGGGGCCATAATGACAAAATCTGTGTTGGCAATTTACAGGCCATAATGTTGGCTTAACCCTTTCCCAAACGACAAAAATTCATGAAACTTGATCAAAATATTTGTCTATTCACAAGGATGAAGCTTATCAACAATCGGAATTTTCCATTTTGATATCATGGGAAAAGGGGCCTTTATGACAAAATCCTTTTTAACACTCTAGAAGCAACAGTTTTGGTTTAATCTTCATGAAACTAAAAAGAATGTTTGTTTTAGTTACAAGGATAAACCCTATGAAAAATTGGAATGTTCCAGTCAATATCATGAGTAAAGGGGTCTTAATGACAAAATCCTTGTTAGCACTCTAGAGACAACAATTTTGGTCTAATCTTGAAGAAACTTGTGTTTGTCTAGTCACAATAATGAACTCTGAGGAAAATAGGAATGTTCCATGGGATGCCATGGGAAAAGGGGCCTTAATGACAAAATCCTTGTTAGCGCTATAGAGACAATAATTTTGGCTCAATATTCATGAAATTTAGTCAGATTATTTGTCTAGTCACAAGGATGAAACCTATTGACAATGGGAATGTTCTGTTGGATATCGTGGGAAAAGTGGCCTTAAAGACAAAATCCTTGTTAGCAATGTAGATGATACAATTTTTGTCCAATCTTCATGAAACATGTTCAGAAGGTATGTCTAGTCACAAAGATGAAGACTATTGAGAATTAGAATGTTCTTTTGGATATCATGAGACAAGGTGCAATCATTTCTCACCTTGTGAATCTCAGTTCAGGTGAGCGATTAAGGACCATCATGGTCCTCTTGTTTTTTAAAAGCTCAAACAATGTTGTGCAAGCTTCTTTACATTTTCTGAATGATAACTTGTCAGACTACCATTCCGTAAAGTCTGACATGGTTTGAGTTCTTCTGCTCGGATTTTTGAGGGTTTAAATTTTGTAAAATTCTGTTAAAATTGTACACCTGAAAAAACGGACCCCTGTCACACTTAAAGGATCCGTTTTTCATCCCTGTGATTAATATCAACAAAACGTTTAGTGTTCGGCACAACCAAGTCAATGAACAATGCGAAGCACATTCATTTGATTTATTTACTTGTTGTATTTAGAAGAAATATGACAAGCAATGTAGGTGTAAAGTTTTCATTTTTGCTCAGTATATATGGCTGAAACAGTCAGAGGCAGTAACTCTAAATTCGGCGGTCGAACAGGGTAACCCCGACGATATGCGCATGTCCACTTTGTAGTGAAGCTGTGTGCCAAGTTTCATTGTAATCCGGTCTACAGGTTTCAAGATATAGTGCGGAAACGAATATCACTCTGTATGTATATGGCTTAAACAGTCAGGGGCAGTAACTCTAAATTTGGCGGGCGAACCGGATAACTCTGATGATATGCGCATGTCCTCTTTGTAGTGAAGCTGTGTGCCAAGTTTCATTGAAATCCAGTCTACAGTTTTCAAGAAATAGCGCGGAAACGAATATCACTATGTATGTATATGGCTTAAACAGTCAGGGGCAGTAACTCTAAAGTCGGCGGTTGAACCGGGTAACCCCGACGATATGCGCATGTCCTCATTGTAGTGAAGCTGTGTGCCAAGTTTCATTAAAATCCGGACTACAGTTTTCAAGAAATAGCGCGGAAACGAATATCACTCTGTATGTATATGGCTTAAACAGTCACGGGCAGTAACTCTAAAATTGGCGGTCGAACCGGGTAACCCCGACGATATGCGCATGTCCTCATTGTAGTGAAGCTGTGTGCCAAGTTTCATTAAAATCCAGTCTACAGTTTTCAAGAAATAGCGCGGAAACGAATATCACTATGTATGTATATGGCTTAAACAGTCAGGGGCAGTAACTCTAAATTCGAAGGTCGAACCGGATAACCCCGACGATATGCGCATGTCCTCATTGTAGTGAAGCTGTGTGCCAAGTTTCATTGAAATCAGGTATATAGTTTTCAAGAAATAGCGCTGAAACGAATGTCGGACGGACGGACGGAAAGACGGACGGACGGACATGGCAAAAACAATATTCCCCCCCCCCAAGTGGATTTAGACTAATTATTTGTCACATTTAGAAGGAGTTCAGTTTTATATTGAAATAACACCAAACAGTTTGACTGTCAGGGAAAAGCAGAAACTGTTGCTTTTTTGAATGTTTGTTAAATTAGACCTTTCACAGATAAATTTTGTTACATTCCTAAAAACTTGAAAATATTTTTTTAAATAGAAATAGGTCAGTCTATAATAGTGTCTTAACCCATCACCACATGATAATGCCTTTTGACACACCATGAAATTAAGACTTTGGAAAACATTGTCACAAATGAAGAAATTTCTTGTGACAAGCAATTTCTTTATTTCCAAAAATATTTTCTATCCAAAAGGCCCAAAAAATGTGAAATTTATTTCACTTGAAATTGTCGTCTGCAATATCTGAACTTGGATCGTGGATTTGTCTCAGCTTTCAAATTGCTGGTCTACTAGGTAAGCTGTTGCATAAACTGACAAACTTGCCCCTGCGAAAAAAGTTCAATAACTGTTTTAGAATACTCTAGAACATTGAATGGCACTTATAGAACTAGAATGTTCTAGAACAGATCTTGAACTTAAATGTGTTTCTTGAGCTTTGCTGGGGTAGAAATAAGATGTTGATTACAAAAATATAGGATGACATGATTGTCAGCATCTCAATCTTTTGTGGAGCTACAAACTCAGAGTATCAGTCTTTAGAATAGACCAGGTCCCCGTCTCCATACGGCCATAGCTGCGTTGAGGGGGACTAAAGCTCTATTTAATAATCAATAAATCAGAGATTATTCGGACAGTTCCTCAAAGTAATGAAGAAGGTAAAAAACAGGAAAAACATGGATTTTTTATTAGACTATATGTGCAGTATGCACTGGCTGATGTTGATCCATGAAGGTCTCAAATGTGGTTTTCCCATATTCTTGCTGGAGGTATGTAAATTATTTTGTGTGAAATGTAGGGTTGATAAAAGGTTCCCCTCACATTCTCCATTTTATTTCATAAAGAGAAGTAACATGTTATATTTCATTATGTTATGTAGCTATAGATGTGAATTACATTCCATCAATCATCATTCTTGTCATGTTACATATTTGCTACAAAACTGTGGTAAATTTATTATGAAGTTGTACGCAGCTACAGTATTTTTGCTCCACCCCTAGAAATATAAAGTGATAGGTGAATGTCCTTCAATGGTAAAAACTGAGCCAAGTTTGATTATAACACTGGCACAAATTTAATGGTCTGTATCCAATACAAATCAGAATTAGCATTCAAAAGCCAGTTCTCTGTGTATGTTAGTGGCAATTAGTAAATGTAGGCAATAAGCTTAATTCCTAGACAATAAGCTACTTCAGAGCTTATTGCCTAAAATTCTTGACACAAAAATGAGCCTATATTATCTTGAAAAATGGCTTACAATTCATTATGACTTGTTGAGCTATGCCTATTATTTATATGGTCGTGTTATAATTGAAATAAGACATTTACAACACAATTTTGTACATTAAAGTTTAGAAATATAGATAGGCAACGACCTGTGAATGATCAAAGATCAGCGAGTCTAAATTGACAGGGGAATAAGGATTTCGAATTATTATAAAAATATTTTGACTCGAACCCGTCTCCCTGTAATAAATTGACGAAGTACTATCTGGATACAGCTACTGAAGTCATACGGAATCACGAACAGCACGCAATACGTGCCATTATTAGCTTTTATTCAGTGGAAATATAGGCACTCCTCCCTATTTACATGTATTGGAATATACTGTAATGTTTCGTCACGGCTCACAACTCGATGTCCTATTATAGTAGAATTGTCAGCATTGGTCAATCCTTGTCAATATTTTTCTGATCATTAGGTAAATACCGGTAGACTATTGAAATTTTATTCGTAGAAAAATGACAAAATGGGAAAAGTCTTGGCTTTGAAATCAAACTGAGCAATTTTACTTAACTCAATGTACACATAAAATGTTTTTCAAGAAGATGTATAATACTTGTATCACATTTCAGTCATAACACAGTAATTTAACTCCTTCGTAAAACCCACAAAGTTTTTGCGTTAATTTGGCGTAAATATGATGAAAAATTCAAATAGTATACACTATCCTACTTCAATAGAGCTATAATAGCAGTACTATGATAAATTAATAACAAAAAAATGCAATAGCCTTGACTTCATTTTAATTTTTTCGCTAATTTTCAAAAAGTTGTACAACAAAAGTTTGCTGCTTTAACCCCTTACATGACGGCAAAACTTTGGACTGCTTCAATTTGAAAGGTGTTGCAGACAATTTCAAGTTGATTAAATTGTAAAAATCTTTCCATTTCGGGTTAGAAAAATTAAGAAAATACAATGGTTTGCTCTTTGGATTTTTTGCCATGTGCACAACAGCTTCAATATGTACCTGTCTGAAATATTGTCAGGGGTTTTTCCCCTTAAGAAAGTGACACTGGTTTCCAGCGTCTTCCCCTCAAGAAATAATGCACTTTTTTCCCCAATTAATAAATGTTCCCCAAGATATATTTTCAAAAATCACACTAAAAACCCAAATGAAATAGCAAGGAAACCTTTTCCACAATTTCTGCAGCTTTACAAACTAGCCCTGCTTGTTCTCAAGTCTACAATAGTGGATATAAGAGGGGTTTTGCCAATCTAGTGTTCTTTTTCTACATTATACAATTTTCCCCAAAACTAGGTTGCCGCATGTGATTTTCCCCTTTCTACCAGCGTCCTGTGTCTTCCCCCAATCCTAAAAAAAAGCCCTGAATTTTGTTCTTTGAGAGATTTTTCATTATTCTGTAACAAAATATTCTTAGAAATTTTAGAGATTATGTTGTCATTTCCTCAAAATCTTTTTCTTTCTTCTCTGTGCTCAATGTCCCTTTATGAGTTATATGCCTGAATTACAAATTGATGATTAATCTAGTACATTTGTACATTTTCGGCATTGTCATTTGTCTTTCCATATGTCTGTCTCTAATTCAGTTTTCGCCCATGGGTCTGGACTACCTAGTCTGTCTATTCAAGGATTGTGGACTAAAATCTGGGCATGTCAATATCCTTTCTGATATATTTGACCAGTCATTTGTTATTCATCTATGAATGAATCATATACAGATACAAATGATTCACTCTTATGTGGAAAGAGAAGCAGGTGGCAAGGATTGGATGTTGTGCTTGTTCTTGTGCAGAAAAACCAGGAACACTTGTTTAGGTGCACCAGCCATCAAAATATAAACAAAAAATGGCTGAAACAATGTCATTCCTGAATTCAATTGATCGTTTTTATGTTTGTCTGAAAGCAAATTGTAATTATCATTGCACATCTCATATTTGGGAAATTCAATTTATTATTGAAGTCTTAAAAATATATTGTTTGGTAAGAGTTATGAAGGAAATAACTACTCAATATTTGTCATTACTTCCCTCATTCTTAAAGTGCAGTCACACACATTCGAACCAGGATCTGGAAAAAAGATCTTCATGGCATATGAGATTGCTATGTTTCCAGAACAGTCTATTCCTGCTCTTAGTGTATATTGTACAGGATCCATGCTGATATGTTGACCTTTATGGTTGATACAAGTCATGAGGGAGATGTTAACCCTTTCCCAAACAACAAAATTCCAGGGTGCTCCAATTTTAAAACTTCTTAAGACGACTAACTCAACATTGATAAAGATAAGATTTATGCAAAATAAAGCTCAGAAAATATTGAGACAAAAGGAGAATTTGCTGATTATTAGCAATTTCTTCTTTTGTCTCAATGTTTTCCCAAGCATTCCATGATAGAGACGTCAATAGTAGGTCTTGCTTGGAAAAGGGTTAAAGAAAGGGATACATAGGTCTGTATCCATGTTGTTCTTAAAGTTTAGGGTCATAAGGACTTTTTCCAGATCTAAGCCTATTGATTTGCACTTTTAAAGCAAAGTTAAAATCGTGACTGACTTTGTTTCTAAAGAATATTATTTTCTACCATCCTTTGTATACCTGTCTTGCAGTTTTGAGCAATTTAACCCATTTCCAACAAGACCTGGTTTAGATGGCTGCAATGGAAATTTCGTTTGGAAACATAAAAGCAAAAGAATTAAAAATTGCTGAATACCAGCATATTCCCCCCCTTTGCCTAAATATATTCTGTACAATTTTACAATATTATCATCTGCAGCAGATTTCATATTGTTCCACCACCCTGTAATTTTGTCTTTTGGGAAAGTATTGCATCTTTAAAGGTTAAGCCGGCAGCCAGCCTTAACTTTCAAAGAAATTCATTTCATGACACATACATTGTTGGGAAAGTGTTAAGCCTGCAGCCAGCCTACTTTAAAAAAACATCATTTCATAACACATATTGTACGTGTTGCTGCTTTTCAACAAAAACCTGGTAACTGCAGCTTAAAGCTACTATTTCCCAGATTTGGACCCAAAAATTGTCAAATACAAACGAAATGTACACTTTTAAAGCTTTATATGACCTGATTAAATGATTACGACAAACTATTGATGCAACGACTCATTTTTTCGCAATTTGATACCAAATTCATGAAGCGATGTCGAAAGTAGGTCAAAACAGTAGGACATGCGACTTTCTTAAATGACGTCACAACATACATGATGATGTCATATTGAAATTCAAGTATGAATCTCGTTTGAATCATGGTCCGCGCTGTATGCGCATGCGCAACAATTTAAAAATAATTCTAACCCCATCTGAGACGGGGTTGAATTTAGGTTTGGATTCTCCCTAAATTCAGCTATCTGTCTCGTAATTTCGGCTCATTCTCTGTCTGAATCGCATATTATCAACCATCCCGAGGTGGTCAACACAAAAGTTTTGCATACTTTTTCAAAAAATTTCATTTTTTGCAATTAGACCATCTGTTACCGTCGCCCTTTAAAACAGGCTGCAGTTTCGAGGGTTTTGTTAAAAAAAACAAACAATGTATTCTCTTAGGATATTAAAGGGCGACGGTAACAGATGGTCTAATTGCAAAAAATGAAATTTTTTGAAAAAATATGCAAAACTTTTGTGTTGACAACCTCGGGATGGTTAATAATATGCGATTCAGACAGAGAATGAGCCGAAATTACAAGACAGATAGCTGAATTTAGGCAGAATCCAAACCTAAATTCAACCCCATCACTGATGGGGTTAGAATTATTTTGAAATTGTTGCACATGCGCATACAGCGCGGACCATGATTCAAACGAGATTCATACTTGAATTTCAATATGACGTCATCATGTATGTTGTGACGTCATTTAAGAAAGTCGCATGTCCTACTGTTTTGACCTACTTTCGATATCGCTTCATGAATTTGGTATCAAATTGCGAAAAAATGAGTCGTTGCTTCAATAGTTTGTCGTAATCATTTAATTAGGTCATATAAAGCTTAAAAAGTGTACATTTCGTTTGTATTTGACAATTTTTGGGTCCAAATCTGGGAAATAGCAGCTTTAAGTACAGATATTTCATGGTAAATTGGTAGGAAGGGAAAAGTTGTTAATTGAGTTAAGATCCTTTGTTTTAAGGTTAAGATTACAAGATTATCTGCATTTTGACAACACAGAATTAGACACAGAATTACTCAGAAGAAACCAAGTACAAACAGTTCATGCACCTTAACATTTTCCCATTTAGAAAACCTGGTTGTGACATCCCTAGGAGAGTTGGCTTGGGAAAACATTGAGGCAATAGGAGAAAATGCTGATAATCAGCATTTTTTCCTTT
Source organism: Fragum sueziense (assembly GCA_963680895.1). NCBI lineage: Eukaryota > Metazoa > Mollusca > Bivalvia > Cardiida > Cardiidae > Fragum > Fragum sueziense. The sequence goes on along the minus strand of OY804593.1, from coordinate 37,617,847 downwards.
TGCCTCAATATTTTCTGTGCTATATTGTACATAAATCCTATCAAGATCTATTTTCTCATCTGCCACAACTTTCAAAGTGGACCACCCTAGTATTATGCTGTCTGGGAAAGGGTTAACAATTCTGTGACTTTCCTGTACCTCTGTTACACTTGAGTTTATGTTGAAAGCGAGAAGCAAGATCTCTGATGTTGTTTTCCGTCATTTATTTTTCCCCTCTTCCAAGGAGAGAAGTAAATTGCTTTGCATTTGCTGATCTGTTGGTCCGTAGACTATACCTTTGTCTGGTAAAATCTTGAAACATCGAAGGTTGATAGATCTCATTAGGGAGAAGCGCAGTGCGTAGTAAGAACTATAACATAATGATGCCTTTTGACACCCAGAGGATAAAGGCTTTGGAAAACATTGTGGAAAACATTGTGGAAAATGAAGAACTTGCTTTTAATGCTTGCAATGTTTTATACATAAAAAGATAAAAAACGTAAAATTTCATTCACTTGAAAATATCGTCTTTGGGTGTAGCCCAGTCTGAAATTTTCCCATTTGGGATTGATTTAAGGATTTTACCAATCATTAGATAACAAACACTTTGTGCATCTTTGGACATCATCCGCGACAACAGATATTAACCAGATATACCCCTGTCAATTTCTGGGCATCATCTGTGGCAACGGAAATTGACGAGGGATACCCTCATCAATTTCTGTTACTGTGGATGACATCCGAAGATGCACAAAGTGTTTTGTAGTTAATGATGGGTTGTAATTCTTAAGGAGGTCCTACCTTAATGAATTGGGTGTGAGCAACAATTGCCTTACAATATTTGTGTCTATATTTACAGATAAATTACATCTATCCAGTTTTACATTCGGAGATATCACACCCAGCATACGGAATGTCAAAGTGTTTGAGTGTACGGACGGTGTGCCGGGGTTCAAACCCGCGTCCTGGTCCAATATTGTACAGCCACCAGCGGGTCTGGGCAAGATGTCATCGTACCAGCTGGTCCTGGAAGCCTTGGTGTGGTCCAGGTGTGACGAGTTCAACATGACGTTCAGTACCCGGGTCGGCTCGCAGAGGTAGGTGAATTACATATTATAACACATTTCCGCAAAACTGCATCGGGTTTTATTTGACCAATAAAGACTCTATGTAATTATGCTTTGTTTATGCGCCAAAACGTCACATGGCGTTATGGTAACGTCAAAATTGACATCATCAATGACGTCACTTGACCACCAATGCGGTTCCTACGCTGAAAACTAGTTCATGGCAGAATTTCCACAAAATAACAAATTTCAAATACACAGTGTATGCGCTTTGTTATTAAGAGTGTTATAATGGAGATAATAACAAGTTTAGCGGTCTTTATTGCACAATAAAAACCTCTGTGCTCTGGACTACATGTTATGGCAAAAAACCTCGGCACGTTTTTACCTACACATGTAGTCTGTCGCACATCGGTTTTTATTTGCAATAAAGACCGCTAAACTTGTTATTATTTCATAATTATTTACCTTTTAACCCATTACCAAACAGCAAACATTTAGACATGGACAAATTCAAAGATGTTGCAGAATTATGACGATTTCGAGTGAAGGAAATTTTACACTTTTTTTTGGGGGGGGGGGGGGGGGGGTCTAGCTTAATAGAAAACATTGTGGAGACAATGTTTTCCAAAGCTATAACCTGATTGGGAGTCAAATAGAGGCATTGTGTGGGAATGGGTTAACCCTGACAAATAGCATTTTCTTCTTCCATGTTTTTCCAAATACTTTTCTATTGATGACTTATTTTTGGGGAAAGGTTAAGCTTATCTAATATCAATTTCTTTAAATTATGCAAATTTTCATGAATATCTAAATAGCTTTAATTAAATTAGATAGGTGCTTGAATGTGTGCAAAAAAACTTGTTAATTATTTATTGGAAAGATTAATATATCGAAAAATCTAAGATTCAGTGTATGACAAGCCAAATATAAGATAATGCAGTCAATTTGGTTGATGGAGATGTATTATATCATGTAGTTAAAATTTAGAAGGGATTTCTAAAAAAAAAAAAAAAGGCCCTTTTGGCATTTTAGACCATCAAAGATCTAGATCAGCCTCTGCATTCACACAGTCTGATCAGGACCCATTTTGTTCTCTAAAAGCTTCCTCTTGACATGAAATAAGAGAGCAGAATGGATCATGATAAGATTGCACCTAGATACAAACTGATCTTGATCAAACGTGCCCTTTATTTTGACAAAATTGCCGTTTTCGGCCGTTTTTGACCTTGTTTACACTCTAGAATCTACAATTATATATCAATCAGGACAAAACTTAGACACAATGTTGGAGACCATAAGATCTCAAATGAGATTGATTTTTGGTTTGATTGAACCAGAAAGTCGAGAGTTATGTGCCCTTGAATTTGACAAAATTGTCGTTTTTGACTGTTTTCGACCCTGTTTACACTTTAGAATCTACAATTATTGATCAACCAAGACAAAACTTGGACACATTGTTTGGGACTATATAATTTCAGATAAGTTTGATTTTCAGTCAAATCTGTTTAGAAAGCCGAGAGTTATGTGCCCTTTAATTTGACAAAGTTGCTGTTTTCGACCTTGTTTACACTCTAGAATCTACAAATATTGACCAATCAAGACAAAACTTAGATACAATGTTGGAGACCATAAAGTCTCAAATAAGTTTGATTTTTGGTCTGATTGAACCAGAAAGTCAAGAGTTATGTGCCCTTGAATTTGACAAAATTGCTGTTCTTGACTGTTTTCTACCCTGTTTACACTCTAGAATCTACAATTATTGATCAACCAAGACAATAATTTGGCACTATGCTGCTGATTGTAAGACCTTGCTTGAGCTGAATTTTCTGCAATCAAATGAGAAAGTGGTCAGTCATGCATGTGCCCTTAAATCTGACAAAATTGCTGTTTCGAATGAACAATCAAGACGAAATTTGGATTATGATGTTAATTACGATAAGATCTTGGATAAATGAATTATAGAATAATCAGAATAGTTTTCTGCCATCCAAACTTTTACTCTAAAAACTTCAAATAGTGACTAATCAAGACAAAACTTGACAAAATGTTATTGACCATAAGTTTGTTTTCAGTCTTAACCCTTTCCCAAACAAGACCTGGTTTTGACATCCCTAATAGAAAAGGCTTGGGAAAACATTGAAACAAAAGAAGAAACTGCTGATAACCAGCAGTTTCTCCTTTTGTCTCAATATTTTCTGTGCTATATTTTACACAAATCCCACCTTTAATAACATCCATTTTGTCATTTGTGGCTGTTTTTAAAGTGGATTACCCTAAAATTTTGTCGTTTGGGAAAGGGTTAAATGCAAAACAGTGGCTCATATCATTTTGGTTCAGGTGAGCGATATAGGACCATCATGGTCCTCTTGTCTTGGCAATCTAAGGTTTTTTCCAGACATTTTGTAATTGTCCCTCGTCAAGTCATTTAGACTAGTGACCATTTTTCATTGACCATTAGACAAATTGTCTTTGTAAGATGCGCAGTAGTGATATTGTTGGTACAAATGTACTACAGAATGTTCAGAGGGTATTAGGCCCCTAGAAACTAGATTTTGAAATTCGTGAAGACATAAAGATTCAGAATTTGGAATTTGCATGTATGATTTACCGTGTAGGCTGGTCTTACTCTATGCTTCCTGCCACAGGGCAATTCTTATTATGAGCATCAGGATGACAAAGATTGAAATAAATGAAATAAATTCTTCTTTGTTTTCGAAAATTAATGATCTTTTTATGAACTATAAGGACTAAAATCTTAAACTGTGCCCAGACTTTGATCTTTATATTTAGATAAGGAAGTACTTAGTTAAAATATTTTTTTTGTTTCCATAAAATTCCAAGGATTGGCTTTTATGCAAGGACATCACATAGTGTCACACAAAAACAACTTTTACGGGGAATCAAAGAAGGTAGCCATGGATCTCTTGTTAGTTGGGGAAATTTGAAAAAAAATATCTTAGATGATATTGAAAATTGTCGCTTTTCAACAAAAACCTGATAACTGCAGCTTGTTTTAAGCTGCAGTTACGAGGGTTTTTTTTTTAAAAGCAGCGAATTTAATGTTTAGAAAAATGCAGGAATTTTAGTTAAAGGGAAAAATTAAACCAGGCTGCATGAGTGGTGCAGACTGGTCAGATCTGATTCTTCTTGCGCTTACAGAAAGCTAGCCCTTTCCTAGACAAGCTATGGCATTTGGCTCCCTATTTGAAAATGCAATGAAAAGTTTCAGATATAAGAAGAAAATGATTTGCAATTTTTCTTTTTGCCATAATTGTTTCTGTTTTATTGTATAAAATCTTTATCTTCATCAATTTCCATTTTGTCAACTGCAGCAGCTTTCAAAAAAAAAAAAAAAGCAGTCCAAATTTTGTTGTTTATGAAACTGTTGATCATGAGACAAGAGAAAAAAAAGAGCTTGAATATCAAAAGAAATGTAATATTACTTGCTTGTTTTATTTGGTAATAAAATCTCCCTGCAATGACAAAAGCAATGACTTTTTAATTTCTCCCCTGGAGTTTAGATGCATTATACTGGAAATTTTAATTGATTTCTAAATTTTGCAGAACAAATTTGGTATCATAAAGATACCAATCATAACTGCAATGATAATTCTGTTCAAATTCGTCTCCAATGCTTTGAATGTCTTAAAGATTTGGGCTACTTCACCATTTTCCCATGATAACCAGCATTTTCTCCTTTTGCCTCAATATTTTCTCTGCCATATTGCATAAATCCTATCTTTATTGAAATAATTTTAGTCGTCTGCAACAGTTTTCAAATTCATTACGGCTGCAGGCATTATGGTTGGCAGCACATCAGACTCACTCATGAGGTCCCCAGTCGCGGCAAACATCCTTTCTGACAAAACTGTCTTCCACCAATGGTTTGATAATCATTAACCTATGTGGGTGAACATCTGGAGGCTTAAAGGATGTTTTGGTAGTACTGGTATGAGAAAAGACCAAAATCTATAGTTAGATGCTCCAGCCATTGCGATTTGACCATAACAGTTGAAAGAGGCGTTAAACCCCAAACAATCAATTCACGGACAGAATTCTGACCAGAGTTGAACCTTTCACTTTCATTAAGCCCCTTTTCCAGATGAGCAGATAAAGTTTGTCTGACAAATGTCTCGAATCAATCCTGGCGTAATATCCTCTTCACATTATTATGTAGACAGTAGGGAACAATTATAAAGCAATCATTGTCTCGCTTTCCTTACAATTACCCAGTCCATCTTTAACCTTTTCCCACATATTGATGGTTCTTGATGCACATGAATATATTGAAAACATTGTGGAAAATTAAGAAATTACTTGTGGTAGACAATTTCTTCATTTCCCGCTATCGTTTAGAAAGGGTGAAGTAAAATGAACAATAGCGCCAATTTAACCATTTGTAGGTTGTAGGTTAGAGAAGCAGTCATAGGTGAAATATTTTTTCTAGTTTTTTTGCAAAAAATAACAAAGAATGGCTGTACGCTTACAAATAAAACTCAAATGATACACAAATAATACTGCAGATTTAGTTTGACAGTATATCACATAATGTCATACATTGTTCTGCTCCACTTACGCTCAGCAGGGAAATAATATACGGTAGTCTACTAGTGACAAAAGTCTCGAAAGAGCTATTGTCATACTTGCCTACAAGGTCAGGGTGAAAGATGTCAATGTCAGCTTTGGTATTCACAAAAGCTTTAATGTGGCAGTATATTTGGTTAACTTTTAATATTTTTGACTTCTAAGAACCATTGGACGGATTTCAACCATATTTCTGCAGGAAGCATCCCCATGGAAAGCCATTTCAGATTTGTACAAATCATGGGAGTTATCTCCCTTTGGGGCCCCATAAGGGGCCAAAAAGGGGGTAAATGGGGTACCGGTACATCTTAAAAAAAATTCTTCTCATGAACTGGTTGTTGGATTGGATTCACATTTGGTATTTAGAGTCTTTAGGGCAAGTACTACAATGTTGTACAAGAGGTAAAAATCTGTCAAGAAATGGCCGTGCTTGGGGGGGGGGGGGGGGGGGTTGTTGTGTTATAAGTTAACTTTTTACATTTTCGAACCATTGGATGGATTTCAACCAAACTTGGAAGGATGCATTCTTAGGGGAAGTCGCTTCAGATTTGTACAAATCATGGAGTTACCTCCCCTTGGGGCCCCATAATGGGGCACTAAGGGGGTAAATATGGTACATCTTAAAAAATCTTCTTCTTGTGAACCGGCTGCTGGATTGGATTCATATTTGATTTTAGAGACTTGAGGGCAAGGACTATAAAGTTTGTACACGAAAATAAAATCTGTTTAAAAATGGCCATGCTGGGTAAATCTTTCATTATAGATCTACTTTTGGGGATAATATTATAATTATACTCTATCTATAAATACATGTTTTTCTGCTCATTTGATTCAGGTGACCGATAAGGCCCTCTGGGCCTCTCATCTTATTTTGTCTCATTGTTAATCCAGTCTTTTTCTAATAGGGATATCAAGCCTTTTTCTAAAAGGGATATCCAGTCTTTTTCTAAAAGGGATGTCAAAACTAGATCCTGTTTGTGAAAGTGTTACCTCCAGACAACTGTAAGATTTACTGAATTTTTCGTCTTTTTCAGAGCTGGGTTACCGTTTGACATTTCCGTGGAAGAACTTCAGATAAAAGGAACTTTACAGATAGTTTTACACCTTTCCATGGAAGCTGTGTTCCCCCATATCACCAAGGCAACAGTTTCATTTATAGAAAAGTAAGATGTAATTACGGTCGTAAACCATCTTTTTCTATGGCATTTTACAAAATGCTAGTTGGTTTTGTAAGAGCAATTACATGTAATAAATATTATATAAGCTTAAAGTTACAAGTTCTAAGAGCAATTACATTTAATAAAAGCTTAAAGTTACAAGTTTTCCAGTTTGTCTCATACCTTCTAAAGCCCCTAAATGGCAAACTTGAGTTTATGCAGCTGCTTTCCTCTCAACCCTTTTCCATACAATTAAAGTTCAGTTCAAATTGGCATCTAGGCAATATTGAAGTACAAAGGAGAAAGCATTATAAAACATTACGTTGTGTGAAATGTGCTTGTCCATAGAAAAAGGAGGAGAGAGGGCTTAAGGGGGAATGCTCCAGTTTTTCGGAACACTTGGTCATTACTGTAGTAAATTAAATGTTTCGTACTAATATGTTTCGCTACCAAATTTTCAAAGATATAACAAATCATTACAATTTACCATTTTCGACAGTAAAAGTGTATTTATTATGCGAAACTGATTTCCTCAAGATGAAAATCGATTATTTAGAGCAAGACAGTCGTAAGTGTGTATGCAGTTACCACTGTTTTGCGTCATTTTATTCATGTGTAGCTGATAAAAATTGTTGTAATTCACTAATAAGTGCGCTGACCTATACATTTTCTTTTTGAATTATTACCAGGACATGTTGCTTAATACAATGAGGGAGTTTTATCAAATTCTATTATGTAGAACTTGAAATATTTCCAAAAATATGCAAATTTTGACACAAATTACTCCAGCTTGTTTGATCTAACCGAACACGTGAGCATGCTGTTTTATACATTTACGCGTTTATAATAGCACATATTCTGGGCTTTCTGTTCTTATTAAATGTATGACGTTACTTTAAATCCGTTTTCGGGATTAAACGATGTATATACAGCATTTTATAAGCATTTTAGTGTCCTTGGACAGGTGCAAGAAATTGTGCATTTTTCGATGTAGGGGTATGTGATACGAATGCCTATAAAATTCAAACAAGATCGCTGACCATCCATTTTTATTTTATTTTTCAATTGGTAATAACATGCAATTTCAACATACAAAATATAATTAAATTCTATTATTGGGAAAAAATTTAGGAAACTGGAGCATTCCCCCTTAAGCTCCCACCCCCACCCCTAAAATTGCCACCTACCGACCTGGTATGTATATGCATAATTTTACAAAGATCATACACATTATATTTGTAATATGATATATTTCATATTGTCTGTTGCAGTCCAGAAGTTTGGTTCAATGTGAAAGTTTTACGAGCGTTGAACCTAATGGAGGTACCATTGTTAAAGTCTTGGTTACATCTCAACATCATGGAGGGCTTGACAAAGGGTAAGAAATCACTGAAATAGCTGATATATGGAAAAGTGGCCTTTTATGGCATATGATATCTGATTAAAATCTAATATTAACTTTTCAGTAACATCTTACAGGCACCCAATAGTGGTCATCTTCTGTTACTATTTCTTCTGACCAATCAAATAAGCTCTTAACTGAATTCATATTTTAGTGCAGAATCATGTGTTTGCATGTGCTTGTCATGGAAAATGATATATCAAGATATTTGATTGATTATAGTTAAAATAGCACGTATGCCCAAGGTCACTGAAGATGACCCCTAACTGGTGCAAGGCCGAGCCCGGATAGCTCAGTCGGTTATGTCGGAGTCTGTCAATCCAGGGGTCTCGAGTTCGAACCCCGGCTCGGCCAGTATCCATTCTGACATTTGACAAAAGTCATTTGTCTCTCACCAATGGGTGTGAATCATCTATGTGAGAGCAGCTGGAGGCTCAGTTTGGATATTGTGGTTGTACTGGTGCGAGAAATACCAGGAATCCACGGCTAGGTGCTCCAGCCGCCGCGATATGATCATAGAAGTTGAAAACGGCCGTAAAACCCCAATAAAATCAAATCTAACTGGTGCAGGTGTCACATGTTATTGTAGTTAACACCAGATTTTAATCAGATTGACTGACATATGAGTTTAAGTTGAAAGTTATAGAATGAGGAAAATATAAGAAAACAACATGGATCCGATCTTGATCGGACTGCATGGATATGCAGGCTAATGAGGATCCATGGTGCTTTCATTATTCCATAAATGCCCCTATTTCCATATTCCATCTCAAAGGTGTATTAAAAATAGTGTTCTTTGACCCTGTCCGAAACAATGCCACATTCTGCATTGGGAATGGTAGTTCTAAATTAACTTCCCAAGCAAAGCATTAAAATCTACTATCTTTTGTGTCTACATAATTTCCTATTTTCGCAGAGTAACATTATCTCAGAAAGAGAAAACTCTTTTGTGGGAACCTGTAGAAAATTGTTGCAATCTGAAAACTGCAATTGGTCTCAGGTGGACTATTATTTTCCTGGGCAATTTAACCCTTTCCCAAACGACAAAATGTTAGAGTGATCCACTTCAAAAACTGCCTCAAATGACAAATTGCATGTTATTAAAGATTGGCTTTGTGAAAAATATGACACAGAAAATATTGAGACAAAAGGAGAAACTGCTGGTTATCAGCAGTTTCTTCTTTGTTTCAATGTTTTCCCAAGCCTTTTCTTTAAGGGACATCAAAACCAGGTCTTGTTTGGGAAAGGGTTAATCTTTTCCCTCGAAATCCCTGGATTTTACATCCTTGCTACAGAGAGAGAGAAAGATATATTTGCAGAAAATTTTGAGAGAAAAGAAGAAAATGCTGATCATCAGCATTTTCTTCTTTTCACTCAACATTTTATGTAGATCTACCAAGACAAACAGATTTTTTTCTTTCTAATACATTCAATTTTTGTTAGCTACAATTTAGTCTGGTCTGAAAATTGGTAATTTAGGAAATAGGTAAGTTTTGTCAAGCTGGAAATACATTTATACCTACTACAACCTTACTGCATATGGCAAATCTCCTGTTATGTCAGGCCTCCAGAATTTATTAGATGATTATCGAGACTAACAGATAGCTTTGACTAAAATCAGACTGCATGCATGTGCAAGCTGATCTTAACTTGTATGTCCAACAAAACAGAGTCTTCCTGGATGACCATGACAAGATTTAATGTTCTTTGTTATTGTCATGTAAACCATAGTGCTAGAAGGTTATGAGAAAACTTGCTTCACAAAATGGCTTTAAACTCTTTACCAAACAGTGATGCATTTTGATCCACCAGAAAGAAAATATTTTCTGTGCTAGCTTTACCATCATTATCAACATCCATTTTGCCAGGAGCTTTCAGATTAAAATTTTAGAACATGCCAATTTGGAAAAGGTAAAATTACAAGATCTTGAAGATTCTTTTTTGCAATATGAATCTTAATTCAATATTTTTCATTCTTTGAATTACAAAGAGCAATTCTCCTTTTGCTATATACATGTATTTCGCAAGTTTGACCTTGAATAACACCCATTCAGTCATCTGCAGCAGCTTTCATCATACTAAAGCTTTGTTGTTTGGAACAGTGTTAACCCATTACCAGACGACGAAATTAGTCCAAATTCAAAGATGTTGCAGACGACAAATTCAAGTGAATAAAATTTTACATTTTTGGTCATTTTGTATAGAAAACATTGTGGAAAATGAAGAAATTGCTTGTCACAAGCAATTTCTTCATTTCCCACAATGTTTTCTACCAAGAAAGACCAAAAAATGTTAAATTTAGTTCAATTGAAATTGTCGTCTGCAACACCTATGAGTTTGGACTAGGCTAAAATTTTGTTGTTTGGAACAGGGTTAAGTTGGCAGAATGATGATAGACATAACTGTGATCATGTGACCAATTTTACTGGAAAAACAAACCTCAGGAGGGATAACCTATGGGTTTTCTTTTCAACATTTTTTTTTTCAAACCAGTGATTTAGTTTGAAAAATAAACCTCATGGGAGACAGCATATGGGTTTTCATTTCAAGTTTTTTACAAAACAGTTATTTCGTTTCAATAACACTAGACATGTATGGTACCTGACAAATGTATCGTCTTCGAAAACCTCGTAACTGCAGCTTAAAACAAGCTGCAGTTACGAGGCTTTCAATTAAAAGCCAAAAGCATTCTCCCTTTTGCTTGACTACTCATAGAATGGGAAAATTATTTCAGTAATCTGGGTGTCCTTGTTGGCTTTGGTGTAGGCACAATGATTGGTTAAGGTTTTACATTCAAGTGACAATAGTTCCACACCAAATAAAGCTATTGCTTTGAAACAAATGTTGGACTTTAACACTTGTTTATAGGCCTATAACTCTGACAAGCATTTTATCCAAAATGAAGAGCCGTTGTTTACTCTGTACTTTTGTTGTTTTTAGAAGTTTGTTTTCTCGAGAACATTGTCCCCTGATGATATCTTATTTCCATTTTTGCTGTTGTATCTTTTTATCCTATATTGTTGACTACAAAAATGACAGTAATCTTTTCAATACAAATACCCAGTTTCATCTATCAGAAATAGCTTTGGGAAATATTGATGACAAAGCGGGAGAATGTCATATCGCTGCTTTCCAATAAAGACCTGTAACTACAGCTGCAGTTACGAGGTTTTTGTTAAAAAACGTGACTTTATCTCTCATGGGTGTCTCAGTTTCAGATATCATGATACTTCAATAGTTTCAATGCAAATACCTTGTCATTTGTATCTTTTTAAACATTGAAAGCAATCATATGATGAAGGTTTTAGATTTCTTTAAAATCGTTGAAAAATCAAATGATAAAAAGAAACATCATAGAACTGCAATTAACATATTAATTGACTAAGACTTCTAAGTCTAGCTTTATACTTAATTTCATCAAGTATGTCCTCAATGAGACTTTAACCCCTTCCTAAAGAACAATTCGCTTAACCCTTTCCCAAACAAGAACTGGTTTTGACATCCTTGACAGCTAGTAAAGGCTTGAGAAAACATTGAGGCAAAAGAAGAAAATGCTGATAACCAGTATTTTCTCCTTTTGCCTCAACATTTTCTGAGATATATCTTAAACAAATGCCTTCTTCATTAACATGCATTTTGACATCTGAAGCAGTTTTCAAATTGGACCACCCTAATTTTTTGCTGTTTGAGAAATGGTTAATTTGACCATATTCAAAGGGGATACAGATGACTAAATCAATGTTACAAATTTACATAAAAAATATTTAGCATAGATAACCTTTTACAAAAGTATGCCAACAAATGATCAGTGAGCTGTTTGAGTTGTAAAGCTATTTTTCAATCATTAAACTTAAATTAGTTGAACCTATCTTTCTATTATCATGTAGAGGCCAGTCTTATTTATGTACATTCCAATTGGACAATTGAAGGTTGCTAAGTAGGGAAATTTCATTCACAAATTCATTTGATGAATATTGATGGAGCAAATAAGTTATGGGGTCATTGTGATAATTAAAGGTTATTAAAACCCATTACCACACAGTGATGCCTTTGGACGCCCTACAAGTTTAAGGCTTCAGAAAACATTGTGGAAAATGAAGAAATTGCTTTTAAGAAGCAATTTCTTCATTTACCACAATGTTTTTTACACAAAAACATCCAAAAATTTTAGATTTCAATCACTACAAATTGTCGTCTGCAACATCTTGGAATTGGATCACTAAAATTTTATCGTTTGGTAATGAGTTAATTGAATGCACAGACTTACTTTTGAAAATTGCTGAAAATGCCCTAAAATCAAGATCAGTTTGGAATTTTGGTGATATGGTTAAGAAATAAAGATAAGTAATTTAATATATAATTATTATTTTTTCAGCCCTTGTAGACCCAGGCAAGATTGATATTCCAATAGCTAAAGTGGGACCAATCAATGCTGGCCAATTCTTGCCTCAGAGACCTCAGCCACCAGGTTGGTTATTCTACCTAACTTTAGGTAGTATCCATCCCTTAATATGAGATTTACCCAATGTCAGAATTATTACAAATATTAATGATGTTTCACAAAAAGTTTTGATGTGATGTGAATCTCATTAGTGGTGGTCTACCTTAAAGACAGCAAAAAATGACACAGATATTTCTATATCAGTCAAAGTAGGAGTCATGTCTGTTTAGGGAAAAGAATTTTGTTACAAATAATTGACTCTCAAAGTATAGTTTTCTTGCATCTTTTTGCCTGCAGTTCACTTGCATAAAAATCTGAACTTTGATTGTGAGTTTTGAATAAGATTGGAAAGTGATACAAGCTCTCTTTCTCTCAAGGTCAAGTATAGATATGAGAAGATGGAAATAAAGATCTTATTGATCCACATCTAATATTGTCGTTGTTTTGCAAAACCTCGTAACTACAGCTTTTATCAAGCTGTAGTTACGACGTTTTGCAATAACACCAATGATATGCTTATTTCTTGTCTAAGAATCTCCTGTATTATTGCTAAAAAGATCAATATCATTTGTACAGGTCAAGTATATATTTAGGAGGCAAAAATTTACATTTTGTGTCTGGCATGTGGGAAAAGGGTCCTAATCACATTGAGACCAATAAATATGACTCCAGATCAGCCTTAGATCCACAAGCAAAAATTGACAGTGGCATGGTTTTGTGTTTACTGTTTCTAAACCAATAAATTCTTCTCATTTGTACCGTTTTCAATGTGCACGTGATAAATGAACAGGTTGATTGGTTGTAAACGATAAACACAAAACTACGTCACTGTCAATTTTTGCTTGTGGATTTATACCTATCAGCACATTACGCAATAATGACAGTTTTTGATGCCCCATAAGATAAAGGCTTTGGAAAACAATTCGGGAAAGAAAGAAATTTCTTGTGACAAGCAATTTATTCATTTCCCACAATGTTTTCTACCCCAAAAGACCAAAAAACATAAAATTTCAATCACTTGAAATTGTTGTCTGCAACTTCTCTGAAATTGGACCAGACTTTAGCCGTCTGATAATGGGTCAAAATAATCAAATCTTGATTATAATGGATATCTTATGGTTGCTCAACATCATGTATAAGCTATTAAATAACAGCATGAACATTTTTTGGAATGAATAGTTTATGGATATTGTTTTCACCACCCACTATTTTCTCGTTTCAGCTCAAGGAGTTTTAACAGTTTATCTCAAGGGAACCCCAGCACCATCTGCAGGTATAGTACATTAGTCTTCATTAACTCTTTACAAAAATGGCACCACAGTCAGTGGCGGATCTAGAGGGGGTTCGGGGGGTTCAAACGAACCCCCCTCTGTAGCCAGATTATTTCATTTTCATGCAGAAATTCAGTCACAATTGTGTAAAACTAGGAAAACGAACCCCCCCCCCCCCCCCTATTTGTATATTCGAACCCCCCTCACAGAAATCCTGGATCCGCTGCTGACAGTACACTGAGCTTATACTGGTCCAAATATTTGACAACGATTGAAGTCTAAGTGTTTGTTGTCAGTGTTTCTTTTAAAGGATTGTGAGAAACAAAAAAAGGTATAGTTACTTGAAAATAAAAGGAGCAACACAATTTATACCCGGTATGAAAAGGGTGATAATTATTCAAACATTTATCCAATTTAATCCATTCCAACATATTGACTCCTTTGACGACTCCAAGATAAAGGCTTTGGAAATCATTGTGGAAAATGAAGAAATTGCTTGTGACAAGCAATTTCTTCATTTCCCACAATATATTGTATCATGAAAGGCCAAAAAGTGTAAAATTCTATTCACTTGAAATTGTTCTCTTCAATATCTTTGAATTTGAACCAGTCCACAATTTTGCGTCTGGAAATGTGTTCAGCCCCAGTCCTCTTTAAGCTCAATTTTTTAACATTCCATTTTCAAAAAGGTTCTTTTGATAACCAATATACATGTATGTGGTATATGAAACTAAAAATCTCAATTTCATATGTTTATAGGACTATTGATTGGTATATTAGTTTCTAAAGTCACAGGTTGACACTAAATTGAACTTTAAATGATTGATTTTCTAACCCTTTCCTGAATATTACATGGGTTTGTGGTCTCTTATAGTAATGTTTGTCTTGTATAGTAATAGTTTAGGGAAAAGTATTAAGGCAAAAGGAGAAAATGCTGATAACAGCATTTTCTGCTTTTGCCTCAATATTTTCATTGTCATGATGTATGATAATTTATAAAGTTTTTGTCAACATCCATTTCGTTGTCAGCAGCTCAGCTTTCAAATTGCAGCAATATTTTGTTGTGTAGGAATGGGTTAATCATGTCTTGTATGAGTATGACAGGTTGACCTGTCAGGGTCATTTTGAAGGACTCCGTGCTGAACTATTGTAAATGCATAAAATTATATAGTGACATACAATAGTTTTGCGCTAATACCTCAATTTTCATATTGGTATTTACTCACAACATACAGAGTGTCAAGCGTTTATCAGTAACCCATTACCAAAGGACAAAATTTTAGGGCGGTCCAAATTGAAAGATCCTGCAGACGACAATTTCAAGTCAATGGAATTTTTAATTTTGATGTCTTTTTGGATGGAAAACATTGTGGGAAATGAAGAAATTGCTTGTCACAAGCAATTTCTTCGTTTTCCACAATGTTTACCATGGCCATTATTTTGTGGGGAGTCAAAGAGTTATTGAGCGGTAATGGGTTATTAGATAGACTGTAGTGTAAACATAGGGTATTGATGTTACTAATTTAGTGTAAATAGTCCTGACGGGTTTCAATTTGTCTTGTTGGCATCATCTGTTACTTAGCCTAAATTATTGATGTCTTGGTGCTAAAATGATGTAAACACATGTTATACATGTAGATATACTTTATATAGATTCGGGGAAAATCCAATACTCTTATGATACTGATTATAAATGATCACATAAAAGGTGCATATTTAGCAAAGACAAAGATTAGCCTTCATATTCATGCATATGCACAGTCTGATCAAGATCCATTTGGTTCTCAAGCAGCATCAGCATGACCTATTGCGACTATAAGAAAGCAGCATGGGATCTGATCAGACTGGACAATTGCACAGCTGAGTGGGATTGATGTTTTGTCTTCACCCTCTACTAGATGGAAAAATTTTGGACTGTTTCAATTTGTAAGGTGTTGCAGACGACAATTTCAAATTCGTAAAATTTTATCCAAAAAGTGCATTTTGGGTAGAAAATACCGTGGATAATGAGGAAATTGCTTGTCACATGCAATTTCTTGGATTTCCATGATATGTTCCCATGGCTTTTCCTTGAGAGGTGTCAAAATGCATCACTGTGCAGGAATTGGTTAATGCCATAAAGTCCCTTTTTGCTCATTTATGAATATTGTTTTCTTCAGGAGAAGAGTTGTGCTACAAGAGACTGACCCTTGGCAAAAGTAAGAGACAAACAGTAGAAGTGCCTGCCACTCAGTCTTGGAAAGATTGTTGTTCTTTCTTTGTATACGACCTATCAAAAGATAAGGTAAATTTTAGATTACATTTTCATTTCTCTGGCAGATGGCATAGACAGAGACCATCATGAACTTATGTGCATTCTGATCTTAGCTGCCCTGTTTCTTATCCATGCTGAGGCCGCGGCCTTAGCGCAGTTGGTAGCGCATCTGACCCTCATTCGAGAGGTCCCGGGTTCGATACCCGGCCGCGGCTAATTCCCTTTCTGACAAAATTGTCACTCACCAATGGGTTTGAAATCGTTAACCTAAGTGGGCGAGCAGCTGGAGGCTCGGTAAGGGTGTTGTGGTAGTACTGGTTTGAGAAACAACAGGAATCCATGGGTAGGTGCTCCAGCCGCCGCGATATGACCCTGGTAGTTGAAAAAGGCGTAAAACCCCAATAAACTCAAACTCTTATCCATGCTTGCCCATGAATATATACAGGATTTTTAAGGGCCTGTCACCCAGTCCTAAAGTGTTCTGGTATGATCTATCAAAAGACAAAGTATAGTTAGTTAAATATAAAAGATTTGAAAAAAGGTGCCTTACAAACAACCCCTTCAGGGAATTGCCTTTTCTGTGTTCATGGTTATTTTCTGATAAAAGATACTTCTAAATTTCACAATGTTTAGGACAGTGTTGTCGAGTTGTTTAATATTTTACATCTGTCTTTGGTGCTTTTGGGTAGTGTTTGGTTATGTAACTAAAGATCTAGGTGCACTAACACCTAATTTGAGCTTTTGCAC
The DNA here is from genome assembly GCA_963680895.1 of Fragum sueziense. Lineage (NCBI taxonomy): Eukaryota > Metazoa > Mollusca > Bivalvia > Cardiida > Cardiidae > Fragum > Fragum sueziense. Next base: position 37,600,942 of record OY804593.1, on the reverse strand, counting down.
ATGTTTTACAACTAATATGAAAGTAGGCAAAGCCTAGAAACGGACGAAAGGATGTCGACGTCAACCTTAACGTTTCCCAGAAAGCTAGATCTATCTCGTCAAAATCCAAAGGGTTTTAGACTAAAAGACGTGCATGTGAAGCACAAATGCCTGTTGGAACTTGGAGTGGAGTCTATAGGTCTATGAGGTTCTGTAATTATGACCTTGAGATGTGTCTTTGACCAAGAACAATGACCTGACAGACTTGTCACACAGACATCATAACGAATTGTATGAATTTTGAAATCCACACAATAAACCCATTCCCAAACGTCAAAATTTGAGTTTGGTCCAAATACAAAGATGTTGCACACAATAATTTTAAATGAATCATTGGAATATATATATACATATTGTTGTCTTTTTTGGGTGAAAAGATTACGAGTAATTTGTCTTTAATTAAGGTAGAATACCCGTAATGTGGCCATTTTGAGATTTATAAAACATCTGTTTTTTCCGAGTGTTGTCGTTACATATTTATCTGAACATATCCGGACGCGATCGTAATCATTCAGCGTTGGAAGGTTCCTCCGCCGACTGATTTCGACCTTACCCGAATAATTCCGACGTCGTGCAAATCTCATTAGGGGATGGACTACCTTAAACCTTTCCCGAACAATACTTTATAATTAACATTATGGCCAAGTTTTGTCTTGTTTGTTTAATATTTGTAGTTGTTAGATTCGAAAACGGCAATTTTGTCAGATTCAAGGGCACATAACTCTCAACTTTCTGGTCCAATGGGAATGATTCGAACCCATGCAAGTTCTTATGGTGTAAACACCAAATTGTTGACAGACGGACAGACAGACGGACGGACATTGAGTGACCACAATAGCTCACCTTAAGCACTTTCTGCTCAGGTGAGCTAAAAACCGCAAACAGGCATAGTAGTTTTTCAACATTTTCTCTCATCAAGTCCATAGTTCTCAAAAGTTCCCATATATTGAAGACGCTTGGAAAGTTCATTATCACTAGCATGTTTCGCTTCATCTCAACAGTTTTCAGCATTGCCTTCAAACGACAGTAAGCCGTTTTCCAATACGTTTCCTAATATTTGTTGTGTCGAAGTCTTAGGGAACATCATTCTAGCTCAAGATATCGTGAATATGACTTATCCCAATTCTTTTCGGCTTTGATTAATGATATTTATTCATTGTCGTTGGGCAAGTGTGTGTATTATTGAAATATAGCAGAAAATGGAAAATTGCTCAAAGGGAGCAAATAATCTCCTTTTCCTAGTATATTTCAATTGATTTAGTCACTTTAAAATAATTAAATTTGTCTAACCTGATTGATACCCTATGACTACAGATGATGCAAGGACCACATTTTCATTTCGACTTAAGCGGAAGTTTGACATATCAGATGTTGACTTAACGAGTGTAAACTGTATTTCGTCGTTGTAAATGCAAAACCGCGAATCTTGGTTTTTGGAAAATTTTAAAGGGGAGGGAATAAAAAGTAATAACTTTTCTCAAACTGAAATGTTTTTCTTGAAATTTGGATATATTGTTCACAAATAATGTATCATTAATATTTAACAGTGAAAATATCTCAAAATCCTGGAGAATTGTCTTAACTGGGCACACAAGTTTGTACTTTGAAAATTATAGGAATCGACATACCAGGTTTTGCATTTACACCGACGATTTACTTTGGTTGAAGGTTTTCTCATGGACCGGTGCACAACTTGAAATAAAGAGGACAGAAGATATGCTGTTGGCAGGCATAACATCCTTGTGTCTATCAAATCTCCATACTAGTAATTACTCTGATTTAACCCTTTCCCAAACTCTAAAATTTAGAGGTGATCCAATAAGAAACATCCTGCAAACGTCAAATGAATGTTGATAAAGATAGAATTTAGGTACAATTTAGCATAGAAAATATTTAGGTAAAAGGAGAAAACACTGGTTATCAGCATTTTCTTCTTTTGTCTCAATGTTTTCTTAAGCTTTTTCTTTCAGGGATGACAAAATCAGGACTTATTTGGGTTAATGTGTATGTTTTCTAATAGCCAGAACAAAAATCAAATAAAACGTTAAAAATTTATTCTAATTTTCATAAACATGAATGACACTTTGGCTGGTTTTTACAAGTCACAACATGATATTCTATTGTATTTGGTTATCTGCACTATATCGTTTGTAACCAATTACCAGAAAGATTTTTTAAGACTGTCCCAATTTGAAAGATGTTGCAGATGACAATCTTAAGAGAATAAAATTTTATATTTTTTTATCTAACTGGCTAAAAACATCGTGGGAAATGATAAAATTGCTTTTCACAAAACCATTCCTTCATTTTCCAGAATGTTTTCAAAACCTTTCATCATGTAGGTTGTCAAAAGACGTCATTAAGTTGGAATTGGTTGAAACAGGATGGAGTTTTGTTAGATTTAAAATTTGAATGTTTATACATGGATATTGTACACAAATCACTGTATGGACCAAACAATGTCCACAAATTGTCAATTTTTAGCTCCACTGGCCGACAGGCCAGCGGGCTATTGTCATTGCGGTGTGTCCGTCGTGCGTGCGTCCGTGCGTCAGTGCGTCCGTCCGTCCGTAAACTTTTTCTTTAAAAATCTTCTTCTCAGAAACTACCAGATGGATTTCAATCAAACTTCACAAGAATGATCCTTGGGTGACCCTCTCTCAGATTCCTTCAAAGAATTTGGATTGAATCAGAATAACCTGAGTTATCTGCCCTTGAATGTCAAAAATAGCGGGTTTTGACTTTAATTTTACTCTAAAATCCACAAATATATACCAATCAAGACAAAACTACAACAGAATGTTGGTCACTATAAGATCTTGCCAGGGTATAATTTTCAGCTTGATCTGAATTTTACATCATGAGTTATGTGCCCTTGAAATTGACAGAATTGCCATTTTCGGCTCTATTTGACTTTGTTTTCACTCTAGCAACTACAAATATTGACCAATCTAGACAATACTTGTACAGAATGTTGATGACCATAAGATCTTGCCTTGGTATAATTTTCAGCTTGATCTGAATTTAACATCATGAGTTATGTGCCCTTGATATTGACAAAATCACATTTTCGGCTCTATTTTGACATTGCTGTTACCCTAGCAACTACAAATATTGACCAATCAAGACAAAACTGAAACAGAATGTTGTCGACCATAAGATCTTGCCTTGTTATAATTTTCAGCTTGATCTGAATTTTACATCATGAGTTATGTACCCTTGAAATTGACAAAATTGCCATTTTCGACTCTATTTTGACTTTGTTTTCAGTATAGCAACTACAAATATTGACCAATCAAGACAAATCTGGTACAGAATGTTGGTGACCATAAGATCTTGCCTTGGTATAATTTTCAGCTTGATCTGAATTTTATATGAGTTATGTGCCCTTGTTATTGACAAAATTGCCATTTTTGGCTTTATTTTCACTTTTACAACAATTAGTATTAATTAATCAATACAGAACTTTCACAGAAATCTTACTGACCATACAATCTTACTTGCTTGTAATTTTCAGCTTGGTCATGTATTTGCTTGTTTGCTCAGCCTGAACCTTTGAAATTGCATTCAACAAGACAAACAATCAGGCCTGTGGAGCGCTTCCAGGCCGCCAGGACTGTCTAGTTCTGTTATAACACCGGTAATCATCATTGTCAGCATCATCTTTATTCATCTATGCACATGATTCATGAACCTGCAATTACACAAAAGTAACAAATGTAACATTTCAGCCTTATACTGACCCCTAAAAATCACAACTCCTGGTATCCTGGCATTTTCTACTTTTCTAACAATATTTGAAGCCTTGTCAAAATGCAACAATACATGCAATGAAAAATATTATCAAAAATTTCAAAGGTGATGCTGATGAGATGACAAGATCAGTCATTAAATCATCAAAAAATGTTCAATGTATTTTTACAAAATTTTCTGCAATATGTACTGCAAAAGGAAAAAGGATATGCATATTTTCAAAATCAAAACATTGAATGAAAAGTAGAAAATATTGATTATTGATATATCCTACGTTGTTTTTACTGTAGAATGTAAAATTCTTCTTGTTGACAGTTCTTTTGGAAAAGTTTGTAATTACTTTAAAAAGCCGTAATTACCCATTTAAATAATCCCTTTTAATGCAGTCTGGGTTTCATTAAGCGGCAGGGGATGTGCCCTTATATACAGAACAGAACATTTTATTTACAAAATATATATACTGCACACCTGCTGCTTAATTACCTACCTGGGTAATTCAACATGTTAATTGTGAATTCATAATTAAAATTGTCACATTCCAATCAAGCATAGACCTAGACATGTAAATATATATGTGTGCAACCTTTTCTAAACAACAGTATTTCAAACTGATCCATGCAGAAACAGGTTGCAGACAATTTGTACTTTATGGTAAGGTATAGTTTATTCAGAAAGTAATGTTTATCATCATACTTTGTAGTTCATGAAAAGTCTACCTTTGTACATGATACAATGAAATCAAGATTGTTTCAGGGATAAAGAATAAATGCATACCATTGAAGGCCTTTCTGAAACACATTCCATTCTACCAGACTTTATACAGCTGTTCAACATACCACTGTTTTCTGATTTCACCATGTCTGCAAAATGATTATTGATATACATGTACACAATTATATGCATATCAAATTCATAACATGAAAATGGACAAAATTGTCAAATACATTATAATATCTCAGTACTTATGATGGTCATAAGGCAAATTGAGGGCTTAGTGCAAAACTATTGTAATTAAATTTTGTAAAATTTTACAGGAGAGGGAAAACTTAGAACTTTCTAAAATTTTAAGAGATAAAACATCTTTGAGTTCTAAATATCTTTTTTAATAAATACAGAAATGAAACTCATTATTAGAACTCATGACATATTATTTTCTAAAGATTCAGAAATACAAACAAAATATGTAGTTTTAAATGTGCTAAACCCTCGAAATTAAATTTCTATATAAATAGATTCAGCTAAATAATGTCTTATCCAAAAAATGATTATCATATAAGTAAGTATCCACAACTGAAGTGTTCCCTGATCAGCATTTGCAATGGATAGCAACAGACCTGTCCATTTAACATAATTATGTAACATGATATCTCATTTCAAAAACTACTTCCTCCTAGGCGTGCATCATTACACTCAGCAATTTATTAACAGACAGTCCAGTAACAGTGATTGAATAAACATAGTGCTATTTTATCAGAATTATCAGAATCTATACATATACAAAGTGAAACTCACTAAAACCATTTAGACAGGGGAGTCTTTTTTTTCCATATAACTAAATATGTGCAATATTGCTGTAATGTGTTTTTACTTTGCCATGTTTTGTACTCTTTTACTAAAATAAACTTAAAATGGTAAACAACAAATCAACTCACTTGAAATGTGTCTGGTGCTTGGCCTCACAATTAGGCCTACTCGCAATGAGTATTAAATTACTTGAACCCATGTAGATTCTTGTTTTATAGCTGAAATGAATATAGAAATCATTTTAAGTCATGGTAATTCAATACATTTACAAATACAAATGCAATTTCTCATCTGTCCTCAATATATTCTGTGCTATTGGCTATAGATTAACATAAACATCTTGGCATTATGATCATTTGAGCAGAGTTCTAGATGCTGGATACAAAATTAATGTTTACCAAAGATTTTCAGTTTGGGAATGACAAAACAATGTCGTATAATTTGGGAAAGAATCAATGACCATTTAATCCGAGTCTTCTCTGATGTAAATACACTCTTTGATATTCCGTTATTTACATTAGAGCGCATTACGCTTCAAAAACAACGAGAAAGTCCGACACAAGTTGTGGCGCTTTGTTTTTGTGTATTATATCCAATCACTCAGCAAAACACTGTAGGGTATAGATCAATTAATCATTTTTTGTCATACCTGACCAAAAATTCTGATTCAAATTGGCCTACTGGAAGAGAATAACCTTCCGAAACACAACAACCCCAAATTACGTCTGCATTGTTATTGTAGATCATGTGACCAGATCTCGTTTGAAAATAGAACGGAAGTTAGATAATCAGTTACTGTCACATGACCAGCTTTGTTTTGAATTTCTTTCCAGTCATGTGACCGCCTTTGTTTAGAAATTATAGAGTATTCTTGTTGCGGAGATCAATTTATGTCGATCTATTAAGCTCGCCACTTGAAAATGTATTGCTTTTCCTGTGAAATTCTGTTTATTTTGTTCTCCATGCTCGTTATAGAATTTACCCAACTTAGTAGCAAACATTATTGGTGCGAATTCTAGCTTGGAACTTTTACTGAATGTTTCTGATATATTTCATTTATTTGCTTATTAATATTATCAGAGTTTTTAAACTCGTTATTGTTATACTATGTCCAAAACACTCCTCACTTTGAAAATTAGAATATTGTTATCCCTTTTTCTTTTAAATTCCAAACCGTTACGTCATAAGGATAGCGTTCAAGATCGGATGGTGAACAAAGCGCCACAACATGTGTTGAAATTCCTGTTATTTTTGACGTGTAATGCGCTCTGATGCAAATGAGTGACATCAGCATATCGTAGTTATGATTATGTAGAATTTGATCTGATTCATGTATACAATTAAAATTGCTAAGGCCATAGAGGCAAAAGCCTATTAACGGCTTCGAGGAACAGGTATTCTGTTATCATTGTTAATGTAAGGGTGGTTCTCTTGGGTACCGCGGAAGTTAATGGCGTCCTACAGGGGTTGAAAAATCCACTCGCCCGCTCGCATTGGCGAGTAGAAAATGCCGTAGGACGAGTAGATTTGGGGACGAACTAGTCCGACGGGGCGAGTGCAAATTTAGGACTTGAATCACGCTGATTGAGGGGAAAAAATAAAGGATAGAAAAGAAAGTATTTATTTTAAACTTCATATCGGAAACAATAATGTTCGCTGTAAATACGACCTTTCCCTGTTTATGTCGATCAATCCCGAAAGTGAAACTAGACTAGGAAACTAGAGTAAATCTGTGTTACTCATATGCGATGATTTGAGCGAGATCAAAGAGGCCGCAAACACAGTCAATTGATGACGTAGTCATTCCAGTTCCAATATAATCACGTGATTTTTCCGCACCCAAATAAGGTTACGTTTTACTATGATTTGTTTACAAAAGTCGCGCGTGCCAGAAAAGTGCGGGAAAATTGGATGACGCAATGAAAACAAAACGCTATCTATGTAGTAAATACACTGACGTTAGATGGTTTTAACACAGACGCGTTGTCTCTTTCTGTTTTGCCGCCTCGCGATTACACAAAGAAATTCTTTCACATTTACCTGGTAGTTGTACATATTAAAATGGTGTGCTTACTCGACCATTTCGACAGCTAATCTATCTTTTGAATAAAATAAAAAGTAAGTGTTTACAGTAATGTTAATCGGCGATTGATTTATGGTACCATCTTTTTTAATAAAATTCGTCGCCTTATTCTTATAATGTTCTAACTCATTTTTTGTGAAAATTGAGATTTTGGTATCGTTGGAATCGTCTTGGAGTGTTCTATCGGATGGTGGTTACAGATTGTTGAAATTAAGTCTGGTTCAATAGATTCCCATTAACAGAATGTTCTATCTGAGCCCCTTTCACCCTTTTGTCAACATTATAATGTTCTAAGTGAATATCGTCCAATGATATCAATGATATCAGCGTTTTTAAGTCACGTGATTCAAAAGTTTGAGTATTAAAGTGTTCTATTAGAAAATGAAATAAAAGAATTTATTCAGTCTCGTATTGTCCACCATCAATGTTTACAATTATAATGTTCTAACTGCATCTTTATTGATGAATAACTGGCATTGATAGGCATAGATAGAACATTATAATATTAACAAAAATGAATAAAATATCACATTTCTTTTTTAACTGAAAATCAAAAAATCGAAATAATAAAAGTTGTATTTAACCAAAAATTACAATTTTAATAGAATGAGAGAGAACGTAAATATTTGAATCACATATCTTTTTTCCGTCAAAATCGGATTCATAGTGAAAAAGTTATTAAAGGTTGAAATTTCAAACTCGATTTTCTCGAAAGTGTAAAAAGTCGGGTTAGAACATTATAAGAATAAGGCGACGAATTGTTGCCTTATTCGCCTAGATGACTTTTGAAGTGGCGATCGCCAGCGCGAGCCCTGTCTGTCATTTATACCGAAGAAACTTTACTTGTAGAGTCAAAGAGTTATGTTATTTGCATAATAATGCATCCGTAAGAGCCAACAGTCTAAAATTTTCTTCGTCTTTAAGGGCGAGTTGGGTTGCCCTAAGGGCGAGTAGAAATTCTGAGCTACTAGTCCTACAGGACTAGTAGGTTTGAAGAAATTTTTCAACCCCTGGGTCCTAGAAAATAAATGATGAATGCCATTGTTGTTGTTGTTGTTGATCTATATTCCCCCGTTGACTTTTCGAGGCACCACCAGGTTTCTCCCGATGTAGAGTTTGGTTTGGTTAGTTCGTGATTTTTTCCTTCCTCGGCTTACACAGTACTATCACTAATAACCGCCGCCATATATAACACAATTCAGATGAGAAGAACAAAAAACACTATAATACGTCGCGATAATATATCAATGTAACACTATATAGTAAAGTCACTCTCTTATTCGTCCCACGCAACTTGAGTTGCGTCGCGATACTATATATGCACACTACCCTATATCAAAGTCACTATCTTAAATCGTCCTACGTATGTATATGCGTTCACATCCTAATCACGAAAATGAGCCATACCTTTAGTGGAATTAGGACAGGCTATGAAATTTTAGTTCAATGATTTATAATTTACTTATTTATTTTCACAAAACCTTAAACCTATATACTTTCTGCCCCTCCTAGATGATTATTTACAGGCTTTAATATTATTGGAGGAAATTTGCATCGTATAAGACTGAAGTTATTGATGCGAATTCACTATACCCTGCATCAGAGAGACAGGGAGAGGGGAGAGGAGGATGCTGTACTTGTCAGGCAGCCTCCTCCTACCCCCTCTCGATGTTTCCCAAAGCCAGTGATATAGAGGCAGAATTAGTCTTTTCAGTATACTAGGAGGCGTGGGTGGAGGAGGGGGGAGTGATAGCTACGAACCAGCACTCCCTCCTCCCCCCTTCACGCCTTCCCAAGCCATAATACGTAATTCAGTTCACCGTCATCTGTGAGTGGGCAATACAGTGTGTTATCGCCTCCCTCCCCCTCGTACTGTCAGCATGGCACGTAGCATAAACTGCTACAGAACAGGTGGGAAAAAAAGATCTCCTAGTCTAGGTCCAGCCAGTGCAAGATACTCTCACTCTAACAAGTTGTACTATATTTTATTCGACAAGCTGAATTACATTTATATCATTTCAGTAACCATATAGGGTAAAGAATGGCTAGAGATATGCTTACTCTTGACCAGAATAATTATATAATAAATGATCAGATTCATTCTATTTGTTGTGTATAGTCTTGGATTTTAAGGGGGGTATAAGGATTTTTGGCCTGAGTGTATAGGAGCACTGGTCAGCTTGTAAGAGGTAACTGGCTAAGACTGGGAACAGGGCTTCCCTATTCCCTATGCATTTGTTAAGTTACTGAGTAGAGTGATCCTTTTTTGATGAATTCGAAGAATGTACTCTCTGGAATATCTTTCTACTAGCTGGATCCCATGCTCATCAGACATCTTTAACCCTTTCCCAAACAAGACCTGGTTTTGACGTCCCTAATAGAAAAGGTTTGGGAAAACATTGAAACAAAAGAAGAAACTGCTGATAATCAGCAGTTTCTCCTTTTGTCTCAATATTTTCTGTGCCATATTTTAGACAAATTCTATCTTTAATAACATCCAGTTTGTCATTTGTGGCAGTTTTTGAAGTGGATCACCCTAAAATTTTGTCGTTTGGGAAAGGGTTAAATTACCCAAGTTTGGATGTGTACAGTCCAACATGAATTGTGTTAGAAGCTCTGCATTCTGTAGGAGCGGCAGATAGGGATTAAGGCTACTTTCTGATCCTAATCTGTCAGCCAGCCATTCTCTGATATTCATGTATTGCTTGCACTCAGCCAAGATGTGCTGTCTCGTCTCAGGGGCTTCCAGACATACCTTGCAGGTTGGGTCAACTGAGTATTGATTGAACTTTGCTCTATTGCTCTGAAGGGTATATGTTCCTGTGAGAATTTTTGCTTTAATTTCTGCTCTCCTTACGTCATATACACTCTTAGATACGGATCTGTATAGGTGGTGGACTTGTCCGACTTTGAGTGACTCTGCGTTTAGGTACTTCATAGAGGATTTACCTCTTACATCTTCTTTCCAGTCTGTTTCATTGTGTTCTTTTATGGCATTATTTAGAATTCTTTTCCATTCCTCCTTGTTTGGGGGGTTCTCTAGTAGATCATAAGCATCTGGGAGGTTGTATAGGGTGAGGATTCTTCTTACTCTGGAGAAAAAGCTTGTGGAGTTGAATTTTTGTGTGGCTAGTTGTCTTTCAGCAACTTCTCTTTCGATACTGGAATTCCGCTTAATAATGCTGTAGAACAGGTCCACAGTGTCAAGAAGCGTTTGCATAGCTGTTTCAGAATGGGATAGAAGGGCAGTGTCATCCGCACAGGTAGTGTGTGGGATTTTGATCGATCCAATCAATGCTCCATCCAGGCGTTCCAGACTTTTTAGGAGGGGGTTATTGTACCTTTTATAATGTGATGTTGATAGGACTCCTCCTTGTCTCACTCCCTGAAGAATAGGGAAATCTTCTGATATGTCACCTTCCCATTTTACACATGAGGTGGCATCCGTGTAGATATCTTGGATTATACACCAGTCCCCTCCACGGATTCCGTCGCTGTATAGTTGCCTCAACAGGATATCATGGTCAACTACATCGAAGGCCTTTTGGGCATCGAGGCTGGTAAAGAGTAGGGGTTTCTTTTCCCTTTTTGCTTCCGAGATGCATTCAGAGACTAGGAGTGCCGAGCAAAGGGAGGAGATGCCTTGTGTAAATCCTACTTGGAGTTTTGACTGTGATGGCTCAAGAATTGTACGATGCCTCATGCATAAGATGTGCTCAATAATTTTCAGGATGATTGTTGTAACAGTGATCCCTCTGTAGTTTGTAGGTAGTTGTACATTTCCTTTTTGTGAACAGGTGTAAGGATACCTTCTTTAAGGAATTGTGGGATTTTCTTTATTGTAAAGATGTCAGATATAATAGAGGTAATGTACTCTAATATGGTCTCTTTCCCTAACTTGAAGTGTTCAGCTGTGAGTCCCATGCAGTCTGCTGCTTTATCATTGTTCAGTTTATTGATGGCTGAGGCAACTTCTTCCGTTGTTGGGGGTTGAATCACGCTATTCTTTTCTATTTCTTGTATCAGTAGTGAGTCTAGCTCGGCTGTTTTCTTGAAATCATCATCAAACTTTTCATTCTGTAGGGGGGTGGCAAGTGTGGAAAAATGGTTCTTCCAGCCTGTCATTATTTCTTCTTATGGAGACATGAAAACATTCCATGTTTTCTTTTTCTACAGCAATCCAATGCAGACAAAATAATGTTAAGAATAATCACCGAAAATTATAGTAACTAAAATTTCCTTTAGTTTTGCTAATGCACGTAGTTGACAGGTGATGCTTCGTTTGCAAATAAACACCTTTTCGAATACCGCGGTACCGTAGAAGACCCGGTATGTCCAGACTACAACTTGATCGGTCGAAATTTATTTGGTACGAAACTCATTTTCTACTGGAAACCAATATGACAGGTTTGAAATATAACTGAGATATTAAAAATCCATAGATTTTGACACTTACACATAGTTCACACAGTTCTCGAAGCCGTTTGCACCAATTCGGTCCCTTTTGCTGTCTGGTATTGGTTGATTCCGTCACTTCCGGTAATTTATCTCTGTTGGTGTCACACCACTTCATATTATCGCGCAGTATGTTACTCCATGGTGAATGTAGCCAAAATTGTTGGAGACCTGTAGGCCTATATTTGTCGACTAGTGCAGACGAAACAAGATGGCCGCTGATCATAAATTATCCATTGAACAGAGAACGATAACACGTGAGCTCAGCTAGCATAGGTCGACTTCGCTTAGGTCTTTAGTTAAACTTTAGCTTTGTTGTTGTATTTCTTAAATTCACACACAATTCAAAAGCATTATCTATATCGATATTAATTGATCCACTGCGTCTGACAGGTCGTTTTGATGGCGTTTAGGAAGGGGATTATCAAGTTATTGCTGTAAAAATGACGTTAAAAGCCAGGGGCACACGAGTCCAAAAATGCGAAATTACCCTTCCCCCCCGCCCGAAATTTCACGGAAACCCTCTGATTTTTCCATTCAATTAACATTGAAAAAAACAGAGGGTTTCCGACATTTTTGTTTCCGTTTAAATTTCAATCTATAGACGGACTTTTCGTCCGTATTAAACCATGCAATGACCATTGTTTACTAGGATAATTTGTCTATCAAGAATTTCACCTAACTTTTGATTACAGTTGAAGTTGAAGAGTAAGTGTAAGAGACTCCTAACAACAGTGACATTAGAACAACAAGAATTACATCTATCAGCATTCCCATTTCAAGTGAAAAAACAGTGAGTTAGCTTGACTATTAGCTGATTAATCCATTTCCAGATGACAAATTTTGGACTTTCAATTTGAAAGGTGTTGCAGAGCACAATTTCAAGTTAATGAAATGTTACTCTTTTTATGCCCCTGTATAGAAAGATCGGGGGCATATTGTTTTACTCGTGTCCGTCTGTCTGTCTGTCCGAAAACTTAACATTTGCCTTTTATCCAAAAGTGTTTGACATACAAAGCTCAAATTTGGTATGCAACTTCATTTCAATGATATCTATCTGTTCCATGCAATTTGACCTTCCTCAAGGTCATCTGTTAACCTTTATCAACCCTTCACTTTACGAAAACTTAATATTTTACTAAAATGGTCATTTCGGGGGCGTTTGTGTTTCACCAACACATCTTGTTTTTATTCGTTCTGGGAGGAAAGTATTGTAGGAAATAAAGAAATTGGTTGCTACAAGCAATTTCTTCATTTTCCACAATGTTTTCCGTAGCCTTTATCTTGTGGGGCATCTAAAGGCACCATTATGTGGAAATAGGTTAAATAATAGACAATGGAAGTTCAATACCCAGACTGGTAGGATTACTATTCTGTTAATTTTGCAATTCAGGGGCAACTTGATACCATAACAGATATCAATGATAGAATGCAAACAAGTGATTTGTGTGATTTCTGTGATCTTTTCTTGATAAGACAATATCTAGATCTGATGAATTCATTGGCATAAATGCTTTAACCCATTACCACTCAGTGACTCTTTTTGACTCCCTAAAAGATAATCGCTTTGAAATACATTGTGGAAAATGAAGAAATTGCTTGTGACAAGCAATTTCTTCATTTCCCACAATATTTTCCATACAAAATGATTAAAAAATGTAGTTATGTATTAATTTTTAGTTGTCGTCTGCAATATCTTTGAATTTGGACAAGTCAAAATTTTGTTGTTTGGTAATGGGTTAATCAGCATTTTGGTTTCAGATCTGAATTGTATATCTTCTTCAGGGTTGACCATGAGATTGAAAATAAAGACGGCAGCAAAATAAGTCTAACAATGGATTATTCTCCTTTACCAACCATTGATCTAGATGAAAATTTGGAACCTGTAAATGTTTTACAGCGTATGTATACATACATGCCTTTTGTATTTCTAGTTTCATTTTGTAAGGCATAGAGGCAAGTCTGTATTTAGCATATACATTTGACTTGATATACAAAATAACAATTATTTTCAACTCACCGGAATTTTAGCAGAGTAAGCTGCTCTTTGTTTATCTTGTAATGCTTAACCATTTCCCAATCAGCAAAATCTTAGATGGGTCCTATATGAAAACTAATGCAAACAAAAAAATGGTCATTGATAAAGAAGAGATTTGTGGAAAAATTAGCATGGAAAATATTGAGGCAAAAGGAGAAACTGCTGGTTATCAGCAGTTTCTTCTTTTGTCTCAATGTTTTCCCTGGTCATATCTATTAGGGATGTCAAATCCAGGTCTTGTTTGGGAAAGGGTTAATTGAATGGATTTTACCCAAAAGTTTAATCATATTTATTCGAAATTGTTTCAAGAATACAAATTTAAGTTTAAAGCTTTTGGTGTGAAGTCTGTCTATATATCATATGCAAACATATTCCACTGAAATATCTAAAATCTTTTTCTGCTGTTGAGAATGATTTAAGGGGGAATGCTCCAGTTTCCTAATTTTTTTCCCAATAATAGAACTTATTGTAATAGCCAGGTCGTAGTCGAAGACTGTAATATCCGGATATAGGTGCACTTGCATAAACAAGATCGCAATTTACGTCGAAACCAGCATTTCGCGATCTCATCCGGGTATAGGAAGTTAGATTAATGTTTTCACTTACGAGGCAGCATAGATTTATGTGTGGACAACCTGTATATTAGCCGTAATCGTGATCGCCAGCATTGTTTTTCTTCGAATTGGCTCCGGCCATTTTCCGGCCTATTCGTTGCTAAGAACGCTGGTGTAAGGAATTTGTCATCTTCGCAGCAAGCAATATTTTAGCATTCGTAGTGTCGAAATGGATAATATTTGGGTTGATAAGTGATTTTGTGTTATTTTATGTCCTGTTTTAGTTGTTTTTAATACGTAATCGTAATGCTGCCGAAGAACTATTTTGTCGCGTAATGCTGGCGAATGGGACCGAATGCTGGCGATACATTTCGATCGTTCTACTCGGATAATCGGGTCATGCATTTGATATGATTTAGAACGTTAAAACACTGAGAATGTTTTCCTTGTTCATCCCTTTCCTGTTACTTTAAGGGATTTGCGTCAAAACCCCTATGTTGTTGGCCTTGACCGAATCACTCATTCCGGCCGGTCCAGCCGAAACGGAATGGAGGATTCTGATTGGCTAAGGACTTCGCCAGCATCGCCAGCATCCAATCGCCTATAAAAGCGCTGAGCCGAGAGCGTTCCACATCAATTGCTCGGACGGCATCAACAAGTCAACATGGGAGAATAGAATAGATCTTCAACCAACAAAGCCTTTTGAGGCTAAGAGACAACAAGGGGATTTTTCATCAATAGTTTAATAATAAGAGATCAACAAATAGAATCTTCAATCAACAGAATAGAGCGTCCGTCGTCTGTAGCAATTGGTCACGCCCCTTTTTGTAAGTTATCTGTTTGTTTATTTTACATGGAGAAACTATAGAAAAGAAAGATTTAATAATGATTCTAAAACTTTGATTCAATCTTGTGTTTTTATTTGGCCCTTCCTGTTTAACCAGTAAGTCAACAGAAGCAGAACATTGTTATTTGTAGTCGACCAGCCAAATCAACTCAGCCATCAAATCCTGACAGATAGAGAAGAAACGGCTGGTTGGTTACAATTTTGGTGTCAGAAGTAAAGGATAAGAAAAATTCAAATTTAGTCATTCTACCTTGCTGCATGTTCAACAATTATTTGAAATAGTCAGTTATCATATATGTAGAGAAATACTTTCACAGTAGGAAAAGCTTATTTTCATCATTATAGTACCTTATAATTCATTATGGCCTCCCAAGACCCTGAAATTTCTTTTAGTTTACCAGCACAAGAATCACCACATGATGTAAATGACTATAGTGACATAGAAAGCGAGAATGGTGACATCATCACTCCAACGAGACCTTTTTCGCCTCATCATGATGAATTACAACACACAACACATAGAGAATCATCATGCAACGACACGCGACAAGTTCGTTTTCGAGATGAACATCATTCATATCAGCACAACATGAATAATTGCCACAATTATACATGTCACAATAGATCTAGTTCACAGAATAAACATTTTGAACAGGGTGACATTGACAATTCAAACACAACTAGACATTTTGAACAATTGTCATCATTTAGACATCTACATTCTTTTAAGCCTGATACATATGATGGTAGCAGCAATTTTGAGCAGTACCTCTCACACTTTGAGGACTGTGCAGAACTATCTGAATGGGATTCTAGGACGAAAGTCCTGATCCTAGCAACAAGTCTTAGGGGATCAGCCAGAACTTTCTACATGAATTTGTCGGAGTCTGAGTGTCGGCATTATAAGACGCTAGTAACTAGATTGTCTGATAGGTTTGGTTTCAGTAGCAAAAGCCAATGTCTTTGGCTCAGCAAATTTGAAAATCGACACAGGATTAAAGGCGAAAGTATCTTTTCTTTAGGAGATGATCTTCTTCAGCTTTCCCAAAAGGCCTTTATTGACTTTGACCGGTCTGCTCAAGAACGTCTGGCCTTAAATCAGCTCTATAAATTGGTTGGCCCTGAAATGAGATACAGATGTATGGATAGAAATTGTACCACTATAAATGAAGCTGTTTTGGAAATTGAAAGGTACGAGTCCATCCTAGGAAACCAAATGATTAGAGCAACTAATATAAGTGAAGACACAGATCAGCAGTCAGTGCAACATTAAAACGCATTGAGGATAGACTTGATAAAATTGAATCTAGGTCCCAAATGAATGTCCAGTCTTTGAACAGAGGTACAAAGGCCTGTTTTGGATGTAAATCACTTGAGCATCTGTGGAAATCTTGCCCATTTAATCCAAACCTAGGTGTGCAAGAATTTTCCCAACAGTAAAATGAGATTTCAACACTCCTGTAGATAGAAATCAACCACCTGCTTTGTTTTGTAATTGTTATTGTTGTTGAAAACATAAAGACTGTTGTTGTAGGCTTGTATTTGGAAGTGTTCAGATGAAGAAGCCTAATCAACAGTTTAGAGTTTTAAAATTGTTTTAGTTATTTTTAAAAGTGTGGCAAATGTACCTTTGCATAGCCATATTCTGTCCAGCTATTTCTTTCCCCTTGACTCAATACCTCTGTTATGGAAGTTTGAAGAATTGTCAACACCCCTAGAACTTCACATCAACAACTCATCACCAGAAAAGAAGAATACTGGTTTAAGACAACATTGATCCAACATCCGTGGAAATAGCTACAGGGAGAGTTATTTTGTTGTAGGCTAAGGGTCTCTCTTATTGGAATGATGTAAGAGAAGTCAAGCAGTGGTTATTTTCAGTTAACGTGTATTTTTGGACCATTTGGATGTCGCGCATCCTGAGTAATGAGGGAGGATTGATCACCCGTCCCACGATTTACTCAATGTGGGGTCAACTTTTATTTTATTTTCATTTTTGGAGATGAAGAACCACGAGAGAGGCTTGGGCTTAGAGTACATCTATCATGATTGAGATTGCTGCAACAATGAATAATGGGTTAGCTACTTCTAATGATAATTTGGTGAAGTAAGACTGCTAGACATATTGGCGGGTTCCGATATGGGCTGATGCAGTAGTTGTGAGTTGAGAAATGACCAGCATATTTCCTGTTAAACAGTTTACCTATTTGATCACCTGTTACGTCACATAATATATCAGGTGTTATCGACTGCCCCGACGCTATACCTCAACAGGCAGTCGATTCGATCCATCCAACTTGGGAAGTCGATTCGATCCATACGATGTGGGAAGATGACCGATGAACCTACCATGGGCCATGACGAACCGATCCAGGGTGATGTCTCGCTACCATACCATTACCATACCAACCAGGAAGCCAGGACCAATCCATTCGAGTGTGAAGGACATACATAGACTCTGAAATCAAGTGGAAGAAAATCAATGAAATGCATATTAAGGGAATATGAATAGTGATTTTCTTAGGATTTAGTGACTATGTAATTGTGCCTTTCAGTGTATTAAGGATTATTATGAATTATTTGGAATTTAAGTGTAAGGATAATAGATTATCAAAGTGGTAAATTTAATAGTGCTAATTTGAAGTGACTGAACTGTTCCAGTGCTGAATTCTTACTTTTCCAATCCAATGTGGACATTTCCGAGGACTGTGTGTTTTACTAATTGAAGCAATTAGTGTTACATTTTGTGATAAATATTTGTTATTATTCATGTTTTAAAGCTAATTAAGTAATATTAATCTAAAAGTCATTATGCACTTACTCCATCTACGATGTGGAAACTTCGGGAGAAGTTTGTATATTAAGGTGGGGGAAGTGTAATAGCCAGGTCGTAGTCGAAGACTGTAATATCCGGATATAGGTGCACTTGCATAAACAAGATCGCAATTTACGTCGAAACCAGCATTTCGCGATCTCATCCGGGTATAGGAAGTTAGATTAATGTTTTCACTTACGAGGCAGCATAGATTTATGTGTGGACAACCTGTATATTAGCCGTAATCGTGATCGCCAGCATTGTTTTTCTTCGAATTGGCTCCGGCCATTTTCCGGCCTATTCGTTGCTAAGAACGCTGGTGTAAGGAATTTGTCATCTTCGCAGCAAGCAATATTTTAGCATTCGTAGTGTCGAAATGGATAATATTTGGGTTGATAAGTGATTTTGTGTTATTTTATGTCCTGTTTTAGTTGTTTTTAATACGTAATCGTAATGCTGCCGAAGAACTATTTTGTCGCGTAATGCTGGCGAATGGGACCGAATGCTGGCGATACATTTCGATCGTTCTACTCGGATAATCGGGTCATGCATTTGATATGATTTAGAACGTTAAAACACTGAGAATGTTTTCCTTGTTCATCCCTTTCCTGTTACTTTAAGGGATTTGCGTCAAAACCCCTATGTTGTTGGCCTTGACCGAATCACTCATTCCGGCCGGTCCAGCCGAAACGGAATGGAGGATTCTGATTGGCTAAGGACTTCGCCAGCATCGCCAGCATCCAATCGCCTATAAAAGCGCTGAGCCGAGAGCGTTCCACATCAATTGCTCGGACGGCATCAACAAGTCAACATGGGAGAATAGAATAGATCTTCAACCAACAAAGCCTTTTGAGGCTAAGAGACAACAAGGGGATTTTTCATCAATAGTTTAATAATAAGAGATCAACAAATAGAATCTTCAATCAACAGAATAGAGCGTCCGTCGTCTGTAGCAATTGGTCACGCCCCTTTTTGTAAGTTATCTGTTTGTTTATTTTACATGGAGAAACTATAGAAAAGAAAGATTTAATAATGATTCTAAAACTTTGATTCAATCTTGTGTTTTTATTTGGCCCTTCCTGTTTAACCAGTAAGTCAACAGAAGCAGAACATTGTTATTTGTAGTCGACCAGCCAAATCAACTCAGCCATCAAATCCTGACAGATAGAGAAGAACGGCTGGTTGCTTACATTATTTATATTTTGTATGTTGAAATAAAATGTTATTAACAATTGAAAAATAAAATGAAAATGGAGGGTCAGCGATCTTGTTTGAATTTTATAGGCATTCGTATCACATAACCCTACATCGAAAAAATGCACAATTTCTTGCACCTGTCCAAGGTCACTAAATTGCTAATAAAATGCTGTATATTCATCGTTTAGTCCCAAAAATGGATTTAAAGTAACGTCTTACATTTAATAAGAACAGAAACCCAAAATATGTGCTATTATAAACGCGTAAATGTATAAAACAGCATGCTCACGTGTTCGGTTTGATCAACGAAGCTGGAGTGTTTTATGTCAAAATTTGCATATTTTTGGAAATATTTTAAGTTCTACATAATAGAATTTGATAAAACTCCCTCATTGTATTCAGCAACATATCCTGGTAATAATTCAAAAAGAAAATGTATAGGTCAGCGCACTTATTAGTGAATTACAGCAATTTTTATCACCTGCACATTGATAAAATGACGCAAAACAGTGGTAACTGCATACACACTTACGACTTTCTTGCTCTAAATAATCGATTTTCATCTTGAGGAAATCAGTTTCGCATAATAAATACTCTTTTATCGTCGAAAATGGTAAATTGTAATGATGTGTTATATTATTGAAATCATGGTAGTGAAACATATTGGTATGAAACATTTAATTTTCTACAGTAATGACCGAGTATTCCGAAAAACTGGAGCATTCCCCCTTAAGAACTTCCATCCATCATTAGATACCAGCACTTATTTCAAGTTTGGGTGTCAACTGTGCCATCAAAATTAGATGATTGGATACCTATGTCATTTTCGAAGTCATCCATGACAATGGAAAATGATATGGTATACCCTCGTCAATTTCTGTTGCCATGAAAAAAGTCAGAAGTGAATTTGAAGTGCTTGATATCTAATGATGGATGGAATACTTTAAATCCATGTTTGTTATTTTGTAGGTTCTGGAGTTTTGTATGTATGTGTTCACTGTGCCAATGATGTGATAGCTTCAGACAGGACCGGGTCATCTGATCCTTACTGTGTGGTTTTCTGTGATAGAAGAAGAGTAAGTTGTACTTTGTGTTGTCCCAGGTTAGATCGCAGGTTACAGCAAATATCCTGTCTGACGAAATTGTCCCATCCCAATTATTTGATATTTTTAACCTATGTGAGCAAACAGCTGGAGGATAGGATGTTGTGGTAGTACTGTTATGAGAATAGACGGGAATCCATGGTTAGGAGCTCCGGGTTGGGATGATATGATCATAACAGTTGATAATGGTAGTTAATCCCAAGCAAATCAAAATCAATGGTCACATAAACACAAAATGTATGTATGCTCATCATTTCATATCTTCAGGACATTTATAAATGAATAAACACTAAATTAACATTTGATAGCTTATATACATCTAGGTCTTATTAGACTCCATTTGGCCCTTTTCAAAATAAGACCTTATTATGCATCACTGATGGAAACCATTTTTGAAAACATTGAGACAAAAAAAAAGGAAATTATAATGTTCAATATGTTCTTCTTTTGTCTCAATATTATGGGTGTATATTGTACAAAAATTCATTCTTCATTGATACCCGTTTTGTCATCTGCAGCATCTTTCAAATCAGTATAGTCCAAATTTTTGCAATCTGGGAAAGGATTAAAAGCAGTGCTAGTTTGTTCTTGAATTTGTTTTGCTGTGCTTAATGTTTACTCGCATAATACATCCTCCCTTTTCAACATAAACCTCGTAACTGCAGCTTGATATAAGCTGCAGTTACGAGTTTTTGTTAAAAAGCAGTGATATACATATCTAAATTGTTCTATTTCGTGATTTCAGGTATTAACTACGCCTTATATAACTCAAACTAGAAATCCTTCCTGGGAGTCATTTACTGAATTTTTTGTTAAAGACTTCACTCAGGTAAGAAATCATACTTTATCATACAAACTTTGAGGACATCCTCTTGTGTGACACAACAATTAGCTTATCAAAGATAATTAAGTTTTGAGTATTTGAGGAATGCAAAGGAATATTTCATGATTGCAATAGATGGTCAAAATTTACTGTAAACTTCTTGAGAAATTTTTCCACTTTCCATTATTTCCTAATGAGGTCTTTCTCAGGAGATTATAAAATAATAGTAATAAAAATAAAAACATGACCAACTCACAATTTTGTTAAAAATATTGTTGCGAGCCAGCGGTCGGTCGAAGATGTACAGATGGGGGAAAAGGGGTGGGGTTGGACTCCAGATAATTAAATTAATTTGAATAAAGAAAAAACAAAAATCAAAGTGTTTGAGTTCTTAATATAATTTAGACCTTTGTAGATCTAATGATGAAGTTACATGAAAATGATACAACAATCCCTAACAATGAATAATTTCCTTAAAAGATGACATAAATAAAAGCCGATGTTCGGAAAACACTTAATAAATCTAGAATTTTGTCTAAGAATTAAGTTCCAAAAAATTTGTCAGGTGTGAAGCCGTTAAAGAAATGAGTGGTGTGAAACCACTGCCTTAAACGTAAATAAAATTACCTTAATCAATGAATTAAACAAACGTAAAATTTCCTATTTAGTCCTACTCAAAATAAAAGCAAAATAAAGAATTCTAACTAAAAATAAAATAAAAAATAAAGAAAAATTAATAACGGAAGTGCTTCCGAAAAAAATCAAGTCTGGAGTCAAATTTCTGAGTCCGAACATGGGCTTTTATACTGTGGTTTCCAACAATTTTTCTTGTGGGATTTTCAACTGATTTCCAACAAAATAATTTGTTGGAAATTCGTCACACAAAAAATCTTGTTGGAAAATATTACTACGCGAAGTGCTGTAGGTACTTGATAACGAGTTTTGACGACTAAAAACCTACGTAAGACAAACTATGATCAATATCGAACAATAATATGTGTCATCTTTACTTAAAAAAGGATTATAAAATGTAGTTGTGTAATATTTTTTTTTCGAATAAGGCGCTATTTTCTCAAGTGAGATAGAATCGATGAGTCGGTTAATGACGTCATCAATTCTATCACGTGGAGCAATGAAAAATCAAAACAAACATGGCTGCCGCGCGTGACAGGAAATTATGTCAAATCTTCGAACTGCCGATATTACACAAATTATACGCTACACAGTTTTGATACGACGACGAGGTGAGTGAATAACAAATGCGTAAGCCTAGCAGACTGATACAAAAGGACTCGCATCGGCATCTAGACTGGAAATAAGCATTCATTCAATGAAAACTCGAGATTGAATGCACTCGAGGTCTGGCTCGTTACATCACCCCCTCCTAATATGCCTAAGTTCCAACAGGCATACAAAAAACAATACTATGAATTACAATACAAATGGTAAGTTACATGCAAAAGAGTCAATTAGTAATGTTTAGTAATTGTTAAATGTCTTAATGAAATGATAAAAGTCTTGTTAGATTGTATCATCTGTTTCTGTTTCTACTGTGTTGTCTGTATCTGTTTTCTCTTTCTCTACTATAATCTCTATAATGTTGCTTGTCCATTCTCTCCGTCCTGCTCTTTGTTTCTTTAGTTTCTTCTTTCAACTCTTCTCATCTTTCTCCTCTTCTTTCTTTTCATCTACTTTTCTTTTCTCTCATCTTTATCTGTTCCATATCCTGTAACCATTTGTTATCGACCTTGAACACCTTATTTACCTGCAATTATCACTTTCTCATTTTCTCATTTCAGACGTGTTGACTGTAATTTACAGGATTACCAGCTGAGTCACATGACGATTATTACTTTCTGCTGGAATGTGATCTATCGGACTCAAACTCGTCACTCATTCCCGACACCGCCATCCGAATAGCCTTGACGCGCCTACACCCCTTGTGCATCCGCCAATCTATTCACCATGGACTTCCACCGCAGGAAATCTTACGACCTACCACCACAGGTCCTTCACCCCATCCAGATCACCATTTACAGCTTCAAGCTTCTCATCGGACAAGTTACTTCAACATGGATCTGTTAATATCACTGTCAAATTCTCTCTTGCAGGTTCTACTTGTGTTGGTCATTTGCTGTATAAGGCCCAAGCCGCAGTTCTCTATCCAGGCTGACAGTCTCACACCCTTCACACCCCTTGTGACAGTAAGCTGTCGCGGCCTAGCATCTCTTGATCTGCCCAGCTTCTCCTTTTCCAACAAATGTTCTGGTTCTCTTCTCTTTGTAGATCTAATCAGAATGAAGTTCTTCTTTACTGCTATCCTCAGTTCAGGCCATCTCATCTCAGTCTTCTACTGTCTTGAGCCCTTGCTGTGATAAGTCCAAGCCGCAACTCCCTCCAGGCTGACAGTCTCACACCCTTCACACCCTTTGTGACAGCGAGCTGCCCCGGCCTAGAATCTCTCTTGAGTAGACCCAGCTTCCCTCATCCACCAACAAGCCTCAATCCTAGTCCTCTGCTGCAGTAAATAGACTCCATTCTGTTTGTCTCCTCGTAATGTTCAAGGTCCTGGTTATCTGCTTTGTAAACAAAAGGTAAAATCTGAAAGTAAAACAACAAAAATTATGCATGTCAAGGCAAACTGATATTTAGTGAAAGCTGAAATGTTTTAATTAATCTGTTTGTCGGGAGCTTTCTTGATTCTACCTACAAATATATATGAGTTTGTTTCGAACTGTTGTTTGTAGTCATAACGGGTAGCAGGCTGATCTGGATCTTTCAGATGCAGGGTTGCTTGTTTCTGTTTGCTACCATTTTCTCTGTTCTGTTGGAGTTGTGTGCTCCTTGTCAGGTGTGTGTCTTGCGGGTTGATGCTTCTGTACACCTTGTATGACTCTGGTATTGCTGTTTTATTTGGGCCTGTATCTGCTTTGAAAAGTACCGATTTCTCTTGTTCGGTTCCAAGTACGGATAGACAGTTGTTACCTGGCCTTATTCGGATTGGGTCGGTACTGTAATTAACATCGTTGTGGCCATTAATGTTGTCATGGGCCTCACCTCGACCACTAGGCTTAGCCTCTACAAGTTTAAATGGTTCTGCTTTTGTCTGCATTGGTTGGTGCTTTTGTCTTTGTCTTGCTTTTCTTGGTCTTGCTTTTGCTGCTGCAACCTCTGTGGACAGTCTCTAATAAAATGTCCTTCTTCTCCACACGCGAAACAAGTATCTTCTCTCTTCTCCACTTTCATTGAGCCTTGGCTGACTATCTGGTTGAGTTTGGATATGACTTCAAGCAAGGCTGCATGGAGGGAACTTGACGCTTTATCTTCCTGTTTTATGTCTCTTTTTGCGTCTCTTGACTGTCTCTCAGGGATCGATCTTCTTCGACATACTCTTGCCTCTGTTCTTTCGGTATCATAGTCATATTCTTTTTCAGATGAGTCGTCTTCGTAGACTTGTCTTGTAAATCGCTTCATTTTTCTCTCATAAGGATCTCTCTCTTTGCTCTGTCGCACATGACGGAATCTAACTAGGTGGTAGACAGCTTCATCTATGGTCTTTGGGTCTTTATTGAATTCGACTTCGAATCTTGCCTCGCTGTCTTTCAACCCATCTAGAAAACGTCGAACCAGATCTTCCTGTCGGACTTGGTTTCCCCTTGATTTATAGGCCTTTGCGTAAAGTCTTTTTAATTCTGCTGCGTACTCCTCAGCCGTCTCTCCATTTCGCTGGTCTCTTTTGCTGAATTTTGCTGCATAAGATTGTTGAGTCTCTATTACTCTGAACTGGTTGGTTAGTTCATCTCTTAGCTCATTGTAATTGAATAGTTTCCATCTGGGGAGCTGTGTATAAACAAAGTCACCAGCATGGCCTTGTAGTCTTGGTAGGATGTGATCCACCATCTTGTCTTCATTCCATTGATTCCGCTCAGCGATCACCTCAAACCGATTTATCCACACCGACCAATCTTCCTTGCCTGTAAAAGGGGGTATCTTAATGTCGTTGCTTGTTTGTCGCTGTGACCTATGCTGTTGGTACTCTCTATCTAGATGCTGATCAAATCTGTGTCTGTGTTGAGGTGGTAGGTTGTCTTGTCTGTGTTGATCTCTATCATTCATGTAGGGTCTGAAGTTGGCCTGAGGGAAATGTCCAGTATAGCTGTGACTCTGTGGAGGTGATGACCAGGCTGCATTTGTGGCAATTTCCCTTCTATGGTTCCAATTTGGTTCTCTCGTGCCGTTTATCTGTTCATGCTGGTTACCAGTTCTGTATGTTCTGTGCTGGTCACTCCCATCTCTGCCTCTGTTGTAAAGTTGCGGTCTTACGTCACATCTTTCTAGTCTGTCTTGTCCTGTTGCATTATTTGCTAGGTGAGTAGTATGCCTTTCAACCTCCGTCTCTGTCACGCAGAATGGGCTAGTTCCTTTGTTCATTCTGTACTCCGTGTTGTTCGGCTGGTTGCTCAGCATGTCGCCTCCGGCTGTGTCGCTTTCTGCTCTGCAGGATGATGAGTGTTGTCGCTGCAAGCTGTTCTGGTGCATGACTTCTCCCTGTCGCCCAACATTGTCTACCGAGTCGATGTCGAGTGCTGCACTGTCTGTATTACTCTCACACTCTGCTGTAGCTGTATAGTATGTATACTGCAAATGGCTGCTGTACTCTGTATCATCCTGCTGCTGCTCTGCTGCGCCTTTTCTTCTCCCCATTATGGTAATCTGTTGGTTGTGAGTTCGAATCTCTGGATCCACTGTACTGTAATGACTTGTAGTAGATCCCACTTCTTGGACACCAGGTTTATGTTGCGAGCCAGCGGTCGGTCGAAGATGTACAGATGGGGGAAAAGGGGTGGGGTTGGACTCCAGATAATTAAATTAATTTGAATAAAGAAAAAACAAAAATCAAAGTGTTTGAGTTCTTAATATAATTTAGACCTTTGTAGATCTAATGATGAAGTTACATGAAAATGATACAACAATCCCTAACAATGAATAATTTCCTTAAAAGATGACATAAATAAAAGCCGATGTTCGGAAAACACTTAATAAATCTAGAATTTTGTCTAAGAATTAAGTTTCAAAAAATTTGTCAGGTGTGAAGCCGTTAAAGAAATGAGTGGTGTGAAACCACTGCCTTAAACGTAAATAAAATTACCTTAATCAATGAATTAAACAAACGTAAAATTTCCTATTTAGTCCTACTCAAAATAAAAGCAAAATAAAGAATTCTAACTAAAAATAAAATAAAAAATAAAGAAAAATTAATAACGGAAGTGCTTCCGAAAAAAATCAAGTCTGGAGTCAAATTTCTGAGTCCGAACATGGGCTTTTATACTGTGGTTTCCAACAATTTTTCTTGTGGGATTTTCAACTGATTTCCAACAAAATAATTTGTTGGAAATTCGTCACACAAAAAATCTTGTTGGAAAATATTACTACGCGAAGTGCTGTAGGTACTTGATAACGAGTTTTGACGACTAAAAACCTACGTAAGACAAACTATGATCAATATCGAACAATAATATGTGTCATCTTTACTTAAAAAAGGATTATAAAATGTAGTTGTGTAATATTTTTTTTTCGAATAAGGCGCTATTTTCTCAAGTGAGATAGAATCGATGAGTCGGTTAATGACGTCATCAATTCTATCACGTGGAGCAATGAAAAATCAAAACAAACATGGCTGCCGCGCGTGACAGGAAATTATGTCAAATCTTCGAACTGCCGATATTACACAAATTATACGCTACACAGTTTTGATACGACGACGAGGTGAGTGAATAACAAATGCGTAAGCCTAGCAGACTGATACAAAAGGACTCGCATCGGCATCTAGACTGGAAATAAGCATTCATTCAATGAAAACTCGAGATTGAATGCACTCGAGGTCTGGCTCGTTACAATATAGGGTCAATGCGGGTAAATACGGACGCTATTTACACTTCGGTGATTCACTAGGCCGTGTGTTTTACCTGCTGGTCCCACAAGACCGGGTACCAGTTTTTTTGCGTCGGCCAATATCTTGTCTTGACGCTGGTGACCGCGGAAAGACGATATATTGACAGAAACTCATGAAAAACGGCAAAAATGAGCATGATGTAAAATCGGGTAAATACGGACGAGGTAGGGAAAGTGCGGACATAGGGTGAGAAAATACGGACACTATATAAAACTATAGAAAACAGATAGGGATAATACGGACACATAATTGTTGTTAGAAACATGATTTTTCGGGTAAATACGGACGTTTTTGACACGTCGGCGATTCATTAAGCAGCTTTCCTCACTTGCTAGTCCCGTAAGACCGGGTCATAATACTTCACCCACAATTACCGTCGCGTTCACAAAATACCTGCTCCGCCCGTACGAAAGGCCATTGCAAAAATGGAGTCCGTATTTTCCCTACCCTAGCAAAATAGATGGTAAAATACGGACAGTTCATATTTTGGCTTGTTTTTCAAAATTCATCATTTTCTCAGGGTAAACAATTGTATAGGGTCAAATCTGAATGATTTATGAATTGTTTAAAACAAAATCAGCATCAAAGAAGACAGTAAAACTAGCTTTATTCATGTAATGATTTTTTATGTTTTGAATGCTCCCGCAGTTTCAAGTCTCGTCAGAAAATGCAGGAAAGCAGGGGATGCTTCGAATGAACAAAAAATTACGTTGTTTCAAACAATTAATAACGATTGCTTTACGAACTAAAGAGTTATAGAATGGTTAAAATTTAAAGAGAATCTGTCTGTTTTTATGCCTCTACGGTAGAAAATCCTGATATAGACGCTCAAAGTGAGATGTCCGTATTACCCGCCTGTCCGTATTTACCCGAACTGACCCTAGTGAGTATAACCCACATGAGACATGGTTTTGGTGTCCTTAATAGAATAGCTATGCTTGGAAAAAATTAAGGCACTTACCACTACTCTTTTTGCCTTATTATTAGTCCCCTACCGGTCTTCACACCGGCGGGGAGTATAGGTTTACCCTCCGTCTGTCTGTCCGTCTGTCTGTCCGTCCGTCTGTCCGTCCGTCTGTCCGATCAAATCTGGATCCCGCGATAACTTAATAACTAAGCAAGCGTTTTTGATGAAAGTTGGTATATGACTAGATGGCAATGTGTAGATTATGCACATCATTTTATTTTTGTTTTTTGACTCAAATTGAGGTTGCTATGGTTACAGAAATAGTGAAAATATGGCCAAAAATGGGATCCTGCGATAAGATAATAACTAAGCAAGCTAGTTTGATGAGACTTGGTATATGACTATATGGCAATGTGTAGATTATGCACATCATTTTATTTTTGTTTTTAGACTAAAATTGTTGTTGCTATGGTTACGGAAATAGTGAAAATATGGCAAAAAATATTGGATCCTGCGATAAGTTAATAAGTAAGCAAGCTAATTTGATGAGACTTGGTATATGACTAGATGGCAATGTGTAGATTATGCACATCATTTTATCTTTGTTCTTTGACGAAAAGTGTGGTTGCTATGGTAACGGAAATAGTGAAAATATGGCAAAAAATGGATCCTGCAATAACTTAATAACTAAGCAAGCTAACTTGATGAAACCAGTAACTTTATTCAAGTCATTTGAATTATATTTCCGAAATTTTGGGCATAACATTTCATATGTTTGACAATTATTTTGATAACTTGTTCATCTTAATCTATTATTGATTACCATATTGAGTCAATGTGAAGCCGGTAGGGGACTTTATGTGTTGCATACAACACCAGATACTTGTTTTCTTTCCTTAATTGTTACTTGTATGCAAATCCTTATTTTACCAACTTACAGTTTATCATTTACAACAGTTTCAAATTGGAACAGTTTACTGGCTCTTTTCAAAACAATAACCTGTCTTATATTTTTCAGTGCCATTTATCCTTCTATGTATTTGACTGGGATGGGACCAATGCTGTGAATGATGATTTCTTGGGCTCTGCCATCTATAATCTATCCGAGGTTGGTGTAAACATTAATTTTCCACAATGTTTTCTACACAGAAAGACTAAAAAATGTGTGATTTCACTCTGTTTAAATTTCCATATGCGTCAACTTGGAATTTGTACTAGTCGAAAATTTTGCGGTCTGGTAATGGGTTAGTTTGTCTGTTTTATTGCAAATCATTAACTATGGCCATTTCTTTGAATCTTCCATGTTATGTGTATTTGCTGTCACAAGACTTTTCTTTTGATACCAAGGTCAAGATGGTAAGTCAAGGATAAATATCAAGGTCAATATAAAATAAATAAAAAAAAACAGAAAAAAAAACTGTTCTATGGATATTTGCATTTCACAAATACATCTTTTTTTTTCTTCCAGAAAGAGCCTACAGTCTCTCACAAATCCCTCGTATTGGGTTACAACAAACAAGGTCAAGGTCCCATAACTGATCTGTCACTAGGACAGATAACTGTATCTGTGGTGTTCAGACCTGTAGCTTCAGTAGAAAGATCGGGTAAGTCTCAATGTAGATCGGTCACACTATGTTCAAGAACTAGGTAATTTCAACATAATTTCCTCTTTTGATAAGTATGCATTTGTACCTATGGGAATGAAAGAAAATAATGTGACATTCTCAAGTTCAAATATTTAATGTCAACAAAAGCATTGGGTGTGGGTGCAATCTGGATACAAGGGAGTTAAAATTAATATTTTCTCTCCAAAGTTATTATTTACAAAGTATTTGTAACAGCAATTTCAGTTTTATCAATTTCCTTGAATCATATTCATCTTGTTCTTCTCTTGTTGTTTTTGTACAGAGAGATACAGATTGACGAGCACAGATACACCTTTATATACCAACAACGAGTTTCTGTATGTAGAAGATATGGTGTCACCAGGAACTGTGGTGGGTACTTGTTGTTATACTTGGTCTTACCTGGGGCAGTATTCACCAACATTTCATTCATTGATTGTCTAAAACCAAATGACATTACAAGCCATCTGATTGGACGAGACATATGTCTCGGCCAATCGAATGGATTGGTGTGTAACTTTAATCCAAACTACATTACAAGCCATCTGATTTGATGTATTTTCTATGCCAATCGGGTGGATAGTTGTGTAATTTTAAAGGATAATTTGGAATTAGATTGGTTGGTAAATACATCCCTGCATTTAGAATTAGATGTGATGCTTTCTTTTTTCTAAAATTTCTTAAGATTTGTAGAAATATGTTGTAGCATGCTCTGTATATTATTTCCATGTTGTAAGAAAACATTGACTTAAAAAAAACCACAAAAATATTACATTTACAATAATATATCAAATTTGAAACATAGAATAGAAAAAGTGGTACCAGGGCAAGAAAAAGAATTTTTGACTAACTAGGTTAGTAAAACTCTTAATTGGTTTGAAAGTCTTACAATTTTATCTTGATTTAACATGAAAAAGCGTTTCTTTTGTTTAATATGGCATGTAGTTTGATTGATTGATTGATTGATTGATTTTATCCTTACATCTAACAGTCTTTAACAAACTGGGTTAATTCTACAACCCCTGATCAGGTAACTGTATGATGCATGGCCTATAGAAACTAACTATTGTATATTTGAATATTGGTGACTTGGTTTATTGTAAGACTTCATTAACTTTTACAGGAATCTATGTGCATATTGAGGGGTCAGTGCAAATCTATTGTAAGTACATATTGTTTGTAGGAGGTCAAAACCTCGTAACTACAGCTTGAAGAAGCTGTAATTTGGAGGTTTTGACTTCCGACTGATGATATGTAAATGAGATGGGATGGGCAGAAAGGATCTGTATGACCTTTGAGACCATTATTGGATCCAGACCAGCCCTTGTATTCACACAATCTGATGAGGATCCATGTTGTTCTCTAATAGCATGGCGGGGGCTATGTTCTATATAGTAAGTTTTAGTTAACAGCATGGACCCACATCAGACTGCACTTATGCATAGTCTAATTTTGAAACATGATAAGAATGGTTGTCTCAAAATTTAAAGCTTTGACGGCCTTTTTTCCAGATTTCCACTCAAATGTAATTGTATATCTTGTAAGTGTTGCAAAATCTGGTAACTCCAGCTTTATTCAAGCTTGAGTAACGAGGTTTTGCAATAACACCGACAATTTACAATAGTTTAGTATTGACCCCTTTATATCATCGCTTTTCAACAAAAACCTTGTAACTACAGCTTGTTTAAAGCTGTAGTTACGAGGTTTTTGTTGAAAAGCAGCATTATGTATTAATAAACAGTAATATCCCTACTTCATAAATATTTGATTACAGCAATCAAGTAACTGACCAAGAAAAAATACAGTATTATATATAAAATGGGGTCTAATAATGTTGTTTTACTGAGCCTGTATTCACCAACCCATCAAAATGTGTTGACCCTTTTCCAAACAACAAACATTCAGGGTGTTCAAAACTTAGGGTGCTCTTGCTTGAAAGCAGCTGTTGACGACAAATTGATATTGATAAAGAAAGGATTCACATGATATGCAGTACAGAAAATATTGAGTCAAAAGACAAAAATGCAGATTATCAGCATTTTTAGCTCGACTTTTCGAAGAAAATGAGAGTTCATACTGTCACCCGGGCGTTGGCGTCGGCGTTGCAACAAAGGTTAAAGTTTTTTCAAACATCAATAACTTCCATACTATCAAAGGGATTCAACCCAAACTTGGAATACTTATTCACCATCACACCTTCTACCTTACTACTAGGGCCCATGAACCTGGCTCCACTATATTTGGAGTTATGCCCCTTTATACTAAGCAACTTAGAAAGTCGAGCGCCCTGTCTTCGGACAGCTCTTGTTGTCCTTTGTCTCAATGTTGTCCAAACCTAACCAGATCATGTTTTGGACAAGAGGACCATGATGGTCCTATATCGCTCACCTGAACCAAAATGATATGAGCAACACTTTTGTTAAATTCAATTAATATAATTTTATGACTTTAAGACTGAGAACGAACTTATGGTCAATAGCGTTGTGAAATTCCAACTTATACGAGATCCATAACTCTCGACTTCCTGAACAGATCAGACTGAAAATCGAACTCATCTGAGATTTTGTGGTCCAAAACATTGTGTCCAAGTTTTGTCTTTATTAATTACTAATTGTAGAGTCTAGAGTGTAAAACAAGTCGAAAACAGCCGAAAATGGCAATTCTATCAAATTCAAGGGCACATAACTCTCCACTTTCTGATCAGATCAGACTGAAAATCAAAGTCATCCGAGATCTTATGATACCCAACATTGGGTCCAAGTTTTGTCTTGATTGATTAATAATTGTAGATTCTAGAGTGCAAACAAGGTCGAAAACAGTCAAAAACGGCAACTTTGTCAAGTTCAAGGGCAAATAACTCTCGACTTTCTGATTAGATCAGACTGAAAATCAAACTCATCCAAGATCTTATGATCCCAAACATTGTGTCCAAGTTTTGTCTTGATTGATTAATAATTGTAGATTCTAGAGTGTTAACAAGGTCGAAAACAGTCAAAAATGGCAATTTTGTCAAGTTCAAGGGCACATAACTCTCAACTTTCTAATCAGATCAGACTGAAAATCAAACTAATCCAAGATCTTATGATCCCCAACATTGTGTCCACATTTTGTCTTGATTGATTAATAATTGTAGATTCTAGAGTGTAAACAAGGTCGAAAACTGCCAAAAATGGCAATTTTGTCAAATTCAAGGGCACATAACTCTCGTCTTTCTAGTCAGATCAGACTGAAAATTGAACTCATCTGTGATCTTATAGTTTCCAACATTATGTCCAAGTTTTGTCTTGATTGATCAATAATTGTAGATGCTAGAGTGTTAACAAGGTCAAAACTAGCTATTTTTTATGTTCAAGGGCAAATAACTCCAGACTTCCAAGTCCAATCAGGCCTATAATCGAACTCGTCCGAGAACTTATGACCATACTTGCTTTGACCAAGTTTGATTAAGATTGGCCAACTTTTCTGGATGCTAGAGTGTTAACACCAAATTGTTGACAGACAGACGGACGGACGGACGGACAGACGGACGGACAGACGGACGGACGGACGGACAACGGACATTGAGTGACCACAATAGCTCACCTTGAGCACTTCGTGCTCAGGTGAGCTAATAATACGACAACATGATTTGAAGGACTTTGATATGAGAAATTATTTGTCTCAGTGTGTTGTAGTAGAAATAGATTTAAAATTGGACTAGTCGGTGAATACAG
The DNA here is from genome assembly GCA_963680895.1 of Fragum sueziense. NCBI lineage: Eukaryota > Metazoa > Mollusca > Bivalvia > Cardiida > Cardiidae > Fragum > Fragum sueziense. The sequence goes on along the minus strand of OY804593.1, from coordinate 37,567,513 downwards.
GCCATGATGATATATATGGCAGACAATATTGAAATTGATATCATACACAAGAAAAATATTATGGTATGAATAATATAACTAGTATCAGATAAAGGACGATGGCTGTCAGAAAACAATGATAGGCAGATCTGTAGCATTTCAAATAACGAATATATAATATGTGAATGTTAAGAAATATTGACAGATATGACAGCAATGATGGAAAAATATTTAAAGAAAGAGCAATGCATTTTAAGCAGAAATGTTGCCAGTGCGCCAACATTATATGTGTATACCATCTGCTTAATGTTGTCCACACTAATGAGACCATGAAATGCCAGAATTCTTTGGGCAACTTAAATGTTCAGTGGTGCAAAGTGATGATTCTTTTCTAATCTGTAACTTGTTCCTTATGATCAGATACATTTACGGATGTTTACAACATCACACAAAACATTCTGACATCGCCGGAATCTGGTATGGGATGGAATACCTTAACCCTTTCCCAAACGGCAAAATTTTAGGGTGATCCCCTTCAAAAACTGCCACAAATGACGAAATGGATGTTGTTAAAGATAAGATTTGTGAAAAATATGGCACAGAAAATGTTAAAACAAAAGGAGAAACTGCTGGGTATCAGCAGTTTCTTCTTTTGTCTCAATGTTTTCACAAGCCTTTTCAATTAGGGATGTCAAAAGCAGATCTTGTTTGGGAAAGGGTTAAAACAAGTCTTGAGACATGTAAATGAAATGTTTAACCCATTACCACACAATGACTCTTTTTGACTCCCTTTAAGATAATGGCTTTGGAAAACATTGTGGAAAATGAAGAAATTGCTTGTGACAAGCAATTTCTTCATTTCCCACCATATTTTCTTAGCAAAAATACCCCAAAAAGTTTAAAATCCATCGACTTGAAATTATCGTCTGCAATGTCTTTGAATTTGGACCAGTCTAAAATTGTGTTGTTTGGTAATGGGTTAAACTAGAGAATAATTTGTTACAATAAAACTTGGGTTAAGCTTGATGATAAATCTCAGCCTAGGTTGAAGATGAAATTACAGTATGCAATTGTGCTGTAGAATTACAGCGTTAAAACCTTTAATCCTTTTAAGAATTATAGAAAGCTCTGGAATAATTTTGGGAAAAAGGAAAATGCTGGTTACCAGCGTTTATTTCTTTAGTAATAATTTTTCTTTTCAGGGACAAGTAATGTTTATGCCATTAATTCTAATTGAAGCAAAATCTTCTGACTGATGCATGATACTATCATCAACAAACCTGTTATTTCTGATTGTCTTTGCAACTTGTTTCATTAAATTATAATAGTCAAACTGTTCATAATATCAAAACTTGTCACTCACAAAATAATTTCGTTTTTTCTAAATGATGATTTTATCCTATATTGACTGAAAAATTCTAGCTTTACTGTTTACAAACTTCACACAATTTTAAGATGTGTGTTACTGTAAAATGTCACAAATGTACTCACATTTTTATGCCCCCGATAGGGAGGCATCATAAATTTGACTTGTCCGTCCGTCTGTCCGTCCGTCCGTCCGTCATTCTGTCCAAAAACTTTAACATTGGCCATAACTTCCTTATTACTTAACATATTTGCTTCATACTTTACCACAACATTCCTTGGTACATTACCTTTCTGTAGGCACATACTTTGGTGACCTTGACCCCTGGATGACCTTGACCTTATGACGATCAAAGCGGTGTCGGGGGCATTGTCATCTTACAGTGACAGCTCTTGTTTGTGATTACCTCTGGATATGTGTTCAGATAATGGATATATCTGTGATAAAGTTTCTAAACAAAATTGTATTGTCCTATAGGTTAAGTTTGGCAAGAAAAAGAAAAAACAAAAGGTAAATCATGAAGAGTCACCTTTTATCCTTATCACATTTTCTATTTTGTCGGTGAGTTAGATAATTTATAGGGCATGACAAAAGCATGAAAATGTAGCTGTAGCCCCTGCTTAGAAACATGAAAATCTAAATGGTAGTTATGGCAAAAAAGAACCCTGTCCCATAAAGTGTCTGCTTTTAGTGATCCCTAGGTGCATATTTTGAGCAATTGTAACTCTTTTAGCTTTCAATGTTGATCTTGTTCATTGTCCAGATTCAAAGATGTAATAACCCTTTCTGAAATCAAGGTTTAATTTCCGAAAGGGTTAAACCAAAGGTGGATCCAGGATATCGTCTAGCATGTTGAGCTGTCTTCAACGAATGGTTCGAACAAGGCCAACATTCAACGAAACTTGATTTCAAGGACTAAATGATAAATCAACAACAGTTCCTTTGAACCGCCAAACCTCCTTGATCAGCCAGTGTAAACTGATCCCTTGCGAAAAAAATTGTAGATTGCATTTAAGTTCAAGAACTGCTCTAGAATGTACTACATTGTTAAATGGCAGTTCTAGAACTGCCATTTAACAATCTAGAATGTTCTAGAACAGTTCTTGAACTTAAATGCATTCTAGAACTTTTTTTCTCAGGGGATATCCTGTCTTCATTATTACAACAGCTGTTTGGTTTAAAACTTGATTCAATGAATTTGTTTTATGGCTTGAGATTGCAACAACTTTTGGAAAAATAGGAACTGGCCAAAGTTTTTGCAGATTGGGAATGACTTAGAATCTTTAACTTTATAAAATTGATAGTAAATGAGTTTATTGTTTAGTCTGCATGCTTTAGAAGTGCATTTTGGTACACATATTTGCTTTGCCTGTGCTTTTTTGGACAAAGGTGTTTTATTCTCCATTTTTAAGCGGCTTAATCAGCTATGTAAAATAGGTTCGAAACAATTATGTATTTACAGAATAATCCAATATGTATGTATGTGCATGTAAGCTTGGCTTTTGTATTTATTCCGCCCCACACCAAACAATGTTGGTTTTGATGTGCATCGACCTATGAGAATATAGGCAAATGCTTCAATGCACAATTTCTAATTTTCCTTTTTTGCAAAACATCAATAAACATCAAAATCTCTGATTTTATCAAACTTGGTGCATTTCTTATGATTTCTTCTAATATAATCAAAAGTTGATTTTCTTGGGTGGTAACCTAGTATTTTAGAAACACTTGGATATAAAGCATGTTGCTGCTTTTCAACAAATACCTTGTAACGGCAGCTTGTTTTAAGCTGCTGTTACGAGGTTTTTGTTGAAAAGGGACGATTTGCAAGCTCCTAACATTGTGCTAGTTTTACGGCCTTGTATTTCACATGTATGAAATACAAATTTCTTTTTCATGTCTCTTTTCTATGAAGTAAATTTATAAGTTCATGTAATTGATAACTTACAATTTCTTATGCATCAGTTGTGAATTTCCAAAATTATGATTGATATGTAGATCTAGATCTATGAGCTAATGAAACCTATAAAAATGAGTTTACAAAAAATAATTTTTGCAATTTATTGATGATTATCTTTTCTTTATGTAGGGTGGTGGAATCAAATTGTCTAAGACACAGTCATCCACAAAAGACACCGATATTTTAGAAGGTATGTTAGGAGGTATATGTGACCTGTCACGCTAAAAGGGACCTTGTGTGAATTAAAAAGATTTAAATTTTGAGAAACGAATTTGAATCAACCAGATGCTGTCTTTGGAAGATCAATATAAAGTAAGATAGAGAAAACATTCTAGATTCAGAAAATTATGTTACAGTGCAGGGTTCGAATTTCCACTAGCATACTGGCAATTTGCTAGTTAAAATTAAAAATTGCTAGTGATTTTATCTGACACTAGATTTTTTGGGCTAGTGGAAAAATATTCCCCACCCTCAATTTTATCATAGCAGCCTGAAATGGCTTACGAAACAACTTCCAAATATTGACTAACTGTACTAGTTTTGTATTCAAAATGAAAACCAAATTGCGAGTGAATTTGCCTTTTTGCTAGTGGTTTCAAAAGCCACTAGCAAAATATTGCGAGTCATTTTTTGAGGGAAATTCTAGCCCTGCAGTGAGAAGTATTGACTCTAGTCTGTCTGTTTAGAGTGTGTAGACTGACTAAGTTTGATACTTTTCACCATATTGCTGCTTTTCAATGAAAACCTCATAACTGCAGCTTAATACAAGCTGCAGTTATGAGGTTTTCGTTGAAAAGCCACAATATGCAGAAGGTCCTTTTAAATGTGAAAGGTCACATATATTATCATCAGAAATATGTGTGTGAAAGTAATACTCTACAACATCAATTATTCAGATACTATACATGATTATTTGTTTCATTATATGCTCAAAATATCTTTTAATTAAATATTGTCGGCTATGACTACACATGCATGATAAAATATACCACCATAAAAGGCTTGTAAAGATCTTTATTACATGATCTGTGTAAGTTTTGTTTTTGGTACCTCGGTGATATGACAATAAGGATTAAAAAGTTGTGTTAATCTTCAAAAGCTACCAATTAAGACTTTGCATTTCTCTAATTTGAGCTTATTGTATTTTGGTTCATTTAATCATTGTTTTTATTTTTCAGATAAAGTGTTTGTAGACTTGACACTAATTCAGGGCCGTGATCTTGTAGCCAAAGATAGAAATGGTATGTGACAATAAGAACTCTTTCTGTCAATTTAGATTTGTTTCGTTTAACCTATCACCAAATGGCAAAATTTTGTACTGGTCCAATTTTAAAGATGTTGCAGACGACAATTTAAATTGATTGAAATGTTACATTTTTGGTCTTTCTGGGAAAAACATTGTGGGAAATGAAGAAATTGCACAAGCTTTAAATCCAGAAAAGAATCCAGGGAAAAAAGACAATGAGATTGTTAGTTAAGACTATAAATATTTGTGGTTTTTTGTCGAGCCCGCTTGCGGTGAGCTCGACATAGTTGTCACAATGGCGGTTCGGTGTATGTGCGTTAGTGCGTGCGTTAGTGCGTGCGTGCGTGCGTTAGTGCGTGCGTCCGTCCGGATGGAGCTTGTCCGGGCCATAACTTCACCATGGATGGAGGGATTCAGAAATAACTTGGCACAAATGTCAAGCTCAGTAAGGCGGAGTGTCGCGTGCAAGAACCAGATTCCAAGCTCAAAGGTCAAGGTCAAACTTGGAGGTCAAATGTCAAAAATGAGAAGATTTTTGCTTGTCCGGGCCATAACTTCACCATGGATGGAGGGATTCAGAAATAACTTGGCACAAATGTCAAGCTCAGTAAGGCAGAGTGTCGCGTGCAAGAACCAGATTCCAAGCTCAAAGGTCAAGGTCAAACTTGGAGGTCAAATGTCAAAAATGAGATGATTTTTGCTTGTCCGGGCCATAACTTCACCATGGATGGAGGGATTCAGAAATAACTTGGCACAAATGTCAAGCTCAGTAAGGCAGAGTGTCGCGTGCAAGAACCAGATTCCAAGCTCAAAGGTCAAGGTCAAACTTGGAGGTCAAATGTCAAAAATGAGATGATTTTTGCTTGTCCGGGCCATAACTTCACCATGGATGGAGGGATTCAGAAATAACTTGGCACAAATGTCAAGCTCAGTAAGGCAGAGTGTCGCGTGCAAGAACCAGATTCCAAGCTCAAAGGTCAAGGTCAAACTTGGAGGTCAAATGTCAAAAATGAGATGATTTTTGCTTGTCCGGGCCATAACTTCACCATGGATGGAGGGATTCAGAAATAACTTGGCACAAATGTCAAGCTCAGTAAGGCGGAGTGTCGCGTGCAAAAACCAGATTCCAAGCTCAAAGGTCAAGGTCAAACTTGGAGGTCAAATGTCAAAAATGAGATGATTTTTGCTTGTCCGGGCCATAACTTCACCATGGATGGAGGGATTCAGAAATAACTTGGCACAAATGTCAAGCTCAGTAAGATGGAGTGTCGCGTGCAAGAACCAGATTCCAAGATGAAAGGTCAAGGTCAAACTTTGAGGTCAAATGTAAAAAATGAGTTGATTTTTTATGTATATAGTCAAACTTTGAAATTCATCTCCTCCAAAACTACAGCCCAGATTTCAAACTAATTTGGCACAAATATTCTTTGGATGGCCCTCTACCAAGATTGTTCAAATTATCTCAATCCGTAAAAAACATGGCCACGTACAGCTACGTGCAGCTAATTTTCGTACTTCTCAGAATGTTCAAATTATTCCGATCCGTACAAAAAATGGGTGCCAGGGGGCATGGCTTATTTTCCTTATATGTGACCCGTCGCGCTAAAAGGGACCTTATCGGATTTGTGAAAAGTATCGACCCTAGTCCGTCTGCGCAGTCCGCGCAGCCTGACTAGGGTCGAAACTTTTCACGTTTAAGTATTTTCTGAATCTAGAATGTTTTCTCTACCTTACAATATTTTCGTTTTCCAAATACGACATCGGATGGACTTCTGCTTGGTCTGGTATATTTCTCGGAATTTGGTTTTATGGACTTAGCATAAGGTCCCTTTTAGCGTGACGGGTCACATATGTATACTCAAATTAATCCATTCTGGTATCTCGTTATAAATACATAGACATGTAATATTTTGTGAACAATAAACTGTCTCACCATGATCCCCATCATTCCAACTTATTTTGTCCCCACTTTTACAACGCCATTGTAATGACAGCTGTAGACATAGGTATGGTCTTCTTTCTTCAAAATGAGCGGGCTCGACATGTTGCCCTTCGGCATCTAGTGCTATAGAATCTTGGGCTCACTTCTGTTATTACAGTACCTCCGGTGCTTTGATTTTACATCAAAGTAGAAATGAATCATTTAGTCTATTCAGCATAATAAGAGTTATGAGGTTTTTAGCTCGACTTTTCGAAGAAAATGAGAGCTTATACTGTCACCCGGGCGTCGGCGTCGGCGTTGCAACAAAGGTTAAAGTTTTTTCAAACATCAATGACTTCCATGCTATCAAAGGGATCCAACCCAAACTTGGAATACTTATTCACCATCACACCCTCTACCTTATAACCAGGGCCCATGACTCTGGCTCTACTATATTTGGAGTTATGCCCCCTTTATACTTAGAAAATAAGTATAAGTTGACATTACGTGCAACTCATATCTCTGTTTCTACTTATGCTATTGCTCTGAAACTTTGCACATGCTTTTTTTTACCATAATATTAGCCTCTAGGCAAAGATTCATTACTCTCACATTTAATTTACTGGAATTTTAACCCTTTTTGACTTAGAAATTCTGGGTTAAAGAGACATTTCAGAATTTTTATGCCCCCTTTCGAAGAAATTGGGGGTATATTGTTTTGCAAGTGTCGGTCGGAAGGTCGGTCGGTCGGTCTGTCCGTAGACCAAACCTTGTCCGGAGCATAACTCGAAAAGTATTAAAGGTAGAATCATGAAACTTCATAGGTGGATAGATCTCATTATGGAGAGGTGCAGTGCACAAGAACCGTAACTCTGCCGATCAAATTTTTTGAGTTATTGCCCTTTGTTGATTTTTTAACTTGATTCTTGTCCGGAGCATAACTCAAAAAGTATGTAAGGTAGAATCATGAAACTTTACAGGTGGATAAATCTCATTATGGAGAGGTGCAGTGCACAAGAACCGTAACTCTGCTGATAATCTTCTTTGAGTTATTGCCCTTAGTTGATTTTCAAACTTGATTCTTGTCCGGAGCATAACTCAAAAACTATGCAAGGTAGAATCATGAAACTTTCCAGGGGCCTGTTTCATCAAAAGATTTAAGACATATTTTTGACTTACCGACGACTTACGACAAGTTTAGGATAAGAAACGCGTATCGCCATTCTATCAAAACCTGGGTTATGCGATTGTTGTTTTAAGCGATTTTTAAGACATGTGTAAGTCAAAAATACGACTTAAATGTTTTGATGAAACAGGCCACAGGTGAATAGATCTCATTATGGAGAGGTGCAGTGCACAAGAACTGTAACTCTGCCGATCATATTTTTGGAGTAATTGCCCTTTGTTGATTTTCAAATTTGATTATTGTCCGGAGCATAACTCAAAAAGTATGTAAGGTAGAATCATGAAACTTTACAGGTGGATAGATCTCATTATGGAGAGGTGCAGTGCACAAGAACTGTAACTCTGCCGATCAAATTATCTGAGTTATTGCCCTTTGTTGATTTTATAACTTGATTCTTGTCCGGAGCACAACTCGAAAAATATGTAAGGTAGAATCATGAAACTTTACAGGTGAATAGATTTCATAATGGAGAGGTGCAGTGCTTAAGAACCGTAACTCTGCCAATCAAATTCTTATTTCCCTTTATTCTTATTTTCCCTTATTCTTATTTCCCTTTGTTGATTTTTACACTTAATTCTTAACCTTGCCTATATCTCGTGTCCTTTTACACATACAGCCTTGATGTCTCACACATAGATATCTCCTTTCAACATGGTTCACATTTAACCATGACCTTGGACCTTGTGACCTTGACCTTGGAGGTTGACCTACTTTAAAAAAAATTAAACCCGGCATATATCTCATAACCTTTTACAAAAACAGCCTTGATATTTCACACATGGACACATCTTACCAAGACCTTTCACAATTGACCATGACCTTGGACTTTGTCACCTTGACCTTGGGGTTTGACCTACTTTTAAAAAACTTTAACCTGGCCAATATATCATGTCCTTTTACACATACAGCCTTGATATTTGACACATGGAAACCTCCGACCAAGACCTATCACATACGACTATGACCTAGGACCATGTGGCCTTGACCTTGGAGTTTGACCTACTTTTAAAAAAATTAAATTGGGCCTATATCTTATGTGCTATTACACATACAGCCTTAGTATTTCACATATGGACACATCTTACCAAGACCTTTCACATTTGACCATGACCTTGTGACCTTGACCTTTGACTTTGACCTACTTTAAAAAAAACTTTAACCTAGCCGATATATCAATTCCTTTTACACATACAGCCTTGATATTTGACACATGGACACCTACGACCAAGACCTTTCACATTTGACCATGACCTTTGACCATGTGACCTTGACCTTGGTGTTTGACCTACTTTAATAATACATTAACCTGGCCTATATCTCATGTCCTGCTACCTATACAGTCTCAATATTTCACACATGGACACCTCCTACCAAGACCTTTTACATTTGACCATGACCTTGGCCTGTATGACCTTGACCTTTGATTTTTACATACTTTTAGAAATCTTTAACCTAGCCTTAATCTTATGTCCTATTACACCTACAGCCTTGATATTTCACACTTAGACACCTCCTACCAAGACCTTTCACATTTGACCATGATCTTGAATATTGCAACCTTGACCTTGGAGTTTGACCTACTTTTAAAAAGACTGAAACCAGGCATATATATCATGTCCTTTTACATCTACAGCCTTGATAATTCACACATGGACACCTCCAACCAAGACCTTTCACATTTGTCCATGACCTTGACCTTGGCATTTGGCCTACTTTAAAAAACTTTAACCTTTTAACATTTTACTTTTACATATACAGCTTTGATATTTCACACATAGACACCTCCTACCAAGACCTTTCATATTTGACCATGACCTTGGACCTTGTTAACTTGACCTTGGACTTTGATCTACATCAAATGTAGGCCCTTGAGGGGGCATATATGTTTTACAAACATCTCTTGTTTGTCATAAATTTTACTTTTATTATGCTCCCCGAAGGGAGAGCATATAGTCGCCGCTTCGTCTGTCTGTCCGTCCGTCCGTCATTCCGTCCGTCCGTCCGTCCGAAGCGATTTCTCTATAACCCTTGGGCCAAATCAAATGAAACTTACCATGTGAACTCCCTATGACATAATGCCGATGTACTTTTCCCAGTTTTTGGATTTGAGGCCTCGTCATGGGAAAAGGGGACTTAAGGTCAAATACACTTTTTCTCTAATTTCTCATAGTCTAATGGTCAGAATTTGATGAAATTTCATATTTGAGTAGCAAATCAGATGCCCTTGACAATAAACTACTTTAAATTTACGTATAAAAAGTATGTCATGGAAAAAGGGGGCTTAACGTTTGTTACCTTAATCTTAGCTCTGCATGGCATACATTTATTGTGACAATTCCGGATTTTCGTAATTCCGTCGTTACAGAGTTGTCGTTCATGCGGGACGGTATACCGTCTTCCGGTGTCAATGTAAATAAGCGCTATCGGTGGGAAAGAACCGCTACTGCATTTATAAATGCCATAATTTTGCGGATTTAATTGGAAATTTTGAACTGCACAAAGTATATCGAAAGAGGCAAATGCAAGACGAGCTTGGATTCGTGTAATAAGTCGCAATAATTAGAACCAAACATCGTATCTGGCCTAGGCATACCCGAGTCTGAGAGACAGTATTAGCCGAAACGCGTAGATCGTTGGGAGATTCCAACAGAAGAACCTCAGCGGAGAGAAGAAAGAAAAATCCCATCGCAACATAGTCACAACACACTAAACGCTTACATATCAAAGTAGATCTAGTCTATTGAGACAGAAGGAGGAAATGCTGGTTATCAGGATGCTCTTACATTTTGCCAAAATGTTTCCCAAAGTATTTCCTATTAAGTAAAACCAGGTCTTGCTTTGGGAAGCTTTAACGAACAAACTACTTGAACGAAATAGCAAAGTTTTGAGAGAAGAGAAAAACATGCTGACTTTGCTTTTCCTCAATATATCTAGTTCCTATTCTACAATCTACACCAAAACTGTTCTTCTTAGTGGATCTAGGTATCATAGTCTACAGCCTGCTTAAAATTTGAATTAAATTTGAAATGATGATTTATTATGTTAAGCCTTTCCTATCTAATTATTTGTTTTGATGCTCACAAAATAGCAAAATCAGAATCATTCTGACAATTAGCAAGACTTAATTTGGAAAGGACAATATTTTGTTGTTTGGGTAAGGGTTTAAAAAAATCTGTCATTTTTTCGGCACATTTAAATACGAATTCTTCATTTTTTTCTTAAGTCCTGTATTTGACCTCAGTAGATTGTTTGGAAAAACATTGAGAAAAAGGAAGCAATTTGACGATAGTCAGAAATATCGCCTCTTTCCTCAATATTTCTGTGCTTTAACATTCACTTATTCTATTTCCGATTTTAATCGTTTTCCGACAGTGGAAAACCGTGTGGAGCGGAATGTTCTTACAAACAGTTACAAAATATTTGTTTGGAAAAACTCGCCCACGGCGTTCATGTGAATGTATATACATGTATGTTTTCCCCTAAAGTTGCCTCTCTTTTTATTTCTATGACGTCATATGACTAGAGTAAGCAAGGCAATGTCTTGACGTCACAAATCGACACTCGCCTGATTTGAGGCACGCCACGGGGAAAATTATTTTCAATGATAACGTATCATCGGATTATGGGAGATTCTTTTGTTATAGATCTCCGAACGATCTAAAAATGATGGAAGGTGCAGAGGTATTATTAGATTCCATTATTAAGTTACAACAAAAATCATTTTCATTTAATTACTCATTGAATTTACGAAAATATTAAAAATGCCGCTTGTCAAACAGGCAAATGGAAGTAAATATACCGTCCCGCAGGAACGACAACTCTGTATTACCAGAATTACGAAAAGACCGAATGCCTTAATCGGGGAGCATTGTCCGTCTCTGACGGCTCTTGTTTTTATCTGAAAGAGCATATTTCCTTATGAAAATTCTAAAAAATTCGAGCCCAAATATTGCGCCGTTTACGAGAAATTTATATTTTTGTGTTAAAATTGAACAAATTGTTGTGGACAACAGTTCGGTTTTATATGCAATTTATCGATTATGTCTCAACTTTAAACGCGTGTTTCTCGCTTATTGGCAACAACTTAAAAAAACCAATAGCATTTATACTCATTAGAATAACCTATCTTGACATCAAGACATACTTTAAAAAATTGAAATTGGAATGAAATGTCCCTTTAAGCAATTTAGAAAAGTCGAGCGCGCTGTCTTATGGACAGCTCTTGTTAATCTAAAGACTTTTATCAAAAGGTCGGGGGCATATTGTTTTACTTGTGTCTGTCTGTCCTTCTGTCTGTCTGTCAGATAACTTAAAGTTGGCCATTTCATGGACCTTCGTATTTCACAAACACATCTTGTTTCAAAATGTGAATCAAGTGAATAACAAATTGACTCTTCAGGTTTCAGTGATCCATTTTGTGAAGTGAAGTTAGGAGACAACAAAGTGTTTTCTACAAAAGTAAAGAAGAGAACATTAACACCGGAGTGGAATGAATCTGTCACCATACAGATGACAGAGGAAAGTGGAATGCTGGAAATTGTAAGATCTTTGGATTTCAGATAATTTTTGTTCTAAATTTTGAATGTTTTAATATTCTTTTCAAAGAAATGTATGGGCTCGCTGACACAAAACTCTTTTGCTCAAGATTTAAAATCCACAAAAAGAGGAGAATCATCAAATCCTCTCGTCTGAAATGGTTGGACCAAAATATTGACTATATAATGCGCCACCTACATGTAGGTAGTCAGTTCTGAATAACACACATTTTGGAATTATGTCAAAAAATTGTGTCCAAGATTTTAGAAGAAGCAATGGAAATCTTGGTATTTCTAAGTGTCTTGGATATTTCTTATTGAACCTTTCTCTTTGTCTGCACAGCTTTGGATAGGTCAGGCCAACAATTCACCAACAACTCTAAATCAATTTTCTAAAAAAATATATTGCAATTCATCTGATTGTATACTTGGATATAGACTTGTTGGTTACCTCACTTGGCAGATATCTAATAGTGTTCATGGTGTTTCTTTTTTTCAGCAAATGTATGACAAAGACATGTTTGTCAATGACTTTATGGGTAAAGTATTGCTCACACTCGATCAGCTCAAGGAACTATCACTACAGGTAAGAATTATATCTTCAAGTTGAAAAACGCAATTGTTGCAATAAAACATATTCTTTAACTGCAATCTTAGACAAGCAATTACTTCATTTTCCATAATGCTTTCTACCCTAAAAGACCATGTAAAATGTAAAATTCCATTCACTTGAGATTGTCGTCTGCAACATCGTTGAATTTGAACCAGTCTAGAGATTTGCTGTCAGGTAAACATTGGCCATTTCGTGGGCATTTGTGTTTCACAATCACATTTTTTCTCCTTTTGCCTCAATATTTTCTGTACTACATTATGCACAACTTTTACCTTTAGTTACATTCATTTTGTCGTCTGCAGCAGCTTTCAAATTGGAACACCCTAAAATTTTGTCTTTTGGAAAAGACAAAATTGTAAATGTTTTCAACAATGAATATACAACTTTATTGTTTGTTTATGTTTTATATACAGGGTACATCAGAGTGGTTTCCCTTACAACATATCAAGTCTGGTGAGATACAGCTGAGATGTGTGGTCACTGCTAAAGATACAATTAAACAAGTATGTAAAAAACAAGGGGTATCAAAAAGTTTTGAGCCTCACTTAGAAAGATTCAGATATTTGGATTTAAACTGCTATATTTTTCAACACAAACATCTTCGAACTCCACATTGCTGTCCCATCTAGTTTACCAATCATTGATACCAGAGGTGCGTTCTTTAGAGTGAGATTTCTTGAGATTTCTTAAGATATTTTAGGATAAAGTGTTCTTTAGAGCAAGATTTTTAGCGAGCCGGGACTTTATGTCTGGGGAGCTAATGTCACAGCCCTAGTGTCGCTTCGCGTCCCGTCCCGTCCCGTCTTCACTTGAAAAACTTTAACCTGGTCTATATCTCAGGCACTATTAGAGATACAGCCTTGATATTTCATACATAGATACATCTCGACAAGACCTTTCATTTGGGACCATGACCTTTGACCTAGTGACCTTGACCTTGGAGTTTGACCTACTTTTGAAAAACTTTAACCTGGCCTATATCTCATACATAGATACATCTCGACAAGACCTTTCATTTGGAACCATTACCCTTGACCTTGTGACCTTGACCTTGGAGTTTGACCTAGTTTTATAAAAAATGCTGTTTTAGTGACAAGCTCCGGTATAGGCGAGCTACGTTGTCCGCGGACAACTCTTGTTAAGACGCTCAATGGGAGGCGCCATTACCCTATACTTTGTGCGGAACCCCTCGGTCAATTATGTAGAAACAATATAAAAGAGACTTGACCGAGTTGTTCCGAACGCTCCATAATTTATAAACCGCTGTGTTCCGAATGCTCCATACTTTATACAAATGACGTCATGATGGCGTCATTTGTATAAATATGGAGCATTCGGAACAGCTTGGTCAAAGTCTCGGTCTTAAAAAGGCTTTATCTAAAACATCTTAAGAAATCTTAAAAAATCTCGCTCTAAAGAGCGTGGCTCAGATCTATAGGATTCATCGTCTTGGTACCCTAACCAGCTACAGATAAGAGGGGTTAAAGGCTTTTCAAAGGGCAAAATATGATTTATCGTCTACTATCAAACACTATGTTGTAGGTACTCAATAGGGTATGGATTTGAAATTACACATTTAGAATGACTTTGCCCTGTCTTGTCTGTAGCTCTGATTGATGCCAATATTTAGTCTAATTAGGACCCATTAGGACCTAATTAGGAGATGCTACAGGTCATGGAGACCTGGCCCCGGTTTCTCGAACAAACTTAAGTACGTTCTCATGCTCAAATCTGAGCACCATGCTCAAATCGCATGAAATCCCTGTGAACTACAATCGATTACCCTTCAACGTTGGAGAGTATCCCTTTGAAGTTGAGCATGTTCCCATGAGAATATACTTAAGTTTTTTAGCTCACCTGAGCACGAAGTGCTCAAGCTGAGCTATTGTGGTCGCTTTTTGTTCGTCGGCGTCTGTCCGTCTGTCTGTCCATCCGTCTGTCCACATTTTGTTGTTTCCACTCTAGCACCCACAAATATTGACCAATCTTAACCAAACTTAATCAAAACATGTATGACCATAAGTTCTTAGATGAGTTCGATTTTGAGTCAGATCGGACCAGGAAGTCCAGAGTTATGCGCCCTTGAACGTCAAAAATGGCTAGTTTTGACTTTGTTACTATTCTGGTATCTACAAATATTGATGAATCTTAACTAAACTTGGTCAAAACATGTATGACAATAAGCTCTTGGATGAGTTTGATTTTTGGTCAGATCGGATCAGGAAGTCAAGAGTTATGCACCCTTGAATATCAAAAATCGCTAGTTTTGACTTTGTTACCAATCTAGCGTCTACAAATATTTACCAATCTTGACCAAACTTGGTCAAAACATGTATGACAATAAGCTCTTGAACGAGTTTGATTTTGGGTCAGATCAGATCAGGAAGTCCGGAGTTATGTTCCCTTGAATATCAAAAATAGCTAGTTTCGACTTTGTTACCACTCTAGGATCTACAAATAGTGACCAATCAAGACAAAACTTGGCTAGAATGTTGGTAACCATATAATAATGAATGAGTTCAATTTTCAGTGTCATCGAAGTAGGAAATCTGGAGTTATGTGCCCTTGAATTTGACAAATTTGCCGTTTTCAACTTTGTTTACACTTAACCATCTACATTTATTGACCAATCAAGACAAAACCTGGGAACAGTGTTGGTAACCATAATATGCAGAATGAGTTAAATTTTCAGCTTGATTGGACCAGAAAAAACAGAGTTATTGGCCCTTGAATTTCACAAAATTGCCGTTTTCGACTTTATTTTCACTTTAAAAAACACAAATATTTCATTTTTCACATTGACCAGACTAGAAAAACCAGAGTTGTGTGCCTTTGATGGTGACAAAATTGATGATTTCGTTTTTGATTTCACTCAAACAGCAATAAATATTGACCAATAAAAAAAACAACTTGGACATAAGGTTGATGAGAATATCTTTATCAGAACAGAGTTATGTGCCCTGGATTATGACAAAATTGATGTTTTTTTATCGACTTGGTTTTCACTTTAACAGCCACAAATATTGATCATTAAAGATTAAGTATGCTGTTTTCAGCTGGATCATAATCTTGCATCTTAAATTTCGTGCTCTTGTCTTAAGAGATACCTAGGTCACGTAAAAGGTGGGTCTCATGGAGAAAGTTTCAAACTTCTATCAGGTGAGCGATCCAGGGCCATCTTGGCCCTCTTGTTCGAGACACCAGGGCCTGGTATTTACTTTCTATACAAGCTGTTCTTGTCATAAATGAAATGGAATATCTACTCTAATATTCCCTCAAAAACTTGTATTTAGAGAGGCGACAGTGTAAGACCAGAGACCAATGTTAGTCAAAATTCCTCCATAAAGGACGACAGACCACCGTCTAGCCCAGACACGATACATAGCGAGTCAGTGAGACCTCTATCCATGGAGAGTGGGGTGTTTGTCAAACAAGACGCACAAATATCAAAGGTGAGCAGGTCCAAAAATTGAATTAAATACTTGAGAGTGTTTTTATGCCCCCCGTATTGAGAGGTTGGGGGCATATTGTTTTACTTGTGTCTGTCTGTCTGTCAGTCCATCCATCTGTCTGTCTGTCCGAAAACTTGACATTTTACCTTTTCTCCAAAGGTATTCAACATACAAAGCTCAAATTTGGTATGTAACGTCCTTTCAATGATAGCTATCTGTTCCATTATGAACTTCCTCAAGGTCAGCCGTTAACCCTTCTCAACCCTTTACTCTACAAAAACTTAATATTTTACAAAAATGGCCATTTATGGGGCATTGGTGTTTCACAAACATATCTTGTTTAGCTTTGACATTTAAGTCCTTTTCAATTCCAAAAGATAAATTTTTACATCGTAATTATGACCAGTTTAAAGGATCTGTAGATAACTGATAGGTCTACAATTGGTATACAATGAATTTCCATGCAAAAAGTATGAGAGCCTGCTCAGAGATTACCACAAAACTGTGGTAGGTGCAAGTATAGTGTTAAGTGTATAAACCATAGGAAAAGAAAATTATAGGTTAGCAGTATTTTTTATCTTTCATTACTTTTCTCTTTTAGACAGATGTGTTTGTCTTTAGAAAATCGTCTGTGTAAATGCAAAACCTTGTATGTTGATTCGTGCGATTTTCAAAGTACATCTTTGTGTGCCCAGTTTAGACAATTCACGCAGGTTTTGAAATATTTTTACTAATCACTATTAATGACACATTACAATTGTATTTGTGAACAATATGTCAAAATTTCAAGTAAAACATTTCTGTTTGGGAAAAGTTATTACACTTTTTTCCCTCCCCTTTAAAATTTTCCAAAAACGAGATACAAGGTTTTGCATTTACAACGACGATATATTAACGTGTCATGATTGTGAGATAGTGGATCAATTTATGCTACCCCCTTTTGCATTCTAGATATCACCGGACAAACATAAGAAAGGACCAATCAATGACACATACTATGACAATAATAACTCACTGGCACTGAAAACATCACCACCAAAGACTTCAACTCCATACAAAAACAATCTGGGTAGCTCCCCACTCAGACGATCTGCTTCTGATGTGAAAATAGAGAGGAGATCTAGAAGCAACTCGTAAGTAGTCATGGCATCTTAATTTCCAACCATTTCCCAAATAACAAAATCTAGATGTGTCCTTACTGAAAATGCTATTCAGACGATTTGTTTCTGATGTGAAAAGATGTGATGAGAAAGAAGATCTACTGTACAACTAACAACCGAATAACAAAAATCTAGACTTGTCGCTGCTGAAATTAGTTGATAGAGCTCAACTTCATTCTTTTGTATTGATATTTAGTTTTATGAAGAAACAATATATAAAATAGGAAAATGCTGGTAACATACAATTACAGTATGTTTTAAAAACACATTTTATTTCACAACTATTCTCTAACAATGGGTCAGTTAGCATTTTATCTCTTCCCCAAAATTAGACCTAGTTTTGACGTCTTTGAAAGAAAAGGCATGGGAAAATAGTGAGGCAAAAGAAGAAAATGCTGATGACCAGCATTTTCTTCTTTTGCCTCAATATTTTCTTGACTTCATTGTACACAATTTCTATCTTTATCAGTATCCATTCTGTCTTCTGCATCAGCTTTGAATTTTGACACCATGTAATTGTGTTGTTTGGGAAAGGGTTACAAGTTTAACATTCTAGTTAGATTCTTGCATAACAACCTTCAGTCCATTTCAGATTGAACTCATTTGCTGCCTTCAATGGTACAGACATATCTACAGGTAAGACAAAATTTCATTTATTCAAGTTTTGTTTGTTTGATATTCTTTTTAAAGGAGATTGAAGTGACTCTTTAGCATTAGAAATGAATGGATCGTATAGTGAATATTTGTAGATAGTCCGGAGTCTTGATAGAATACTATATAAGGCTTTTATTCTGCTGCAATGTTATTTCTGCTAAATCTAGGCCCATAAACACTTGAAAGAAATGAAAAAATATACTTAACAAACAATTTTGTCTTTTTTTCTCAAAAAGCTAGTATGCCGTTGTCAAGTGATTTTAAGTTCTGTTAAAACCTTTGATTAGAATTAATGAAAAGAGCCTACAAATGGATGTGATTTATTGGCATCTTATGACCTATAGGATTGACGTTAGACAGACTTTCTTTCTGTTACTTTTCATTCATTATTACTTACTTACAACTACAGAAAATAAGTATGCACCACTTAAGACCCTTCTTTTGTGTAACAAGGATAGAAGTTGGAATCTGCAGAAAAAAGTCTTATATTGTAGTTGTTTTGGGTTTATTCAACAGAATTTGACTGACATTATGTGGCATGATAATTATGGTTACTTATAATATTAACAAGTTTGCAATAACAATCATTACAATCAGTTTTGTAATAGTTACTACCAATTCAGTAAATAGTTCTTACATATTTTATTTTTGTTGAAGATGAATATATGAAAAAGAAATGTGGTAAATGCCTTAGCTTAGAGATCTAGGTGTCATTCTTTATTGCTTACATAGCAGATTAGTTTGAACTTATGAAAAATGCTGACATCGTAGTAAGACTAAAATGCCAAGAAGGCTTGCAAACATTTGCTTGCTTAAGCCAAATGCCATGTCTTTACTTCCAAGTTAAAGAATTCCATTACCTAATTTAGTTGTTGCTGATCCGGAGCCACACACCCCTCCCCCAGTCAGTAGGGAGGGTAACACTGCTGGTGAGTATGGATGGTAGTGGGGCTAGCTGGCCTGTATCTGTACAACCTTAATATATAATCAGATGACAGACTTTAACCCTTTCCCAGGCAACAAAATTTTTGGGTGATCTAATTAGATAGGTGCTGTAGACGACACAATTGATGTTAAAAAGAGGAAATGATCAATGTACAATATAGCCCAGAAAATTTTGAGGCAAAAGGAGAAAATGCTGATTATCAGCATTTTATTCTTTTGCCTCAATGTTTTCGAAAGCTGGTTCTATTAGGGACACCAAAACCAGGTCTTGTTTGTGAAAGGGTGAAACTGATCTAATTTCAAAGTAGTCGAAGATCAAAATCATGTCGATGAAACAATACATATACTGAGAGACCAGAAGAAAATGCAGGCAACCAACATTTGCTTCTTCTCTTCCCTCAATGTTTCCTTGTGCTTTCTTCATACATTGCAAGGCTCAAACATTTTTATTGTACTGGAAAGGTTTTCACTGGTGTTGGGAATACACTGTGTACATGTTAGAGGAACAGCTTATTGTAATCCATATTTTTTGTGCTCCCTGAAAATATGAACTATAATACCCATATTTAAATACAATGTACAATGTTTATCATTTAGATTTTGTAAATACTTAATCCACTTCTTTTCCAAAAGCATTGTGTGGAATACTCATCATGATCTTTGATTCTTTCCTTCTTCATTATACAAACTTGATTGTCTTACTTACAATGAATTTCGTTTTCATATTTTTGCAGCCATATTGTTGAAGCATTATGTTTATCAACTACTTTCTCACAGAAAACTGAGTTGTATTCTATTTTTTCAATTAAAAATTAGTGAGAGAAAATATTTAGTTTCCAAGCACATGATGATTCAGTTATAAGAAAGAGGAAAAATGACCAACATTAGGTACTTCTAAGATAAAATAGGATTCCAAGCTTTATGAGTTTGTTAATTACTTAAATTTATCTTATCTCCGGTCTTTTGTAACGAAACATATCCAGTAGTGGTATCATTATACATTAGAAGCTAGGTCAAGGTAAGATACATTATTTGAGTACATTTATAATTTAAATACATGAATTGTGTTTATAATTATGTAACATGATTGAAAATGTAACAATGTGTAAATTGTATGAACCATGTTTTATGTAAGAGCATTATATTTCATTGTGACAGCACAAAAAGTGACCTTCACTACTCCAGTAATTATAAATGATGATAGAAGAAACATGAAAAGTAATTGTCGGTGTTTAAAAATGATAACTTGCTCTCACAATAATATGAATGTACACTGAAGAGGACATTGAAGAGTACAAGATTTATTTCATTACCAACTATCACATTTTTTGAAGCAGTTTTATGTAAAGCAAATATATGATTAAGATTTAACTTAATTCCCAGAAAAAATACCAGACCAACCAGGCACATCTCTCTTTAAATACAGTATGCCTCCTTCAAGTTTCTGATCTGTATAAATATATTTTGAGGGCAAGTTCTCATAATGTACTGTTGTCTGTATGTTTTGTATGATAATGTATGTTCATATTTACAGTAGATTCATCTCAAAGTTATTATATTTACCGTAATTGTTCTAATAAACGCCCATATTCTAATAAACGCCCACCCCCCAAATCTCAGCTGAAAATATGTATATTTCAAGCACAATTTAAGGGGGAAAGGGTGATTCTAATAAATGCCCATTCCCCCCCCCTTCATGGTTAAAATAATATAGGTTATATTCAAAGATACTTCCCAAAAGCAGTGAAAGAGAGGATTACCTGTCCCCTAATCTGTTTACAATGAATGAATTTCACCCAAAAATCATATTTTACAGTCCATGTAACAAAAATTTGCAAACTTTTACTTGGTTAACTTCGAGTCCATGGATTGACATTTGATTCCCATGTTTTGACTGATTATAACAATAGAATAACTCTAATAAATGCCCACCCCATCTTTTCTATCAAGCACTTTTCTAATGAATGCCCGGGCGTTTATTAGAATAATTACGGTACCTAAGAGTTATTAAACATGTACTTTATGATATTGTTGCTGAAAGAAGCATACCATACCTAGAATGTTATCATGCATAAGTCGTCTGTACATTGTATCATCCCAAAAATCGTGAAGGAGGATGTAATAACCAAGGATTGTTTTAGAAAATGTTAATAAGATTGTTTTAACAGTGCCACAGATATTTATCTGCTGCTAATTTAGGGTGCATTGTTATAGATGGATGTGGTGGTTTAGAAAGCTACATTAACTGCTGATTAAAGCTTTGTACATGAATCTACTGTATCTGCATGATGTCTTGTGTTTCAGATGGTATTTGTAAATATGAAATATATGCCTGCATGTTTTTAAATGCACATCAGCACAGAGAAATCTTTTTTATGCCCTTGTATCGAAATGATTATATGGGGCATATTGTTTTACTGTTGCCTGTCTGTCTGTTTGAAACTTAACTTTGGGCACAAACACATCTTGTTTCATTTATTATTCTTATATCAAATATGTAGATCTAGTAGGATAAAATATCTTTGGTATCAAAACAAAAAAATGTGATTTTGGGAAAGGTTCAGCTAACATTCTATACCAAGCCTCTGTCTATCAGCTACAATATATCAAATGAACTCATATTGAAGGTGAGTACCACAAAGAGCCTCCACCTGCTGCAGATGACGTCCAGTCTTTAGAGGAGAGCATTTTGTGTCAAATCCTGGAGGATAGTTCCCTGCTTAACAGTGACTCCTACAGCACTACTAGAGCTAGTTATAGTGACACAGAGGGGTACCAGGCATATGGGAACCAGGATAGTCATGAGGATGGTACCCATCCTACACACAGAGAGCCTGACACAGACATATTGACAGATATAGACAGTAGAGCACTCAGTCCAAGCAAGTCACAATAGTACAGTTCTTCAGTTGTGATGTTTTGTGTTCAGTTCATTTTGTTCTACCACATTTCATTTATAGATCAACCTGAGATATATTTGATACAGCTAGGACAGTTGAAATAGATTTTTTATTGATATTTTATAGAAAACATTTGAAATAAGACAATAATTCAAACTTACGGTTACTATTGCCTAGCTTTTGTTAAGTCAGTTATCAAAAGTCTCTTTTTAAGAAATCAAAGTATAAATCCAATCATTTTCGGGAGAATGGTGATATGTCAAAGTTTTGTGATTGAAGGATACTGACATTGGTTGATATATATAAGTGATTTTGAAGACTGTGCCTTTAGACTAAAGTTACGATGTTATATCTGTTAATTGTATTTATCTGTTGCAATTTCTTAATTTATTTATTTTCTATTGTTACACAAATTGCTTATCGGTATTGCCTTGTTCGTCGGAATTGTCAGATATTTTTGCATGTAAATTATTTAGGTGAAAATTATGTGCTTATCCATTATTTTGTGAAGGTATTCACTGCAGATTTGCATTGTTTTCCAACAGCAGTATCAGCATGTATATTGTTGTTTTGATCTTAGAAAAGCTACTTTTCAGAATACTTTTAAATCTATTTATGTAAAGATGAGAAATTGAGGGTAGGAAAATTGTCAACAATGGTCATACCACTTGTTTAACCCTTTCCCAAACAAGACCTGGTTTTGACGTCCCTGATTGGTAAGACTTGAGAAAACATTGAGACAAAAGAAGAAACTGCTGATAACCAGCAGTTTCTCCTTTTGTCTCAATATTTTCTTTGTCATATTTTACACAAATTCTATCTTTAATTACTTCCATTTTGACATTTGTGGCAGTTTTCGAAGTGAATCACCCTAAACATTTGCCGTTTGGGAAAGGGTTAATCATGCTCTGAAATGGAGATAAAGCACACAGATTAAAGAAGTAGTAGATTATCACTCTATCAACAAATTGTTAACATTGTGTCTCCATATTGAGTCAATGCTACAAGTAATGCATTTGATAAGAAATGGAAAAAATAATAAAGAATTTTGCATGTTTTAATGTAACAATATACAGATTTTTGCATGTTTTAATGTAACATATTTAGACACTCTTGCTCATGCAGATATTACAACAATGTTATAATATGATACAAAGAAGTTTGGATATTTTTATCATGACAACGTTAGTGTCAAATTTCATGTGTAAGATATAAATGTTTGGATGCTGATGTTGTCTCTTTATTTACAGATGGTGCAGAGAAACTGTACAATGTATATGGGAAGGTGCTGAGTGTTCAGGGACTCAACTTTAGTGAGGGACTCATCTACTGTAAAGTTAGAGCTCATACGTAAGTTGTGTCAGCAGTTTGTCTTCAGGATACATGTGTTTTATAAAGCACCTCTTATAATTGTATTCAAATATATCTGAAGTAGATATTTTCAACAAGCTCTTTTGTCAAATGATAATGAGATATGACTTTCATTTAAAATATAGGGTAACATGAATATGTTATATTGCTCCCCAAGGTTGCATACTGGATACTTTTTGCTATTGTCTATTAAACATTTTGTAAACAATATTTTATAGTGATTGAATTTGGAAGCTGCCTCGAATGACAAAGTGAATGTTGATAAAGATAGTATCTGTGTACAAAATAGCACAGAAAATATCGAGGCAAAAGAAGAAAATACTAGTTATCAGCATTTGTTTCTTTTGCCTAAATGTTTTCACAAGCCTTTTCTATAAGGGATGTCGAAATCAAATCTTGCTTGCGAAAGGTTCACATATCATTAATAATATAAAAATTTGTAAATACATTTATGATAAATTTCAGACCTCACAGGCACAGAATAAAACAGATATTCGGTAACAGAGTGATCGCTAAGTCAACTTTAGTCAGGGCACTAGAACCTGTATTTAACACATCATTTGAGGTAGGTATAATAGTTTCAAAATTAAAGAACACTTGGCTTAAGAAGAGAAAATCTGAACAGACATTTAAAATGATTTGCATTGTATTACTCCATATAAAGACAGTAGATGGAGTAGCAAAAATTTCATCCCTGTTCATAATCTCCAGGCTAAACCTGCTACACTTTGAATCAGATTTCTCAACATTTAATGGTCTTTCTAACTTTGTAAACAATTATTTCTTAAAAAAAATGATGATCATGTAAGTTTGACATTGATCACTATTACTTTTTTGCATCGTTAAATGTAGAATTAGAATTTTTTATTTTCCCCAAATGTTGCTTACAGATTGACCGAGGACTTGGAGTGAGTGGAGATTTACTCCTCAAGTTTGAGGTAAAGAAGGAAGGCAAAGAAGTTTTGGCAGCTAGAGAGTTTCCTCTTAGATCCCTGTTCAATGGTAAGAACATGTTCGAACCCCTTCCCCAAATGACAAAGTTTTAGAGCGGTTCAATTTGAAAGGTGCCACAGACAACAAAAATTTTCCAAGTGTTTCATATAAGGGACCTGAAAGCCAGGGTGGTATTTGCCAACCGGTCTGGTTACAAGTTTATCTTATAAATTACATAACAATTCAGCTTACTGACTGAGACATATGTCTTGTCCAATCAGATGGCTTGTTATGTTATTCTGGCTTAGAAAACCGATTTAGAAATGTTGGTGAATATCTTAAAGCTATCATCCCCAGCTCCGGCCAGTATCGATTCTGAGATTTGACAAAAGACATTAAAACTTTTGTCTCTCACCAATGGGTGTGAATCATCTATGTGAGAGAGCAGCTGGAGGCTTGTTTTGGATCTTGTAGTACTGGTTTTAGAAACAACAAGAATCTGTAGTTAGGTGCTCCATCCACTTTGACATGATCATAGCATGATCATAAGTGAAAATGTTGTTAAACCCAAATCAACCAATCTTATTTTGTCATTTTCAAAAGCTATTTAGCTCATAAACGTCTTGTGGTCAGTACCCCAACATCTCATTGTCACTTTTCAACAAAAATCATTGTAACTGCAGCTTGTTTTAAGCTGCAGTTATGAGGTTTATGTTGAAAAGCAGCGAAATGGAATATCTTATTGCTATCTTCTCCAGGCCCAGGTGGTGAAGGTGACAAAGTACAGAAAGTTCTGCCGTTAGACAACAACATTCAGATAGAAGTGTACCTACAACATTCCGTACCTGATGGTAATGTCTTGAGACGACGCTCCGGCAAGAAGGGCACCCTACAACGATCATTCAAACAGTAGTGAAACCTTCACTAGACAACATCATCTTAAACCCATCATAAACTGGTTTTTACATCCCTATCAGAGATAGTTTGGGAAATATTGATAGAAAAGAAGAAATTACTGATGACCAGCAATTTCTTCTTTTCTCTCGATCTTTTTTATGACAAAACTTACTTATTTATGCCCCCTTTCGAAGAAAATGGGGGTATATTGTTTTGCAAGTGTCGGTCGGTCGGTCGGTCGGTCCGTAGGTCCGTAGGTCGGTCGGTCTGTCCGTAGACCAAACCTTGTCCGGAGCATAACTCGAAAAGTATTAAAGGTAGAATCATGAAACTTCATAGGTGGATAGATCTCATTATGGAGAGGTGCAGTGCATAAGAACCGTAACTCTGCCAATCACATTTTTTTAGTTATTGCCCTTTGTTGATTTTATAACTTGATTCTTGTCCGGAGCACAACTCAAAAAATATGTAAGGTACAATCATGAAACTTTACAGGTGAATAGATCTCATTATGGAGGGGTGCAGTGCACAAGAACTGTAACTCTGCCAATCAAATTCTTGGAGTTATTGCCCTTTGTTGATTTTACACTTAATTCTTAATCTTGCCTATATCTCATGTCCTTTTACACATGCAGCCTTGATATCTCACACATAGATACCTCCTATCAACATCGTTCACATTTATCCATGACCTTGGACCTTGTGACCTTGACCTTGGAGTTTGACCTACTTTAAAAAAAATTAAACCCGGCATATATCTCATGACCTTTTACAAATACAGCCTTGATATTTCACACATGGACACATCTTACCAAGACCTTTCACAATTGACCATGACCTTGGACTTTGTGAACTTGACCTTGGAGTTTGACCTACTTTTAAAAAACTTTAACCTGGCCGATATATCATGTCCTTTTACACATACAGCCTTGATATTTGACACATGGAAACCTCTGACCAAGACCTATCACATATGACTATGACCTTGGACCATGTGGCCTTGACCTTGAAGTTTGCCCTACTTTTAAAAAAATTAAAATGGGCCTATATCTCATATGCTATTACACATACAGCCTTGATATTTCACACATGTACACATCCTACCAAGACCTTTCACATTTGATCATGACCTTGGACCTTGTGACCTTGACCTTGGACTTTGACCTACTTTTAAAAAAAACTTTAACGTAGCCAATATATCATGTCCTTTTACACATACAGCCTTGATATTTGACACATGGAAACCTCTGACCAAGACCTATCACATACGACTATGACCTTGGACCATGTGGCATTGACCTTGAAGTTTGACCTACTTTTAAAAAAATTAAAATGGGCCTATATCTCATGTGCTATTACACATACAGCCTTGATATTTCACACATGGACACATCCTACCAAGACCTTTCACATTTGATCATGACTTTGGACCTTGTGACCTTGACCTTGGACTTTGACCTACTTTTAAAAAAAACTTTAACCTAGCCGATATATCATGTCCTTTTACACATACAGCCTTGATATTTGACACATGGAAACCTCTGACCAAGACCTATCACATACGACTATGACCTTGGACCATGTGGCATTGACCTTGAAGTTTGACCTACTTTTAAAAAAATTAAAATGGGCCTATATCTCATGTGCTATTACACATACAGCCTTGATATTTCACACATGGACACATCCTACCAAGACCTTTCACATTTGATCATGACCTCGGACCTTGTGACCTTGACCTTGGACTTTGACCTACTTTTAAAAAAAACTTTAACCTAGCCGATATATCATGTCCTTTTACACATACAGCCTTGATATTTGACACATGGACACCTACGACCAAGACCTTTCACATTTGACCATGACCTTGGACCTTGTGACCTTGACCTTGGAGTTTGACCTACTTTTAAAAAACTTAAACTAGGCCTATATCTCATGTCCTGTTACTTATACAGTCTCAATATATTACACATGGACACCTCCTACCAAGACCTTTCACATTTGACCATGACCTTGGCCTGTGTGACCTTGACCTTTGATTTTTACATACTTTTAGAAATCTTTAACCTAGCCTTTATCTTATGTCCTTCAGCCTTGATATTTCACACATAGACACCTCCTACCAAGACCTTTCACATTTGACCATGACCTTGAATATTGCAACCTTGACCTTGCAGTTTGACCTACTTTTAAAGAGACTGAAACCAGGCATATATATCATGTCCTTTTACACCTACAGCCTTGATATTTCACACATGGACACTTCCAACCAAGACCTTTCACATTTGACCATGACCTTAACCTTGGCATTTGGCCTACTTTTAAAAACTTTAACCTGGCCTATGTTTCATTTTACTTTTACATATTATACAGATTTGATATTTCACACATAGACACCTCCTACCAAGACCTTTCATATTTGACCTTGACCTTGGACCTTGTTAACTTGACCTTGGACTTTGACCTACATCAAATGTAGGCCCTTGAGGGGGCATATATGTTTTACAAACATCTCTTGTTTTGCCTTTGATATTAATTATATTGTTGACTATATTTCCTTTCAAATTCAAGCAGTCTTAAATTTGTTGTTTGGTTATAGAGGAACACCTTCAAAGTTCTGTAATTAAGCAAGGATCTTTGACTAAAAACATCTTGCAACAAACCTTGTCTATCAGATTTGTTACAATTTCCCCAAAAATGACAAGTTTTGGTGGTCATTAAAAAGCAATTTTGGAAAATGTAACAGTGAAACAGAAAATGTTAGAAACAAATATTCTCTTCTATTTTAGCATATCAAGGCGGGAGTTCTTCTCTTATTTTTTCTTCAGAGTGCCTTTAAAGGAACACTAGTGATATTTTCTAGGTAAAGAGAAAAAAATGTGAAAAAGAATCTCGAAATGTCTATAACTTTGTATGAGCAGCTAAAAGTTTATCAGATCTTTTCCAATATTCATTAAATTTTCTTTTTTTAAGTCATACATGTTTTTCCTCAAGTTTGTTACGGCATTAATTTTCTTTCTGGTCATTTCTTAAACTAATACTTTTGTAAACTGGTGTTGGCCAGAAGATTTTAAAACAATACCTTAAGAATATTTTATTAGGAAAAAAGAGAATGCTAGTCAGCATTTTGTCACATTATGTTTTACAATGTCAATTTCTTCATTGTCCAAAATGTTTGCTACCCAGAAAGACGTAAAATGTAAAATTTCATTCGCTGGACACCCATTCTCATTTTTTGGCCGAAAACCACCAGCAAAATTCCAAAATTCTGACTTTACAGAATTACAATATTTTATTACAATATGATAGTATAACATCTATATGGTGAAAAATGAATAATGGCCACTCCTTTAAAGGTGTCTGTCTTTACCTGCATCAATGATTTGAAGAACCCCCAAAACTTCCATTTAATTTTACGTGACACGACTGTATCATACCAAATCTGGTAAAAAAACATAAAAGTAAGTTTCAAAGGACGTAATGTTTTGGTAATTCAACAGGCGATATATAGCTGTATATTAGAAAGTCAAGTGACTTGCATAAACTCGAGACATGTAAGAACAAGAAGCACCGCGAGTATGGGATTTATTAGAACTAATGTGCAAAAACAGTCAATATTTAAAACACTTGCTTCTAATTCCTCTCGTAACTTATGATGGCAACAAATTAGTTTATAAGACTAATTATTTCTTTAAGCAATATATGTTCTATCGAACTCAAAAAAATAGCATGTATTTGGTAAAAATAAAAAAGATATGTCGACCTAACGAAATTTGATCCTTTGTCACGTAATATTCAGTGAAAGTAACTGCTTTAGAATCAAGTCCTGTTTTTTTATTGAGTAGTATTATTTGAAAGTAAAATTAGTTAAAAATTAAAAGACAAACATTTGTTTGATTTGAATTACATACTATTTACATGAAATGAAAATTACCCCTACATTGTGGGTTATTGATATTTACATAGAAGTTAAGAAAGAAATCCAATTAATTCTTCTCCTAAAGCATTAAGCCATTTGGATTTCAGTGTGCGATATCGCCTCTTCCAACAATAATATTTCAAATTATCACTATGCAATGAAAACTTACATAATGATACGGGTTCTCGGTTTTTAGATAGAAACAAAGGCATAGATACCAAGATATAAAGATAAAGATATTTTGTCTGCTACATGTACCCGCGTTACTATCGTAATATTCACTGTCTATCACCATTTGAATTTTTAAGATATAGATCCTTCAGGAATCTTCTATCTG
Organism: Fragum sueziense; assembly: GCA_963680895.1. Classification (NCBI taxonomy): domain Eukaryota; kingdom Metazoa; phylum Mollusca; class Bivalvia; order Cardiida; family Cardiidae; genus Fragum; species Fragum sueziense. The sequence continues at coordinate 37,538,139 of OY804593.1, read as the reverse complement.
CATTTGGGTTAATGTATTTAAATTTTGCATGTAGCGTGGACCGCTGGCTCTATCACAGATCACTGCTAATAGAAATGTGGTTTTGTGACAAGCACATACGGTATGGGGGTATACTGCCCGTCTCTGGTGCTTCTTGTGTCTCATTTCTTTCTTTAAAGCTGTCCAAATTCTTATTTTCTATAGATATGTCAAGGAATTCATGAAAAGAATAGTGAAAATTGTTTCAATGTCTGAAAGGTTGAGAAACGGATGTGTAATTTAACTTGACGAGACAGTGAATATTACGTGACGATCCTGATTGCAGCTAAAGGCCTGTTTAAAGGGATAAACATTCAGAACACGCAAGTGTGTCAGAGAAATACTATTTTTGAGTCTTAATGCAAACTTTAAATATCACGCCTGTCAGGAGATTATGATATTAAACCAGTAATGTACATGGCTGTAAATCCAGCAAAACCTTCCTTCGTATTCGGATTACTGTCGTTGAATTTAAAAATGAATGGAAAAAACCTTAAACTTGACGCTAAAGTACAAGTACAGGTCATGAATAATAATTAGGTTGTTGTCAAACGAAGTTATGGTCACTTTTGTTTTTCAGTGTCACGTTGTATTCAGTCACGTAAAATTAAAACTTACTTTTAAATCAGGATGACTTAACGTGGTTTCAAAATATATTGTCGTACTTTGTGTCAATAGTGTGTATATACTAAAGGCTTTGATATACTTAAAAAGATTTAGACATGGTCTTTACCATAAATGAAGGATCGCTGTCACGTACATATTCAAGCAAAAAAGTCCGACACTTGGTGGAGCTATTTTAAATGGCGACCATGAAGTAAATACTTCCATTATTTGGATGCACATGTTCTGAGGCAATAGCTATATGGATAATTGATTTAAAAAAGCGGTAAGTGGCATGAATTTGCTTCTGTTGTTTATTTAGTGCGCATACAAAAAACATAGTCATGTAGAATTCGCCTGAGTTGTGACAGAGCAAGAAAAGACATTTTTTTTCAAAACAGCAAATTTATTTTATGATTCCAGGTAATTTTATCATATTCTTATACACCACGTGTCGAATGAAACATATTCAGCGTATATCGCTTTCTGGACAGAGATTTACCAACCTTTTGAAATTCGGAAAATTGGGTTGTGACACTGATTTTTACGGGGGGTCGTGTTATATAATCGCTGGTTAAGATCAAACGGAAGTTTAGATCGCCGTTGTTTGATATGTATTTATCAGATATATGGTTAAGCAAAAATATGGCATGCAGAACAAGTATATTTGACACTGACAATGTCCCTTTCCAATGGTTAGAATGCTTGTGACACGTTTTCGGCCCAAAAAATGAGAATGGGTGTGGAAAGTGTTGCCTACTTCATTTCGAAATTTGACAAATCTAAAACTTTATTGTCTGGAAATGGGCTTATATCCCATCACTAGCAGTGGCTATAAAGCTTTCATTAGGCAACTTAATTGTCATTACTGTGTGACATGCCTAGGACTCGATAAATGACTAACTATAGATGCTCTGCCAAGTCATTCATGGGGGCCTATAAAATACTGAAATGAGGGCAGGTTTTTGAAAACGTCATTTGTTTCCATTACCGTATTTCCAAGAGATGAGGGCAATTTTACTTCAGGAAGATGTAGATCTATAATTTCATGGCACACATAGCATATGTTTAGGAAAATTGCTGATTTGGAAAATGCACTGGAAAACCTTACATATTGCAGTTATGCCTCTCTTGTTTCCAAGATCTAATGTCCTTTAGATTAGCTGAATTACATGACTGTGTGTACTTAATTTTTGCTCCGGCTTCCACTGTTATTTTGTAGCTATTTCATATAGTTGATTCCTCAAAATGTGCAAAGTAAAGTATGTGATATGTTAGACTGAAATGTGCCTGGATCTCGAAATAGGTACCTAAAGGCTTTAGAGACCAACATGGTTCCAGATCAGCCTGTGTATACACACAGTCTGATCAAGAATGATGTTGTTCTCCATATAGCTTTAATATGACTTATAACATAAGAGAGCAGCATAGATCACAGCCAGACTCCACTTAGGTGGGCACAGGCTGATCTTGAAACATGTTTGTCTCAAATGCTATGAGGCACCCTTTTCCAGATCCAGGCTCTAGTATATAATTTACTGCTGTTTGTCTGTCCGATTGCTTCCTGGTGTAATATCTGTTGTCATATTGATGGATAATCCAATATGATTCTGATAGAAAAATCTTTTGATGAAAACATAATAAATTTCGAAGGCTCAGCGCAAAACAGTTGTAACTGCCTATATGTTTATAGGCAGTTACAACCGTTTCGCGGTGAGCCATCAATATGGAAAAAGGAAATAGTGATTGTTATCAGTATGTCTTTTTCTCAGTGTTTTCCAACTGCTAAAATGAAACGGGCATTTTTCAAGTGATATTATATTTTCTTCTACAGATCTGCATTCAATTTAGGCAAGTCTTTATTAGTCATCTAGTAATGGTTGAATTGATAGATAGATAGAAAGCATTGTATAATGTATAGCAAATGCTGCTGGGGATAGACTTTTGATGTAGATTTACAAAGACATTAGATTTTTGCAAGTTGAATTTCATCCTTGAAAAAATAGCACATTTGGAGAAATGTTAATGCTTTTATGCAGGCATGTGTTTTTCAACATGGTACTGTGATGTATATGTTGTATTCATTATTGCATTTTTCGTTTACTTCTCAAAGCTTTCTTTGTACCGGGTATATTGTATTTGCATTTATGGCTTCAAGTATTGCTTCACATATTCATTTATATCCATTCCTTAATACATTCATTTACATTTATTGCCTATTTGTGTTGACATCCCACTGATGATTAAATGTTGGATTCGAACACATTGATGATAAAGAAGAGAATGCTGATTACCAAAGTGACTTATGTGCTCTTCCATGTGAATAAGCAGTAATCCAGAATGCCTTTATGGCATTTAAGTCTACCATAGAACCAGATCAGAGTGTGCCTAAATGCAGTCTGATCAGAATCCACACTGTTCTGTAACAGATGCTACAGGTGATGAAGAGATTGTAATAGAACAATGTGGATCTTGATCAGACTGTGCATATGCACAGGCTAGTCTGAATCCGTGTTGTCCCAAGTGTGATAATTGTTGCTTTTCCAGGGGTGGTATCCACCAACCAGTCTAAATCCAAAAATTACCTTTAGAATCACACAACAATCCATCCGATTGGCCTAGACATGCGTCTCCTCCAATCAGATGGCTTGTAATGTAATTTTGCTTTAGACAAGCAATTTAGAAATGTTTGTGCATACGGCTCCAGATTCAAGCTCAAAATTATATTTTGTCATTTGTAATTCCTTTCTACTTCGACTCGTCTGAAATTGTGTTGTCCAGATAGGATCAGATGATTCCATATCATCGCTTTTCAACAAAAACCTCGTAGCTGCAGCTTAAAATAAGCTGTAGTTACGAGGTTTTTGTTGAAAAGCATTCATATACACTATATCACTGTTGTTACCAAGTGTTACTTACTGTTATAAAGAATCTTTTATCAAATTGTTTAATTTTTGGTATTATAAATGTTTAAAGACTCATTAAAAATAATTCAGATAAAATGACTTAGTTCTTTTTACTTTCACAAAGTACTCTAATGACATGTCCTGTCCATTACTTGTCTTGTTGTGTTCTAAGTTAGGCTTTCCTAAACGATAAGATTTAGGCTGCTTCAATGTAAAAGCCAAAGCAGACGACGAAAACAGTGTTACTTAAAACAAGTGAAAATATGCAAGTTGTAGCATAGAAGTCCTAAATGGAAAATGGAGGGGACCAAAAAGTTATATTTATCGTCGGGTGGAAATTTGTACCGGGTATTCGTTTCACTGAAAATAATAATCTGGAACGAGAAACACTTGGCCAACACAGAACACCATATTCTTTTCCAGTAATAGAGGGTAGTCAAAATTCAAAGACGTTGCAAATGAAAATTTCAAGTGGATGGAATGTGAAAATATAGTCTTTCTTGGCAGACAATATTGCGGGAAATGAACAAAATGTTTGTCACAATTATTCGTCATTATCTACGATGCTTTCTCCAACCTTTTTGCCTTAGAATGTGAATGTGTGGGAATGGGTTAAGAAATGGTTAAAAAATAGATATATCGTCGCTTTTCAACAACAACAAAAAAAACCTCGTAAATGCAGCTTGTTTTAAGTTGTAATTACGAGGTTGTTATTGAAAAGAACCGATATTAATTAATAGTTCATGCCACAAATATCTAAACTTTCATCTGCAATTAATTTCTAGACTAGTCCAAACTCAAAGGAGCTGCACATAGACGACGAAATAAAGCTTTTGAAAACTTCAAACGCCGGGATGGGGGAGGAGGTAATCGAAAAACAAGTTTTATCTCTTATACTCGTAACTACTGCTTAAATCAAGCGGCAGTTACGGGGTTTTGCAATAACACCGAAGACAGTCACAGTAAGTTTGAAAACGATAAAATGTTGACACGTCTTTCTCTTGCTTTTCCTTACCGTGTCAAGCCTTGTCGTGTTGGTTCAGATAGTATAAAATTTCGGAAAACCAGGCGAATAAAATTCAATAAATACAACAATTTTGCAAATTTTACGATAAACATTTTATTTTGCATTTTGAACATTTTATATTTTTGTCAACAAGGCATCTCGATTCATCATATTAACAATTGATTAAAACAAAAATAAGAGATCAACATAATTATAAAAGGAAACAACAATAATCGTATCTAATTCATCCCCGTTCCCCACCCACACAACCCCCGGCCCTAGTTGGCGCTCTAGACCCCCTGGCCTTCTGTCTGATACTCTCTAGATGTTGCTCTCTCAGGCTGCTCGCTGCTCTCAGCTGGGTCTCCAGTTTCCTCAGCTTCTCCTGGGTCTCGTACTCGACCATGATCTCATCCATTAACATCTCATCTTCGTCCGTCAGCTGCATCTGTAGGACGAGACAAGTATTTATGACGTCGCGCACGGTATTGGGGAACTGAATGTAAACGTCAAACAAGCGAACGTCATTAGCGGAACGTCAAAGTTTTTACGTAGACGGCTGTGTTGTGCTTTTAGTGCTTACTCTCTGTACAAACTAATGTGGAGACACTCCACAACGGGAAATGCTTCCGGGTCGTAGTATACAAACATAGTTCCGTCAAAAATGGATTCGCTCCTTTTGTTGCATTGATTCTGTGTCTATAGAATAGGCAGATGCATGAAATGTGGTTCTGTACACTGGCAGACCATTAGTGTACTGCTAGGATGTGTTTTAATGAATTTGTTGGGAACTAGTTTCTTGCGCGGTCGTGACCTTTCATGGGGGTGTGTCACATGCAGATCCCGAAATAGATGGCAAATTTCAAGGGTGGCTGTGTTCACGGGTGCGTGATTTTAGCTGATGGTGCTATTGATACCACTTTCTTGGTAGTAAATTAAAGACAAAGAAATGGTCTGTCAGGCAGACTAAGTAAAAGGTGCCACAAAGACTTCTGAGAGGAGCTAGAAGCTGCCAAATTGACCCATTTTACTATATATTTAATAGGCCCGTTTCGTTGAGGAGTGACACCAATGTGATTTAAAAAGACAAGACCATGTTTTAATAAAATCTCCACCTTTTCTGTCGTTTGCACTTCTTAAGCTTTAATTCCACTTTGATTCGTTTGATTTTCGTCTTAAAATGCCCGAAATAGATAGTTTTAAGGCTACGCCAATTGAAAAAGGTTTAAACGTAAACGTTTATAAAATTTCTGTCCACACGAACAAATTTGAACATCTTTTTTACGTTTCATTATTTTGCGTTGAAATTTTGATATGACAAGCAAGAAAAAAAAAATATTTCCACATTGAAATTAAATAGCTGTATGAATAATGGAACCGGTATTTTTTAGAATCTAAAGGGTAAAAAAGTAGAGTTTTCAACGACCCGAAACAATTTCTGTCCACACGCATTTTATATCATTAATGCATCGTTTATTATGCTAACTAATTTTCATGTATATATTATAGAAATAGAGAAAAATAATATTTCATATAGGCCTATCAAGTTTTGATGCATTTCAGTCATAAATTCACAAAATATCAAACAAAATTGTCATTTTTTCTGCGACGTAATTCTAATTGTTACACTGCGATTTTTGGTGAACAAACTGGGCTTATTTGCGTAATCGACATCGAAATTTGATTTCCGCTCGGCAAAATATTCTACAGCATTTCCACTGTCATATAACATATTTTTCAATGTGTTTGACGTTACTTAATCGCAAAGATGTTTATAAATATCCGTCGCCGTTGAAAATTTATATTACATGTTATACGCGTTTTTTCGCCGAATTTACGAACGAAAATTCTTTCTAGCAAATTTATACAAACTAACAACATGAAAAGAGTATGTCATTGAAAAAGATCATGGTTTTACGGTTATTTTGACATATAACAAAGTTTTACGAAGGTAAACGGTTCTTGCAAAATTCAGTTATGAATCGCAGAGGCTAGCGTTTTTTGAAAAGTTCCCCAATACCGTGCGCGACGTCTTATATCGTCAGTGTTATTGCAAAACCTCGTTACTACAGCTTTATTCAAGCTGTAGTTACGAGATTTTGCAATAACATCGACGATATACTTTTATTAAAATAAATAGGCCTAGTTTGGCTAAAAATTGTTTCTAACAACTTTCTATAACTGTAAATTAACTGTTTTCCAAGCAACAAAACATTAGGGTGTTCCAATTTCAAAGCTGTTGTAGGCGAAATGATGGATACTGATGAAGATTGGATTTGTATATATTACATAGGCTATTAAAGCTATGGAAAATTGAGACAAATAGAGAAAATGTTGATTATCAGCATTTCCTTCTGTTGCCTCAATGTTTTAATGCCTTTTCTATTAGGGACGGCAAGACTCAGTTTTGTTTTGTACGTGGCAAATGGACATAGAGATTATACAAGGTATGAAAAATATCATAATCGAAACCATAGATCTTCTGTTGTATAAAATCATAAATGATGATTTTATATCGTCTCCAATGTTAGTTGATTCATAAAGGTACTTCTAGTGAAAACGTATCCATGTGGCATCTTTTTCTAGTATTTGCTGACTTGATTATATTGAATTTTAAACATTTAGACCATTTCTTTGAATAGAGACATGAAAATATATATAAAAAAAAATAAACCGTTTCAGGGCGCCATACAGCATGGTTACTTTTTAATTCGCACATCTTCGTTAAGATAGAAAACTACATTGTATCATCTTGCCCCACTACGTGGATCATTTTGCTCCGAGGTCGGGGCAAGATGATACATCTTACCAGCATTTTTCAAACGCAAAAAAAAAACATATGTTGCAAACATTTCATGAATGCTGATGTCGGCCTAAATAATAGTTAAAGAAAGCAAACTTTCTTTTTTGTCCTAAATTGAACAACAGAACAAGCCGTGTACGGAGAATTTTGACGAATTCGATAAGTGTAGCATCTTGCCCCGGTTTCCCCTATAGAGGACATAGGGGATTCTCTCTCACGATATCGTAATATTTAGGCTGAAGTTGTAAGTTGTAAGTGAACAGCTTAAGCAGTTGTAAGTGAACACACTAATATTAATAAATGTATAATTCGATACAGGGGTAACTGTTATTGTATATTGGCAACATGCATTAACACTGTAAGAAAACTCTGTACGGTAAAATTGTTGGGAGCATCCAATTTTATTTCTATAATGACCTTGGTGCACCCAACAATCTTAACGTACAGTGATAAATGGGGAAGAAGAAAGTGCTAAGAAGCACCATAGCTATATATAGCTACCTGTTCAATCGGTTTAACATCCTTCCTGACTTCCATTCTAGAGGCTAATCTTTGTGGCATACTGTGCATTCCTGGTACAAAGTCGATCTGGAAGAACACTGGCTTTTTGATAACTGGAGCTGCAATAAGAATGACCAATGTGAATTTAGGTTCCATCTTAATAAAACACTTGTCTAATTTTTCCCGAATTATCCCATCATTTTTGTGATAATTCTCAAAAAATCAACCTCAAATATTTTTTCGACTTATGCCTACTCTACTTTCTGTTAAAGTTGCTCTTGTTTAAAAGTGTTTGAGTTACCATTAACCCAATCCTGCATGGTTACGCATTTTGACACCCAAAAGGATTAAGGTTTTGGAAAACATTGTAGAAAATGAAGAAATTGCTTGTGAAAACTCAACAATGCCACTAACCTTCCGGTTTGAGATCGTCCATTATCTCTGCCTCTTTCTCCAGGAACAAGGATTCTACACTTCTTGTGACTTCATCCTTCATGCTCAATTCTTCAACCATCTTTACTTCACCAGTAGAGCTGAAGCTTGTAGCGCTGAATGAAGCCGAGCTCGAACTCAGCACCTCACTAATGCTCCGATCTTCTGTTTTATTCTGCGTTCGTGGATCGGGACCCACTCTATTTCGCCGTTTTTTCTTCTTTAGATATTTAGGTAGACAATTACCCATTTTTTCTTAATTACTTATCATAAATTACGTTCAACACGTTTTGTTAAATTTCTGACGTACTTGATGTAGACCTATATTGCTAGGCGGTCGTTAAGACTAACGGTAGATACGACGTCGCTGACGTAATAATTATAGTGACGTAAATAACGTCGCGTTCGGCTGTTTCCGGAATACGAGTCGACGCGACCAACATCCGGATTCTTTTAAGTAGAATGACCCTTGATAAATCATATTATTTCATTTCTATTTAAAGAGGTCAGTATTGCTCAAAAGATTTTCAAAGAAAACGCAATCACTGATGCCTCCGATTAACCCGAATGAAATAAAAGAGTTCCTTTTTAAAACGATGATCATATAGGCCTAAAATCAAACGAGTCCTGGTTTTGAAGTCACTGATCAGACATGTTTAAAGATAAGGTGGGGCAAAACGCCCCCAAAATTGTTTTTGGTCATTATCTTTAAAACGAATGGCGATATAGATGTATTTTTGCAGTGTCACAAAGCTTTAAGTCAGCTTAACATTATGACATGTGATTTTGGCTTTGTGTATTGAAATATGCATTTTATAAGCAAAAATAATATTTTTTTTCAAAAGGGGCGTTTTGCCCTACACCTGGGCAAAACGCCCCTCCCGGTGGGGTAAAACGCCCCCGATGGCGTTTTGCCCAATGCTTCAAATTTATTCATTTTAAGGGGGAATGCTCCAGTTTTTCGGAACACTCGGTCATTACTGTAGTAAATTAAATGTTTCGTACCAATATGTTTCGCTACCATATTTTCAATAATATAACACATCATTACAATTTACCATTTTCGACGGTAAAAGTGTATTTATTATGCGAAACTGATTTCCTCAGGATGGAAATCGATTATTTAGAGCAAGACAGTCGTAAGTGTGTATGCAGTTACCACTGTTTTGCGTCATTTTGTTCATGTGTAGCTGATAACAATTGCTGTAATTCACTAATAAGTGCGCTGACCTATACATTTTCTTTTTGAATTATTACCAGGACATGTTGCTTAATACAATGAGGGAGTTTTATCAAATTCTATTATGTAGAACTTTAAATATTTCCAAAAATATGCAAATTTTGACATAAAACACTCCAGCTTCGTTGATCTAATCGAACACGTGAGCATGCTGTTTTATACATTTACGCGTTTATAATAGCACATATTTTGGGATTTCGGCTCTTATTAGATGTAAGACGTTACTTTGAATCCGTTTTCGGGACTAAACGATGAAACTACAGCATTTTATTAGCATTTTAGTGACCTTGGACAGGTGCAAGAAATTGTGCATTTTTTCGATGTAGGGGTATGTGATACGAATGCCTATAAAATTCAAACAAGATCGCTGACCACCCATTTTTATTTTATTTTTCAATTGGTAATAACATGTAATTTCAACATACTAAATATAAATAAATTCTATTATTGGGAAAAAAATTAGGAAACTGGAGCATTCCCCCTTAAGCTGACTGAAAAAAGTGCTTACGCTTGAAATCAACATCCTCGGAAACCCAATATCTATCGGGTGTTCTTCGTGGTCAATTCTAAATTGTCCGGTCGATTATGTTGGATAACAAAGATTCTGACCCTGAATCTTTTGATAAAGTGACTAACACTCTTTTGATGTTTTTCGCTTAATAAACAAAAATAATGAACACACATGGAAAGTAGTAGGCATGCAAATGTGTATCGGGGTTAAAAGATTAAAAAGAATACATATAATAGGAAAATTTGCAAGACGTTGGCATTTTTCGGTCGTTGCCGTAATCATTCGGCGGCAGATTTTCTCATTCGTAACGTTTCCGTATAGATCGGAAACCGCCGAACGTCTACGATCACGTCCGGAAAATTCCGAACCAGGGGCGTTTTGCCCCATGAGACTGGGGGCGTTTTGCCCCAAAATGACCATTTCACCATTTATCAAAATATTCCAAATACAACAGATGTTTCCCAAAATGTTTCTTTTTCAATAAAACAACAAAGTAATGTGCTATAGATATTTGTATTGCATGTCAGATAAAATATATCCGTGCCAGATGTAACACGAAATAAATGGCAACAGGAAATAATAAGAAATGGCCCAAAAATGATTTTTGCAAAATATTTTCTAATTGACTAATGCCAGAGCTAAAACTTTTCTGTCACATAATCTACACAACTTTGACAATCATATTAACGTCATAAGTTTGTCATATATATCGGCATTTCCTTGAAATCGAGGGGGGGGGGGGCGTTTTACCCCGAGGGGCGTTTTGCCCCACCTTACCCTACAGAAAAGAAGTGACGGTAGCCACTATTTTATCTCAATGCTTTCTTTGTAATAAATAATATAAAAATACTTTACGTGAAGATTTATGTTGCCGCCTGTAACCCACTTCAATAGGGAACGATTTTATCGAGGAAACCGTGACGCCATTTCGGACAAACAATATCATTTCTTGGGTATTGTTATAAAATCTTGTAACTACGGCTTGGTTCAAGCCGTGGTTACAAGGTTTTATAATAACACCGACGGTTTATCAATACATAACGGTAGGCCTAGTCTATTTTAGCACAAAATCCATTGCTATTTGGATCTGTATCCACACCCTGATACATGTATTAGTCTTGTATGAACATTTTCAGCTCAATTATGGGCCTAAAGAGCGGTTAGGATGATTATGTTTTATTAACATTTTAATTAAACCATTCTACCTTACACGCCGACAACTCCCGTTCACCCATATCGACCGAACTCGATCTGACTGTAATCGATCGCTCGATTGAGTTGATCTGAAGGGTAGAGGAAACCAAGCATTGCAAATTTGGAAAAAATAATTTGGAAATAATTCGAATGTGCCGTCCAATACGCTCCATTTGGTCATTGTCGAACCGCAGCTAACTGACCAGGGGGTGTCTGCTATGACTGTGAGAAGTAAACTTGAACCAGAGAACCACTGCTTAGGTTCTGGCCAGTCCTTGTTAAAATTGTTTAAGATTTTTGAAAAAGATCTTTTCCAATAGGATCACATGTTGACTACCGGTATGTTTTTCAAACAAGTTGAAATTGTTGGCATTTTCCCATGTTTTATCAATGAATTATCACAGCACATTCCATTTCGCTATTGATCGGAATTCCATGGGATCCCAGATGTAAACTGGCGTCCTTCCATGTTTTATTGTGATTTTATATTGAGATTTAGGTCTGGTGACCGATTTTCATAATTGAAAGTGTTCCACGCATCGACATTTCAATTTAACCCTTTACCAAACAAGAAGTTTTGTCGTCCCCGATAGAAATAACTTGGGAAAACATCGAGGCAGAAGTAGAAAATGCTGATGATCAGCATTTTTTCCTTTGTCTCGATATCTTCCGTGCTGATATACACATTTCACACACTTAGTAACATCGATTTTGTCGTCTGCAGCAGCTTTCTCATTGGAATCTAAGCTGTTTTGGGAAAGGGTTTTAAAATTCTTTGAACTCGGGCATAAGTTTGGTTGTAAAATACTATGATTGCAAAAACTTTAGTCCACATAAAATCTCTAAGTACGGAAACTACAAGCACGGAGTCAATTCCTACTCAAAGGAAATCATCTGACCACATCTCTCTGGTACATTTTCCACCTTGCTTTTCGTGTTTACATCATTTATTACATAGCATGATGGGTATCCAGTATTTATAGGTATGGTGACATGGGAAAGGATTCGGCTACCGATAGCCATGTTGGAGTTACATTTTTTTTGTGTGTGTGTGTGATTTTGAAATGCCCATAAATGCGTGGTGTAGATCTAAACACGAAAATCGAATCGGGTCGACTCACCTTGAACGTGAAATCCCTGCCGAATTGAAGCCGACAGCAGTAGACAAATAGACCGTAATGGTGTGACTTACGTTTAACTAAGGTTCCCTGGACCAAGTGTAAGCTCCTCTTCGATCATTTATCTGCCTGTTTCGATTCCGTCGGCTTCAAACTCGGCAGGGTTTTCACGAGATCGTTAGTGTCGCGAGTTGACATGGTGCGATTCCTACACCACCAGCATTTGTGTTCATTTCAACGCAAAAGAGCTAGTTTTCTCCGCCACATCATTCATTTCAAGACTAGGCCTATATTTTGTTAGAATAGCAGTTTCCCAGGATCTGTCCAGCTGATAAGTGTTTCCTTGTAATATGCGTTTTGCGAATCTCGTAGAAAATTAATTTAATCCCCTCTCCGACAAAGCCCGACTTTGACGTTCCCAAAATAAAAAGCTTAGGAAAATATTGGGTCAAAAGAAAATGCTGATAACCAGCATTTTCGTTTGTCGCAATAGTTTCCGTGCTAAATTTAACATGTTCCAAGGGTTTTTTTTTTTTACCTCTGCAGGTACTTTCAAATTGGAACAGTCAATTTTTGCCGTTTGGGAGAGGGTTACTGTATATGCAACTAGGGCAAACGCTACATTATAGACCTATCGCAAACGACAAGGCTCCAGAATTATTGCTAGTGAAAGCCACTAAAGCATATGCATTGATACATACAATGTTTTTTCGGTTGTAGAAAATATTGAGAGAAAAGGAGGAAAGCTATCCATCAGATTTTCTTCTTTTATCTTAATGTTTTCCAAGCCTTTCGTTGATTGGAACGCCAAACCAGAAGTTTGCAGATGGCTGTCCGGAAGACTTGGATACAAAGCGCTCTGGGAAAAAGTATCAGGGCACTATCCTGTTCCAAGATGAAATATACTAAAGGAAAAAAGAAACGCAACAAAAATTAAATTTGATCATACTTTTTGTTTTTGTCTTTCTCAAAATCACCTTCATTGGAGTACTTTTTTCAATGCATAGTTAAACTTCATCATTTGACTTCCTAGAGTCAAAATTTCATCAAGGTCACATGTTGTACGTACCATAAATATACGTTTAAATGAGAAGGGTCTGGCGTCAATGTTAAATGCGTTCTTGCACGCAATCCAATTAGACGTCAACGATTCCTGGCTGAAAGGACCTCTACGGATAAGGCGAGAAATCTCCCTAAAAGGCTCAAATGGAAAAGTCATTTTTCAAAACATGCAAATTGATTATTAATTCGAACTGTATTGTTAGATATGTATCTAAATCATATGAAAACTGACTTTGTACGATCAAAACGATTCGACAGGTACAGATAACTCTTGGTTTCTGTACCTACCCCCAAAATTACATTTTCTTACCCCACCGTTATTCATTAAACCAGATTTAAGTTTTCTTTAGTTTTATAAGCAAAAATTTTCTGTAAATGTAAGGACAATTGGTGTTGAAATCATAAACCATTTTTCGATTTGTCCTTAATGAGCATGCGCATCATTGAAACGAGTTTAAAGGCGAAATCTTCCCGCCAAAATTATGGCATATGGTATATGAGTACTATTTTTAATATAAAAGTACGTCCCCCCCCCCCCCCCGTGACCCAGCAAATCCTTTTTACCAAGGAAGCCCATGATCCACTTACACAACATATGTCAATGGGAAGCTGGGTCAAGGGGGGGAACGATGTTAGCCAGCCTTGGGAAGGTAGGTAAGCCTCGGTTTTTGGCGGGAAAGTGCGCGTTTAAAGTTGTTTCAATGGTGCGCATGCGCAATACGGACAAAACCAAAGCTGACATATGATGTCAACACAATTTATCCCTGTATCTGTAGAAAATGAATTGCAAATAAAAATAAAAGAATCTTCATTTTACCTCTTTGAATACCGGTAGTGTAAGAAAACGAAACCATTTAGGTGGGTACTAAAATCAAGCGTTAGCTGCACCTATAGAACTTTTAAAATGACATAAAAATCGGTGTTTATTTCCTTTAGTTGTCTACCTAACCATAAAGCTTAATTTTGTTTCTCAATTTGTTAGTTTTGAGAATTGACCCATCGAGCTGAGCCTTTTAGGGAGAATTCTCGCCTTATCCGTAGAGGTCCTTTGATTGCTGTACTGTCCATGAATAGCATCAACAGTTTTATTCGATAAGAGAATTTGTTTCGGTAGGTAAAATAAACGAACGTTATGGGTCTGACGTCATGACGTTAGACGTTCACCATCGCTTTTCGGGCGACCGTCAGTTGTTCTGTTCGTTTTATGACGTTATCTCAAGCAATATTTTGTCAACCGATGTACACCAAAGTCAGCAGCAATCAGGGGTTGAGATGTTCCATTCTTAAACATCACAATTTCTACCGGATGACGTCTTTGATTAAGTCGCAAAATGATATGAGGGATTAAATCCAAACGAAAATCATTGCCTTTTGTCGAGTCGATGTGCATCTATACAAATCAAAAGAGTTTTATGTAAAGTTTGGGTATTTAACAGTTTGCACGTGCAAAAAGTGTAAACGTCTTTTTTGACGTTATCTCACAGGTAAGACCGGTTATAACGTAAACACAAGGATCAATATCAAGATACAGTATCCTGTAATAATCAGTAACAAGTTTGACTTAATAACATAAAAGAATAAAGAGAAATGACAAAAAAATAGTTGTTGCGTTACTTCTTTCCTCTAGTATATTTCAATTTTGCTAGAAATGGACTAGGTTAACCGTAATCCAAATTTTCTCTGATGAAATTCGCTCTTTGATATGTTGATGTCGCTCATTTAAATTCGCGACATCAACATATCAAAGAGCGAATTTCATCAGAGAAAGCTCGGATTAGGGTTACTGTTATGTATTGATAAACCGTCGGTGTTACAAAATCTCGTAACTGCGGCTTGAGTCAACCCGTAGTTACGAGATTTTATAACAAACACCTACAAAATACCGCTGTTTGTCCGAAATTACGTCACGGATAAAATCGTACCCTACTTTCCTTTTTCATGTCCGTCCATGCCATTTATGTAATCTTGACCCATTGGGCCATTATCAGACCGCAAAGTTAAAAGGTCTCATTTCAAAGATGTTGCAGACGACCATTCCAAGTGAATGGAATTTTATACTTTTTCGTCTTTCATGGTAGAAAACATTGAGGGAAATGAAGAAATTGTTTATCACAAACAATTTCTTTATTTTCCTGAATGTTTTACCCAAACAATTAAGATAAATTACGACTTGACTTTAATGTTATGATCAGGGTAACATTAAGTCATTGCTTGATATGTATCGTAATTTTCTCTAGGGCAATTTCTAAACGTCCAGGGCCTGATTGCACAAAGTTTGGTTAGCTGTAACCAAATTGTTCAATACCTGTTTTGGCTAGAAGATAATAATGAGATTTTCCTATAAAACAAGAAAATTCAACCAAAACAGGTGTTTAACCACTTGGTTAACACTAAAGAAAGTTTATGCAAACTGGCAAAGGTGTTACAGTTTCTTTATTTGAGAAGCATCCTTTTTGGGAAAAGGAAAGCTGGAAATGCACAAGATTGTTACAAATATTTCTTCAAAAGCCTTCAATCTCAACTTGATAGAGGAAGAACAGACTGAAAAACATATTTTGAGGTCTGGCCAACTTTAAACAGACGTAATCATGTAAAGTTATTTATTGACTATATATCTCTATATAGTCCTAAAATGCATAACAAAAATAATGAATATTTACATATAAATAATACACAATCAAATATCAGCACCATACAATGTGATGACTTGTGTCTAGGAGACTGGCAGTGAAAAATGTCATCATTCATGTGCATAATTTTAAACCAATACTTTAGTTTACAGTTATAATGCTGTTATGCATAAATGTGCAAAGCATATATATCATATTGTCAGTTGTATTTGAAAATGTAAAGTTCTGCAGCTCATAATTCAAGCTGTAGTTATCACATTTTTTAATGTAACCTACAATATGCTTCTCACAACTTTGGCTGATTGGTGCATTGAATGTTGCAGTAAGGAATAGCACAATCCTTAGATTAATAATTATAATAGATCTTGTATATAACCCGTCAAATTAAGACTAGAATCCAAAATTATAAATTAATGCGATTGTCAGTGAAGTTTGTTATTGTAGAAAATCTACTTCATTTTGATTTTATATAAAAGTCTAGTCCAAAGTTTCTTAATCACAGCTGGTTCATTTTCTTCTATTGATGATTGTTCAATTTGTACACAGGTTATAAGTAAGTTGATTAGGGCGACCTCATGTTGTCATGTAGAATCAGATTAACCAGACTTGAAGAGCAAGATGGCGACTTGTCCCAGGTAGAAGTAGATGAAGTGTTTGGTCTCATGGGTTACGTAGCTGCCAAAGTTACGTCCAACAATGCAGTGCCATGTGGGGTTGTATTTTTTGTCGAATTCCTTCTTGATGTAAGCAGCGATGTCCTTCTCAATGTTGTATTTTTCGAGTGCCTGTGTAGAGCAGTCGACGGCATCTTGCTGCATGTCCTCGGACATATCGGCGTTCTTGATGACGGCCTTTCTCTCACTCATGATTCCTGAAATTATAAATTTGTGAAACAAAGTGTTATAATAGAGAAGTTAACCCTTTACCAAAATACAAAATTCAAGGGTTTCCAATTTGAAAACTGTTGCTGACGACAAGAGATGATGTTAATGGTAGAATTGGTGTACAATACAACACGGAAAATATTGCTCAAAAGGAGAAACAGTTCGTTATCAGCTGTTTCTTCTTTTACCTCAATGTTTTCCCAAGCCTTTTCTGAAAGAGAAATTAAAACCAGGTTTTGTTTGGGAAAAGGATACTAGAGAAGTTCATTTTCTGATCAAAAATGTTTATTTTCTTGCACAGATTTATGAACCTTTTATTTTACTACTCTAAATCCTTTCCTTAATTAACAAAAGAAATTGCTGATAAAATTTAAAGTTCTTTCTCATTTGCCCCAGTATCTTCAGTGGTATATGAATTGGTGCACAAAATCCTTCAACCTTGTGTCCTCTGAAGCTTTCAAATTGGAACAGTCCAAATATTTGTAATTTAAGAAAGGGCCCAGTCAAATAAAACATTGAAATGGAACATTGTTACAAGTCTCCTGTTAGAAATAGATCTAAGTATATTACAGATTTTAATTGGCATACTCAAATCCCTGTACACATAAACTTTGTGTATTCAAAGATAATCCCTTCAATACATAAAGTCAAAATACAGGTGACCACGGGTCAACGAACAACAAACATTGTAACCAAGGACTTGTCTATACTGGACAAAAACCCTTTTCTACTTGACAACTCACTGACCAATCGTAACCCTTTCCCAAACAAGACCTGCTTTTGACGTCCCTAGTAGAAATGGCTTGGGAAAACATTGAGACAAAAGAAGAAACTGCTGATAACCAGCAGTTTCTCCTTATGTCTCAATATTTTCCATTTTGTCTTCTGCAACAGCTTTGAAGTTTGACCACTATAAAATTGCTGTTCGGGAAAGGGTTAAATATTAGTTGGGCTTGAAACATCTCAGTACTGGCAAGAAAATCATAATGATAGAGATAAAAGGAGAAAATCATGCCCCCCTCCTTGAGGTTTCTGGGTCGAGGTTTCTAGAGTCGGAACACATCTAGTATACCGGTCCCTATTTACTAGGAAGCAGTTTTGGGGGCTGCCGCCCCCACACCCCCGCTTTATTCTATTTTGAAATCATTTATGGGGGCTGCTGCCCCCACACCCCCGCTCATTTTCTTCTTTATTGATGAAAAACTACTCTATTTTGTCACTTTACTGGCAACCATTTAGTTTGGGGACCGGCTAACTAGAAACTTCCACTAGAGTCTATGCCATAATTTGAACAAGTCTTTGATCATGGAGACCTCATGATTCTTTCAATGCTATGTTTTCTCTACAGTTTCATCCATTTGTTAAAAGCAGCGCCTCGATTTAGAACACGAGTTGCAGCAATTTAGAATTTATTCCCAATTCTTGGAATTTGTAGACATGCTCAGGTGGGATGCAACGGGCAGTGTCCGCAATGACGAGAAATCGGATAATTAAACAAACACTGGCGATTCGAACAACCCAAAATACTTAAATAGTCATGATATCCCAAATGGCCTATCTTAGGATTGGTTCAGATCAACTCGCTTTTCAATGTGCCGCAAAAATCCGGCGCGCCAATGACATCACACTGACAGGTGGAACTTGCAACACAACACGCTTTGACGCAGACTCCGCTAAAATGGATTCTACTAGACTACAGGAAATCTATAAGACAAATCGAAAAGTAAAATGCTCTTACCTGAGTTTGTTGTGAGATTCTTTCGAAGATTTAAAACAAAGCAAGCTGAATTTACTGGATTCCAGCAGCAAGCCGATCTTTTTATACGGCAACACACTTAACAACCGGCCGTTATCAACACACTCGACGTTGATTGGTTGAAATGCGGCGTGTTTTAGTTTCGTCTATCGGATTTGGCACAGGTAGGTAACACTGCACCTACACGAAATAAAACAATCCTTGATTAGATTTACTCATCCTTATACTTAAATCTGTTCGAATCCCTCTACAAAAATGCACATTTAAAAGAATTCCGAAAACTTCAAAGAGTTCCAAACTTGGAAAACAGGAAAAAAACCAACTAGATCTAAAACTACTGGCCAGGTTAGCCGAAACCATTGTTCCTTTAAATAGGCCTACACCCACTGGCCAGACTCTATCACATAAAATAATTTATCAGGCAAATAAAAATGCAGGGCAGAAACATAATTTCTCTCCAAGCATGCAAAATGAACTATTTCAGTCTAGGCATAGGCTAGGCCTTGTCAATAGCAGCCCTGTAGGCCTAGGCTACAGTATATGAACAAGGGGGAGGAGATGGAGATGAAAGCCTATTTGAAGTTGGCCAAAATTCTGAATTTTACACTGAAAGTTTAGGGAAAATCCAATTTAGCCCCTCCAATATTCAGACACTGGTCCGGACATGGGCTTTGAACAGCCCTCCAAATAATTTATAAAAGTGCTTCCTTCGGGCCTGGATAGGTAGCTCTGTGGGCCTACATGTAGGCTATATGAATAGTAGGCTCTAGGCTTAATCCGAGTCTTCTCTGATGTAAATACGCTCTTTGATATTTTGATTTTTCGCTATTTAAATAGCGAAAAATCAAAATATCAAAGAGCGTATTTACATCAGAGAAGGCTCGGAGCTCTAGGCTATGCTTAAAATACAGGGCTACGTATGAATTCGTCAAAATGTTAGGCATAGGCCTACTAGATAGCCTATATCCTCGCAATCTTGAACCAATTCGATATCGAGAGGGTACACTTTTTTCAGAGGGAAGGGTGCACATTGATTTTCTAAAAAAAAAAAAAAAAAAAAAAAAAAAATAGGCATTAACATGATCAAGAGGCCCTGGAAATAGATCTAATGATAGGCATAGGCCTAATAATGGGGCATATAAAATGGATTTCGATTGTCAGAAACTGTAGACTAAGGGAACTCTAATATAGGCCTATCTTTTGGTATAGGCTAACCTCTATGGCGCGCGAAAGGGGTCTAACGACAGGACATCTGGCGCTATAACCACAATTAAAATAGAGACGATGAACTGATTTAACGAGCTATTTGATTGGCTAAGATTTCAAGCAGAGTGGTAAACGAATATTAGCGGTTTACCCATGATTTAGCGGTACACCGTAATTTTTTATGGACATAGGCCTACCTTCAATTGAAATGGCGGTTTGCCCCTAGTTTGTAGGTATAGGCCTACCTATATTTTTTTATCGGTGTACCGCTAAAAATATGACGGTATACAGGTATTTTAAGCGGTATACCTCTATTCCAATTGTAGTTACAGTTCTCTCATGTCTTTAGACCCTTTTCGCGCGCCATAAACCTCGGCTCCTGTGTCAAAAGTAGACTAGCCTAGGCTAGTCTGCCACGGATCCAGAATTTCTTTGAGGGTTATTACATACGTAACACTTACTAGATTACACAATTTTGATAGAATTTCTATTTCATAGGAAATAAAAATCAGGCAACAGAGAGGGTCCGCTTGAACCTAGTCGCAATTATATAGGCTAACCGAAACTTTTTTTTTTTAATTTTGATCCGGGATTGGTTACGATTCCTTCCTATTTGTTGCAATGGAGCAGGGCCTGGAGTGATTCACTCCAGTAAGTTTAACAAAGTCAAACTTCAAAATAATGCTATTGAATGTACTAAGAATGTTACCTGACAACAAATTAACATTTTTCTGTCAACCCCAGGCCCGTAGGAACGGGGGGGGGGGGGGGGGGGGGGGGGGGCTAAGCCCCCCCCAAAGTTGGCCAAAAATGCCAAATTTTCTTAATTTTACACTGAAAATTTTGCGAAAATCCAAATTAGCCCCCCAATATGCAGGAAAAGGGATTTAGCCCCCCCCCCCATATGAAATTGCTTCCTACGGGCCTGAACCCAGCGTAGTTTTATGTTGGAAACACTTTCAAATAAAGTTCAATTCAATTTTGAAGCGGACTACACACCCATCTTATTCTATTGAGACTATGATAATATTGGCAGAAAAAATGAAAACTATTCTTGTTTATAGGCCTACTTTTTTACCGAATATATACTAATCGAAAAAGTAACTGTGAATGCTTATTTTCTTATTCATTATGTAAATATACGACCTATTGACAAGAAATATGTCTCGCAATTGTCCATAAGAGACACTTGTTAACGAAATGTCTAATGCCACCAACTGCACATGCACGGACGCTCGACGTTAACGTCCTTTTGGTTTGAGTGTTTTGTTGCACTGCGTTATTCTTAAGTCAGGTTGAAATTTGTTTTCACGGCGAAACTGTCGTTAGCTTGCTTGTTGTTCAGAAAAACATTTAAATTTGTTTAATTTAACAGAAAACAACGCGATACGTTTATCCAAAGATGCACGTTAATGCAGGCTTTAAGACAGCAGCCCCCTAATGCCGAAGCAATAGGACGCCAAGCGTTTTGGTGTGCATAGAAACATCATATAGGCACTTTTGAGACAATTTCAACAATAAAAAACCACACGCAACTTGCCACATTCGATACGTCGACGCGTGACGTCATTTCGACAAGTCAACCTTAATCGGAACAACCACCAGTGAAATCGCTTGTTGTCGGCAAAAGTTACGGCTAGGTTGATTCCAGAGTTGAGTTCTATCAGCAGAAGGTCTGTTAGAGATCGGTTAATGGAGCGCTACATCCGTCTTAGACGTCCTGCGATACGTCCAGTCTTGCTACGACGTCGTCGATGACATCGTTTACAATGGCTTAGACAACATCTACCCTTTCGTAAGGTCGATTTGAACAAGATATTGCTTATTGGCGCGCCTCGATTACATCTGTACAGTCCGATGTTCGAGCTCGCATTCATAAACGCGTTGGGGAACGTCATATGGAGTCATGCTTTATTCAACGTCAGCGCTTGACTAGTTGGCTCCGTTATTGTTTAAAATCTCAAGAAGAACATTTAAAGAGCCATTTGTGACAGTTTCGCTGTCTCGTTGCTGCAGAGCATTATCGGCGTCAAAAGTGTTCACACTCGAAAATGGCTTGTGAACTTGAATTTTACCCCTACCCACTTTCCAGGCTTGTTACGGTGATAACGCGTGGGGTAGCAAACTGACACTCATTGAAATCTAAAGGTTAAACGTTCTTTTTCCAAAATTGTAAAATTTGATTCATTTAACTTAGGTGTTTAAAATGTTATATAGAAAGGAAATGTGCACAGTTACTTTTTTCCGTTCGTATATATGTGACATGGAATATATATTTCTATTGGATTTAGGCTTACTTCTGATAAGATAATTTATGTTGTTATTCAAAAACTTATACAAGAATATTCACTTTCGATTTGTTTGTCTTGCTACAAAGAAAGAGGAATGGTCTTAGCAAGAAGCATTAATATCCAGTTTGTTTTGCAGAAAATCATAGGCTGTATCAACAATCACTACAATAGTCCATGGTAGTGAGAAGCCTCGGCCATACCAGCCACGTTATGTCAGAATTCTTTTGGCAAGTCTAAAAGATGTAGCCTATTGCAAAGGAATATAAATCTACACCAGTCAAATAGTTATCATTCGTCTGTAAGTACTGCATATAGGCCCTAATCCAACATGCAGTACCAGAGAAGATATGTTTTTAAACGATTCTCTAGATTAATATGTAGGGATTATAATTAAGTTAAATATGGTGCTGATAAACTTCGCTATTTTTATGTATTTTGGCCTGGCCAAAATTCCTAAACAAACAAGATCCATGTAAGAAGGAATAGCCCCCCCCCCCCCCCCCCCCCCCCCCTGTCTATTTAGTTAAGTAAATGATATCTAAGTAGTAGCTTCATAGAAGAAGGAGTTTCTGAATTAACATCCTTTTGTTGACTTCTTTAGTGACTTGACAACCAACACTGTGGAACAGTTCGCTTTTGCCCCCAGGCCCGTAGTAACGGGGGGGGGGGGTTAGGGGGTCCCTCCTCCAAAGTTTGCCCAAAAGAGCCCAAAATGCCGATTTTTTTTTTTTAATTTTAGCCTACACTGAAAATTAAGCGAAAATCAAATTTCTAAAGCCCCTCCAATATTCAGACACTGGCCCGGAAAGGGGCTTTTTAGCCCCAATATAAAATTGCTTCCTACGGGCCTGGGTTATCCATATCTTTTAATGTTCTCTGAGATTTAGACATATACTAGGACAAAAAAGATACGCAACCCCAATTTTTCATAATATTTTCGACAAAATATGTTTTTAATGGCTGTTGAGTACATTTTTAATATACCTGCATCCATACGCATAAATACAGTGCCATTTTCTTCAGATGTCGTACATTCATCACGTGATACATGGTAAATTGTTAAAACCTGATTATCCCCTGCCGTGTTTTCTAGATTACTACTATCAAAACAAATTTTCATCAAACACAAGCTAGAACATAGACAAAGAAGACGTCAAAGCGTTCACACACTTTTCACTACGCTACGCATAGCAAGGGTATGGCAAAACCAGCGCCTAACTGCAGTACAGATGTTGTTGGTGGAAAAGGTTCAAATGTTGTCGTAAGACATCGATGGTGCAAAAAATCGACACATGTTTGACTGCTTACGTTGTTGGCTCTCAATTGGACCACAACCGATTGAGCATGAGGCGGACGTGCAAGGGATATGACGTCAAGGCAGGACTGAATAATCACGTTAACCCCACCTACGGGATAGGTTTAAGATTGCAACGGAGACCGCTAATAACTCGTATGGACTTCACAACATTCGAATATCGGACCAAATTGAACGAAACAGATTGTTTTTTTCGACCTCCGTCCAATTTTTTTTGTCGTATTGTGTTGACGCACGGTTTAAATTGGGTGATTTCTTACTAATGAAATTGACTAGATCTACCAACAAGATTTTTTGAACTTTACAAGGTGAAATGTTATTGCTTAAAATGTATTAAGTTTTGTTTAAATCTGATTTGATATCTTTGCGTAAGAAGGAATTGAAAATGAAGTTGCGTTTCTTTTTTGTTTCAGTATACTTCTGATAGGACATAGACCTACAAACTTTGTAGCAGAATTATGTCTAGAAATCGCAGATAGCCTAACATGTCCAAAGGATCATTATTCCGTAAAATAGCCTAACAATGAACAACAATCTCAGAGCTCTACTTCAAGATTGCGGTTTAGACCCACAGGCGAGTGTAATATTAAAACTTGCAATGAATTTCATAAATGCGTATTAAAAGTTAGTTGCGATATCGTAGGCTCCAATTTAAACTTGACAAAAAGCCCATATCAAAAATCAAAACGGTTGTAATACAATATCTCTCACACTCGATGGAAATTTGAATAATGCACAAAAATCACCACATCTGGAGAAATTATTGGAGGGGGCAAAGCCCCACAGCCCCCGTTCAGGACTACTATCTAATCATGATTTAGGATAGATAACTGCGAAGGTTTGAAATACGATAGACACAATTACGTCCCTTTAATTTTCGTAGCCAATGTAAACGACAACAACAACTGCGGCATAGAGTTAATTAATTTGATGGAAATCTTAGTCATTTTACAGTATGCATTTTATTGAGAATGGGCGCAGCTTGTACAGGGCAAACTGTCCCGAAAAAGGTGCTTCTTACTGGACCTAAATATTCAGGTATAGATCTAGATAGAATCTGATAGACACTGATTTTTTTTTTGACATGTCCAAACTAAAATAGATTTTGCAGACGACAAATGGCGAATTTCAAGCATGGCGAAAATAGATCTTGAACCGCTTTAACTCATTCCCAAACGACTATTCTTTGGACTGGTTAACCTTACCTTTACCTAAATTGTGTATGATCTATGCGTACAATAAATAGATTTAAATCTAGATAGATCTAAATCTAGATCTAGTACAGAAAAAGTGAGGGAAAAGGTGAAATGCTGATTCAGAATGGATCTAGAGGTCTATCACAAATTTATTTTTTCCCCTAAATGTTTCCCAATGCATCCATTGGGGGATAGATTGTCACAAGTGTAATTTTAACCCCTTCCCAAACGACAAAATTTTAGGGTGATCCACTTCCAAAACTATCACAAATGACAAAATGGATGTTAGATCTATTAAAGAAAGGATTTGTGCTAAATATGGCACAGAAAATATTGAGACAAAAGAAGAAAATGCTGGTAGATCTAATCAGCATTTTCTTCTTTTGTCTCAATGTTTCCCCGAGCCCATTCTCTAAGGGACATCAAAACCAGGTCTTGTTTGGGAAAGGGTTAAAGTCATATTGGGAATTAGACTTGCTAGTGAATACCAAGTGCTCCAGGAATATTTTGGCGTCTTGATGTAGGCCCTATGTAGATCTGGATCTATAAACCCATTTTCTTTCCAGGAAAGACAACGTTGCTGTACAGCTGGTGTTTACGAACTGAAGTGGTTGTCCAGCCTACACTCAGTTTTAACGTAGAGACGGTGTCGGGTTTGAGTCCGGGTCAAGTGTTACTCGTGTTTGATGTCACAGATCCCGTCAGACGCAGACAATTCTATCATGGAACTGATGGTAACTAGTAATTACAACATCTATTAACCCTTTCCCAAACAACACAATTTGGATTGATCTGATTTGAAAGCTGCTGCAGATGATAACATGGTCATAAAGGTTTGATTTGTGTATGATATTATCATATGCTCCAGAAAATATTGAGACAAAAGGAGAAACTGCCGGTTATCAGCAGTTTCTTCTTTTGTCTCAATATTTTCCCAAGCCATATCTATCAGGGACATCAAAACCAGGTCTTGTTTGGGAAAGGGTTAAAGGACTGGTCACATAAACAACTGTGTTCAGTGTTCACATCCCAACTACATCACATTCAATGGAGGTCATTTGTGCAGCCTATTTATAAATGTAATGTGGCCATATTGTTTATGTGGAAGTGTATTTGGCCAGCCCAGGGCTTGGTTTTGGAAAAGACTTTTGGAAAATACTCATGAAAACTCTCTTGCCAATCAAAATCAATCTTATTTCTAGTTTTAAAATTCACTATCTTGCCAGCTCTAGCAAAGACATCTGTATGAGAGTATTGATCAGCTTGCTATTTGTGTAATCTAGAACAGGATAAAAGATATCTTAAGAATATTATAGTCCCTTGGCAATTTTTAACCCTTTCAAAACAGCACAATTTTATTGCTGTCCACAGAACATAATTATAGAGGAAAAATAAATGGAGAAAATGCGGGTTCTTGCAACAATATTTTCCAAAGGGATTTCAAGTCAAAACCAAGTGGCTTAATTTGGATAAACATATATTCTCACCCCCCCCCCCCCCCCCCCAAAAAAAAAGGTACATAATTAAAATATGGTCTTTCATTTTTCTCTGTGCAAAATTTCAGTTGCTTCTGACTTGTATTGGCTTAGATTACGACGGATATAAAACCCCGTATCACATCATTTCGCAAATACTAGATCTAATGATTTTTGAACATATTTTACATATTATTAGACCATTGCATGATTATCAATTTATGTCATTTACTGTATGAATCTTGTTTTCTGTTGTATAAAGTCTATAAACCTTTCTGACAACATGCTAAAAGCCAACTTCTGTGGATCATTGGGGATTTAGGCCTGGGAATATTAATTGATCTTTAACCCTTTCCCAAACAAGACCTGGTTTTGATGTCCCTAAGGGAATCGGCTTGGGAAAACATTGAGTCAAAAGAAGAAACTGCTGATAACCAGCAGTTTCTCCTTTTGTCTCAATATTTTCTATGCCATATTTTATACAAATTCTATCTTTAATACCTTCCATTTTGTCATTTGTGTCAGTTTTTGAATTGGATCACCCTAAGATTTTGCAGTTTGGGAAAGGGTTAAGTAACACATTTTTTTGTCCTATTTCAGGGATATGGTAGATGGGAGTGACAATGGCAGTATAGACGCTGCTAGAGCCGATCTCAGTCTGATTCTAGCTGATCAGGAACATTTCTTATAACCACAAAGTAACCCATTTTTTCTTCCTATTTCAGGGATTGTGTATATGGTAGATGGGAATGATGAATCCAGTATAGACGCTGCTAGAGCCGATCTCAGTCTGATCCTAGCTGATCAGGAACATTTCTTATAACCACAAAGTAACACATTTTTTCTCCCTATTTCAGGGATTGTGTATATGGTAGATGGGAGTAATGAAGCCAGTATAGAGTCTGCTAAAGCTGATCTCAGTCTGATACTAGCTGATCGGGATCTTACAGATCTACCGTTTATCCTGGTTATTAGTAAACAAGATCTGAAGAGTGAGTTTTCTAAACATTTCCTATAACACCCCCAACCCCCATAGAAAAAGTAATACCTATTAACACACCTAAGAAATAACACTTTAATGCTGATTACTAGCATTTTCACCAATTTCCTTAATATTTTCCATCATGTCAAAGAATAATTTCATGGTGACCTTTAGATTAAGTTTTGTCGTCTGGAACATTTTTTAATTTAGACAGGTCCAAATTTTATAGATTGGGAAGGGGTTAGTTTTGATAATTCAGCAAAACACAAAATGGACAGGTTCTTATTGTTTATAAAACATGAGAAAAGATTTAAAAGGTTGTCATAAAGGGGGAAATGCCACCAATCATAATTTTCTTGTCAATTTTTCTCAGTGTTGAATTGTAAAGATATTCTATATATTGATTGACTTAAATCCAGGCCTACTTCAATTATGTAGTTTGCAGCAACTTTCAATTCTCTATGGTGTCAAATGTAGTACCATTTGAAAGATATAAGTTTTTAATATATTTACTCCTCTGAATTTCAGGCGCAGACATGACACAGATAGAGAAAGCCCTGGATATTGGTGAGAAAACAGACTCCAAGAAGTACAGATTGATGGGTGTCAGGGGAGACAATCTATCAACATATACAGCAGTGTTGGAAGAGTTGTGTTCCTTGTTGTACACTGTATAAACACTAAGGGTACATTCATAGTGCTAATCTAGATCTAGTCAAAACTTCTTTAATTAACCCTTTCTTAAACAAGACCTTGTTTTGACGTCCCTAGAATAAATAGTTTGGGAAAACATCGAGACAAAAGAAGAAATTGCTGATGATCAGCAATTTCTCCTTTTGTCTCAATGTTTTCTGTGCTATTTTGTACAGGAATCATAGCTTTATCAAATACCATTTTGGCTCAGGCAGCTGCTTTCAAATTGGACCAGTCTAAATTTCTGTTGTTTGGGTAAGGGTTAAATGAGGTGGAATGCTTGTTCCAGAACTAGTTCAAGGGTGGAATTCATCAAAAAGTATTTGAGTCGGGATCTGGAAGAAGGGCCCTTACAGCATCTGACACAACTCTGATCCCAGATTAGCCTGTGTTCAACTGGAATCTGATCAGGATCAATTCTGCTCTCATTGAGTTGCTACAAGTAACAGAGAGGCTACAATTCTTCATTTCCCACAATGTTTTCGATCCAGAAAGACTAACAAAATTTTAATGTAAAATTTCATCCACTTAAAAACGTCGTTTATGAATTTGGAAGTGCTTAAAATTTTGCTTTATGGTGATGGGTTAAGAACAGCATTGATCATGAACCGACTGTGCACATGCACCGGCTGATCTAGATCCATGTGGATATAAAATGCCATAAGTACTATTTATCCAGATCCCTCTCATTTACTGTTGATTTATCAATTTAATAAGGTAGAGGTGTTTGTTATGTTACAGCTTCTGGTTACTGCCTTTCCATACATTCCATACTTTCCATATATAAGCAAAGAGGTAAATTAAACTTTGCAACAGTGAATCTCAATGATGCCCAGTTGTGCGCCTAAACATTTAGATGGGATCACACCGTTCGTGTTTGTGCTCCTAAATATTTAAAATGGATCACTCCATTTTCCCATTATCTATATCACTGGCAAGTCCAATTCAGATGTGCTAGATCAGTTTTGTGTATACAGTATCCCTGCATTTCCATGTTCTTGCTCAATGTTAACATATCAGCTGAATCGACAGCGATTCTATGTGCCAAACATGTATATATTATTTGTAAGTTATTTCCAATTTATTTATTATTCATAGTGTATCATAACATGTATCCAACACACATCAAACAATCCATGGTGTTGACATAATTTTAAGAGAAAATATAAAAAAATAACAAAGAAAATGCTTTTTATAACATTTCTGTGTCATAAGCAAAAAAAAAAAAAAAAAAAAAATTTGGACCAGTCTAAAATAATAATCTATATTAGTTTAACATACTGTATTTGGAGAACCAAAGCATTAACTTTTGTGATTGTAATAATCAATGGTATGGGATAATTGTTTGTAGAGCTATATAAAGATAAGAGGGTGCAATGGATTTTTCAAATTGTAACTTTTCATTTGTGCATCAAACCCAATGTTGTGGGTACTCATTTGAATGATCTTACTGAGACATTTCAAACGAATACCCACAACATAAGGTTAGTATTTGAAATAACAAATATAGAATGTCTTTATCCCCTCTTATATGTTGCTCTGGTTTGCATGCTTTTAACATTATTTGTTTTCGTGGTGGTTTTATTTGCTACATTGGTGTAGTTGGTATTAAATGGTGCCAAATAAAACATTTTTCTTGAAGTCTTTGTATACCGATTTCTGAATTAGGAACATATGGCTTTAATCTTTTACCAAAGGAGACATGGTATTGACATCCCCAATCAACATAATCCATTTTCTCCTTTTGCCTCAAATATTTTCAGTATTATATTAATTATTCTAATCCAATCTTTATCATACCATTTTGTCATCTGCAGCAACTTCAAATTTGGAAAACCCTAAATTTTTGCTGTTTGTTAAATCACTGTGGATAATCATGTGATACAATATTTTCAGAAAATCTTCAATAATTTTGATAATATGGGACCGATTTGAATTCGGTTTGAAGCAGAGAATGTGGACAGACGTCGCGCATTAGATGGACGTGGTTGATATTTCAGAAATCAACTGATAATAAAGTTATTGAAGATAAACCAAAAATCCAACACATCTAGCTTATTCCTGGCATTTTCCCACCTTCTCTGCTTCAAAACGAATTCAAATTGGTCAAGTATTAAACAAGAGGACCATGATGGTCCTATATCGCTCACCTGAACCAAAATGATATGAGCCACTGTTTTGTATTTAAGACTGAAAACAAACTTATGGTCAATAACATTTTGTCAAGTTTTGTCTTGATTAGTCACTATTTGAAGTTTTTAGAGTAAAAGTTTGAACGGCAGATAACTATTCTGATTATTCTATAATTCATTTATCCAAGATCTTATCGTAATTAACATCATAATCCAAATTTCGTCTTGATTGTTCATTCGAAACAGCAATTTTGTCAGATTTAAGGGCACATGCATGACTGACCCCTTT
This sequence comes from Fragum sueziense, assembly GCA_963680895.1. NCBI lineage: Eukaryota > Metazoa > Mollusca > Bivalvia > Cardiida > Cardiidae > Fragum > Fragum sueziense. The sequence goes on along the minus strand of OY804593.1, from coordinate 37,507,896 downwards.
CTCATTTGATTGCAGAAAATTCAGCTCATGCAAGGTCTTACAATCAGCAGCATAGTGCCAAAGTATTGTCTTGGCTGATCAATAATTGTAGATTCTAGAGTGTAAACAGGGTAGAAAACAGTCAAGAACAGCAATTTTGTCAAATTCAAGGGCACATAACTCTTGACTTTCTGGTTCAATCAGACCAAAAATCAAACTTATTTGAGACTTTATGGTCTCCAACATTGTATCTAAGTTTTGTCTTGATTGGTCAATATTTGTAGATTCTAGAGTGTAAACAAGGTCGAAAACAGCAACTTTGTCAAATTAAAGGGCACATAACTCTCAGCTTTCTAAACAGATTTGACTGAAAATCAAACTCATCTGAAATTATATAGTCCCAAACAATGTGTCCAAGTTTTGTCTTGGCTGATCAATAATTGTAGATTCTAAAGTGTAAACAGGGTCGAAAACAGTCAAAAACGGCAATTTTGTCAAATTCAAGGGCACATAACTCTCGACTTTCTAGTTCAATCAAACCAAAAATCACACTCATTTGAAATCTTATGGTCTCCAACATTGTGTCTAAGTTTTGTCTCGATTGATATATAATTGTAGATTCTAGAGTGTAAACAAGGTCGAAAACAGCCGAAAACGGCAATTTTGTCAAATTCAAGGGCACATAACTCTAGTCTTTCTAGTCAGATCAGACTGAAAATCAAACTCAACCGAAATCTTATGGTCCCCAACAAGGTCTCCATGTTTTGTCTTGATTGATCAATAATTGTAGATTCTAGAGGGTAAACAAGGTCGAAAACAGTCGAAAACGGCAATTTTGTCAAATTAAAGGGCACATAACTCTCGTCTTTCTGGTCAGATCAGACTGAAAATCGAACTCATCCGAGATCTTATGGTCTCCAACATTATATCCAAGTTTTGTCTTGATTGATCAATAATTGTAGATTCTAGAGTGTAAACAAAGTCAAAAACAGCATTTTTTGACATTCAAGGGCAGATAACTCAGCACATTCTGGTCCAATCAGGCCCATAATCGAACTCATCCAAGAACTTATGCCCATACTTACTTTGACCAAGTTTGATCAAGATTGGCCAACTTTTGTCGATGCTAGAGTGTAAACACCAAATTGTTGACAGACGGACGGACGGACGGACAGACAGACGGACAGACAGACGGACGGACAGACGGACGGACGACGGACATTGAGTGACCACAATAGCTCACCTTGAGCACTTTGTGCTCAGGTGAGCTAAAAAGACATTTAAAGTGACATTTCACGATTATCTTTACATAAATTTTACTTTTATTCTATCTGAAAGAGCATGTTTTCTTATGAAAATTCTGAAAATTACTAGCAAAAATATTGAACCGTTTACGAGAAATATTTATTTTTGTGCTAAAATTAAACAAAATGTTGTGGACAACAGTTCAGATTTATATAGAATTTGTCATTTCTGTCTAAACTTTGAAGGCATATTTTTTGCTTATAAACTTAAAAAAACTGATAGCATTTCTACAAATTAGAATAAACAATCTTTGCATCAAGACATACTTTAAAAAATGAAATAAATGTGAAATGTCACTTTAAGATTATCGGAAATTCTGAGTCACGTGATTATACACCGTGTAAATGGTTAAAAAAGAACACGAGCTAGAAACTATAATCTTTGCCACCTTACATTCATTGTCTGTGTCTGCTGAATATTAAAATTAAGAAGTTGCATTTCCCTACAACTCTCGAGTTCTTAGTTCTTAAAACTTGTCATCAAATGGTAAGAAAATTAGACTGAACCCATAAAATTTGGAAGATACTGGAGATGACAAAATTGGTGCTGAGTTATTTAGATCCTGAGTTTATTTGTTACTACTATGGGTGTCCCCATGTAAAAGAGGTAGACAGCAAGCGATTTTCTAACTCCAAACCTCCAGGCTCCTCTGTTGTGTGGATCTATGCCATCAAGATGACACTGGCTGATTATTTTTGGTTCTGACACAGTCAGTTCAGGTCTTGCTTGATATTCCACAGGCTTGGGCTCCTGGTACATCCATTTACAATACAGAGTTTATGCAAGAACTTGCACACCAGGCATGTCCATTACATCTGAGACGCATTATGCATAGTGCTAAAGAGAACGCAGAGATCCCAAGCCTCATACTCAACACCTCTGTTGCAATGTCATCATGCAGTTTGACACCACAGATCCAACATATCATAGCTCTGTCATTCAGGTGGAGGCACTGCAAATCTGAGGCATTAGTTGCCCAAGTCTCACTACCATGGAGAAGTGTAGAACACACAGAAGCTGATCAAAATAGAATTTGTGTAAGAAACTTTCTCTGACAGGGAATGTTCAGGAAAGGGTTGTCTCATCTGAAATCTGCATGCTATTCACCCATTACCCCATCTGCGAAATTTCAGACTTGTCCAAATTTAATGATGATGCAGACAACAATGTCAAGAGAATGAAATTTTAACTTTTTGTGGTCTTTTTTAGCAGAAAACATTGTGAGAAATTAGGAAATTGCTTGTCACAAGCAGCAATTTCTTCATGCTCTGCAATGTTTTTACAAAGCCTTTATCTTGTGGGGCGTCAAGAAGCACTAATATGTAGGAAAGGCTTCATTGGTCAAGCTAAAAACAATAATTAATGGACTAAATAGATATAAAGAGCCAGTTATCTACAATACATGTACTTTATTTCTACAGACAGATTTTTGAAATCGTACACTTTTTTGCTTAGATACATTTTAAGGTATTTCATAAAATCATTGACTATAATCTATTGTTTGAATTCAATCAAGAAGGAAATGTGATATGTAGAACTAGACACAAAATAACATGTATGAAACAGCATTTCAAATTATGGCTCTTTTTTGTTTCACAACATATCACAGAAAATGCAAGCAAAAGTAACGCATTTGTGTATAAATTAATAATCTGTGACCAATGACACAAAAAGTTTGCTTATCTCGAATTAAGCAAATGAGAGAGCATTTCAAAGATACATACAACATACGGATGGCTTGATATAACCCATGATATTGCTTAACCCTCTCCGAAGCAAGATCTGGATTTGACATCCCAATAAATGACGATAACTGAGCAAAACATTGAGGGAAAAGAAGAAATTCCTGATAATCAGCAATTTCTCCTTTTCCCTCCATATTTTTCATGCTTTGAATCTTTGATATCATTATTTGGTTGTCTGCAACCCTTTTCAGATTGGAGCAGTCTCAAATTTTGCTATTTGGGAAAAGGTTAAAATGCCTTCAATCCCCTTTATTCCAATACATTCCATTCTCTCAAGGTCCCATTTTGTATCATTGGTCACATAAATACATCATCCCATTACCACACAATAACTCCTTTTGACTCCCTACTAGATAATAGCTAAGAAAACATTGTGGAAAATGAAGAAATTGCTTGTGACAAGCAATTTCTTCATTTCCCACAATATTTTCTACCCAAAAAATACCAAAACATCTTCCACTTCATCTTTGAATTTGGACCAGTCTAAATCTTTGTCATCTGGTAATGGGTTAAAATTGAGATTCACATCAACCGTAAAAATCATAGAAGTCATCATCATCATCATCGTCTTTCTTGGTGACCATGTTCCCGATGTCAACCTCCGTGTCTGTGTCCAAATCAGAGTTCATACCCAACTTGTCAGCTGAATTAACAGAAAAAAACCATATATTTAACTGTTTAACACATGACAAAATGATAGGGTGGTTCAAATTCAAAGCTGTCACAGACTACAATAAAGATGTTGATAAAGTTTTAATTCATGTAAATAAAGCACAGAAAATATTGGGCAAAAGGAGAAAATGCTGATTATCTGTTACAGTTCATGAGTAAGGCCAGATTAAAGTTTTTGTCTATGTAACCGACGCTAAAATCAGGTTGATCTATTAATTTGGGTTAAACGCCTCTTTCAACTGCTATGGTCATATTGTGGCAACTGGAGCAGCTAACAATGGATTCCTGTTGATTCTCAAACCAGTAGTACCACAACATCCTTCCCGAGCCTCCAGCTGCTTGCCTAGATAGTTTAAGGATTATCAAACCATAGCTGGGATACAATTTGTCAGATAGGAAGTTTGCCATGGCATGGGATTGAACCTGGGACCTCATGAGTGAGAGTCAGATGCGCTACCAAAATAATGCACTATGGCCATGGCGACGCCAACATTAGGGCTGTGACACAAGTGCCCATTACTTAATGAACTAGAACTGTCGCAAAGCGGACAAATACCCCCCACTAGCGCGTTGTCACTGAAAAAGTGCTAAAGTTCAAAGTGGCATAACTCTAAAACTACTGCCTGGATCAAGATGAAAATTGCAGGTGCACAACTTCATATGATAGGAAACAACCTGCTAAAATTTCAGCAAAATCGGTCAAAAACTGTGGGAGGAGAAGAGGAAAATTATGTCCACGGACGGACGGACGGACAACCTGAATCCAGTATACCCCCATAACAAAGTTATGGGGGGTATAATTACTGTTTATGAGTAGAGTATGTTAAAGAACATACTGTTAGAACCTACCTAATCTTCTTTGTTGACTTGACCCACCAGTCGATCCAAGATTTGACTTCACAGTACTGAAATACATTACAAGTTGGGTGAACAAGTGTTCTGTGAACAAATAAGAGCTACAGATAAGTGGGAGGATGTTAGGTTTTTCAAATAAAAAATTTCATTGAATGTTCATCAAACCCTTTGTTGAGGGTACTCATTGGAATTGTCTCCTCGAGACAATTCCAATGAGTACCCACAACATAGGGTTTGGATTTAAAATAAAGAATTAAGAATGCCTTTAACCTCTCTTATGTGTTTCTCTGACACATTTCTGTTTTGGTGTTATTGTAAAATCAGACATGTCTACTCCTGGCACTTTTGTTTTTTCCATCATTGACTTAAACTTTAATCAATTTATTCGGGAATTTAATTAATTTTGGGGGGAATAGTTGAGGACAAAATTATTTATAAGCTTTGAATGGTAGTGTTTTTTACATGGCTACTTGTTGCATAGTAAGAAGAAAGCCTTTTTAAGCAATTAAATAACCAAAGACAGATTAACATGGTCAGAGTATAGACAAATGTATTGAATGCTGTACAGTATCTTTTTAACATATATTATTATCATAATAGTATAATAAATTTAAGATTTCATCATATTTTTGGAAGGTTTTCCTATGTATATCTAAAAGCTTAAAATATGTATTAAATTTTAGTGCTGAGCAAATGGGTTTTGCTACATGTACAACTTCAGAATGCATTCCCACACAGTGACTCTTTTTGACTCCCTGTGAGATAATGTATTTAGAAAACATTGTGGGAAATGAAGAAATTGCTTGGGACAAGCAATTTCTTCATTTCCCACAATGTTTCTTCCTTATAAGACCAAAACATGTAAAATTTCTTTCACTTGAAATTGTGGTATGCAACCCCTTTCAGATTGGAACAGTCCAAAATTTTGCCATCTTGTAATAGGGAATGATACAGCAACTTCAAATAGAAAGGTTTTGCATAAAAATGGGGGTAGGTCCTTGTAAACAAGAGTGCCTGAAAGGCACTGATATCGCTCACCTGAGTTCTTCCTGTATTTGATGGTATACAATATAAATTTTGTTGTAAACAAATATGTATGTCGTATCAAATTATTGTAAATTAAGTTTCATAATTTCCAATGAAGACAATGAAGTCACATTAGTATTCAATCATATTGCATGTAGTGGCATTTGCATAATTGAATATCATGTGCTGTTCCAGTTTGATTTTTATATTCAGGATTAAACTTTTACAATTAACAATTTACAATTTTGAAACATCAGAATGATACATTACAGGCATTAATACGCTTAATATGATAAGCCCCTCCTTGCCTCATCAACATTTATTATCCTACATGTATCAAAAATTTATAACCAAGTGTTTGAAAAGAGTAACTCAATAAGCATTTTGTTCTCTTGGTTTAAATTGGCCCCATGGTTGATTTTTGAAGAATTTCTTTATGATTTTTTGAAGTCTGATACCTAATTATAGGTTTTTTCTCTAGATTTATAATACATTGGAACTCTTCACTGTAAGCCCTACCCTGCCACACACACTCAAATTTCTTAACAAATCAAAAATTTACAAACAATATTATTGTTGAAAAGAGTCACTCAAGCAACATCCCTGGTTCAAATTGGCCCAACAGTTGATTTTTAAAGAATTTTCTTGTCATTTCTCCTAGTCGAATAAACATCCTGCCATGCCCACATTTTCAACGAATAACAAATTTGTAAAAAAAATTAAAAAGGGGAACCCAAGGAACATTCCTGGATAATTTGATATAATTTGTCCAACAGTTTAGGAGAAGAAAATTTTCAAGGATTTGTTTAATTATTTCTCCAAGTCTGATAAGCCGCGCCCTGCCACGCCTACATTTTTTGACAAATCAAAAAATTCATGAACACACATTGAAAACAGTCACTCAAGAAACAGATCTGCCAGGTTTGGTTTAAATTTGACCAATGGTTGATTTTTAAAGAATTTGTTTATGATTTCTTTAAGTCTGACAAGCCCGCCCTGCCACGCCCACATTTTTTGACGAATCAAAAATTTGAAATCAAATTTTGTTAAGGGTCATCGAAAAATATTTCTGCCAGGTTTGGTAAAAAATGATCCATTGGTTAAGGAGAAAAAGATTTTTTAAGAATTACTTAATGATTTCTCTAAGTCTGATAAGCCTCACCCTGCCACGCCCTAATTTTTTGACAAATTAAAAATTCATCAACAGGCAGTAAAGACAATCACTCAAGGAACATTCCAGCCAAAATTGGTACAAATTGGATCAACATTTGATTTTTAAAGAATTATTTAACAATTTCTCTAAGTCTGATAAGCTCCCCCGCCCTGCCACGCCCACATTTTTTGATGAATCAGAAATTTGAAAACAAATTTTGAAAAAGATCACCAACAGAACATTTCTGCTAGGTTTGATAAAAATTGACTCAATGGTTAATGAGAAATTTTTTTTGAAGAATTATTTAACAATTTCTCCAAGTCTGATAAGCCCCGCCCTGCGACACCCTCATTTTTTGACGAATCAAAAATTTGAAAACAAGTTTTGAAAAGGGTTACCTAAGGAACATTTCTGCCAATTTTGGTAAAAATTGACTCAATGGTTAAGGAGGAGAAGATTTTTGAAAAATTATTAAACAATTTCTCTAAGTCTGATAAGCCCCGCCCTCCCACGCCATCATTTTGTGACGAATCAAAAATTTGAAAACAAGTTTTGAAAAGGGTCACCCAAGGAACATTTCTGCCAACTTTGGTAAAAATTGACTCAATGGTTAAGGAGGAGAAGATTTTTGAAGAATTATTTAACAATTTATATAAGTCTGAAAAGCCCCGCCCTGCCACGCCCACATTTTTTGACGAATCAAAGATTTGAAAACAAGTTTTGAAAAAGGTCACCCAAGGAACATTTCTGCCAACTTTGGTAAAAATTGACTCTATGGTTAGGGAGGAGAAGATTTTTGAAGAATTATTTAACAATTTCTCTAAGTCTGATAAGCCCCGCCCTGCCACGCCCACATTTTTTGACGAATCAAAAATTTGAAAACAAGTTTTGAAAAGGGTCACCCAAGGAACATTTCTGCCACATTTGGTAAAAATTGACTCTATGGTTAGGGAGGAGAAGATTTTTGAAGAATTATTTAACAATTTCTCCAAGTCTGATAAGCCCCGCCCTGCCACGCCCACATTTTTTGACGAATCAAAAATTTGAAATCAAATTTTGTTAAGGGTCATCGAAAAATATTTCTGCCAGGTTTGGTAAAAAATGATCCATTGGATAAGGAGAAAAAGATTTTTTAAGAATTACTTAATGATTTCTCTAAGTCTGATAAGCCCCGCCCTGCCACGCCCACATTTTTTGACGAATCAAAAATTTGAAAACAAATTTTGAAAAGGGTCACCCAAGGAACATTTCTGCCAATTTTGGTAAAAATTGACTCAATGGTTAGGGAGGAGAAGATTTTTGAACAATTATTTAACAATTTCTCTAAGTCTGATAAGCCCCGCCCTCCCACGCCATCATTTTTTGACGAATCAAAAATTTGAAAACAAGTTTTGAAAAGGGTTACCCAAGGAACATTTCCGCCAATTTTGGTAAAAATTGACTCAATGGTTAAGGAGGAGAAGATTTTTGAAGAATTATTTAACAATTTATATAAGTCTGAAAAGCCCCGCCCTGCCACGCCCACATTTTTTGACGAATCAAAAATTTGAAAACAAATTTTGAAAAGGGTCACCCAAGGAACATTTCTGCCAATTTTGGTAAAAATTGACTCAATGGTTAGGGAGGAGAAGATTTTTGAACAATTATTTAACAATTTCTCTAAGTCTGATAAGCCCCGCCCTCCCACGCCATCATTTTGTGACGAATCAAAAATTTGAAAACAAGTTTTGAAAAGGGTTACCCAAGGAACATTTCTGCCAATTTTGGTAAAAATTGACTCAATGGTTAGGGAGGAGAAGATTTTTGAAGAATTATTTAACAATTTCTCTAAGTCTGATAAGCCCCGCCCTGCCACGCCCACATTTTTTGACGAATCAAAAATTTGAAAATAAGTTTTGAAAAGGGTCACCCAAGGAACATTTCTGCCAACTTTGGTAAAAATTGACTCTATGGTTAGGGAGGAGAAGATTTTTGAAAAATTATTTAACAATTTCTCTAAGTCTGATAAGCCCCGCCCTGCCACGCCCACATTTTTTGACGAATCAAAAATTTGAAAACAAATTTTGAAAAGGGTCACCCAAGGAACATTTCTGCCAACTTTGGTAAAAATTTACTCAATGGTTAGGGAGGAGAAGATTTTTGAAGAATTATTTAACAATTTCTCTAAGTCTGATAAGCCCCGCCCTGCCACGCCCACATTTTTTGACGAATCAAAAATTTGAAAACAAGTTTTCAAAAGGGTCACCCAGGGAACATGCCTGCCAAGTTTGGTAAGAATTGGCCCAGTGGTTAAGGAGAAGAAGATGTTTAAAGAAATTGTTGACGACTTCCGACGCACGACGCACAACGCACGACGCACGCCGGACACAGGGTGATCACAAAAGCTCACCTTGAGCATGTTGCTCAGGTGAGCTAAAAATAATCCTGGCTTAACAGCCAATCATTTTGTTGAAGAAGCAACATGACATTTTAAGATACAATGTATTTTCATTGTTTTATTGTGTACAATCAAGGTTAGAAAACCCATCAAATCAGCATGTCTAAATCTAGTAAACGAGTAAAGCCACACATTATCAGCATATTAGCAAATAAGGAATACAAACAGAAAACTAGGTAAACCTGGTCAAATGTAAAAACGTTATAGGAAATATAGTGCACCAAAAGTAACGAGGGACAACTTTGCCTTCATTTTCTTCAGGAAACATCAGCCAAAGTGGGGTTGTTACATATACATGTACAGATGTCCCTGATTATTTTTGTTGCACTGTTAAACAGAATCAAAGTGAAATTACAAAAACAATCTTGTGTCAACAGTGTAAAACTAAGTGCAAGTTGAATCTAACCCTAGCTGAGCACCCTATTGCCAATCAATTTTCCTTACAACAAATTTCTTCTGTAGCAAACCATTGAGCAGATAGATCTAGAACATTTTCTTTCTTTATATTGACAGTTATTCCAGCTACCAATATTATAAAAGTAACATGGTAATGTTGCAGACAGCAAATCCTTTTGAAGATATGAAGATACACCAGCTGAAATACTCTATTGGTACAAGTTTGAGTTTATTTGGTTTTTACGCCGTTTTCAACTGCCAGGGTCATATTGAGGTGGCTGGAGCACCTAACCATGGTTTCCTGTTGTTTCTCTAACCAGTACTACCACAACACCCTTAAGGCCCAGTCACACTACAGCGTATGGAGCCAGCGTATGAGTAACGTATGTATTTTTTGGGCATACGCTGGTATACGCTGAAATACGCTGGAGATACGCTAGGCGTACGTTGGTATACGTTACTCATACGCTGGAGTACGTCGGTATACGCTGATGGCCAAAATAATTTTTGAACATGCACAAAAATTTTCAGCGTATGCCAGCGTATGAATTTTACGCTCGTCATTCGTTTCTCATACGCTGAATACGCTAGAGGTACGCTAAACATACGCTACTCATACGTCGAGTACGCTGAATGTACGTTTCTCATACGCCGAGTACGCTTCTTATACGTTGAATACCGGCAAAGCTAATGTGGAGGTTTCAGTGATGCAACACCACAAAAATTTCATTAGAATTAGCAGTTCAAATGCTACACATAAAAAATGATAATGATAATTATAACAGAAGAAACTGTAGAAGATAACAGAGGACGAAGAAGAAAAAGAAAAAGAAGAAATAGAAGAAGAAGAAGGGAAAGAAAACGGAGAAAAGAAGAAATAGATGAAGGAGAAAAAGAAGGAGAAAAAGAAGGAGAAAAAGAAGGAGAAGAAGAAGAATGAGGGGAAGAAGTAGAAGGAGAAGAAGTAGAAGGAGGAGGAGAAGAAGTAGAAAAAGAAGACTTTATCCTCCTCCTTCTCCTCTTCCACCTCCTCCTCCTCCTCCTCCTCCTTCTTCTTCTTCTTCTTCTTCTTCTTCTTCTTCTTCTTCTTCTTCTTCTTCTTCTTCTTCTTCTTCTTCTTCTTCTTCTTCTTCTTCTTCTTCTTCTTCTTCTTCTTCTTCCTCTTCTTACTTTTGGGTGTCGATTTACTTTCAATGAGTATGGCCAGTTTAATGTTGCACTGAGAAATGAAGGTATGGCTCACTTTAGTGTACGCTCATCATACGTTAGGTTGACGTTCTGCACTCGTTTCTCATGCGTGAAAGGTGCGCTGATGTACGCTACTCATAAGTCGGAATACGCAGTGAGTTCGCTACTCATACGTTGGCAGTACGCTAGGAATTTTGTTTTCATACCCGTTGTTTGATCTTAAGAAAACATCATACGCTGAAAAGTTGTGCGTATGGATAATTTTCCGAATTATACGATACGTTACTCGTACGCTGGCTCTATACGCTGTAGTGTGACTGGGCCTTTACCAAGCCTCCAGCTGCTTGCCCGCTTAGGTTAACGATTTCAAACCCATCCTATTGGTACAAGTCAATATTTGATTTCAAAATGTTCAAATAAGTGTTTTCCTGTATATTATCTTGTTACCTGCCTTGAAATTGTTGGTGCATTACATAGTTCTTTGGAAATCAACAAATGACTGTTCCAATTTGAAAGCTTGTGCAAATAAAGCTTTCCATAAAAACATATAGTGTTAGAGGAAATATCAAATTAAGTAATCAATCTTTAGCATAAATCCTATTTGCTTCAGTGTCAGATTCAACCATCGTGCACACACATTTAATCCCCATGCAAAACGTGACACAGACTACCTTTGTTCAGGAACCATGGTGGGGATATAACCCACTTCAGAGTACGGCTCCTGATCGGCCGACTGGTCAGGAGACTCATCCTGATCTGGAGCTACACTACCAGGATGATCATTGGGAGGATCAGAGGGAGGTTTACTGGAAAAGTGTTAGATAAGCTGGTAGAAAGGCTAGAGGTGAACATCTAAACTACAGATTGATGTACTTTGTACCACAACTAGAGGGGTCTGTACCAATCTGATTAAAATCCGGTGTCAACTTACAGTAACATCTGACAGGTGTTACTTATGAAATAATAACAAGTTTATCAGTTTTTATTGTGCAAATAAAAACTGATGTGTGACGGACTACATGTGTAGGTAAACACCGAGGCGCTGAGGCACACAGCGCTGAGGTATTTGCCTTAACATGTAGTCCAGAGCACAGAGGTTTTTGCGCAATAAAGACCGCTAAACATGTTATCATTTCCATAATAACACTCTAAACAAGAGCCGTCAGAGACGGACAATGCTCCCCGAATAAGGCTTTGTCACAATAAATGTATGCCATACAGAGCTAAGATTAAGCTAACAAACGATAAGCCCCCTTTTTCCATGACATACTTTTTATACGCAAATTTCAAGTAGTTTATTGTCAAGGGCATCTGATTTGCTACTCAAATATGAAATTTCATCAAATTCTGACCATTAGACTATGAGAAATTAGAGAAAAGGTGTATTTGACCTTAAGTCCCCTTTTCCCATGACGAGGCCTCAAATCCAAAAACTGGGAAAAGTACATCGGCATTATGTCATAGGGAGTTCACATGGTAAGTTTCATTTGATTTGGCCCAAGGGTTATAGAGAAATCGCTTCGGACGGACGGACGGACGGACGGACGGACGGACGGATGGACGGACGGACGGAATGACGGACGGACGGACAGACGAAGCGGCGACTATATGCTCTCCCTTCGGGGAGCATAATAACAAAACGCACATTCAATATGTATTATTTTGTGGAAATTCTGCCATAAAATAGTTTTTGGCGTAGGAAACGCATTGGCGCTTATGTGACGTCATTGATGACGTCATTTGACGTCACCTTGACGCCACATGACATTTTGGCGCATACACAAAGCATAATTACATAGAGTCTTTATTGTATAGATAAATTCCGATGCAGTTCTTCTTTCGCTATATATGGATTTTACGGAAACGCGTTATAATGTAAGTTAACACCGGATTTTAATCAGATTGTGTATGTCAGAAATTATTGTGAGTGCATAATGATTATTATGCACTTATAATGGTTTTGTGCTGAGCCCCTGAACTAAACAAGAGCCGTCAGAGACGGACAATGCTCCCCGAATAAGGCTTTGTTACAATAAATGTATGCCATACAGAGCTAAGATTAAGCTAACAAACGATAAGCCCCCTTTTTCCATGACATACTTTTTATACGCAAATTTCAAGTAGTTAATTGTCAAGGGCATCTGATTTGCTACTCAAATATGAAATTTCATCAAATTCTGACCATTAGACTATGAGAAATTAAAGAAAAAGTGTATTTGACCTTAAGTCCCCTTTTCCCATGACGAGGCCTCAAATCCAAAAACTGGGAAAAGTACATCGGCATTATGTCATAGGGAGTTCACATGGTAAGTTTCATTTGATTTGGCCCAAGGGTTATAGAGAAATCACTTCGGACGGACGGACGGACGGACGGACGGACGGACGGACGGACGGACGGACGGAATGACGGACGGACGGACGGACGGACGGACGGACAGACGAAGCGGCGACTATATGCTCTCCCTTCGGGGAGCATAATTAACGGTACCTGCTACAGTATTCAGAATACAGATCATTTAACCCTTTCCAAAAAATCCCAACTTTTTAGGGTGGTTGAGTTTGATAGCTGCTGCAGATAACAAATGGTTGTCAATAATTTATAGAATGGGAAATATTGCAACAAGAGGTAAAAATGTTTTATTATCAGCATTTTCTGCTTGCCTCAATATTATCCCAAGCCTTTTCTATAAGAAAAGTCAAAACCAGACCTTGTTTACAAAGGGTTAATACAAGCCTTATAAGATTGATACCAAATAAGCCCTTGTCCTATAATGATGAAAATAAACATTATCTGGCTTACATATCTTGTATCCTGTGCATAAATTTCATTCAGGCTATTTATCCTTTCCCAAACGACAAATTTTAGGGTGATCCACTTTAACCCTTTCCCAAACAACAAAAGTTTAGGGTGATCCACTTCAAAAACTGCCAAAAATGACAAAATGGATGATATTAAAGATAGACATTGTGTAAAATATGGCACAGAAAATATTGAGACAAAAGGAGAAACTGCTGGTTATCAGCAATTTCTTCTTTTGTTTCAATGTTTTCCCAAGCCTTTTCTATTAGGGACGTCAAAACCAGGTCTTGTTTGGGAAAGGGTTAAAAACTGCCACAAATGACAAAATGGACGTTATTAAAGATAGGATTTGTGTAAAATATGGCATAAAAATATTGAGACAAAAGGAGAAACTGCTGATTATCAGCAGTTTCTTCTTTTGTTTCAATGTTTTCCATAACCTTTTCTATTAGGGATGTCAAAACCAGGTCTTGTTTGGGAGAGGGTTAATCAATAAGGTAACAAAAAGCAGTAAAAAACTTCGAAATCAATGCAATCTTTAGCTAAAACTTGCAAAGCACACACATTTTACGGTGATCCTAAATGGCTAGATCTAATCTTATTAAGGATATTGATTTTGTTTCATTTGTTTAAGTTTATTCTCAATTTGACAAAGAGCAAAGCTCTGCAATGCAAATTGGAGCAGAGTTTTTGTATCCCCCCAAGGATGATAATTTGAAGACCAAAAAAAGTCTGTTGTAAATAAGAAACGTTTTTCAAAGAACCACAAAAAATACTGTAAAAATTCGTAATGACACATGTTCAAAGATAATTCTATGGATATGTTTCATACTATTGTTTGTCCGAAATTATGTCACAGTTAACTGGATAAATCGTTCCCTATTGGGCTTGTGGAGCAAAAGCGGGTATCATGAAACTTCACACTCAGCACTGTATGCTCCAGTGAACTCTGAAAAACCTCATTGGTTAACATTTCGTCGCTTTTCTACGAAAACCTCGTATCTGCAGCTTAAAACAAGCTGCAGATACGAGGTTTTCGTAGAAAAGCGACGAAATAAGGCATTTGTTATACAAAGCTTAAAAACGCAGCATATTCAATTAGCTTTACCTGTTTACAGACCTGCATATTCTTCAACTAAGCTAGCTAACATAAGCAACTTCATCTCCAAAAGCTAGCTTAATTTGTCCACCAAAATCGCTAACCACAAATTTTTGAAAAAAAGCTGTGTAGCTCACTGAATTCTTACCCTTAATGTTACTTTATACATATCTGCCAATATATTACAACATAATTATCTAGTAAAGAAATGATACTTGATAGTTTTAAGTTTGAATACCCCTGTTGAAGCAGGATGTATAGACACAGAACATTCAGCAAACACAAGTGTATGTGTGCCTGAAGCTCAGTCTATAGCACCGGCTTGCTCTTTATAAGGTAAATATCATTTGTAAAATAGTTTATAGTACAGCCAGTGCTTCACTGCTACCAGTGCTTTGATTTGAAAGCAAATTGGAGATTTGATAAACTTGACCATGAGTACAATTTAGAAACAAATAAATGCAACAATAATAAATAAGAATAAGTATAAAAGCTGACAGATAGTGAAAAATGTGTGTTTAATCTTGAGGCTACACTTATGTAAAACAGTTAAAAAAGTTCTTTTCAAACTACAGGATTATTAAAAAAAACATTCTTGACTGAAAAACAAAATTAAATATTTGGTATATATAGATATGGATGGAATACCTTAAAACACATGATTAAAGAGAATAAATTGCCTAAGGAGGAAAACAGAAATAATAGAAAATTTAGATTTTTTACAAGTAAAACTACACTGGTGAATATGGATAATAAAGTTAGAAGAAAGATTTCACATACAAAGTATTCAAACCCTTGTCTTGCTGATATTTTCAAACATAATAGAAATACCTTGTTCACGACAATGTTTGTCAGTAACTTCATTAAAACATTTGAATGCAATTTGCTTGAAAGCAACACAAGGCATATTTCCAAATAGTGGCGCTTTTTGACGCCCCAAAGATAAAGGATTTGCAAAACATTGAAGAAATGGAGAAACCTTTTGTGACAAGCAATTTCTTTATTTCCCACAAAATTTTCTACCCAAAAAGACCATAAAAAGTGAAATTCTATTCACGAGATTGTCGTCTGCAACATCTTTGAATTTGCACTGGTCTGCAATTTGCTTTCTGTTTAATGGATTAACAGGTCAGGCTGATGTAAACACAAATAGCCTGCTACAGCTACCTACTTCTCAATTCAGCATAAAGTGGATTCATTATTTTGGGTGATTTGAAGATAAAGAAAGGTAGGAAGGATGGGTATGGTGTCAACTATGAGCCCTTGCCATGCTTATTCCAACAAATCTTGGGCTTTTTTACAAGCAGCATCGAACAATAACGGTCTGTACATACATGCAATCTGGCCCAATTCAACACCACTTGCTTATTTTACGGTAGTCCACCCTGATTGAGATTCACTTGACATCCAAATTTTTCATGTGACATCGTTAACATAAATTTTGTTACATATCCAAACATATTCTGGCGAAGTTGTAAACATTCAGCATTGGAACATTCCACTGCCTTATGTTTACAACATCGCCAGAATAATTCTGACGACCGTGAATCTCCTTACGAATGGATCTTAATCAAACATGACAAGGGATGACTAAGAAGTATATGATAGAGGATAACAAATAAGTATATCAATTGAGAGCCCAATTTTACCTTGCATGACTGCGCGGAGTCAGACCTGATATGTATTGCTTCTCAAGTTCGTTTTCCGAGTTTTCGTCGGTGTCGTCGTCATGATAGACCTGGGGACGACTGGCCGGCATACTTCCCGACAGCAGGTTCTTGTACGCTTCCGTCTCTGAATTAAAAGTTGCACAAAATAGTAGATTGGAAGATAACGTCATCAGAGCAGAGCTACATATAAGAGGGTGTAAAACAATTCCAAAATTGTTATTTCAAATCCAAACACTATGTTGTGGGTACTCATTTGAATCGTCTCGACGAGATGATTCAAATGAATACCCACAACATAGGGTTTGATAAACAATTAATAAAATATTGCATTTTGAAAACATGTGGCTATGTTATAGAGTAAGTTCACCTAATGTCGACACCGTCCATTTATCGACACCCCCACGATTTTATCATAGATACGATTCCATCCTCGCTCCTGATATGAAAATATCAATATTTGCGATGTCATCACTAAAAGATGCAATTTTGGAGTTTGTAGGCCACATTCTTGTCCATGTTTTTCAGGATCATCATAAATTTGGGTCAGTCTTAACATCCGAGATAAGGCTGGTTGATTTTTTTTTCTTGAAAATTCTTAACTTTTATCTGGCATATTTTCCCTGCGTATACCATTTATTTAGCTTAAATATGTTATTCTTTACATTTTAAACCGTTAAATGTGTATTGCCTTTCAAATTCTGTAAAAAACTATGAGTGTCGATAATTAGGAAAGATTAGTCATGGTTTCCCTAATATCGACACCCACTGAAAAAGTGCTTCTAAACAGGAAATTCTGAGGCTGTAGTTTACTTACACTACAGGAACATCTGATAATTTGTACATGTTGTAAATGGTAGCTAATTGTATTAGTAATTATTTCAATTGGGAGGCCTTTCGTCACCAGATATAGGCTACGATCTGGCCGCTACCCTAGTTGCAATAATGCAACCAAAACCAAAGTCATTATCTGGGTTCCCAATACCAACCATTACCAATCATCAAGTCTGTGGCTAAGACATCGCATCTAGCCGTACCCTAATGTTGAAAAGTAGAGGTGATGTTAATGCCTTTAGTTAACCTACCATTTCAATGTAAAATAGGACAAATAAATATTTAAAATTGTCATCTGAAAATCATATTTCATATCCGCTCAAATTCCCAACTGAAGATTAACATACATGAATAAAAATGACGAGTCTCACTTTGCAAGAAACATCCTTTAATCCATCCTTTAATCCATCACAAAGATCACACTACATGTAGTTTAAACTTGTGTTATAGCCTAAAACTTGATGCAAAGGGGAATAATTTGACCCCTGTTACTTAGTTTGAAAGAGTAGAAATTCATTGGTTAGTCACCAAAACACTCGGGAAAAGTATCCCTTTATTTACGATGGTCTTACATACAGAGTTATCTATGCCGTACAACCGCTGAATTTATTGGCTTAAACAGTTTGTCAGTCTCCACCCATCCATGATTAATATGACTGATTGACAGGCAAGTCCGGACGCTGATTTCACATTCCTTTGTCGGAACAAAATGACGTCATATATTCGTCACACCACAGACAGTTTGGGAAACTTTGTGAACATCAAACAAAGCCGCCAACACCTGCCATTCAATGCTTTACACATTCTTCACAAAATACACGCTTTTTAGAGGCACATTTGTTTAATGTTTATGGTGTGCAGATAAGATTTAATTGAATAGGTTGTGGATAAATTTAATCATTAATTGGAATAATTTTAAGTGACAAGGTAGGCCTATCACATTTACAGAGGCAACACTTTCATTTTTTTGGTGCCCATCATGGTGGATAGTCGCATTTTGTATTGATGCATGGTTTAAAAAACAAATGATCATTTAACCGGATATTCTTATGATGCTGAATGGTTTATCCTTTTTCTACGGCGATTTCATAAGTTGCCTCATGCTACTGGGGTCTTTTTCACAAATTTATGTGTTAACAAGCGAAGTTTTCTCCACACTACGCATTTACAAATAAAATAAATCCCATGCAGCCAAGACATCGCAGTTTAGAGTATACTTTTTGAATGGAGTTGCAGACGAGAAAATATTTTCAATTGGTGTCACAAGTGAAAGACGTTAATATCATTACATTAAATTTATTTAGGGAGAAGGAAAGGAGAAATTAACGATTATGAACAATTCCCTCTTTTCTCTCAATGTTTTCCACAGCAAATTTAAGCAGCAATGTCAAAGCTGGGTCGTGCCTTGGAAATGGTTACATAAAACAAGTATAGTCCTTATTTTCTAAAGAAATAAATTGGGTGTCGATAATAGGGAGAGGGGGTGTCGATAAAAGGGCAATGTGAAAAATTTTACTGTTTCACCGCCTACATTGTAATCACGAATTTTATTGGCTGAAAAGTGCAATATACATATACAATACGAAAAAATGACCAATGAAAAGTGCCGTTACACGAATCTTGCAAAAAATCAAATGAATGATACCTACGAGTCATAATAATAAATGTGAAAGCTTAAGGTGTCGATAAACGGTGAACTTACTCTACTAAATAGTACATTAGCAGATAACATAATCATAGCACAGTTACATGTATGAATCACTATTTTGGTCCAATGATGATTGTGTTATATTTCATTGAAAAGTACAGGATCATCAGTGACAAATTGACATTGAAAAATGAATAAGTAAATGACTTAGAAATCTGACCAGAAACAACATAAAATGTTTATAAATGATGGAAAAGATCAATTTAACCTAAAATATTAAGATTTGTTATGGTTCTTTACCTTTGTCAATTTAAAAAGAAACATGAATTTTCCAGTCTCACACTACTTCTGTACATACAAGTATCTGCTAATTTTCACGTTTGACATAAAACGTTAAGAACCAAAATATTAGCATGCGCTACTATCTAATTTCATTATTACCAAATCCAAACAAAGAGAACAATAATCATGCAAACAAAATCATGCAATTTGCAAAATCATGCAATTTCTATATCATTGTCCATTTACAACATTTTGTACTCAAGTTTTACATTCAACTGTAAATAAGTATAGGTTTTCAAACAGCATTTCTTTATTTTTTTCTCATTTTATGCAAATGACAGAATTTCCAGCCCTAGCCTTAACCCTTTCCCAAACAAAAATAATTGAGTCAGTCCAAATCCAAAGGTGTTGCAGACGACAAAATTAATCTTAATGTCAGAATGAAAATTCTATTATCCAGTCTTAAAAATGTTATGGAAAATAGAGAAAATGCTGGTATTCATCATATTCTTGCTTTTGTTCAATATTTTTCAAAGCTTTATCACTATTTTGGGAAAAGGATAAAAATACATTGCCTGAACTATCATATAAACTGTTTGTCTAGGGCCGACTTAACCCTTTCCAAAACGGCAAATATAAGGGTGATCCACTTCAAAAACTGCCACAAATAACAAAATGGATGTTATTAAAGAAAGCATTTGTGTAAAATATGGCATAGAAAATATTGAGACAAAACTTTTGTTTCAATGTTTTCCAAAGCCTTATCTATTAAGGATGTCAAAACCAGGTCTTGTTTGGGAAAGGGTTAAATTGGGATTTTAGCTTGAGCCAATGTAGCTATCATTCCAAGCGGACACTATTAGTGTAAGCTATTTGACATCATTTTGGTTGGACTATTCTGACCATAGTAAAAACTGTGATCAGGAAAACAAGCCATTATGCCTGTCTGCGTACCCATCAGTGTTAAGCCTTAACCCTTTCCTAAACAAGACCTGGTTTTGACGTCCCTAATAGAAAATGCTCGGGAAATATTGAGACAAAAGAAGAAACTGCTGATAACCAGCAGTTTCTCCTTTTGTCTCAATATTTTCTGTACCATATTTACACAAATCCTATCTTTAAAAACATCCATTTTGTCATTTGTGACAGTTTTTGAAGTGGATTACTCTAAAATTTTGTAATTTGGGAAAGGGTTAAACCATTATGCCTGTATGAAAACAGCATACCAATCAGTGTTAACCCTTAAAATAAACAAAGATTTTGATTGGCTGACACAGTATTCAGGGTGAATCAAATAGATAGAACAGCCAAAAGCTAAAGTTGAAATAGTCTCAATCAAACTGGGCCTAGGTCTTACCATTGAGTGGGAGTTTTGGTCCATCTGTATTCATGCTCTGTGTTATTTGACTTGATTCCTCGTCCGTGAACGCTTTACTGTCAACTAAACTACCAAACTTCAACGGGGGAACTAGACATAGAGTAGAAACATAACATAAACACCAAGCTTTCTGTTAGTTATATCTTTTGTTGACCCTTGTCAGGGTAATCCTAGATCAACATAAACCTGCAGTTGAACTTAACACTTTCACTTTAAGACTTTGAAAAACATTGAGACAAAAGAAGAAAATGCTGATTATCAGCATTTTCTCCTTTAGCCTCAATATTTTCTGACCAAATTTGTACATAAATCCTAAGGCTAACTTTATCAACATCCAAATTGTCGTCTGCAGAAGCTTCCAAAAAATTAATTCCAAAAATAGTATATTATGCTTGTTCGGATACAGCATGACAAAGGGTTAACATTTATTCTTTTTAGCATGACAAATTTTCACTAACTGAAATAAAGAACTATCTAAACATTTAACACAACCAAACGCGTAAATTAGATTTAATTAAACCCTTTCCCGAACAAATGAAATTATAGGTTGGTCTAATTTGAAAGCTACTAGTATAAATGAAACAATTAATATTAATAAAGATAGAATTTGTGCAAAACAGGACAAAAAATATTGAGGCTAAAGGAGAAAAAACTTTTTCTCAACACTTTCTTCTTTTGTCTCAATGTTTTACTTAGCCTTTTTTTATTAGGGATGTCGAAACCTGGTTTTGTTTGGGAAAGGGTTATTTTTCAATTCTATATTAACTGAACTATATTGGTTAATTCATTTAGAAACAACACCAATTCATGCACTAAACTACTGTAAATATATAATTACTCATCTTCCCTTTAACAATTCTATCATTGCATCTTTGGCATAAACTTGTCAGTAACTTTAAGTTGGACACTCAACTTTACCAAATTCAAAATGATTCTCAAATTTTGAAATATTTATGAATAAAAAGTTTCAAAGACTTTCAGATGAAAAATAAACTCTTTTTTTTTCAAATTCACGAATTTAAGAAATAATTTATTTCATCAATGATAGAAAAGAAAGGGCTGATTAGGAGTTTTAGGACCATCAACAATATTCATAACTATTTTCACCTCCAAACTTCTTATCCATGTAAATTCCTATTGAAATAAATACAAACATATTAGAATAATACACTTGTTCAATACATGTTCAGTTACATGTACTTGAGAATCTAAGACATTTTACAGAATAATACAAGAAAATATCCTTGTCACATGCAATTTCTTCATTTTTCCATAATGTTTTCCAAAGCCCTCTATTTTGTTGGGTGTCAAAAGTCTTCATTATGTGGGAATGGTTGAAGAAATGGGATTCTGAGAGCATAATCATAATTTCATCAGATCATAGACCCTTAGTTACCAGTACATTTGACTGTTTATATGAGATTTATCCAGTTTCTTATGTAAAATGTCAGTTTCTTTTTTTATTAATAATTACAAGGGACAATAGAATATTGATTTTCATTTTGCATTTTGCTAAGAAATAATTATGGCATGTACCTTATTGAATATTGCTTACTTCTTTCCGAAACAGAAATTCTGGCTTGCAAAAATTAAATGTAACCGCAAACTGTACAATTAAACAAATAATTTTAAGTTAGCATGAAATAAGTAGCATTTATCTATGTTCTCATAATGATTTCAAAGCATTCTTTAAAAGGGATGTCAAGACCAGGCATTGTTTTGGGAAAGAAATAAGTGAATAGAGCCAAGATGTGGAAAAAGGGTCTTTAAAGCTTTCAGACCAACATGTTTCATTACCAGCCTATATATACACAAAATGTAATAAGAAAACATGTTCCCCCCTTGCTTTGTCATGAACTGTAGCAATCATGGCAGAGCAGCATAGAACCTTCCTTCTAAGCTCTTAGGCACAGACTGATCTAAAAACAGACTGTAGTTATCTAAAATGCAATAAGGGCCCTTGTTCAAGATCCTGGTTTAATCCTTTCCCAAATGACTAAGTTTTAGAGTGGTGTAATTTGAAAGCTGTTACCGATGACAAAATGGGCGGTACTAAAGGTAAAACTTGTGAATGATATAGCACAGAAAACATTGAGGCAAAAGAAGAAAATGCTGATCATCAGCATTTTCTTATTTCGCCTCAATGTTTTCCCAAGCCTTTTCTTCTAGGGACTTCAAAACCAGGTCTTGTATGGGAAAGGGTTAATTGATAATAATAATTATGCTATTACAGAACCCCAGCCCTGGCTACTGACCTCCACCCTGCTGACTGCTGCGAGCTGTGTCTATAGTTGTACTATCTTGTTGTACTGGTGATGTCATACCCTGTGTTCTCTCATATACTGACTCTATAATTGTCTCTAGTACACTCACAGCCTACAACAACAATACAGGGGTTAGTTTACTTGGTTAATGGTATTGGAGGTTGCCAAAAATTGAATTATTACCCCGGTTTCAGCACCAAGGAGCTATTGTAAATTAACATTTTCCAGATTAACAATTGTAACTGATCATACATGAGTTGTCCATGAACAACATAGCTCACCATTATGGAAACTTGTCATAAATACAGCTTCAATAAGGTCAACAGGTCAAAGGTCATGGTCACAAAAGAAAAGTCTTGGAGGCATAAGTGTAAAATATAAAAGCTCCATCTCTAATAGTAACTAAGATATCAGCTAGATTAATTTTTTTTAAAGGTAGGTGAAACTTCGAAGTCACAAGGTCAAGGCCTCAATTGAAAGGTCTTGGCTGGAAGTATCCATGTCTGAAATATCAAAGCAGTATCTCTAATAGTGCCTGAGATATAGATCATGTTAAAGTATTTTTAGGAGAGGCAATGCGACGCCAATACTAGGCCTGTGACATTAGCTCTAAAGTCCTGACTTGCTAAAAAGTGCATAAAATACTTATTCAATTTTTGCTTATACAAGAAATAAGAAATTCAGCAATGTGTTAAAAACAAAACATCACTTGTATGTTTTACCTTATCCAGATGTTGTGAGCTCATGTGTACCAGACAAGGTACAAACACAGTGGCTAGTTCTCTAGTTCCCATCACTCGATTCTTCACTAGACACATAAAGTGGTCCAGTAACTTGTCCCATATCTCCTGGGCATCACGATGTAGGTTCTCTCTGGTAAAGAAAGGGATGTATCACATAGAAGGAAACTAATCAAATATTGACCAAGTGCTATCAAATTCTAATCTTGAATATGAAACATCAATGTCTAACCCTTTCCCAAACAGCAAATTTTTAAGATGGTCCAATTTCAAAGAAGCTGAAGTTGACAAATTGGATTTTGATATTGATAGAATTTGTGTACATTATAGCACATAAAATATAGAGGCAAAAGTGGAAACTGCTGGTTATCAGCAGTTTCTTCTTTTGTTTCAATGTTTTCCCAATCCTTTTCTTCTAGGGACGTCAAAATCATGTCTTGTTTCGGAAAGGGTTAAGTAAAATGAAACAAGATGTGTTTGTGAACACACACCTATGACCTGGAAAAGGCCAATGTTAAGTTTTCGCTTTAAGTTTTGGACCGACAGAAAGACAGACAACAGTTATACAATATGCCCCCAATATTTTGATGGGGGGACATCAAAGCACCTTGATTCTTTTTATCACTGTATTGTAGGCAAATCAATTTCTTGAAACCATTTCCAAAATGACAAGACTGTGGATTGTTCCAATTTGAAAGCTTCTGCAGATGACAAAATCCATGTTGATACAGATTGAATTTGTGTACAATATAGCACAAAAAATATTGAGGCAAAAAGGGAAAATGCTAATAATCAGCATTGTCTTTTGGACATGTCAAAACCAGGCCTTGTTTGGGAAAAGATTAAAGGTTTAGATATCAAATTAAGAAAGTAGTCAAAACTTCAAGTTGATGCTACACAAGTTCACAGCCTACCTTATGACAGACTGATTCAGCATATCTTTATTTCTGACCAATAGAGTATCGGAAAGTAGACAAGCTCCAGGCAGTCTGCGTATTACTGGTGTTAACTGTTCTAGTACAATCATGCTCACTGCCTCTCCGTCACTGGTAGAGAGATTCAGGTTGGTGTTCGCTTTACTGAAATGTATGTAATATATGATTAGGTACACATGACAACAAAATACAATTGCAGGCAGTCTGCGTATTACTGGTGTTAACTGTTCTAGTACAATCATGCTCACTGCCTCTCCGTCACTGGTAGCGAGATTCAGGTTGGTGTTCGCTTTACTGAAATGTATGTAATATATGATTAGGTACACATGACAACAAAATACAATTGCAGGCAGTCTGCGTATCACTGGTGTTAACTGTTCTAGTACAATCATGCTCACTGCCTCTCCGTCACTGGTAGCGAGATTAAGGTTGGTGTTGGCTTTACTGAAATGTATGTAATACAAGATTAGGTAAACATGACAACAAGCTAAAAATTTGAGAATTAGAACTAATTGCCGTAACTAACAATTTTACTTTGATGCAGTTGACTAAATGCATATCAGAGATATAGATAATAGCTTTAGATGTTAGGGGATTAATACATTCTCAGTTTGTTAATTCAAATCCAAACCCCATGCTGTGGGTACTAAATGGAATTGTCTTGATGAGACAATTTCAATGAGTACCCATAACTTCCAGTTTGACGAGAAATAAATGAAATACTGAATTTCGAAAAGCCATTGCCAATGTTATCTGTGTAGCTCTGAGGACAGTGAATAATTGGGGTCTAACACCTCTTTCAATTACTATAGTCATATTGCTGAGGCTAGAGCACCTAACCATTGATTTGTTATTTCTCATACCATTACTACCACAATATCCATACCAAACCTTCAGCTGCTCCCTCAAATAAGCTGAAGATTATCAAAACATTGGCAGGGGAGGGAGACAACTTTGCCTGAAAGGACATTTGCCGCGCCCGAGGATCAAACCTGTGACCTCATGAGTGATCGCTAATGCACCACCAACTGCGTCTTGGCCTCAGCCTTTGCTCTGAAACCAACTTACTGTATAATATCTTTCCTTGTAGATGGGTCCGGATTACGACTTCTGTAGTATCCCTCCACAGACAGGGCGTTCCCTATCTCATCTTCTATATGCTTCAACAAACTGGATAATCCAGGGGCAGATAACTCTGGATGGACAACTACAGGCACCCTGAAACAGTTAGTGGGAAATAATTCAAGGGGTCAGCAAAAAGCTATTGTAAGTGCCTATATTTATATAGGAACTTACAATAGTGTTACACTGACCTCTTAAATTTTTGTCCTGTGCTTTATAATAGGGGAGTTTATTGACAGAAAGCTTGCATTTAACTGATCCTGATTTTTAAATCTGAAACAGAAAACTCTTGAGAAAACTTTGAGGCTATAGAAGAAAATGAAAATCTCACCAAGGTCTTTTTTAATTTTGGCTAATGTTCTAGAAAAAAATAATTTCAGCAAACATCTTCTTTCACCTTTAATTTCAACATTATTTCCATATTGATTCTCTAAAATTCATTTATTAGGTAATTTAAAAATATTTTTCTGGAATAAGTTACAGCAAAGCTAAATGTCAATAATTCAACCTTTTCCCAAACAAAATTTGGATTTTACATCCAATAGAAACAAGGTGTCAAACTGTCACAAGATACGCCCGTAACACTGCTTTATGTCGACAGGGGGAGCAGGTTGGTAAAAGTTTCATGGTCCTAGCTATTATACTTTTTGAGATATGCCCTTGACAAAATTGAAGTATGAAAAATAACAAAGGGCAATAACTCAAAAAATAGGCCAGGTAGAATTATGGTTCTTTTGCACTGCACTCCCCCTTGGTTAGATCTATACACCCATGAAGTTTCATGATCCTAGCTATTATACTTTTAGAGATATACTCCGGACAAGATTCAAGTATGAAAAACAACAAAGGGCAATAACTCAAAAAATAAGCCAGGTAGAGTTATGGTTCTTGTGCACTGCACTCCCCCTTGGTGAGATCTATACACCCATGAAGTTTCATGATCCTAGCTATTATACTTTTAGAGATATACTCCGGACAAGATTCAAGTATGAAAAACAACAAAGGGCAATAACTCAAAAATTAAGCCAGGTAGAGTTATGGTTCTTGTGCACTGCACTCCCCCTTGGTGAGATCTATACACCCATGAAGTTTCATGATCCTAGCTATTATACTTTTAGAGATATACTACGGACAAGATTCAAGTATGAAAAACAACAAAGGGCAATAACTAAAAAAATAAGCCAGGTAGAGTTATGGTTCTTGTGCACTGCACTCCCCCTTGGTGAGATCTATACACCCATGAAGTTTCATGATCCTAGCTATTATACTTTTAGAGATATACTCCGGACAAGATTCAAGTATGAAAAACAACAAAGGGCAATAACTCAAAAAATAGGCCAGGTAGAGTTATGGTTCTTTTGCACTGCACTTCCCCTTGGTGACATCTATACACCCATGAAGTTTCATGATCCTAGCTATTATACTTTTAGAGATATACTCCGGACAAGATTCAAGTATGAAAAACAACAAAGGGCAATAACTCAAAAAATAAGCCAGGTAGAGTTATGGTTCTTGTGCACTGCACTCCGTAATGATGAGAAGAATATAACTGCCAAGTTTAAAGTCAATCGGACTTAAGGTGACAGAGTTATGCTCCGGACAAAGAAGTGGACGCACTGGTGATCCCATAATACGTCCTGTCTTCGACGGGCGTATAAAAAGGTTTGGGAAAACCTTGAGGCAAAAGAAGAAAATGCTGATTATCAGCATGTTCTCCTTTTGCCTCAATATTTTTTGCTAAATTGAACACAAATTATCCTTATCTCTACATGAATTTTCTGGTTTGCATCAGCTTTCACATTAGGTCACCCTCAATTTTTTCTGTTTGGGAAAGGGTTAAGTAGATGATGGCTGCAGGTTATCAAAGGCAAAGGTTTGCCTAAAAAAATGTAACCAACACTGTATTCTACATACTGTACATCATCGTCATCATCATCACTAAGTTGATCATGTTGTACCGGTGACTGATCCCGCTGTTCACCATGATACGGTACATGTGACTGAGCCTGTTTGACCGGTGTAGGACCGTCACCTACACTAGGTAGATCTACGTTATCACCAAAATCACTAACATCGTCATCCGATAGCGGCTCCATCACTTTGGGAGGCTCTGTAAAGAGACATGATATGGTACACGTGACTGATCCTGTTTGATGGGTGTTGGACCGTCCCCTACACTAGGTAGATCCACGTTATCACCAAAATCACTAACATCGTCATCCGATAGCGGCTCCATCACTTTGGGAGGCTCTGTAAACAAAAAAGCTAATTAATCCTTTCCCAAACAACAAAATATCGGGCTTGTTCAAATTTGAAGATGTTACAGATGATAAATAAATGCAAATAAAATGTTACCTATGTTTTTGTCTTACTGGGTAGAAATCATTGAGGGAAATGAAGAAATTGCTTGTCACAAGCAATTTCTTCACTTTCCTCAATGTTTTCGAAAGCCTTTATGTTGTGAGGCAAAAGCGTCGATGTGTGGGAATGGATCAATTTACAAAGGAGATGTATCAAATTAGCAGTCATAGAATGACAAACTTTGGGAGGTTCTGCAAACAAAACAATGTACAGAGCAACAGATAACAAGAGCTTCGCAGAGCAGCGCATATACGCCCGAGAGGGGCTTGTCAGTAAAATTGGCCATTTTTTCAATTCAAGGGCAGATAATTCAAACATGAAAAGTTGTCAAAATTTTGTTTGCACGACAAGACACCATAGGGATTAATTGTGGCTAGTTTGATTAAATTCCAGTTGAATCTGTAGGAGTTGCGCACAGGAGAAAATGGACATTTTTGAGAAAATGGGCATTTTTTCTTAAATGCAAGGGCAGATAATTCAAGAACGAAAAGAGTTATCTAAATTCCGTAAGTGATGTGCACAACTAGACACCATGGAGATTCATTGTGGCAAGTTTGATCAAATTCTGATCAAAACTGTGGGAGCAGTTGCGCACACAAGAAAATGGGCATTTTTTTAATTCAAGGGCAGATAATTCAAGAACGAAAAGAGTTAATTGAATTCCGTAAGCAGTGTGCACAACTAGACACCATGGAAATTCATTGTGGCAAGTTTGATCGAATTCCGATCAAAACTGTAGGAGGAGTTGCGCACACAAGAAATTGCTAACAGACGGACGGACAGACAGACAGACGAGCAGGGCCATAACATAATACGACCCTTCGGGCGTATAAAAAGGGGTAAAGACATTTGTACCATTATTTCAAATTCAAACCTATGTTGTGGGTACTCATGGAAATTGTCTCAACAAGCCAATACTAACAACATAAGATTTAATAACAATTAATTTTGCTTTTTTTAAAAGCCCTTACCCTCTCTTACCTGATGATCAGCATTTTCTTCTTTTCCCTCAATATTTTCTAAGCTATATTGCACACAAATCCAATATTTCTCAACATCTATCTTCTAGTGTGCAGCAGCTTTTGAATTTGACCATCCTTACTTTTTGCTATTTGGGAAAGATTAAAAACTTTAATCACTCACCTGATTTCTGTCTGACTGTCACACTCTGTACAGGTTGTGAGAAGACCGGTTCCTGGTCCTGATCGCTGACACTGATACTCTGTACACTGGTATCCTTATCAGCCGGGACCCAGTGATGGCCTGGCTCCCTGCTACCCCCACTGTCTGGCCTCAGTTTGGCGGGAGAACCAGTCTCATCTCTGTCTACACTGGGTACACGAACTGTCACAATCTGTGAGGGAGCCCCTTGCTGTACACAACAGAAATACTAAGGTTTGTAAAGGTTTTATCAATAAGTTTGATTATAAATAGAATTACTAAATTATTCAAAATTAATTTCAATGGAATCTTAGACAGAACATCAAAACATACTTATTTTGAAAAAAAATAAATGAAGATTTTTATTGCAAGTAAATGTTATAATGTATAAATATGCAAAACATGTCATCAACAGAAAAACTGCAATACTCTTTTTAATCAGTAGCTTTTAAATTTCATAACCGTGATACTTTGTATGTATCAACCCATTACTGCACACTGACACTTTTTGACGCCCACCAAGATAAAGGCTTTGGAAAACATTGTAAAAAAAAATGCTTGTCACAAGCAATTTCTTTATTTTCCACAATGTTTTCTATCCAAAAAGACATAGAAATATAAAATTTTATTGGCTTAAAATTGTCGTCTGCAACATCTTTGAATACAGGTATTTCATATAACACTGCGCATGCGCAGTAGCCGTGTGGAAACGAGGCTTTACACGCGAGGGGGCAATCGACTTAATCCTAGATAGGAATTATTAGCCGTGACGGGTTAATAATCTTCTTTGATTAATTAATTTCTTCCAATTGGCGGATATTGTCGTTATTTCTTCAATGCATGTGAACTCAGAAGGGAAGACTGTCCAACAAATATTGTTTTTTCTTTCTTTATTTTTTCTCTTTTTTAAATTTTCCTAAAGATTCAGTGGCAAAAGCTGGACGTTTTCGTAATTCGGTATTATGTACCGGACTTAAACATCTCACTTACAAGACTGCTTTTAACGTCTGCAAAGGGAAAACTTGATTTTTGTTATACAAAAGAAGAAAATGGTGATTATATCATCATTTTATCTCATTACTTCTATTGTCAACTCGTACAAAACTCTTATCTTTACCACCATCTGTTTTGTCGTCTGCAGCCGTTTTCAAGTATGAAAAGAGTTTGGGAAAGAGTTAAGTCTAAAATACACTCTGTCAATCTTTCGGAATTGATAATGATTAAAATAATAGACTAGATATTTTAATTCAAATATAGAAAATACTTAATTCGGCAGATTGCTATTTCCTTAATCATTTTTTTCTCGCATTCCTAAGCTAGATACGTTATATACCAATGTTTCATTTTAAAATGTACGAAACGATTTAGAAAAATGTATCAACCAACATTAATCTGAAAGTCATAGAAAACCTATCTCATTTATTGAGTTTGTAATGAATCTACTTTTTTGTAAAGTTATAAACAAGTGAGATCAGACTCGCTTTCACTTAAATAATAATCTAGAGTAAAAAACGTATCAGGTGAGATCAGACTCGTGTGCATTATTTCATTATTCATCTTTCTTTTATTATTTCGATCAAAGTGGTAAAATCATGTAAAGACGTATATTAAGGGTGTCAGATGTAGATTGACCAAGTGTCATCTATAGACACGTGTTATGCATATTGCTACTTGTGCTATATCGAACGGGAGATTAATTGTGTGATATACGCTTAATCCTTTTCCAAACAGAAGAGTTTAGCCCTTTCCCAAACAAGACCTGGTTTTGACGTCCCTATTATAAAAGGCATGGGAAAACATTGAAACAAAAGAAGAAACTGCTGATAACCAGCAGTTTCTCCTTTTGTCTCAATATTTACTGTGCCATATTTTACACAATTTGTATGTTCAATAACATCCATTTTGTCATTTGTGGCATGTTTTTGAATTGGATCACCCTAAAATTTTGTCGTTTGGGAAAGGGTTAAGTCTGTTATACTCGAATATTAGCCTACTATACATTACACGTGAATGGATAAAACAATGGAACGATAAAAACACATTGACAGAAAAGTTTTCCTTTTCCTAATAATGAAACGTTTAATGCTTAGATATTTAGAAACTCTTCCAAAGAATTTTTACTACTAAATTAAATTAAATTACAATCTTATGAAGACTATCTAAATTTTAATACTCGTGGATCTATTTGTTATCTTAATTTGATTTTGAATTGTATAGTTGTAAGTAAAATATTTGTACATTTTGATATTAATTTAAAATGAAAAAAGTGACTAACTCCTACATGATATTCTTCAACAGCCTATTTTTCTGTCCCTCAGTCGTCTGATTCTTTGCCATAAGTTCTTAATTTGTTCGAGGATAGATCAACAAACTACGTGGCAACTCTGTGAATATGATAATATTAAATAAGAAGAAAAGGATAGATAATATAAATAATTTATTTCGATTTAATATGTCCAATACTTAAACTGTATCCCGGCAGGCGCCTTTTTCTCTAACCATTCGCTTGAAAAATACCCGAAATTGGTTACTTTTGAGGCTACGTGTCTTAAATATCAATTTCAAAATAATTAAAATAAAATAATCAAG
Source organism: Fragum sueziense (assembly GCA_963680895.1). NCBI lineage: Eukaryota > Metazoa > Mollusca > Bivalvia > Cardiida > Cardiidae > Fragum > Fragum sueziense. Next base: position 37,476,260 of record OY804593.1, on the reverse strand, counting down.
CATCTTTCGATAGATAAACCCGATTTTGTAAGGCATCTTTAGCAAAGAAACGAGAGCGATATTTCCACTAAGTGCAATTGTGTCGTCTCGTAAAGATGTGCACCACTGTATAGAAATGTTTCTTTTTTACTAATTCTTCGTAATAAATTCGCAAACTCGATTGGTTTTGGCATCTACAGATATTAAAGTTTCATTTTGCAAAAAAATGTACAGGAAATCCTGTTAAAATGGGTAAATAATCAGGATTTTAAAATGCGCTTTTTACAAACAAATAAGAGCGATAATTTACCTATGCCCCCTCGCCAACAAAGGGAGACAATTTATCGATTTTTTCACGTAGAAATGTGCAAGGGAGGTAACTGTTTGAAATACCTGTATTTGGACAAGAAAATAATTTTGCAGTCCGCTAATGGATTATTCTATTACCTGGTTCTGCCTGGACACATTTTTCAAGTTTGTATATTCTCTATCCTGTAACTCACTGCCCCCCGTATAGGGCATGGTGGGTGGGGGTTGATCACTACCCCCAGTATAGGGCATGGTGGGTGGGGGTTGACTAGGCAGGGGAGGGGGAATCTCATACTTGAACTTATCTTCTCTGCCTTGTTCTGCTGCTATAGTCTGAAACAATTACAATTTTTTAAATACAGATGTCAATCAAAATATCAACTGACCAATCAAATGATTCATTTGGTCATATGCATTCAAATAAACCTCTAACATTGGTACATTGGCACAGGCCTAATTTTTCAATTGGCATGAATAGCATAAAGTTATCTGAAAAGAGCTTTTTAAAAGTAAGAAAATATCATTACGCCTTTCTTCTACTTTAAAACTTTGACAATTTAGATATATCTTACATTCACTAATTGCTCTATTTATCAAATTCCATAATGCTTTTTGATGCCACAACAAGATAAAGTTATTTCTTCCTTTCCCATAATGCTTTCTACCCAGATAGACCAAAACAAGATGTGATTGTGAAACATGAATGCCCCCAAGATGGCAATGTTAAGTTTTCATGTCAAGTTTCCGTGTTAAGGATTTATAAAGGTTAATAAAGCTTAATGAATGACCTTGAGGAATGTCATATTGCATGGAACAAATCATTGAAAGAAGGGTACATACCAAATTTGAGCTTTGTATGGATAAAAGGCCAATATTAAGTTTTCAAACAGACAGACAAACAGACACGAGTAAAACAATATGCCCCCAATTTTTTGATACTGGGGCATAAAAAGTAAAATTTTATTAAAGTGAAACCATTGTCATTAACATCTTTGGATAAGTCTAAAATTTTGCCATCTGGTAATGGGTTAAGCATCACTGGAATTTCACTACCCTGTGTGGTAATGTGATGACAATACATGTGACAATGAAAACACATTACCTGTTCATTACGCTGTTTTTCCAACAGATACTCTTGCTCTTTCTTCATTGTTTCATGGTTAACATACACCTTATCATGTGTTCCATACTGCTCTCCCTTCTGCCTGGGTGAGCCTGTCTGTCCACTATAGGGTCTACTGTCCCTGCTGTAGTGGGAGGGCGGTGGTGCTTGATTCTGGACAACCTGCTGCTGCTGATGATGATGATACATCTGTTGTTGTTGTTGTAGCTGGTAAGATGCCTGTATCAAAATTATACATCTTTCAGAAAATATTCAGACCGATAATAACCATATTTATAAAATGCCAAAGTTCATATAAAGTTGTATTTGACTTAACCCTTTCCCAAACAACACAATTTTAGGGTGGTAAAATTTGAAAGCTGCTACAGACGACAAAATGGATGTTGATGAAGTTGGAATTTGAGTACAAAATAGCTCAGAAAATATTGAGGAAAAAGGAGAAAATGCTGATTATCAGCATTTTCCTCTTTTAATTCAATGTTTCCCAAGCATTTTCTGATAGGGACGTCAAAACCAAGTCTTGATTGGGAAAGGGTTAATTATGGTAAATAGTGATTGTCACATATTACCTGTATTACCATACTGCCAGGATAGAACTGAAGCTACCGTTGATGAGCCAACACCTAACTAAAGAATGGTTACCAAAGACCTATCTCTGCCAGATGCCCGGCATTAATTCATGAGTACGGAAAAGGGAGGTACTGTGCAATCAGAAGTGAGTCTTGTTTTTGTTTTCCCTCGCCTTTTATTTTGGGAGCATTAAGTGGCATCAGTGTTGTAAATAGTTAAAATGCACCAGGTCAAAAAGTTTTGTTTAGTGGGCGCCCCTCTGGTATACCGGGCGCAAAAAAATGTTGTGCTTTGTTTTTGGCTAATTCATGATGGCGGACGGCTGTACCCCACACCCCCTGCCATTTTTTCTTGACACTTTTTTGATTATTTTTACATGAATTTTGATTTGTATCTCAAACCCTAACCCAAACCATATGAATTAGGATTGGACAGAATTTGCACTGGGTAAACCGGAGACTACCTGTTTAGGGTTAACCCATTACCAAACAACAAAATTTTAGCCTAGTCCAAACTCATAGGTGTTGCAGACAACAAGTTCCATTGAACAAAATTCAACATTTTTTAGTCTTTCTTGGTAGAAAACATTGTGGGAAATGAAGAAATTGCTTGTCACAAGCAATTTCTTCATTTTCCACAATGTTTTCCAAAGCCTTTACCTTGTGGGGCATCCAAAGCGTCAATGTGTGGTAATAGGTTAAAACTTTATTCATACCCACCTGTAAGTTTGCCTGGTGTTGCTGATAAGCCTCTTGTTGAGCTTTCTGTGTTTTTTCTCGCTCAAACTTCTCCTGCTCTGCTCTTTTTTGTTGAACGAGCTCCAGCCATTTTGGGTAGGTTTGTTCTATATATGCAAAGTATTGCTCCTGATTGGGGGATCAAAGAGATAACATTTTAGTGGCTAGAAGATTGATTTACAATAAGTGTTTGTAAAGAAAATTGAATCGATCCATGTTAGTTTAGATAAAATCTAATCTCAAATTAACAGAAACATGTCTTGTTTTGAACCACTGACATTTTGTTGAACTTCTATAATGCATAATTTAATCTTGACAAAAGAGTAAACACTACATGCAATATAGCTCATGATAAATGCCTTGGCAGAGCATCTCTAGCTATTAGCAAGAGATGCCCTGCCAGGTCATTTATCAAGACTTATACCTTCATATGTTTAATCTTCTCTCTGCGTGCCTCTAGGCCCGCCATATTGGCCTCAATCCGATCTAGATCTCTCAATAATTGAGAGTTTCTTTGTTTACTCCTCTTCTCGTCCTCACAGATCTTCTTCCAGTAACTCTGTAGTTTGACTGCCCGTAACTTGGCCCTATACATGCACAGAGAAAAAAAATATGACATGAAATTAGTTACAAAAAATGGCAATAGAAAAGCATGATACCACAAAGGAAAAATGCCAAATGGATTAATATTTGGCATTCAACCCTTTCCCCAACAATAAAATGTTAGGGTGGTTCAATATGAAAGCTGTTGCATACAAAATAATGGATGTTGACAGACAAAGGATTTGTATAAAATATAGTGCAGAAAATATTGAGTCAAAAGGAGAAAATGCTCACTACCAGCACTTTCTTCTTTTGCTTCAATATTTTCCAAAGCATTTTCTATAGGTGAAACCAAAACTCTGTCTTGCTTGGCAAAGGTTAATTGAGTTTATTGGGGTTTTACGCCGTTTTCAACTATCAGGGTCATATCGCGGCGGCTGGAGCACCTAACCGTGGGTTCCTGGTATTTCTCGCACCAGTACAACCACAATATCCAAACCTAGCCTCCAGCTGCTCTCTCACATAGATGATTCACACCCATTGGTGAGAGACAAATGACTTTTGTCAAATGTCAGAATGGATACTGGCCGAGCCGGGGTTCGAACTCGAGACCCCTGGATTGACAGACTCCGACGTAACCGACTGAGCTATCGGGGCTCGGCTTTGGCAAAGGTTAAACTTTGTGTTAATATCATAGGTTAAACTGAAACACATTACACATAGACGAATTAAAAGTTAACTATTTTGTGTTAAAACAACAATTAAATCATGTATTTCTATCTGAATCACTATTTGCATGTCACATTGTACATGGTAAGTGTGCAACAACATTAACCTGGAACATCTGCATGTAATGACCCCTCCTCAGCTATGTCTTTTATAATACACTCAACTAACAGACTTTGCTTATCGTAATAAAATTGTCATGGGTATATTTTAATGCGCCATATCATGGTCAATCTATCATAAATATTACAATGTTCCACAAAAATGGTTGAAACTTAGTTAAAAATATATCAACATCATTCTACAGAATATCATGCTGAACAAAAAATAAAGGATACATGGCTACAATAACATACTGTGAAATAGAACAGAAACTATTGTGAGACACCTAGATGCTCCATATACATACTGACAGAGTGTCTAATTTTGGTGAACGACTAAGCAAAATTGCAGATAATAAATTTAGATTACCCTGGTACAAATATGCTGTCATCAATGTAATCACTGATGAACCCACATCATAGATATTTGTGACCAGTCACGCTAAAAGGGACCTGATCAGAAGTAAAAAATCCACATTTTGACAATCTTTTCCGACTCAGCACAGGTCAACCAGATACTGTATGCGAAAAATGAACATATAGTAAGATAGGGAAAACATTTAGAAAATTACAAACAAGAGAAAAGTGTCGGCCCTAGTCTGGCTGCGCGGACTGCACAGACTGACTAGGGTCGACATTTTTCACACTTCCTATAAGGTCCCTTTTAGCGTGATGGGTCAAATTTATATCTTATAAGTCTTTTGCAATATGTAGTCAGTATACAAGTAGCACAAAAATGTCCAAATTCTTCGTAAAGCTTTGTACAGACTGAATGAAAGACATGCAAAAAGGACAAAGTGGGGATTTCTTACTGTGAAATGCAAATAATGTACAATGTAAATTACATACATGTAACCCATGTATTTCATACAAACTGAACACAAGCACAATATTACATTTTACCTGATAGTGTTGCTATTTAACAAATTGGTAAATTGATAATAAGTATTCAAGCAAAACATTTTCACCATAGTTGAGAGAAAAGCAAACCAAAGTTTAAATGAAAATATCTTCCACCAAGTTTCTTAAAATTCAAACAGTGATCTGGGCTAGCCTTATGTTCCAGAGCGTAGCACTAAACTCTTGTCACACAAGTCATATCTTTATAATGCACTTTAAATGCACAAGGCTCAAGATGTTTAATCAATGTTAAATTAACTTGTTGATGTTGTTGTATATTGATTATCAAACTTTTGTGTATATTTATATGATATTGAAATAGTAGAAATGGTCGAAATTGAAGCTATTTGCTGACTGCAATGAATAATTGAATATCAAGTGAATTTAAAAAAAATTGATTTAATTAACAAGTTAGTAACTGACAGATGTAATATAAGGTGTACTGAATAGGAGAGAACCATTGAAACACCTGCAAAGAGTTTGAATCATACAAAAATGTCCCCATTGTCCCTAGTGCAACCTATAGAGAGAGATCCAGAGAGAATAATCTCAGATGCAAACAAATCAGATGTTTACTTGTGAATTCCTTTGACAGATGGTATTTTTGAGTTTTGCTGTGTTTGCTGTTGGATGGTACTACCGTCATAAGTTGACTCAGAAAACCAACTGTCCATACTGGTTTCACTATAACACTCTTTAGATAGAGAAATTCATGAATATCTTTTAAGCCATTACCAGACAGTGATGCATTTTTAACCCTTTCCCAAACAAAGTCTGGTTATGACATCCTTCTTAGACAGGGAAAAAGACTGACTATTTTAATTTAGGGGCCCAGAATAGCAAAAACAATACTTAGCATTAAGGGTATGGGCATTTTCTCTTAATATTCAAGGGCCCGACCCAAAATCTAGGGGCCATGGGCGACTGGGCCCCTGCTAGTCATTATCCCTGTTAGAAATGGCTTGGGAAAACATTGAGACAAAAGAAGAGACTGCTGATAATCAGCAGTTTCTCCTTTTGTCTCAATATTTTCAGTGCTATCTAATAAACAAATACTATCTTTAACAACATCCCTTTTGTTGTCTTCAGCAGTTTTAAAATTGCACCGCCTTAAAATTTTGCAGTTTGGGAAAGGGTTAATCCCTCACAAGAAAAGGCTTGGGAAAACATTGTGAAAAATGAAGAAATTGCTTGTGACAAGCAATTTCTTCATTTCCCACAGTGTTTTCTAGCCAAAAATGGAAATATTAAAATTTCACAACTTGAAACTGTCTCTGCAACACATTTCAATTTGGACAAGCTTGATTTTTTGTTGTTTGGGAATGTGTTAATATGTACAGTTACATGAACAAGAAAAGTTAAACTTTTAACAAGATGTATTCCGTGTAATTGCATGGACTTTATACAAAATCTAATAACTGAATCCATGCAATAAATAAGTACCCCAATGCGTAACCTTTTCCAAAACTTTTGTTTTACTCTATTTATAATGTACCGTAATAACTAATTATTCTAATCAACGCCCATCCCCCAATCTCAGCTAAAAATAATTATGTATATTTCAATCACAATTTAAGCGGGAAACATCCATCCCCCGATTCCAGATTAAAGTAATGTAAGTCATAAACAAAGACCACTTCCAAAAACAATGAAAGAAAGAATTTCTTGTCCCCTAATCTGTTTACAATGAAGGAATTTCACCCAAAATTCATATTTTACAGTCCTTATAACAAAACTTTGCAAACCTTTACTTCATTAACTTTGAGTCCATGAATTGGCATTTGATTCGCATATATTTTGACAAACAAAATTAGAATACCTCTAATAAACGCCCACCTCCAACTTTTCTATGGAGCACTTTTCTAATAAACACCTTTTTTGGTACTGTCAGCACCACTGTCTTACACTAATTCTGATCAAAAAGATGGTGAACGATACTTTGATCTGACAAAAATTCTTAAGGTCCGACAGATTTTTCAGTTCTGTCAAACCTGATGTCGGACAAAAGTTCTTCATCAGGTCTGTTACAGAAATACATTTCTTTTTGTTTTTTTATAAAGACAAATATTATACATACAATTTTTGGTCAGACTGGAAGTAAGCCTGTAGTTGAGCCTCCAGCTTTCTGCGTCTGTTTTCACTGAAGAAAAAAACAAGAAGTGTTTGTGAAACACAAATGCAACCCGAAATGGCCAATGTTAGTTTTCGGACAGACAGACATACATCCGGACACAAGTAAAACAATATGCCTCTGATCATTCAATGCGAGGGTATAAAAAAGCCAGTTGTTTATTACACAAACTCTATTTCATTTTAACTCCAAATATCATGTCACATGTTAGAAATACACTGACTCAGTCAATATGACTGTCTCCTGCCTGGTTGTCATCATCACAGGCGTCCGTAATTTGAGCCTTGGCACCATCTAGACTATTCTTTATCACGCTTGAGATCGAACAGAGCGCCCTTTAAACTCAGGGGTCTCGTTTGCCAAAATTTGGGGCCGTTAATGGGCCCCATTCCCAATGGCAAAAAGTATCTTTTTTTCCCAATTCTCTGGTGAAAATTCCCAATGAGGACCTAGAATGCCCCATGTTAAGACCTCATCTTCATTTACAAACATTTTGAAGACAGTTTTAGAGTAGATTCTCAAACAAGAGTATGTACAAATGCATTTTACACCACTAAAGTCTTATTTGCAGCTGACACTGAGTGAGAGTATGAATACAAACTTGTTATAGTATTTCCAAATTTAGGTTAAAATGTCGCTATTTTTCCCAATTTCACTGGCCCCTGGCCCCAAACAAAAATTGGTAGCAAGACCCCTGAAACTACATGGACACCAAAAGCAAGTCTAAATATAACACTTACCTGTCACATTTGTCTTCTCTAATGGCTTAGAATCAAACATTTCACGATTTTTCCGTTCAGCTAGAGTACTGACACGAAAGTAGACATCTTGAAAAGATGACGTAATTGGCGACGAATAATTTTATTGGTCGAATCGTTTCTGTTAACTTGTTCGTACATTCCCCCCGAAAATCGAGGCACCACTATTATCGCTAGCGCCACTAGCTTGACTAAATGTGTTTTAAATAATCTACATTCTTATAATCTTCTCTTTACTGCTGAAATAATAACATGAGCGAACTTTTCTAACTTTCCTTTGTCTCCGTAAGCTAAATGTTTAAATACACTCTGGTTCCCGCTCTTACATCATGAAACTGTTTAACCCTTTCCCAAACAAGACCTGGTTTTGACGTCCCTAAGAGAATAGGCTTGGGAAAACATTGAAACAAAAGAAGAAACTGCTGATAACCAGCAGTTTCTCCTTTTGTCTCAATATTTTCTATGCCACATTTTACACAAATTCTATGTTTAATAATTTCTATTTTGTCATTTGTGGAAGTTTTTGAAGTGCATCACCCTAAATTTTTGCCGTTTGGGAAAGGGTTAAAAATAGCTTTAGAAATCGAGTACCAATCTCGCGCGAGACTGTCAAAACGATACTCGGCCAATAAAATCAATTGCCGCTAATTACGTCACCAAAAACGTGACATGGATTATCCAACGAAATTACCCATCGTTACATCTGACCCAGATTGGCAGTTTCTTTTTGAAAATTTGACAACAAACCTCAAAATCACCGAATTCTCAGTTGTTTGCGTTTGTAGATGAAGCAAAACCTAGATGGAAATTTCAACTTTGAGCCATTGTAGCAGTCAGACTTCGTTACCCACCCCCAAGCAATTGCATATTCTTTGAAGAAAAATATGCTGGCTCTCGGTTAACGAAAGATTGGACAGATTATCTGTTAATTTGAAAAAGTTCCACCGTATTTTGTGAGAGAGGGGTGACGATCAGATTGAACATAGAACAAGAGCTGTCACTGTAAGATGACAATGCCCCCGACACCGCTTTGATTTTAAATTATGGCCAATCTATGTTCAAGGTCAAGGTCATCCAGGGGTCAAGGTCACCAAAGTATGTGCCTACAGAAAGGTAATGTACCAAGGAATGTTGTGGTAAAGTATGAAGCGAATATGTTAAGTAATAAGGAAGTTATGGCCAATGTTAAAGTTTTTGGACGGAATGACGGACGGACAGACAGACGGACGGACGGACAAGTCAAATTTATGATGCCTCCCTATCGGGGGCATAAAAATGCCTTGTGATAAAGAATAGTCTAGATGGTGCCAAGGCTCAAATTACGGACGCCTGTGGTCATCATGTTATCCGAAACCTTTTTGAATCTTCCAGAAAAATCTCCCCCACGAAAATTTTGAAGGATTTTTCTCACATGCTGAAATCCATTTCTGTAAAATGTGCAATCTCCCCCATGTAGCGAGGTCAGAGCTATTTTTAGAACGCCGTTTTATATCTGTCAACGGCAAAAAATGCACATGTAAAATCACCTTTAAATATACATAATTTACCAAAATATCCATGTTTGATTTTTCCCATAACAAGACAAAGGTCTAAACTTTATGAAAATTAATCAGTTTAAGCCATGTTATATGTATTACACGAAATAAACATTACCTGTTTACATGTTGTCGATGTGTTCTATCGCTTAATGGCATCCCGGCTTTGGCTATTTTTAGAAATAGTGGTTCGCTATAAATCGTCATTTCTCCGTTACTATCCAATCAAATCCGTTAAAAATTGGTATACCCAAAGCTGAGAGGCACCTTAAAGGGTATACATCATAAATTTAAGGAAAATAATAAGTTTTATGAAATTATTAAGTGTCAAACAAGGCGCTTTTTCGGAATGATCTAGCGTGATAACCTTTTAACATTTCAAAAAAGTTCAAACTGCATAATAAAAAACAACATTCCCTCTAAAATGTACGCGCAAATATTTTACGATCATCAAATGCGCAATGTCTCCCATTTCCCTTCAAAGTACCCCACTGTCTGTTTTTTCGCGCGAAATAAGTGGGCGCCTAGAGTAGCCGTTCTTGACGCGCCTGCTTTACTATGCGGATAAGGATAAAATCCGAAGCGAATCAAATTCTACTTTCGTTTCGTTTCGATCGCTCTTTTCACCGCGCTTTACAGAATAGATCTCTAATTACTGAAGTTTACAGGATTATTAGGTAAGAATATAGCATGTATGCACCTTTCTTATAATCTTACTTTAGTGTTTTTAAAGATAATATATGACAGAATGGTTGCTTTTGGTTATTTTTTTGTAAAACAAATTCCGTTTGTTGTGCGATTGAAGTCTATCATTTTGTCAATTTTTGGAATCGATTTGCCATGATCGTGAATGATTGGACTTTAACAAGTGCATAACGATTTTAAGGAATGGAATTTTGGCGAAAAATAATGGAGTAGCTCAAGTCCTTGCTGGTCACGACCGGAAACTCGCTGATAATATTGGGGGGGGGGGGGACAAATTTGGTCTCGTTACGACGTTAGTCTAGAGCAGTCTTGGCTTGATTAACCAGTCCGAGTCACTTTTATTCATATTGACTATTGTCAACTGTTTGCTGTCTGGAATTTTGGTTTAACCCATTACCAAACAATTTGTTTTATATTACTGCTCCAATTTGTAAGATTTTGCAGACGACAATTACAAGTGAATAAAGTTTTACATTTAGGCTATTTGGTCTTTGGGGAAGAAAACATTGTGAGAAATGAAGAAGTTGCTTGTGACAAGCAATTTCTTTATTTTCCACAATGTTTTTTACATTATCTTGTAAGGAGTCAAAGGAATCATTGTGTGGTAGAATGGGTTAATGTCATCAGCAATTGAATGATTACAATGACAGTCCAAATTTTAATTGCTTTTCCACTCATGAACTCTTATCGGCCTGTATGAGTTGATGGTCAGTGAAAGTTCTATGCCATAATATGGCCATACATTAATTCTTAGATATACATTACAAAGTGTATTTAAATATTTTGTAGAAAGAGGTGTAAAGCTTTGTTTTAAATATGCAATTGGCCTTTTTTCTACAACAGATAGTACTATGAATGACACAACCCTGAATGACAGCCAAAAGGACATCTTCCTGAGTCAGTCTACAACATGTTCACCTCTTGATGATAGCCAGAAGTCTACTCAGCCGCCTGTGATCCTGTTAAGTTCAGACACAGAAACAGAGGAATATCCGGTAATTTGACTGCAAATGCGGCAAAACTTTAGTTTAATTCCGTTTCCATTTGAACTTTATTACCAATTACTGAATCAGGTTGGATAAGTCAGCTTTATTTTCTAGTACTACTAACCTATGTGTTATGAACAGAGGAGGTTTGGGAGATGGGGGGGATTGAACCAGCCCCTATCATGGCTATGTAGCCTGATTAATTCTTTTTCATTATTTTGTTTTTATTTAGAAATTTAGTCAGCATTGTAAAAGAGGGGGTTTATTTTTGGAAGTCAACATCAAATTCTGTAATTTAAACAAGCAGATGTACTCAAGCTGTAGTAAGCATGTATGCCATATTCAGATTTTTATCAAACCTTTCAGTAACCTTTTTCCCGACTGATACCACATTCATTTTTTTATTTCTGTTTTTAAGTATTTTTATGTTATCTTCTAGCCCAGTCCAGTCTTTAAGAAAAGGAAGATCGTGCAGGCTAGCCCCAACAAGCAAGACGTCAGGTTATGCAACACCCGTAGCCATCTGGTAAGCATTACAAACCCATATGCATGTTATTGTATGTAGATTAGTTTTATACCTGCTTAGCTACTATCAAACCGCTCTAAAATGACAGTCACATGGTCACATATTTACATATTTCAACCAATTAACTTGCTCTTTTATCACATGCAAAATGTAAACTGTACAAATAAAATTAGTTGATTGATTTTAAAGCAGTAAACATGGGTATACATTACTTTCATTTTAGGCCGGTTATAGTGTAACACATGTATATATGAACCCTTTCCCAAAAAAGACCTTGTTTTGAAGTCCTTAACAGATACTAATCATTTTCTCATTTGTCTTAATATTTTCTTTGCTATTTTGTACACAAATCCTATCTTAATCATATATTTTGTCATCTGCAGCATCTTTTGCTGTTTGGTAAAGGGTTGTTAAGGTATTTCACCTATATCATGAGATACCCATGACTTTCTGTATCTTCTGCGTAATCCATGGATATCCATGCATTTTCTTTGTCTTTTGAAACTGATGGTGATGGCAAAATTGCACAAAGTGATCAGTATCTAATGATCATGGGTGGAATACCTTCACATTAAAGTTAAATGTTGTAGTATCTTTCTTGCTTTGACATATTATCCATGCATTTTCTGTCAAATATCAGTACATAACACTCTTGTTGCTTCATAATGCATGAACGGGCTAATGAATATTCATTAACATTAAAGGTACCCATGCTAGGTTGTCGGTTGAAAAGATTTTAAGAAATATGCTATGAATTTGTCAACCTGAACAGGTAGATTGTTTCTGTCGAGCGAAAATTAGAAAAAGTTAATCTAGTTCTTATAAACAATGTCTGAATCTTATATTTGGCCTACCTGCCCGTTACTATATTTAGTAACGTTTGTGAGAAACTGGTCCTTGTTAGAAAGTGAAAAGCATTTTACCAGCGCAAAAATTCCTTTCTTTTTGGTTCTAGATAATGTGATGCACCACATAACTACACAAAATCTGACTTCCCCATGTTGCTCCGACAGATAGAATATTTAGCATGGGTTTCCTTTAAAAATTCTATAACAATACAGTGTTCTCCCCAGCGCAAAAAGCTTTAGGGGCCCAACAATGTATTCAAATAAATCAGCGCAATTTAACTACACCTCAAAAAGTAACCAACAATAGGATTTCTTCAAAATATTCCCTGACAGGAATAATGTTGAGGTGTTTCTTGTCAAAAGTTTACTTTGATAATGCATTTTCTATAATAATTCTGCATGGAAACAAAATGAGCAATTTCTTCTTTTCCAATTATGTTTTCAAGCACAATTATTTGTATACAAACACTGCATTCTAGGTTTAATGTATGGTACTTGGGGCCACTATAGCTTCAAATTATTCTGTGGAGAACATGAAAGTGATATTATTATCTAATCAACATTAACTTTCTAATATTCACAACAACTATTTACAGTTTATTATGCTACCCGAAATTTTTTTCCGTAGCAAGCTGCATCCAGGAGTATTCATCACACTTATTCATCTTTCTTATTGTAGCTCTAGTTTCCTTTCATAGAGACCACATTGCTTGAGGCCTGGTGTTTATAGATATTAGCTTGTAGTGCAAAAGTATATCGCTAGTAGATTAGTTAGTGTGGTTTTTTTGTGTTGTAGGTGTGTAAAGAAAGCCAAACATTACTAACCCTTTCCCACAACACTAATCCTAAGATATTTAGTAAAGTGCTGAAAGACACTGACAATGAACTGCATGAAGTGACCTCTTTCTTTACTGAAAACACATTGGCAGACGATGATACACCTGTTTATGTAGACCACCTAATTCAAACATGTGAAAGTGGCAACCAATTAACCCTTTCCCAAACAGCAAAATTTTAGGGTGGTCCAATTTAAAAACAGCTGCAGACGACAAATTATATGTGAATAAAGATAAGATTTGTGTACAATATAACTGAGAAAATATTGAGGCAAAAGGAGAAACTGCTGGTCATCAGCAGTTTCTTCTTTTGTCTCAATGTTTTCCCATGCCAATTCTATCAGGGACGTCAAAACCAGGCCTTGTTTGGGAAAGGGTTAAGAGATTCAGCCACCCAGTACCTAAATGAACATGACTTTAAAAATTTGAATGAAATTGACATATACACACAAAATGTATTATCAGAAGTTGTTGTTAAGTCCTCTCAGTCAGAAACCTTCACACAGACAATAATTAAAAATGTGTTCAATTCAAGAAGCCATACAGAAAATTAAGGAATGTGGACTTCAGGAAGCCAGCAAGTGGTTAATGGAAAAAGCAGTTGCAGAGAATCCAAATTTATATTCTCAAAACTTGAACTCATACTTGTCACTATGTCGGCGCCTAATTGATAAACAGAAGAGTTTATTGAAATATAGACATCGAGATAACACTTTTGATAACTTTATGTGTGATTCTGTTTCATTTCCAAAAATATTGAAAGAGCCTCGAAACAGAAGCAGTGAAAAATCGGAAAATATTGTTTTTCTTCAAAAAAAGGTAGAAAATTTCGCAAATGTAAGCGTTGATCTCGCTCAAGAAAATTCCTCGTTGAAAAGTGAACTATCACATATAAAAAAAACAAGAGGGCCAAGATGGCCCTGTATCGCTCCACTGGCTTTTAGACATTTAGACTACAAACTTCTTCAAGGAATACAATAGAGGTCTATTCAAAGAAGATTCATGCTACACCAGAATGAAATCCAATAAGTGATTAAGGAGCAGAAATGTTTTAAAATTTTCTTAAAATTACACTGTTTCATATAGCGAAAAACAAGAGGACCCTGAGGGCCCTAAATCGCTCACCTGAGTTATGTTTTAAAAATGCCAAATAACTTTGCATATGTTACACATTGTTGTCCCAGGGAAGAATTTGGCCATGTAGTTTCAGAGGACATGTTGTTTACAGAAATTGATCAGCTTTTATGACATTTCCCATTTTCTGATGCCACAGAAACCAGAGTTTTTTCATAGATTTCAATTCTTTTAGCAATTTTTATAAGGGACCACCCAATGAACATTACTGCCAAGTTTGGTTGATTTTGACCTAGAAGTTAAGGAGGAGATGTCGTTAAAAGAAGTTGTTGAGCTTTTGTGAAATTTCCCATTTTCCGATGCCACGGCAACCATACTTTTCCATTGATTTCAATTCTTTTAGCAATTTTTATAAGGGACCACCCAAAGAACATCTCTGCCATGTTTGGTTGATTTTAACCCAGAATTTAAGGAGGAGATGTCGTTTAAAGAAGTTGTTGAGCTTTGTTAAATTTACCATTTTCCAATGCCACGGCAACCAGAGTTTTTCGTGGATTTCAATTATATTACCAATTTCTATAAGGGACCACCTAAGGAACATTTCTGCCAAGTTTGGTTGATTTTAACCCAGAAGTTAAGGAGAAGATGTCGTTTAAAGAAATTGTTGAATTTTTGTGAAATTTCCCATTTTCCGATGCCATGGCAACCAGAGTTTTTCATGGGTTTCAATTCTTTTAGTAATTTTATAAGGGACTACCCAAGGAACATTTCTGCCAAGTTTGGTTGATTTTGACCCAGAAGTTAAGTAGATGTCGTTTAAAGAAATTGTTGAGCTTTTGTGAAATTTCCCATTTTCTGATGCCACCGCAACCAGAGTTTTTCATGGATTTCAATTCTTTTAGCAATTTTTATAAGGGACTACCCAAGGAACATTTCTGCCAAGTTTGGTTGATTTTGACCCAGAAGTTAAGGAGGAAATGTCGTTTAAAGAAATTGTTGAGCTTTTGTGAAATTTCCCACTTTCTGATGCCACCGCAACCAGAGTTTTTCATGGATTTCAATTATTTTAGCAATTTTTATAAGGGACCACCCAAGGAACATTTCTGCCAAGTTTGGTTGATTTTGACCCAGTAGTTTAGGAGGAGATGTCGTTTAAAGAAATTGTTGAGCTTTTGTGAAATTTCCCATTTTCCGATGCCACGGCAACCAGTGTTTTTCATGGATTTCAATTATTTTAGCAATTTTTATAAGGGACCACCCAAGAAACATTTCTGCCAAGTTTGGTTGATTTTGACCCAGTAGTTTAGGAGGAGATGTCGTTTAAAGAAATTGTTGAGCTTTTGTGAAATTTTCCATTTTCTGATGCCACGGCAACCAGAGTTTTTCATGGATTTCAATTATTATAGCAATTTTTATAAGGGACCACCCAAGGAACATTTCTGCCAAGTTTGGTTGATTTTGACCCAGTAGTTTAGGAGGAGATGTCGTTTAAAGAAATTGTTGAGCTTTTGTGAAATTTCCCATTTTCCGATGCCACGGCAACCAGAGTTTTTCATGGATTTCAATTATTTTAGCAATTTTTATAAGGGACCACCCAAGGAACATTTCTGCCAAGTTTGGTTGATTTTGACCCAGTAGTTTAGGAGGAGATGTCGTTTAAAGAAATTGTTGAGCTTTTGTGAAATTTCCCATTTTCCGATGCCACGGCAACCAGAGTTTTTCATGGATTTCAATTATTTTAGCAATTTTTATAAGGGACCACCTAAGGAACATTTCTGCCAAGTTTGGTTGATTTTGACCCAGTAGTTTAGGAGGAGATGTCGTTTAAAGAAATTGTTGAGCTTTTGTGAAATTTCCCATTTTCCGATGCCACGGCAACCAGAGTTTTTCATGGATTTCAATTATTTTAGCAATTTTTATAAGGGACCACCCAAGGAACATTTCTGCCAAGTTTGGTTGATTTTGACCCAATAGTTTAGGAGGAGATGTCGTTTAAAGAAATTAATGAGCTTTTATGAAATTTCCCATTTTCCGATGCCACGGCAACCAGAGTTTTTCATGGATTTCAATTATTTTAGCAATTTTTATAAGGGACCACCCAAGGAACATTTCTGCCAAGTTTGGTTGATTTTGACCCAGTAGTTTAGGAGGAGATGTCGTTTAAAGAAATTGTTGACGCCGTGACGGACAGACGGACAGACAGACAGACGGACAGACGGACGCCGGACATTGATCGATCACAATACCTCACCTTGAGCACTTCGTGCTCAGGTGAGCTAAAAAAGCCTAGCCCACAACGGCCAAGCTTTTCATCGGATCGTGAAGGAATTTGGAACAGATTCATGCAAGGTTGATTCATTTGAAGTTTGGTTGAAATTGGTCCTGTAGTTTTGGAGAAGAAGATTGTTTAACAATTTTTTCGAAAATTCAATTTAATTAAATTTATTAAAATTTAAGTTCCACACGGAAATTATTTTTTTAAGGAATTTACAGGAGATAAATGCAAGAAAGATTCGTGTGAAGTTTGGTTAAAATTTTTCCAGTAGTTTTGGAAAAGAAGATTTTTCGAAAATTTTATTTAATTTAATTAATCAAACTTTAAGTTCTACATAGATTTTTTTTTTTTTGAAAAAAATTATGAAGAGATTAATGCAAGGAAGATTTCTGTAAAGTTTGGTTAAAATTGGTCCAGTAGTTTTGGAGAAGAAGTATTTTTAAAGATTTTTCGAAAATTTAATTCAATTAAATTAATTCAAATTTAAGTTCTGCATAGATTTTATTCTTTTGAAGGAATTTGGTAGAAATTCATGCAAGGATGATTCATGTGAAGTTTGGTTGAAATTGGTCCAGTAGTTTTGGAGAAGAAGATTTTTTAAAGATTTTTCAAAAATTTAATTCAATTAAATTAATTAAAATTCAAGTTCTGCATAGATTTTATTCCTTTGAAGGAATTTGGTAGAAATTCATGCAAGGATGATTCGTGTGAAGTTTGGTTGAAATTGGTCCAGTAGTTTTGGAGAAGAAGAATTTTTAAAGATTTTTCAAAAATTTAATTCAATTAAATTAATTAAAATTCAAGTTCTGCATAGATTTTATTCTTTTGAAGGAATTTGGTAGAGATTCATGCAAGGATGATTCATGTGAAGTTTGGTTGAAATTGGTCCAGTAGTTTTGGAGAAGAAGAATTTTTAAAGATTTTTCAAAAATTTAATTCAATTAAAATTAATTTTAATTCAAGTTCTGCTCGAATTTTATTCTTTTGAAGAAATTTGGTAGATATTTATGCAAGGAAGAAATCTGTGAAGTTTGGTTGAAATTGGTCCAGTAGTTTTGGAGAAGAAGAATTTTGAAAGATTTTTCGAAAATTTAATTCAATTAAATTAATTAAAATTCAAGGTCTGCACGAAATTAATTTTTTTGAAGGAATTTGGAAGAGGTTCATGCAAGGAAGATTCCTGTGAAGTTTTGTTAAAATTGGTCCAGTAGTTTTGGAGAAGAAGAATTTTTTAAGATTTTTCGAAAATTTGGTTTAATTTATTTAATTAAAATTCAAGTTCTGCACGGAATTTATTTATTTGAAGGAATTTGGTAGAGTTTCATGCAAGGAAGATTCCTGTAAAGTTTGGTTGAAATTGGTCCGGTAGTTTTGCAGAAGAAGAATTTTTCAAGATTTTTCGAAAATTTAATTTAATTTATTTAATTAAAATTCAAGTTCTGCACGGAATTAATTTTTTTGAAGGAATTTGGAAGAGGTTCATGCAAGGAAGATTCCTGTGAAGTTTGGTTGAAATTGGTCCAATAGTTATGGAGAAGAAGATGTTTAAAGAAAAAGTTTACGCACGGACGCACGGACGGACGCACGGACGCACGGACGACGGACACAGGGCCATGACATAAGCCCCGCTGGCCTTCGGCCAGTGGAGCTAACTAGTGAAGTGAAATTATCTAACGTGGGAAATGTAAAAAGACTTAAAGACTATGTGAAGACACTGAAAGACAATAAAAAAGTTATATTGAAAACAAATAAAATGCTCAGGTTGAGGTTATCAGCTAAAAATGGGGAGCTGAAAAGGTTGCGGTCAAAGTTTGTGTATGAAATGACAGTAAAAACTAAAAAAATCAATGAACTCACAGCTAGCTTGCATGAAAAAAGAAATGAGATTGAACAGAAGCAGCATGAAATTGATATAGAGCATATGAGATGTAGAGAGTTAGATACTCAGGTAAAGGACATTATACAGGAAAATGATTGGTTACGAGGAATGGTCGACGAAAGTATAACCACCTTTGACGAAACATCTCAAAGATATACAAGCGATTTGCAGCAGTGTGTGTTTGAACTTTTGAACTACAGTGTGTCATTCGGTAATGTATCACCAGTAATTGAAAGTGTCCTTTCTCTTGCAAAAAGAAAGCCAAACAAACTGCCCAGCAAGTCAACTGTAAATAACATTAACATTCAGCGACTTGCATTATCACAGAAGCATATTGCGGATCAGCTGACATCTGAAAACAATTTATGCCTATTAAGTGATGAAACAAACAAGTTCGGAACGAAATTTGAAGGGATGCATGTGACAGATAGTGCAGGAAAGTACTGGATTTTGGGGATTCGTCAAATGACCACAAAAGCAGGAAAAGATATACTAAAGTGTTTGTTGGACATCTTAGGAGATATTGATGCAATCGGTAGCTCATCCAAAAATCCTACATCCAAAACTCTACTGAAAAACATTGCATCAACTATGTCGGATAGGGCTAGTACCCAGATGAAGTTCAACGAATTGTTAGAAGATTTCAGAAAGGAAGTCATTAAAGAGGAGCTTGGACAACAATGGGATGTAATGTCTAATGAAGAGCAAACATCAATTAGTCACTTATGTAACTTCTTTTGCTCCTTGCATGCATTGGTTCACATGGCAGATACCTGCTCAAAAACTCTGGTTGAAATTGACAGTGTCTCATTTGAGGAAGCCCCGATCTTGGATAAATCATTCAAAAAACAAAATGAAAGTGGTTCGGTTCGATTAGTTCGTACATGCTGCAAAGCATTTGCCAAAGGGGCTGACGAGAAGAATGGCCAATTCCAACAATTTACAACCTATGTTCAAGATATGTTGAAAGCAAGTGGTCTCAAGAGCGTGCCATTAGAAAGATTTCGCGGCAATCGGTTCAATATCTTATTCAGAAATGCTGGAGCTGTGTTCTTCTTGAAAGATGAGTTAAAGAACTTTCTCAACCTTGATAGCTCAAACCGACTGTTAGCTGCTGTTAAACATGACATCAACACCACAGAGTACTTAGCAGGTTGTAAAGCTTTGGGCCTTATCAGTGAGCTAATTACAGTACCTCTATGGGTAATGATTGAAAATGAAAATCTTCACATTACTGAATCTGGAGCCATGTACCAAGAACTTGTTCATTATATCCAGGACGCTGTAGAAAACATCGACTCATTTATGAAAGGTACAACATTGTTGAGCTTTTGCAATGAGGAAAGTTTAAACAAATCTGCTATATTTAAAGCGTTGGTTGCCGACTGGGAACATGATGTGAAAGTAAACGTATGTCTTCAAGCCCTTTTACCTGCTCTGTGTCAACTTTGCCAGAAATTATTCAAAGACTTCCTTCCAGGTGGAATGTGGCACGATAGCACAGATGAAACTAAACAGAAAACATATGGAGTGCCTAAGCACAATAAATTCAGTGAGTCGGTATTCGGACACATGGACAGGCTCATCAGAGAAAAACCAAATACATCACAAATAGCTATTGAAGCTAACATTATGTTCATCCATAACAAAACAATATCTTGGCTGAAAAGCAAACCAGACAGTGAACGTGAACAATTAATCATGGAAGCAAGAAAAGATGTAAGATCGCTGCGGGAAACATCCAAGATAAGACAGAGGGAAATCGCGATAGGACAGCAGCAGCTACTTCAGGAAAAACTGGAGAAAGCCCAAAGGTTAGAACAATCACGTGTAGAGAAGAAAGAAAAACTAACTGATAATATTCAAATCTGGGGACTTTGGCAATCTGTTGAGGAGGTGGATTCCGCTTTAAAGCGCATTAAAAGTAAAAACGAAAAAATGAAAGCTTTAAAATGCCAGCTAAATTTTCGCGAAAAAGTTTTAAGACAAAAACCTGGTGATAAGTCAGTGTATAAAGTCAGTAAAAGAGATGAAAATACCGGTAGAACAAAACCACTTACAGTCGAGGAACTTGCGAAAAATGTGAAAACATTAGTACGGAGTGTATTTAACAACTGTGGGGTTGCAGTAGCTACAAATGACGATGACAATTTACCTCCAATCATTGTTGGGCGAAAAGTGAGCCATGCCTTCCAGGAGGGTGATGTTTCAACCTGGTACACAGGACAAGTTATTTCACAAGTAATTCTCTTAACCATTTCCTAAACAGACAAAGTTTGGACTGTGCCTATTTAAAAACAGCTGTAGAAAATAAAAATGATGTGGATAAAGAAACAATTTTTGTACAACTTAACACAGAAAACATTCAGGCAAAAGGAGAAAATGCTGATTACCAGCATTTTCTTCCTTTGGGTCAATGTTTTCTCTATCCTTTTCTAAAAGGTATGCCAAACCCAAGTTTTGTTTGGGAAAGGGTTGAAATCGGGTTACTTTACTGACTAGTAAATATTATCTGTACAGTCATTACAATTATTTAATTACTAACAGTAAACATTAACATTTTTACATCAAGATTGATATGGTCTAAGACTTTCAATGTAATGGTGTTTCGTCTTTGCAGTTTATGAATAAGGACAATTGTGTGATAAGACTGCATCTGGGTTTATTCACCAGTTTAGTAATAGCTCTTGTTTCAAATGTACTCAAAGCTACTTAGCAATTAAAGCAAACACTTCAATAACCTCTCTCAAAGTCTGCTATTTTTGCTGCTGTTCTTTAAGTTATGAAGGGGCCTAGCTCTTTCCGCAAAGAAGACATGGTTCTGATGTCCCTGTTATAAGTACCTGGTAGTTTGGAAAAACGTTGAGAGAAAAGAAGAAATTGTTGATATTAGATAATCAACAATTTGTCCTTTTCTGTCAATATTTTCTATGCTATAATTTATAAATCTACTTTTCACTCGATAATTTTATTGTCCGCAACTTCTTTCGAATTGGTCTAGTCCAAAATAATGTCGTTTGGGAAAGGGTTAAGAAGTAAAGTTCATTTTACATTTTTTTAATTCCTGTGATAATACATCCTCATACATGTATTTAAATAAGATTTGTGCAAACAAGAAAATTGTGCATAATCAGTAAATACAGCTACAGATAAGAGGTGGTATTGACTTTTCAAAATGCAATATTTTATTATGTGTTCATCAAACTTTATATATGTTGTGGGTACTTATTGGAATCATCTTGTGGAGAGATTCAAATGAGTACATACAACATAGGGTTTGGATTTGGTATAAAAGATTTAGAATGCCTTCACACCTCTTATCTGTTGCTCTTATGGTAACTGAAATAGTACTGCAATATTTCAGGTCCCGGGCTTTCCAGATTGGTACAACATAAAGTATTCTGGAGACAGGGCAATCTATACATATCAGCATGCCCACTGGGTTTTCATTTTGGGGGTACATGTACCCTCTAACTTTAAAATTTGGGGTACAAAGAAAAATCTGGGGGTACAGTGAACCCTTTTCTTTCAAAGTTAAGGGTACACCATATACAAATCTTAATAAATCTTAACTACTACTGATTAGTGCGAAACTAATTTAAGTGCCTTAAGATTTACAACTGTTTTGCTGTGAAAAGCATCTTAACTGAGTTCAATAATGTGATAACTATTCAAAAAGTACTCTTAGCAGTAAATGCACCTGCTACATAATTTGCTATCAACAACTACTCTTGTCGCAATTGTTAACCCCTCCAAATATGTAAGTTATTATAAAATTGAAGAAATTAGTTTCTTTACATTTAAAGTCAAGTAGCTTTCAGAACCTTCATGAGCTGAAATCAGTTAAAACATTAAATAACATATAAATAACAGGAGCCAGTAGAATTCTTTTGATAGCACACAGACATAATTAATTAGTTTCATGCCTGTCAATGTTTACGACCCCAGAATTACCCGTTCAATGATAAGCCACAAACCTTCTTCAATGAATGAAATAAATGACTTTGACCACTACTGATAATCAGGCATGCAAATCAGATACTCTTTCATTCCAAACATTCACGTAATGGTCATAATCTTTTTACGTTCATCCATTATTCTATACGTGCTTGCATGTCTGGCCTATAAATCTGTACGTGAATTAATTTATTTCTACGTGAATTACGTACTGTAGTACGTGAATGGGCATGCTGCATATGAGCTGATGATAGAATACCAGCATGGTGATTTAAAGTTGATTGTATGAAAAGATAGATTAGATGGAAAATGTATGATTTCTAAGTTTGATTTTACCCCTAGCTTGTTGAAAAAGTGGATTTACCTTTGCCAATCAAATTGTAAGTTGCATGCTGTTGCCTATAATGGCTATATGTAAAGTGTTAACCCATTACTGTACAGCGACTCCTTTTAACTCCCCACAAGATAATGGCTTTGAAAAACATTGTGGAAAATGAGGAAATTGCTTTGAATTTAGACACATTTAAAATTTTGCCATTTGGTAAGGGATTAAGGGTAAAGGTCAAGGTCACATTGACCAATTAGCATTATTAATGTCTGTATGATTAGAGCTAGGCTTAATTACCATGGAAATATTATGCTGTCATGGTATTGTTTTTTTTTTTAAATATTGTAGGATGCAGTTTTCAGATTATGTTATGTCATTTTCCGGACTTGGATAATATTTATCACTGTTTTGTTGTCAAAGATCATGGTCAAAGTGGTCATTTAAATGGAAATTTGTTGGCTTTAGCATGTGTATTTTAAACAAATGGTATATTGTTGTATAAGAAACTACACAGTGTCTATATCAAAGTGAATTTTAGCTTTTTACATGATATAATGCAAATGAAATGAAAGGTTACAAAAATTGACAGAAAAAAAATCGAAACCCCGATTTTTAAAAAAATCACAAAAAATCATGTTTTTATTAAAATTTAAAAACCTTTGCCTTTTTGAACTCAACAATGCAAGCCTTTTAAGAAAATGTATGCATATCAGGTAAAAAATTAAAAAATTGAAATAGCTTTGACCTCGCTACCCCATGGAAATTTTGAAAACTTGGCAGGTATGGATGTACAGTAGCCACAAACCAATACTCACAACTAAGATTGGCAATGAATCGCAGCTAGGAAGCAGTAGAACGCAAAATCACTATAATTTTGACAGCAATTTTTTACCCTGATCCGCGCTAAATCAAAACAAGTGTCATCTTGTCGGATGCTTTTAACTGACAAAATAAGATTTAAGCTTGTTTACAAAGGTCTACATATTTGCCATTTATAAAATGCAATATCGATTCGTCTAAAATACAGCGTTACACGCGTGCACATACTTTTCATGCATGGAATCCAGCAAATCTTTCTGTCTTTGGTAGTAATCAACATTCGCCGACGCCATTTGTAAACAAATCTAATAGACTGGCTATAAACTTATACTGTAGACTGGAAGGTAGTAGTATTCGCTATTCAGTCCTTTCGCAATATTAATTTATGATATGCATTGATATAGTTTCATTTTATGCTCTCATTGAAAAACAGAAAATAAATGTTAGAAGTTTTAGAAATTTTAGCATTGAAAATTTTAACCGAGATATTTCGGCCATAGAAAGGCCCAATTTATAAAGCAAAGAATATTGTGGATATTATGTGAATTTAAAGATATTTTTAGAGTTTTATAATGATAATTTTCGATTACATTGTTATTGTTGTTCTTGTAGTTGACATGCAATAGGTAACCCTTTACCAGATGGCAAAATGTCCAAATGCTCCAAATTCCAAGAAGGTGAAGATGATCTCATCAATAGAGGCCCATATATCGCTTATAGATCTAATTCTACAATTTACCAATTACAGATTTGTGCCACAAATAAACGTCCAAAATCAAAATGGCGAAAGTCAACTCTAAATGAACAGTCAAAAACAAAACCTTTTTAACACTTTTAACTTGGATTATTTACCTTAATATTTTGTAATTTACACCTTTAATTTCATATCATTCTTAATCCTTTTAGGTATGCTGCAATACAAGTTCCTTATTTATTCTAGAGGGATATTTGTCCATGTGTCTCCAATGGCTGCCTCGAGTTTATCACGGGTGTCGATTACTTCAGAGTACTTTTTTCAGTTGTCTTTTGCGTCAATACCAAACATTCTCAATAATGTTCAAGTCCGGACTTCGGACCAACCATATCATGGAGTGATTTCTTTTTCCCACCTTGAATTGGTTTACAGAATGGGCCTCAGGACTAGAGCTGGGACGGGTAGAATTTCTGTACCCGGGTACCCGTGGTCGTATTACCCGCGGGTACTCGAGTACCCGATGATGATTAAAAATACACCAATATATGTAGTTACATGTAGGCCTATCTATAGATCTTTTTGTTTCATCCTGGCACTTGTATACTAAACATGGCTTCAAACAACCACGTATCGTCGAAGTATTCTTCAAAAAGCGAAAATTGTATTGTTCTAGTCTTCTGCAAGACAAAGAGAAGACTAAAATACGCAGATGTTTTTGTACTATATCTATTCTGCGACAAAAAAAGAGAGCGAAAATTGGTCAATCATTTGCAGACACATAGCCTATCTTACTGAAAAAAAACTTCGGTGAAATATTAATACCTTGTGGGCCTGTGGATACAACTTGAGCAAGTTGGGATTAAGAGATTTCGGCTCTCTAACATGAATTTATCGTTCAAGTGCATGACGCTTACTAAATATTAGGGTTCCTTACAGAACGAAAAGCTACCCCAGTCTGAATTTTCTATCATTTTTTAACCTCTTAAGGGGGAATGCTCCAGTTTCCTAAATTTTTCCCAATAATAGAATTTATTTATATTTTGAATGTTGAAATTACACGTTATTACCAATTGAAAAATAAAATAAAAATGGGTGGTCAGCGATCTTGTTTGAAATTTATAGGCATTCGTATCACATACCCCTACATCGAAAAAATGCACAATTTCTTGCACCTGCCCAAGGTCACTAAAATGCTAATAAAATGTTGTATATTCGTGGTTTAGTCCCCAAAACGGATTTAAAGTAACGTCTTACATTTAATACGAACAGAAAACCCAAAATATGTGCTATTATAAACACGTAAATGTATAAAACAGCATGTTCACGTGTTCGATTAGATCGACGAAGCTGGGGTGTTTTATGTCAAATTTTGTATATTTTTGGAAATATTTCAAGTTCTACATAATAGAATTTGATAAAACTCCCTCATTGTATTAAGCCACATGTCCTGGTAATAATTCAAAAAGAAAATGTATAGGTCAGCGCACTTATTAGTGAATTACAGCATTTTTATCAGCTACACATGAATAAAATGACGCAAAACAGTGGTAACTGCATACACACTTACGACTGTCTTACTCTAAATTATCGATTTCCATCTCGAGGAAATCAGTTTCGCATAATAAATACGCTTTAACCGTCGAAAATGGTAAATTGTAATGATGTGTTATATTATTGAAAATATGGTAGCGAAACATATTGGTACGAAACATTTAATTTACAACAGTAATGTCCGAGTGTTCCGAAAAACTGGAGCATTCCCCCTTAAGTGTCCCAAATAGACAGGGGTGCAACCATTTCAAACTGTCTACTTTCGGTTCATAAGCAAATAAAATGTTAACCCTGGGTCAAAAAGGCTTAAAGATTATGAATTTGTCAAACAAAATACTTTAATTAGATAATGTACGAAGCCGGGTACCGGGTAATGATTTATTACCCGGGTACTGATGATACCCGACCCGATACCCGGGTACTCGAGTACTCGTCCCAGCTCTACTCAGGACTGACCTCACGAATGCTAATCATTTTCAAAATAACACACCTATGAAATCCTTCACTGTACAATTTTCTCTGAACTGTCCTTTTCCAAACACTAGAGTACCTTATTTGGTTAAAAAGTCCGATAATGTCTGTCAAGGTCTGTTTTCAGTTTTGTTTGACAAGACCTATGATAATGTCCGACCGTCATGTTCACTGACTTTCGCCGGGGCACCACTTCTCGGCAAGTTTTCCACACTATTTCTTTTACGATATCTGTTGATAAATCTAGTAATTGTAGTCCAAGGTGTTTCTAATCTATGAGCAAATTCCGATTGACGAATTCCCGAGTAATATAAAGAAATGACAGCAGCTGTTTTGTGTCAGGGGTAAGCATTTTTCTTCTCCCCACCATGACACTTCACAACAACAATAAAATGGGTAATGTGGCATATTTTAGACAAATTTACGTCATAATGACGTCATCAAACATTTTCATTTCAAATAGGGTACATTAAGGGACATAACCTCTTATTCATTTCTCAAGATAAACGTTACACATTTGTGTCCCTTTTAAACATTGCCACTTTCTCGTACGTTTGGACGTTCATTTTATTTGTGGCACAAATCTGTAACTCGCCTGTTATTAAATCTATCATAAATCTCATAGTGTTTCAAATATAATATACCAACTTAGGGGTCTAATTAATTTAACTTACGGGTCTGATTCTATAATTAATCAATTCATTCATCTACTATAATATCATAAATGACATAAAATGATGAAATAGACCCTAAAATATAAAAAAGGTCTATAATTTCAAATATAATTTAGATATAGGTCTTATTTTATCATCTTAACCCTCTCCCAAATGACACAATTTTAGGGTGGTACAATTTGAAAGCTGCTGCAGACGACGAAAGAATGTTGTTAAAGATAAAATTTGTGTATGATATAGCAAAGAAAATATTGACACAAAAGGAGAAACTGCTGGTTATCAGCAGTTTCTTCTTTTGTCTCAATGTTTTCCCAAGCCATTTCTATTAGGGACGTCAAAACAAGGTCTTGTTTGGGAAAGGGTTAAATAGTGGGCCTTTTTGGACTGGGCCTTTTTGGTCAGTTTCAAAAGTGGGCCTTTCTGGACCGGGCCTTTTTGGACTGGGCCTTTCTGGTTTTGGGCCTTTTTGACCCTATCTCATAGATTTCCCATACCATTTGCTAAATGAAAAATCTGAAGTAAACAACATTATAATAGTACAATACTTTCGAACAGCAAATTACAAAAGTTATTGACATTTCGGTGTGCGCATGCGCGAATGGCGGCAGTGTTTCAAATTGAAGAAGAATAATTAAATTAAATCCACCTTAAATATCAAGTTATGTGATGCATCCGACGCAGGAAAATATTGCAAAAGACAGAATACAGTAGATTTTATTCAGGGAAGTGATCATTTATTTACAAGTAACATAAAAACTTATGAAAACCACATCACAAAAATGACTGAATTTACCCCACCCACCTTTTCAACATTGGGAAATTTTCGGAAGCTAAGAATCACCATGGACTGAGAGGAACACCACTAATCATCTGTTTTTTCGAAAAAATAACAATATATTGAGTCCATGTCTGAAAAGAAATTGATAAAATTCTTAGAAAAGGAGGACAGAACAGAAAACTCTGAAAACAGTGAAATTCTCTACACTCCGATTATTTTATCGGATAGTAAGGGTAACTGGTTAAAGAAAGAACTTGCAGTTAAAACTCAAGTAGAGTACAAGATTAAATGGTGGTGTAAGAGTGGACTCAAAGTCAAACAATGTTACGAGTGGTTAGATGAAAACCTACATCATAAGATAAGACATATCTCGCCAGCCTGGGTCTACTTATGGGTCGGGACGTGTGATTTAACAGAAAAGAATCACTGTTGTCGAACGATCACGTGAAGGCTCTGATTGGTCATGCAGATCCCGGTGAGGAAATGATTAGTCAGAGTTTCAAAATGGCAGAACTAGAAATAATCGGAGGTGACAGGAGGTAAAATTGACTTCTTTACCCCTTTGTATTTATCCTAAGACCTAACTGCTCTTCTTTTGTTTAATTTCCTTCTTTATAATGAATATTATGAAGTCCACGAGCATAAATGTTCATCGTATGTATCACAGTCCGTCATAATATGCATGCTCATTTGATTAGAAATAAACCGACTCTAGTCAAAGCTGAAAAACAGTCAAAATCACTGTTGTTTATTATCATTCAAGGTAAGCATTAGAATTTAGGTATATTTAATTATTTTCACCATTGTTCTTACAAAAATCGTGTATCCACTAGGTTCTACACATGAACATGTTGCATAATCAAAACCTACACGAAAACATCTGAACACGGCTTGGTTTTCAGTTCAATATTGCTAAGCGACGGATTGGTTGAGTGAGAGATGCGGATTAGTCATAGAAGAGTTCGGATTGGTTTTAATCACAATAGACTATTTTCTTTCTCTGCATCTTTATTTGTCCTGAATTTGCCGGATTATAGTATTATCATTTTGCAGAATCATCAACCCATTAGATGAATCATTCCATGGGCCGCCACCTACAGAAAAAAACACGAATGTGCCATCTGTGGGTTAATCACAGACAATCTGTTTAATTTGAAAAGACACATCAAAGTTCCTGCTCGGTGGCACTACAGTATTGACCAAATTTATTTCGACATAAGAAAAGACCGTGGCCTGTCAGCGCAAAAGAAGGATACTGGATTTGTAATCGATATACAATTATGGAACACATTGAGACAAAAGAAGAAAATGCAGACATCAGCACTCCCTCTGTTTGACTCAATGTTGTCACAAAATATTTGTTGAATGGACGTCAAGTTCAGGTGGTGTTTTGGGAAGGGTTTATCAGACTACTGTTGGTACCGTTGGTTGATCTTTATTTCGAGAGTTTGTTGTTGTTTAATCCATCAGCAAACAGTGAATCCTATTGACCATAACGTTGTATAACTTTATGATTTAAAAAGAATGAACATCGCAGGAAACGAAGAAATGCTTGTAACCAGTTTTTTTCCTCATTTTCTGTTAAGTTCTTTGCTATGGCGACTTCTACACGAGATTGCATTATATTGTCATCTGAAAGTCCTGTCACATTTAAGCGGTCTTCGACTACCTTGGCTAATAAGTTATAGTTCTATTAATACTGGTTCCATGGCTGAAGTTTAGCCGAGTAATTCGCGTTGTTGTTTAATAGATATTTCAAATTCAGCCTTTCAGGAAATTATAAGAATATGTGTTTTTCTATTGCTAAAGTGTCTGTTATGTTCTGATATAATAATGTTGCGAGGAAAGCTTAAAGCAGTGGCGGGTCAAGAAGGGGTGGGGGCGACTCTAACCTGTATTCTGATTATTTCATTTTACATACGGAAATTCTGTATGTAATTTTGTGTTATACTAGGAAACGACCCCCCCCCCCCCTCCCTATTTGTATATATCCGAACTCCCATCACAGAAATCCTGTTTTCGTGCCAGTAAAGAGAAAATGAAATTAATTAGACACCCCTGTTGTGTTGTGATGTAAGCCGATGTACCATGTTTTGATCAGTGACTTCATTAGTTTACAGAAAAAAGTGAAAGTGTGAAATGTTGTGACGGAGAACTTACTGATAATCATCATTTACTTTATTTCAACCAATGTTAACACTTTCTTTAATTTGGACATCAAAACCACCGAGTATTAATGTAACAGGAAACATTCTATAGAAAGACTACATGAAATATTATATACTGAGTACATTTAATTCCGCAGAGGTACTTCGTTCGTTGATATGATGGAAACAACAAGCAAGGGCTATGAAATGCGAAAGGTAGAAAATGTTTTAAACACACATTAGTTTCAAATCTGATTATTTTAGACTGATAGGGGTCAAATCAATCAATAACGAGTGTGTCCACCTAGAGCTTGAATTAAATCCCGGCATCTTCGTCGCAGAGAAGGGACCTTTCTCGCAATGCGACCTCTTGAGGCATTTTGTTTCGCTCTTGAATAACAGCAATACGAAGTTGTTACAACGTTTTGGGTGGTGCGGTAGGTGAATGGACGCGTGGATCCTCAAATGTTCAAGAAGACGGTGCATACTAATAGAATTGATAATCTTTCGATGAAACTTGTTTTTATAGTGTGCTTAACTCGAGTTTCAAGTGTATCAATTTTGCTCAGCGACAACGTGTTTAGCGCCGTAAAATCGCCCAGAATTACTAACTCTAATCTTCTCTATTCAGGTTCCAAAACTTGTAGGAGATTCGTAACAATTATTTCCATTTCTTATAACATCTTGATTTAAGGCTTTGAAAACTCTGCGTTTTAAATGTACTGAGTATACATGTAATAAAAAGATCAAATATGAGGGAATGAGAACAATTTACATCTTTCCTCCCAATATTTACCACGAGTTGTTGTAGAAACTATTACGCAATTTGACTGGGGTGTCAAAGGTTTTCTAGGAAAGAATTAAATTTAGTGCCAGATGATAATTATGTGACTGTTTAAATACCCAATTCTACATTTTTCAATGTGCAGACGTTCAAAAATAACAAAAATGCAATATTGTTCAACGGAAATTGTTTCCTGGACAAGAGCCTATGAAGCGCCACCCAAATTTCCAAGTGTCCAGCATTTCTTAGACACGTCATTTCAGCGCGTAGGTGTTCGTGGAGTTCTTCCATCGCTTCAACATCTTCGCTAGATGTACCAGGGGATAAAGTTATTGTTAGGTCTGCATTGGTCATATCAGAATCAATGATTTCTAGTCCAAGTTTATCCCCAAGATCAACTATTTTTAGCTCACCTGAGCACGAAGTGCCTAAGGTGAGCTATTGTTGTCACTTTGTGTCTGTCGTCCGTCCGTCCGTCCGTCTGTCAACAATTTAGTGTTAACACTCTAGCATCCACAAATATAAACCAATCTTGACATAACTTGGTCAAAATATGTTTGACCATAAGTTCTCGGATGAATTCGATTTTTGGTGTGATCGAATCAGAAAGTCCGGATATATCTGCCCTTGAATGCGAAAAATAGCTAGTTTTGACTTTGTTATGTTAACACTCTAGCATCTACACATATTTACCAATCAAGATTAAACTTGGACAAAATGTATGTGACAATTAGATCTTGGACGAGATTGGTTTTGGTTATGATCAGACCAGAAAGTCATGAGTTATGTGCCCTTGAATTTGACAAAATTGCCATTTTCGGCTGTTTTCGACCCTGTTAACACTGTAGAATCTACAATTATTATTCAATCAAGACAAAACTTAAACACAATGTTGAGGACCATAAGATCTTTGATGAGTTTGATTTTCAGTCTGATCTGTATAGAAAGACGAGAGTAATGTGCCCTTGAATTCGACAAAATTGCTATTTTCGGCTGTTTTCCACCTTGTTTACACTCTAGAATCTACAAATATCAACCAATCAAGACAAAACTTGGACACAATGTAGGGGACCATAAGATCTCACATGACTTAGATTTTCAGTCTGATCTGATTAAAAAAAATTGAGAGTAACGTGCCTTTGAATTTGACAAAAGTGCCATTTTAAGCCGTTTTCGACCTTGTTTACACTCTAGAGTCTACAAATATTAATCAATCAAGACAAAACTTGGACACTATGTTGGGGACTATAAGATCTCAGATGAGTTTGATTTTCAGTCTGATCTTATTATAAAGTTGAGAGTTATGTGCCCTTGAATTTGACAAAATTGCCATTTTCGGCTGTTTTCCACCTTGTTTACACTCTAGAATCTACAAATATTAATCAATCAAGACAAATCTTGGATACAATGTTTTCGACCATAAGATCTTAGATTATTTCGATTAAAGTCTAATCTGATCAGAAAGTTGAGAGTAACGTGCCCTTTAATTTGACAAAACTGCCATGTTTGGCTGTTTTTGACCTTATTTACACTCTAGAATCTACAATTATTAATCAATCAAGACAAAACTTATACACAATGTTGGGGACCATACGATCTTGGATGATTAGAATTTTCAGTCTGATCTGAGCAGAAAGGTGAGAATTATGTGCCCTTGAATTTGCCGTTTTCGACCTTGTGTACAGAATCTACAATTATTGATTAATCAAGACAAATCTTGCACACAATGTTGGGGACCATAAGATCTCGGATAAATTTGATTTTCACATTTTTATTGACCATAAGTTAGTTTTCAGTCTTAAAGTCATAAATAAAGTCATAAATATCAATTGGATTGAATAAAAATTTTGATCATATCATTTTGGTTCAGGTGAGCGATATAGGACCATCATGGTCCTCTTGTTATGTCTTTATTCATCTGAAACAATGCATCGGGAATGGTGGAGAAATTCATTGTTCTATATGATATTCCATTATCAGTTCTTAGTTCTTGTCTCTGGATCTTTATTTTTTCTGTATTGTAGTGCTGACTGATGTTACTGATGCACGTTGAAAAATAAATGGGCCCAAACGCACAGTAGTGGTAATTAAATTCCATCTTTATGCCTATTGGTAGAAACCTACAAAAAATAAAAGTACTTCTTATATGGAAATTCATATATATCAAAATGAATAATTTTACATCTTTACTGTCTTCTAGAACGATTTAGAAAAAAGCTAAGGATGAAACCAATCCGTTTTATTGATCAAAAATCACTCTTTCCAATCCGAATTCCACCTGAAACCAATCCGTCGTTAGGCAGTTACCATTCCGGGGCCAGCCAAATGGGTCGAGGGTCATGAAAGTCGGTTGTTTTGACAAGCTATGATTAATCCACGCAAATTAGGATACAATTTAGTACAAGCAACGTTTCCTTCTTGATATTTACATACGAATTGGACTCATTTGTCAAATATGGCTAA
This sequence comes from Fragum sueziense, assembly GCA_963680895.1. Lineage (NCBI taxonomy): Eukaryota > Metazoa > Mollusca > Bivalvia > Cardiida > Cardiidae > Fragum > Fragum sueziense. The sequence continues at coordinate 37,443,053 of OY804593.1, read as the reverse complement.
ATACAGACATCATTTTCTGGGTGATTGATCGCTAAGCATAATATTGTAGTGACCTAGTGCTCGATCTACCAAACAAGGTCACTTGCACTCAACTTGCATCAAAGCTAAAATCCCTTAGAACAGTCGTAGGCAGTTGTAAATACACAGATCGATAGTTTAACACTCATATTTTACAGAGATGCATTGATTACCTGTTGTCATTCATTAGTTCATCTCTTAAAAGACAAATTGTAGCATTTTTGCTTCATCAGCGCTTGAGAAACTTTTAATGGCCGCCATGTTGTTTGTTTACATTGTTGCATTGCATGATGGGATTTGTTTAGACTAGAACCCAACAACGAAACTTTTCTAGAGCTGTCATCTGTCTTTGCAACTCGTTTTTAGCCTTATTACTAGTCAATTTCTTATGTTTATAAGCTAGAATCGTAGATTAACCATTTTTCTATGTATGTAGTATGTAATTTGCGTAACTTTCATTGAAAAAGTCCCTAGAAATGCACTTTTACTGCACTGGGTATCAAATTCCCACCATTTCCCACATGATGCGGGAATTTTGCTGGAAATGCGGGGTCTCTTCCAGCATTTTTCCCTAACACTGTGGGAAGAATTCGGCGTCTTGATTGGCTTATAATGATAGACGACACTGTCGGAACCTCGTATTAATCCTCGTATAAATACGGTCTTCCCACAGATTTTTACTGACTTCACTTCTAAACTTTGGAAAGGAAACATGTAGAATTATTTTGAGGTATTTGAAAACATTCTTTTTTAGTTTTTTTTTTTCTTTTATTTTGACTTTGGGAATCAATTCTAAATTATTTTTAAGTAGAAATTAGCAGTCATAATTATTTTGTCTTTGATTTGTCTTGGAATTAGAAATAAATTGCAGATAAGACTTTCTGGCTTTGACTTTGGCATTTATCATTGATTTTCTGAATTGTTGACTTTGATCTAGATTATTATTGTATTTTTAGTTGTAATATTAATTATTTTGGTAAAGTTTAAACTGAACCTTTGTCTTTTGCTTCTTGATTTTAGCCCCGCATTTTGAGATTGAAATTAACCCTTTCCTCTTTGGCAATTATTTTTTTTGTGAAGTCCAACCCCCCTTATTTCCCGCTAGCCACCCAACACCATGACAGTCGAGTCGTCGAGCCACCATCGCAGCTTCCCCTAGAGCGCGAGCGGACCACTTGCGCGCTACATAATTCTGGTGTCAGAAGTGCAGATCAGCATTCCTTTCCACCCCGCTGATCCAGAGAGCCGAATCCAGGCCTATCCAAACCGGGGAAGACAGAAACCGACTCAACCATGTACCCTGATCTGGGCCACGATCCAGCAGACCAAACCACATCATTAGTCCTGTCCAGCCTGCAGCACCTGACAATGGGCCACTTCCAAAAACAGACAGGAGACCATAGACTCAGATCAGACTCAGGTAGGAATAATTTCTATAGTTATTGCCTTGTCTCTCCTCCCCAGTGTAGACCCCCTGTAGACCAGAAAGCCAGGGCACCCACTTTGGGCCATTACAAGGGCAGCCTGACCAGAGAGAACACCACCTACCATAGAGGGCAGTCTGATCCGGATCCGAGTCCTTTCCATTATTCAACCTACTATCCTGACATGAGTAGATACCAACCCAGGCTTACCAATGCCATGCATTCCTCCTCCGGCTACCAAGATCCAAGCTACCCCTTTCAAATCTTTTATTGCAGCAGGTATCCCCATCCTAGCACCAGTGAGCAGCCTGACATGGGTAGAAGTGAGCCGTGCCACGCACAGTATAGAGACCTCCCTAACCAATGCCATCCTATGAGACCAGCCCATTCCTCCAAAGGCACTAGCAGACCCGCCGCTGCAGTAGCAGAGAACCAGCCATACCAGAATGACTACCGGTACCCACAGCATAGACCCCTCAATGCCATGGCGGAACCAGTGAAGTATGAATCATACCAGAGAGGTGTCAAAAGGGTCAAACTTATGTTGTCTTATAATAATTGCTCTTTAAGCTCTATTTCAGGACCGCCATCCAATAAAGGGCCAACCCACGGTACCCGCCGAGAAGCCAAAGCTTCTAAGCACCTGATGCAGACCCATTCCAACCTGCACAGACAACCCCAGGGCCATGCAGAACCCTTTACCATAGAGTTTGAGGAAAGTGGGCCAGACCAAAGTCCAGCAAGCTGTAACCAGCCATTCCAGAATGACAACCCAGAGCATATGCCCCTCTATGACATGGTAGAACCAGTAGAGTATGAATCATACCAGAAAGGTGCCAAGAGGGCCAAAATTACGTTGTCTAACACTAACTTTTCGATGAGTTCTATTTCAGAACCACTATCCCATGAAGGGCCAATTCACTGTAGCCGGCGAGAAGCCAAAATTCCAAAGCACCTGGAGCAGACCCAGCCCAACCTGCACAGACAAACCCAGTGGCAAGCAGAACCCTTTACCATAGAGAGTGAGCAAAGCAGCTGCAACCAGACAGACTGTAATCCTTGCCCCGATGTCCGCCCCCTTGCTGCATGCCAAATACCAGAGAATCCAGACCAGAATCCGGCCAACCATAACCCTGACCGTGCTGTCTCTGCCATTGCCACTTGGAACCAGCCAAAGCCACCAGACCAAAGCCCAGCAGACAGCAACAATGACCAAAATGTCTCCGCCAATAACCGGTTAAAGCCTCCAGACCATAGTCCGGTGGACTATAATCTCAACCTAGGTGCCTGTCGAGTCTCCACCTGCATGATCCAAGAGCCTCCGGACCAAAGTGGAGCAGATCCAGTGAACAATGATCCTAACCCAAATGTCTGCGCCATGACCGCCCACAACAAGGGAAATCCTCCAGACCACATCCCTGTGGACCGTGACCTTGACCAAGATGTCAGCACCTTTTCCACCTGCAACAAACCAAAACCACAAGATCAAGGTCCAGCAGACATTAGCCCTGACCCGGAGGCGTGCTCCATTGCCGCACATAAAAGTCCAAGGCCTCCAGACCAAAAGCCAGCAGACCAGAACCCTTACCATGATGTATGTGTGTTTACCGCCTGCAGGAAGCCAAGGCCTCTGAACCAAGATCCAGCAGACCATATCAGCGTCTTCGTCCCGTGTGACTGTGAGATGCCAAACCGTCCAGACCAAAGCGCTGCATACCATAACCATAATCCCAGCGTCTGCGCCTTTGCGGCATGCGAGAAGCCGAAGCCTCCAGACCCAAATTCAGCGGACCATGATTGTGATTCCAGCATCTGCGCCTTCACCGCCTGCATGAAGCCGAAGCCTCCAGACCCAAATTCAGCGGACCATAACCGCGGTCCCAGTGTCTGCGCCTTCACCGCCTGTGAGAGACCCAAGCCGCCAGACCAAAATCCAGCGGACCATAACCGTGATCCCTATGTCTGCGTTTTTGCTGCCGTCAGGAAGCCGAAGCCTCCAGACCAATATCCGGCAGACATTAACCCAGGCCCTAATGTCCGCACCATTGTAACCTACAAAGAGAAAAGGCCTCCAGACCAAATACCCTTACCACCATTTTGGAACTACCAACCCAGCGACATGATGTGGTTGAAGAGAGCCCGCTACGAGCACCTCCAGTAAAGTTTACCAGACCAAGGGCCAAATTTTATAACAAATTTAGTTTTAATTTTTACAGTTGTTTATTTGTTTATAGTTATACAGAGTTCCATGACATTACCAGTCATTTGGTGGCTGTCCGCCGTTACCAGTATTACCATACCAGTGTTTGACCATCTGTAGTTTCCGTGCCAGGGCCATGGTGACTGTCCAGTCCAGAGTCCAGCACCATGCCATGAGTTGACCATCCAGTCCAGTGTTCCGTGTCAGGTCATGAGATAACCATCCAGTCCAGCATTCAGCATCAGGTCTAGAGTTGACCATCCAGTCCAGTGTTCAGTACCAGGTCATAAGATGACCGTCTAGTCCAGTGTTCCGTACCAGGTCAAGAGTTGACCGTCCAGTTCAGTATTCCGTACCAGGTCAAGAGATGACTGTCCAGTCCAGTGTTCTGTACCAGGTCAAGAGTTGACCGTCCGGTCCAGTATTCCGTACCAGGTCAAGAGTTGACTGTCCAGTCCAGTGTTCCGTACCAGGTCAAGAGTTGACTGTCCAGTCCAGTGTTCCGTACCAGGTCAAGAGTTGACCGTCCAGTCCAGTGTTCCGTACCAGGTCAAGAGTTGACCGTCCAGTCCAGTGTTCCGTACCAGGTCAAGAGTTGACCATCCAGTCAGTATTTTGTACCAGGTCATGTGTTGACCGTCTGTTCAAGAGTTACCATTCATGAGTTGAACATCCATCGTTTCCGCACCAGGTCACAGGTTGACCATCCACCAGTGATTCCAGTCTCCTCAAGAAGACCAGAGGCAGGTTTCGTTATCATGAGTTGATGATCCGTTGATGAAGTTCAAACTGTTATCCGATGTTTACATTCTAGGCCATGGGATTTGGCCATCCGGTTTATTGGTCATGGGTTGACCGTCTGAGTGACCATCGGATGTCGTGTAAGGTCAATGGTTGACCGTCTGGAACAGCAACCGATCGTGGGCTATGAGAGACGAAAGCCCTGCTGCCAGTCAGGAGTTGATTGTCGATCCGTGGTGAGGAGCATCGATCCGTGGTGAGAAGTATCGATCCGTGGTGAAGAGTATCGATCCGTGGTGAAAAGCATCGATTCGTGGTGAAAAGTATCGATCCATGGTAAAAATATTGCTAGAAATAAACATTTAGACAATTCCGCGTAGTGATCGCGTACTGTGTGTATATCTGATGTTTGGACAATTACGTTATCAACAGTAGTAATTATCAGAACTTTAATAATATTTCATTACAGTGTTGCCCCGCGTAATTCACTAAGCCCCTTTTTATCAGAACACTAATTTTCCCCTTTTATTAGTCAATGATATATGAACTCTCGTTTACATCGCGACCGTAACACATGCTGATGGAGAAGTAACCTACCACCAGAGACATTCGAGGGACCTCAACGTTTACTTTAACTTTGTAACTTATGTCTACTATGTATAATGTACTATGTATAAGATTTAACCCTTACCCCAGCATAAGCACACTGTCGTTGTTTAACAGTCCGAGTCTACTATAGAGATGTGATTTGATTTCCCAAGGGAGAGAGAGAACCTTTTTATATAGAAAGATCTCACTCCCTCTTGTGTTAGTCAAGATAATTTCTGAGTCGTCTACCAAAAACTGTGCTTTTCATGTAAAATGTTATTTTTGCTCTGACATCCAACCTTTTGTTGTCTTGAATAAATCCTTTTGATTGCTCCAGGAGATAGAGAGAACCTTCCTGCTGAAGGATCAAACTTTCTCCTGCATCAGTCAAAAATAATGCGTCATCTGCAGTAAAATGTTATTTAAATATTTGTAATGTTTAAATTAATATGTTGTTGACCATTATGTGTGTTTAATTTTTGTAAACGACTGTAGCCAGGAGAAAATTTATTTTGCCACAGCAGAATAAACTATCTTCTCACAACATTCAAAATTTAAGATGTCCAAGCTTATTTTAAAGAAGACTTTGCCACTTCTCACTGAATTTAATGTGAATTTTGCTTGCTTATTTGTAAATGAAAATGTTTATCTATTAATTTGTAGTGCTTCTAGCATCATATTCCAGTCAAAGAAAAAAAACTTTAGTCTTTGTGTTTGGATTTATGCAATTACATTCCTAGCATTGTTGAGAAGAAATTGACTGGCATGTCAGCTATTGTCAATCCTTTTCCACAATGTTTTGTTCATTAAATTCCATGCATGAAGGACTTGAAATGGTACATGTTTTGCAAAATGTAATTGTTTGTCAATTTATTTGTTGTCAAAAGGCAAAAAAAGCTCACACGTGTATATTGTCCTGTTATATTATAAGCATTATTGAGGAAGAATTGATCTACATTTGCATCAGCTCTTTTTCTACAATCTTTAAGTCACTTAGTTGAATGCGAAAATGTACAATAGCATTTTTTTGTAATAATAATTAGCCTTTATTGTTAGCATCTGTTCGTTTAGACAGATTGTTGTATGTACATAATGAATGTTAATAAGATTTCTCTGTGCACATAGGAAAATTGGAAATACAAGTTTTGCGTTTCCATTTTTCCTCTTTACGCAGCGTTTTTCTTTAACGTAATACAGATTAGAGTGTATCCTTAACTGCAGCCAGGAACACGACCTTACTAGCATTGCATTTCGTCTTTGTTTGTGTGCCAGTCGGAGCTTTGGCACACCAACAGGGGGGTAATGTAGTGACCTAGTGCTCGATCTACCAAACAAGGTCACTTGCACTCAACTTGCATCAAAGCTAAAATCCCTTAGAACAGTCGTAGGCAGTTGTAAATACACAGATCGATAGTTTAACACTCATATTTTACAGAGATGCATTGATTACCTGTTGTCATTCATTAGTTCATCTCTTAAAAGACAAATTGTAGCATTTTTGCTTCATCAGCGCTTGAGAAACTTTTAATGGCCGCCATGTTGTTTGTTTACATTGTTGCATTGCATGATGGGATTTGTTTAGACTAGAACCCAACAACGAAACTTTTCTAGAGCTGTCATCTGTCTTTGCAACTCGTTTTTAGCCTTATTACTAGTCAATTTCTTATGTTTATAAGCTAGAATCGTAGATTAACCATTTTTCTATGTATGTAGTATGTAATTTGCGTAACTTTCATTGAAAAAGTCCCTAGAAATGCACTTTTACTGCACTGGGTATCAAATTCCCACCATTTCCCACATGATGCGGGAATTTTGCTGGAAATGCGGGGTCTCTTCCAGCATTTTTCCCTAACACTGTGGGAAGAATTCGGCGTCTTGATTGGCTTATAATGATAGACGACACTGTCGGAACCTCGTATTAATCCTCGTATAAATACGGTCTTCCCACAGATTTTTACTGACTTCACTTCTAAACTTTGGAAAGGAAACATGTAGAATTATTTTGAGGTATTTGAAAACATTCTTTTTTAGTTTTTTTTTTCTTTTATTTTGACTTTGGGAATCAATTCTAAATTATTTTTAAGTAGAAATTAGCAGTCATAATTATTTTGTCTTTGATTTGTCTTGGAATTAGAAATAAATTGCAGATAAGACTTTCTGGCTTTGACTTTGGCATTTATCATTGATTTTCTGAATTGTTGACTTTGATCTAGATTATTATTGTATTTTTAGTTGTAATATTAATTATTTTGGTAAAGTTTAAACTGAACCTTTGTCTTTTGCTTCTTGATTTTAGCCCCGCATTTTGAGATTGAAATTAACCCTTTCCTCTTTGGCAATTATTTTTTTTGTGAAGTCCAACCCCCCTTATTTCCCGCTAGCCACCCAACACCATGACAGTCGAGTCGTCGAGCCACCATCGCAGCTTCCCCTAGAGCGCGAGCGGACCACTTGCGCGCTACAATATCTTTCCGTGAGCAACACTTTGAAAACAAATTTTTCACAAACAGGTACATGTATGCCAAAACAAAAACAAAAGCTAGTTAGACACAATATTCGGATATCTAATTTTGTAAGATAAACATAATCAACATATCTCATTTACTTTATATGCAACTGTTTTCGTGGTGTGTACACACCTGTGTGACCTATATTGCCATTTTGAAACTCTGACTTATCATTTCCTCACCGGGATCTGCATGACCATTCAGAGCCTTCACGTGATCGTTCGACAACAGTGAGAATGGCAAATACATTAATCTCTCAAGTAGTGATGATGAAGCAAGTAATCATATAGTGAGATTTACAAACAAAATTGTGGATCTTTGTAAATTTTATGACTGCAAAATCACCAGTCTAGAGTTACCTATCTACTCTATTCAACATTGGAACTCCTACAAAGGACATAAAACCCAGAAATATTTGCTAGTGACGATCAGTTGTTGATTGACCAAATTAACAAATTAAATGTAGAAATCAGATCAATAAATCAACGAACGGAGTCAGACAGTTTGAACTTCAACATAGACATTCAGTGCCATTCAATTGTAAAAAAAGGTGACAAAAGAAGAAAATCAAAAAGAACTATCCATAATTTTAAGTTATATACTGATGGAATTCACCCTGATACATTGTTGTCAAAAGTGTGGTTAAAGAAATTAATATTCAAGATTGTACCCACGAATAAACATTCAATATAAATTTACTGTAAGCATGGGATATCCAGGCTAAACAGTAAAAAATCTAATCTAACAATATACACATATTCTTTCAGTCAGCACGGGTTACTGAGCTATACTGAAATATCACTATTAAATAATAATACATATTAACAGTCAGCACGGGATACCGAGCTATACTGTAAAGTGTTAAAATAGTTCAAACAAAATTCCAAAATACACACATTAATTTAGCTAAAAATTACCTAAACTTATTATTAAAACAGTACTATACAAACTTCCAAGCACCTACTAACAGTCAGCACGGGATACCGAGCTATACTGTTAAAACTACATAATCAGAATTATTATACAAAGTGCAGTAAATATCAGTCAGCAAGGGAAACCAGGCTAAACTGATACCTAACAAAATCATGGCAGAATCCAGTTATAACTCGTTACTACAGAAACAAAGAAATAACAATATAACTAGTACGCCCCGTCAAAATGAAAATGCAAGAAAAAGAATCCGACCAGGATCAGACTGCGAAATTTGTCCCCAATGTGAAAAATCTATCAATTCGGACACGGATCATCTTGTATGCATACATTGCGGACTCAGGTTTTGCCGAGATTGTGCAAAAGTCTCAAAGGAGCAATATACACTGATCTGTTCCCCTGGTCTCAATTTATCTTGGACTTGTCCAACATGCAAGTACACTTTACCTACATTAATCCGTCTTGAAAGTTCAGTAGCAGAAATAAAGAAAAATAACAATGAAAGGATTACAAAATTAGAATTGGACTTAGCAGAAATGGACATAAGAGTAGATGAAAAAATAGAAACCCAAACAGAGCAAGCTTTGGGAAACATGAAAGAAGGCATTGAAAAAAATTAATGGCTGAATTCGACAAAAGAATAGACTCCAAAATCAAAGAACACGACGATATCAAACTACGTAGCTCTAACCTCATGATCTACAACTTACCAGAATCACGAAGTCAGGAATCTCTAGAAAGAAAACGTAAAGATGAAGAATCTATAAATAGCATTGCAAACAGTCTCGGGGTTGACATATAGTCTTACACAGGATTTAGGATAGGTCAGAGAGATGAAACCAGAGCCGCGTGCGATTTAGGCCAAAAATGGTCTTCCGGAAGAAGAAGACCTTAAATTCTGTTCGTTTTATCTCTTCTGAAAGCAGAAGAGTTACGTGACAAGCACTTCCGACTAAATCGAACGGCCCTCTTCTATTTCTGGAAGCTCTTCTAGCTCTTCTATTTTTGAGCAGAAGACGGAAGACGGAAGAGGTCACGTGGTCGGCAACATGAGAGCGTCTTTAGTTACAAAGTACAGATTTTCTCAAATACTGAAAATAGCTTGTTTACAGCTAGTTTGTATTAATTTTGGGATCAAAACGAGAACAAATCTTGTGTTTTTGAAAAAGAAGTGCCTTTATCAGTACAACAGGAAGGGTACCCAGTCTACCGAATTGGAATTGGCCATTCTAATTTCCTCCTTTTTGAAGAGCTTTTCGATAGAAAAGCCACTTCCGTTTTCAAGACATGTTCGATTTATTTTTAGTATACCGACTTCTACGCGTCTTCTATCACGTGACCAAACATCTTCTATGACGTGGTCTTCCGGAAGAAGAAGCTGCCAAATCGCACCGGCCTCAAGAATAGACCTTACAAACTCATCCTGGAGAACAAAAAAGCTAGAAGGGAGATTCTGACAAACGCCCGACATATTAAAAACAAAGTAGCTGCGGAACTAAAAGACGTAATCATCACAATAGACATGACTCCAAATCAGCGGGAAGAAAGAAAAACACCCTTAAAAGAATTAGAAGAAGTTAGAAAAACACACAAACATGCCAAGATCAGAGATGGAAAAGTAATTCTCCCGAACATACCAACTGAAAAAGTAAATAAACAGGATTCCAAAAAAGATTCAGTACTTAAAAAGACCTCAGACGGACAAAAAGAAAAATCAGTGTTTAAAGACAAGGAAAAACAAACAAACTTAACTCAACAACACCATGAGAAACAAAATACGCAGAAAACCATCAAAAGTAACGAACAGATGAACATGTTAGACGAAACCATAGGTAACTTAATGGACATAACAACCATAGAAGATGATTCAACAGCTTCTGCTGGTCAGCCATTTACTACCGTGCCAAGTTCACCAGACTTGGAACGGGTATAGGACAACAGTTTTATTTTTAACCATGTACATAAAGATACAACATGCAATAAAAGCAGCTACAGGAACAATCTTCATATTCTATACACAAATGCGGACTCCTTGTCAAACAAGATGATTGAGCTAAAAACAATTACGACAATGGAAGATCTTGACATTATAGCAGTTACTGAAATTTTTCCGAAAACAAACATACTCCAAATCAGTGATTCATTCTACAACATTCCTGGGTATAACCACTATGTAACTGCAAAAGAAAATGGAAGAGGGGCAATAATTATTATTATCTATGTTAAACAATATTTAAACAGCTATGAAGTCAAATTACAATCTAAAGACATTGAATCTGTTTGGGTAAAAATTGAACTGAAAGACAAAGATTCACTAATGTTTGGATGTGTTTACAGAAGTCCCAATTTACATCATGGATCTGTGAAAGAAATAGGAGAACTAATACAACAAGCAACATCCTGTAGCTGCACCCACATTTGCATAGTTGGGGATTTTAAGACTGGGAGAAAACGTGTACATATGTAGGAGAAAACCACCCAGCGTCACTATTCTTAGAAATAGTGAGAGATAACTTTTTGACACAACATGTCATGAAACCAACTCGTCATAGAGTCAATTGTGAATCATCATTGTTGGATTTAATCCTAACAAATGAAGAAAATATGGTGGATAACATTGAACATCACCCCGGTATAGGGAAAAGTGACCATGAAGTCTTAAAATTTACTTTCAATTGTTACACAGAAAGGGTGAGCAACAAACATGAAACAAGGTACAATTTCTTCAAGGGTGACTATACAAGCATTAAAGAAGAACTGAATGAGGTCAATTGGGATGAAACATTAAACAAAGGTGATATTGAAGAGCAGTGGGGCGTCTTTGTCGATAAAATCCAATCAATAATAAAGAAAAACATACCAGTGTACAAAGACAAACCGAAGTTCAACAGTAAACTACCTTACATTACCCCGGCCACCAAACAAAAAGTGAAAGAAAAGAAAAAATCATGGAAGAAATACTTATACTGCAAAACAAATCATAATTTTGAAAATTACAAAGCCAAGAGAAATGCGGCAACTCAATCTATTAGACAGGCCAAATATGAATACGAAAAATATCTAGCAAGCAATATTAAAGGAAACTGTAAACTCTTCTGGAAATACGTACGGGAAAACAGTAAAACCAAGAGCACTATAGGCCCTTTGCAAGACAAAACAGGGAAAACAATAACTGACGAAACAGACAAAGCCAACCTGCTAAACAACTACTTTGGAAGTGTCTACAAACCGGACAGTGAAGAGACTCCAAATCTGCCCAGAAGAACAAACAAAGAACTCCCAGACTTCACCATTACAGAAGAAGAAGTCAAAAAATCTATCAAAGAGTTAAATCCCAATAAATGTAGTGGACCTGACCAGATTCACCCAAAACTCCTCATTGAATGTATGGATAGCTTGGCAAACCCACTTACTTTAGTATTTAACAGCTCCTTAACAACTTCCCGAGTACCAACATCATGGAAAAACTTTAGCGTTACACCAATATTCAAATCAGGCAACAAACAAGCGCCAGAAAACTATAGGCCAATTAGTATAGGTCCCATTTGTTCTAACCTGATGCAGAAGATAATCAGAAACAAAATCACAGCATATTTGGACGAAAACAATTTAATTACAAACAACCAATTTGGATTTAGAAAAGGCAGATCGTGTCAACTACAATTGCTAGAATCAATGGAAGATTGGACCGCAGCCATTGATGCAGGAAATGACATTTATATCATATTCTATGACTTTAAAAAAGCCTTTGACACTCTCTCACATTCAAACCTGTTAAGCAAAATTAGAATCCTATGGAATAGGTGGTAAAACAAACCAGTGGATTAAAGAATTCCTAAAAAAAACAGATCTCAGCAAGTTGTAGTAAGCAATGCCAAGTCAAACAGTGTAGATGTTCTCAGTGGTGTCCCCCAGGGAAGTGTATTAGGACCAACTTTGTTCCTGATCTTCATCAATGATTTGCCGGAAGTAGCCGAAACTACTGTCAAACTATTCGCTGATGACACCAAAACGTATAGCGAAATAGAAAAAATAGAAGATCAAGAAAAGCTCCAAAGAACCACAGACAATTTCTGTGACTGGTCATATCGATGGGATCTGCACTTTAACGAGAATAAATGCAAAAGACTTCATATAGGAACAAATGTCCAAAACCACGACTACTTTATGAAAACAAAGGACTTGAACAGAAGGCACATAGAAAACGTAGATGAAGAAAAAGACCTAGGTGTACTGATAGACAAAAAATTATCTTTCGAATCACACATAACATCCAAAATCAACATTGCAAATAGAAACTTGGGAATCATCAGAAGAACCTTTACTTATCTAGACAAAACCATGTTCCTACAGCTGTATAAGTCATTAGTGAGGCCCCATCTCGAATATGCTAGTCCTGTTTGGTCACCACACCTAAAGAAACACAGTATAGCAATCGAGAACGTTCAAAGACGAGCAACAAAACTGCTACCAAGCATAAGCCATCTAAATTACAAAGACAGACTTCTACACATAGGATTACCCTCACTGGAATATCGAAGAAACAGATCTGATTTAATACAAGTGTACAAGATCCTCAGAGAAGACGACAAATGCTCTAATGAAAATGTTCTAAAACTATCAAATTATCGCCGAACAAGGGGTAATAGCCTAAAGCTATATTAACGCCAAGCAACCACTGAAATCAGAAAAAACAGTTTTGGTATTCGGGTAGTAGAACCATGGAACAATCTCCCAAATGAGGTAGTCACATCACCAAATATAAATACCTTCAAAAGTAGATTAAACAAACAGTGGAAAAAACACCCTAACAAATTCACACCAAGCTGCTATGCGCACACAGTGTATAACAAGAAGACCCAAGAAAGAGGTGGATCACAAGAAGTCCCAGGCTTACCACGGATCCGGAGACAGTAAGTTAAACAGTAAGTTAAACAGTAAGATAAACATGTACCTCAAAACAAATGTATTTAAAGAACAAGAGCTGTCACTGTAAGATGACAATGCCCCCGACACCGCTTTGATTTTAAATTATGGCCAATCTATGTTCAAGGTCAATGTCATCCAGGGGTCAAGGTCACCAAAGTATGTGCCTACAGAAAGGTAATGTACCAAGGAATGTTGTGGTAAAGTATGAAGCGAATATGTTAAGTAATAAGGAAGTTATGGCCAATGTTAAAGTTTTTGGACGGAATGACGGACAGACAGACAGACGGACGGACAGACGGACAAGTCAAATTTATGATGCCTCCCTATCGGGGGCATAATAAAAATCAATTACCATATATGAATGGAGATCTAAGAAATGCTATTTATCATAAGAAAATGTATTATAACATTTTTTTTGAAAAAAGAAATGTTCAAAATCATGGGGAAAATATAGGCAATCTAGAAATTACATGTATGTAAATAAACTTAAAAAGAAGTCACTAAACAAATATTTTCAAGACAGATGTGTTGGAGGTTGTAAATCTACTGATTTTTGGATACAATTAAACATTAAACCTTTTATGTCAAAGAAATGTCAATCTCAGAACTGTAAAATTATATTGAATGAAAATGAAACTGCTATATCTGAAAATAAGCAAGTTGCAAACACTTTTAGGCCTAATGATTTTTTCGAAAATGTTGCAAACGACATTGGTAAAGATTTTGCTTTAATGAAGAAACCCACCCCAATATTAAAGAAATGTTAGGTAAAAACTTTGGCGTAGACTCTTTCAACTTTAACTTGATTGAGTCTACAAAAGTTTGCAAAATTATCGATTCTGTTAACGCGAAAAAGGCCACAGGAGTAGATAAAGTTTCCGTAAAGATGTTAAAACTGGGTTTACAATCGTCTCTTGCTCCTTTTCTTACATATCTTGTAAGCTCAACAATCAGTACTGGGATTTTCCCTGATCGACTAAAAGAAGCACAAGTAACACCAGTCTACAAGAAAAACGATTTTCTGAACAAATCAAATATCAGACCAGTCAGTATTTTGCCTATCCCATCCAAAATTTTTGAAAAAGTTTTATCGGGTCTGTTAACAATTTATTTTGATAGTATTTTTGACAACTTTTTATGTGCTTTCAGGAGAGGCCATGGATGTCAGACTACAATCATGAGATTGCTGAAAGACCGTAAGGAAGCCTTGGACAGAAACCAGTATGTCGCTGCAATACTTATGGATCTGTCAAAGGCGTTCGATTGTCTTCGGCATGATATCTTACTTTGTAAGCTGTCATCCTATGGTCTCTCAGAACATGCCGTCCATTTGATGTCATCCTATCTGGGGGACAGTAAGCAGCAGGTTAAAGTCGGGGGCGTAGTTAGTACCTGTACTGACATTAAAAAGGGAGTACTGTTGTAAAATATGTTTCCAGTCTACGTTTTGTGTAAGGCCAGTCTAAATGCTGTTTTGTGACGTCATTGTTTATACGTCATTTTTAGATCACGTGAGCGTTTTGTTTTTAATAGAATGTTTTGAGCTGTCAAGTTGGATAAAAGAATATTCCAAACTCGAAGGCTTTATTCCTGTTATTAACCCACCGTAACAATGGTGTCAGAAGTGGGATAGAGATTTATATAGGTTTGTAGTAAAACAGGTGCCGTGGAAGAGGAAAATCCTTGGAATCAAGCTGCATTTCGAGGCGAAGACTTTTGACAGCTGTCTGCATTATTTTGAATTCACTTCGAATAATCCAAGGTAAAGCCAGTTATTAAACTTACAATTAGAATTACCCTTTGCTACCTTGTAGACGTCGTCGACTGCTAAAGTGTTCACTGCGAATACGTATACCTGGCATAATATTGGAGAGTAGATTTATATAAAAACCACATGACCGACGTTGTTAAAACTTGCTACCGAAATTTTGACCCCAAAGTAACTAGCACTTGCATCCAACAACACCAATGTCTAGGATGGAGAAAGAGAAAGGTAAACAACAAAAACAACAACAAGAAACTGACCCACAGAATAAAGAACTATCCGCTGACTCTGGGTTATTAATAAATTCTCTGATGGATTCATTTCAGCAATCTCAAAATGAACTTATTTCAAAACGGTTTCAAAGGTTTGAAGAAAGCCAGAGAGAACTCGTTCACTCCTTTCAGTCAGCAGAAAACACTCGTGACCATAACATACCTCGTTCGACAACACCTGTTCAGAGTCAGCCAGATTATATATACCAACCTTCTCAACAGACAGATCAAGAAAATGGAAATAGGCCTCATGTAATACCATTTCAGGATGAGTTAAGAGTGATTGAGAATCACGAAAGGACAAGAGGTCAAGGGCCAAGCCCTAATCAAAGTCATACCTTCCGTACATTTCACCCGTCAAGAAATTACCAGTCCAAAATTACCGATCTATGAGGGGAACGAAGAAATTGAAATGTTTCTTACACCGTTTGAGAGGATAGCAGATAGAAGTGGATGGAATGAGCAAGAGAAAATCGATAGGATATACCAATGCTTGAAAGGAGCTGCAATGAAGTACCTGTGTATACTACCACGGGAAGTAAGTGAAAGCTATAGAGCCCTGAAGGGAAGCCTGATAAATAGATTTGGGCGAAAAGAGCCTCCCACTTCTGTTAGGAGAAAACTTTCAGAAATCAAGCAACAATCGGGAGAATCAAATAAAGAATTTGCTGAAGAAATTAGGAGACTGATCACCAGAGCATATCCTGGAGTAGGCCTGGATCTCAAAGACCAAATTGCGGCAGAAACATTCCTTAAAGGTTACAGAAACCCCAAAATTGCATATGAGACCATTAACAAAAACCCTAGTTCTCTAAATGAAGCATTGGATCTTGTAACATTCCTAGAGCACAACTACAAAGCCACCCTAGGAAGAGATGAGAAAAAAGATAGAATAAGAAGAGTAAGCTGGCAGGATGGTGTAATTGAAAATGACGAAGGAGAAAACACCCCTTGTCTCAACAGAGTAAGCTCTTATAAACCAAATTATGTTACAATACGAGATTTAGACTCCAGGCTTATAAAAATATAGAAGAAACCTTAGAACGTTTAGAAGTGAACAATAAAGTAGTAGACACCCGGGCAGTAAGTCCATACAGAGAGCCTGCAAAGCATAAAGTATGTTATGGTTGTGGAAAAGAGGGCCATTTTCTGAAGGAATGCAAGTCAAGATCTCCAAGCCCATGAAGTGATTTTAATCCACAAAATGTCACCTTGGACACAGAAAATAAATCCATCAAGATTGTCCATATGGATTCAGATCAGGCTGGAATACTTGTTGACATAAAGGTAAATGACATCGAAACAGTTGCAGTAGTTGACACCGGGGCAGATGCAACAGTTATTTCCGATAGGTAGGCCAAAAATGTAAATATATTAAAGGGAGCCAACGCAAAGTCCATCAAATTGTTGAATGCAAAAGATGGGTCCAAAATGACTGCGTTTGGAGGAGTCACTGCGACTATCCAAATCGCTGATAGGTCCATTAAATGGCCTGTTTTTGTTGCTCCAATTAGAGATGACATGCTTTTAGGGATTGATTTCTTGAGAGAGACAGATTCAAAAATTTTGACAAAGCGAGGTGACCTGATTGTTGGAGATAAACTTGTAACCGGGAGATGGAGTTACAGAGTCAATTCATGTGAGGTAGTAGCTGAGAAAGATGAAATTATACCACCTGTTTCAGAGAAGTTGGTCGTTCGGAGAGTAATGTTACCAAGAAACGATGGAAACTATTTGCTTGATCATGATCCTGCCAATGTAGTAAGTGAAACTGTTAATGAAAGTTCACAGCGAATTCTTGCAAGTAATGACATACCAAACGACAAACCCCAGTACCTGCCCAACTGTAAGAGTTCACCGCGAATTTTCGCAGATAGAGACCAACTTTTCGACGTAAACCAGCAACAGTCCGTTCATACCATGCCCTATTTGAGTTCACAGCGAATTCCAAAAAGGGGACAGTCCGGTCCGATACCTATCACAAGATCGAGAGGAAAGGTTAAACAGCCGACGCGATTTCAAGGATCTGTGAATAAACTTGCATAATTATGAAAAGCTGTATTAGGACTGATATTCGAAACTGCATAAATTGTTGTATACATGCAGTTGTGTGTTTTATGATTGTATTTATTCTAATGCGTTTTAATTAAATTGGACTGAAGCTGTGCGGACTGTGCGAATAAACAGAAAATAATCATTTTAACTCAATGGAACATTAAGAATAAGGTTGACATTTTTACATTAATCGAAATGATAAGATCATACAGTTATTTATTCATTTATAATGGAAATAAGTTAATTCAGCTGTCTTTATTAACTTGAATACATATGTATACCCTGCTTTCGAAAGATTCATGGATAGCTCAATAGTCAATACTCAAGAGGACTTGAATTTCTAAAAATAAGGGGATGATAGTGTTTTAAAATATGTTTCCAGTCTACGTTTTGTGTAAGGCCAGTCTAAATGCTGTTTTGTGACGTCATTGTTTATACGTCATTTTTAGATCACGTGAGCGTTTTGTTTTTAATAGAATGTTTTGAGCTGTCAAGTTGGATAAAAGAATATTCCAAACCCGAAGGCTTTATTCCTGTTATTAACTCACCGCAACAGTACCTCAGGGCTCTTATCCTGGGTCCTCTGCTTGTTAGTGTCTTCATAAATGATGTTCTTTACTTCGTTGATAAATACAGTCTCTATAATTATGCAGATGATAACATTTTGTCGTTCACTACACCTGATTTCGACCAGCTAATTCATGTCCTTCAGAGGGAAAGCAAAATTATTATAGATTGGTTCTCTTTTAATTGTATGCAAGCTCATCCTGATAAGTTCCAGGCTCTGGCGGTTGGTAACAAAACCCATGACAAGCACCCACTTTTTAATATAAATAATTCTCAAATTGAATGTGATGATGTTGCTAAACTATTGGAAGTAGATATTGACTTAAATCTTTCATTTGATTTTCACATCCAAAACTTATGTAGATCTAAGAAGGATAGTCAGTAACTAAATATTCTCAAAAAGATTGGTAGGAACTTGTCAAAACTGAATAGACTTACAATTTTTCACTCATTTATCTTGTCAAATTTCAACTTTTGCCCATTGTCCTGGCACTTCTGTACTAAGAAAAATACATCGAAAATACAAGAAAGAGCCACTAGGTTTGTTTATGACGATTATGATAGCCCATTTGGTCAACTACTTAAAATTGCAAAACTACCTTCCTTAGAAATCAGAAGAGTCAGAACAATGGCAGTTGAAACTTTCAAGATACTAAACTGGATTCCCCCCCCCCCTGCTTTAAATAACATAGTTCAGAAAAGAGAAAATAAATAGAGAATAGATGGTTCATGTCTTGGATGGGTCAAATTTATTTGGTAAGGCGGAGGAATTTATCTAGTGAGCCGAAGGCGAACTTGATAAATTCCTCCGCCTTACCAAATAAACTTGACCCATCCAAGACATGAACCATCTATTCTCTATTTATCCTGTCACTAGCTCAATAGTTTATCATACCCCCTGTTATCGGACAGAATATTGAGCTAGTGACAGGATAAATATAATTTCAGAAACTCTAATATTTTACAAATCCATAGAGTGAAATCAACAACTTTCGGTAAGAACAGCTTCCGATATGGGAAAGGGTTAAGAGTTTTATCATATTATATAGAATTACCTAGATATTTGCAATTTCAATCCACGCTTCCGCAGTACTTCTTTCTTTCATGTTTGTTACATCTTTAATTATTTGTATATATAAATACAGAATAAGAATATATTTCATTGCATATTTATACCCTCTAGGGGTTAAAGGCAAAATATAACAAAACAAACAATTAAATAAACGCATACAAGTACACGCAAAAAAGACATATTCACTATACATTTTGCTATGCCACATGTATATAAATATGTTTGTGTAGACGATGAACCGAGTGGTTCAAGTCTAATCAATTAAAATTTGTTCTTGTTCTTGATATGCAGCTCCGGTTCTGTGGAACTCGCTGCCTGACCACCTGCAGTCTATGTTTGCATGTGATTGTCTGCTATGCCTTTTAGTTTGCTTTCTGTTATGCTTTTTGTTTTATATGTATGTGAGCAAGTTTACTGACCCGGCATAATTTTTTTTTTAAAAGGAATCGGTTATCATTCGTATGTAGAACTGATCAGTTTTGTTCGGTTCTAATCGATTTTGTCGGATGAGCTAAATCGAGCGTGACCAATTACATCCGGGTATTGGCGTAACTCAATCGCCATTTTGAGTAAACCAAATGCTGTTCAAGAAATATTGTCTTATTTTGTTTTTCTTTTCTTCCCTTGTAGGTAAGTTGTCATCTCAAAACATTACTGTATTCATGTTAAAGGAGGTTTTATTTTGTAATTACAATACATGTTAATGCTAGATGATTGTGATAAACGCCAGATTTTAGGGATTTGAAATGGACGTGTGTTGGCAATTGCTGAGAAATGCACATTTCTTGTTCGCATATTTGGAAATGCTGATTTACGCAAGGAAACAGTTATTTGCATTTAGATAACTATTTTATACTGTAGACAAAGCAAGAAGCTATAGAGAAACGAGATTTAAGAGACAAAACGAAAAGTATAGACTGGGATCAGGTTGCACACACGTGCAGGCCGATCTTGATCTATATTTTCTGCAAGCTGGAAAATGTCTGGTCTGGCATGACTATGGTTAATGTTGAAACATTTGGTAGAATTATGTATGAACAATTGAAATAATTTCTATTTTTGACTTTAATTGTCGTCTGGTGTCGGTAAACACATTCTTCAAAGTGACAGTCTCAGAGCCATGCATTTTGTTTTGGATATCAAGATGTTCATGAACACTAAGAGAGGGATGTCCGCTTTGCATGCAAGTGCATTTGCAAAGCGGGGTTCCGTCTCTGAGTGGTTTGCAGGTGGCTCATCTTGGGCATGAGGCAGGGTAAGATATATGAAATTACAGGATTGTATTGGGACTGGTCGAATTGAACAGACATAATCGAATAATAAATGATGCAAATCGGTTCAATTTAATAAGCATTGTGTGAGGTTTCATTCACATTTTTGTTTTTGTTGTATTTGATTTTAGAAAATCCCCTAGACATTGTTTTGTTGATATGAGCCAATGGAGCCTAAATTTGGTATGCATATTGTTACTATAAAGTGAGATTGATATCATTGGATTACAACAGAGACGCTGTTGTGACTGCCGTTTCAACAGTCTGTGTTTGAATTCAATGATATTCGGTAAATTGTACAATGTAGCAAGTAGAAAATGCTAGTCAATTGTTAGAAATAGAGTAAAGACAAATATCAATCCATTTGGGCTCGAGATTCTTGATGAACAGTCAGATTTTCACAATGCAATGTAATTTGCATTTTATGTATATATAAATTCTTGATAATGTGATTCCCTTCCACCAACCCATTCCCCGACGGTTGTCATTGGTTACGGTCAGCCGTCATCCCTTCTCTTACCCTTTACCCTGTCGGTTGTCATTGGTTACCGTCAGCCGTCATCCCTTCTCTTACCCTTTACCCTGTCGGTTGTCATTGGTTACGGTCAGCCGTCGTCCCTTCTCCTACCCTTTACCCTGTCGGTTGTCATTGGTTACTGTCAGCCGTCGTCCCTTCTCTTACCCTTTACCCTGTCGGTTGTCATGGTTACGGTCAGCCGTCGTCCCTTCTCCTACCCTTTACCCTGTCGGTTGTCATTGGTTACTGTCAGCCGTCGTCCCTTCTCTTACCCTTTACCCTGTCGGTTGTCATTGGTTACGGTCAGCCGTCGTCCCTTCTCCTACCCTTTACCCTGTCGGTTGTCATGGTTACGGTCAGCCGTCATCCCTTCTCTAACCCTTTACCCCTTCCATCCCCTACCCATCCCAACTCTTTTAGTCGTCATTGGTTCCCTGAGGCCACACATAGTAAGCTATTGTTCGACTGTGGGTTGGTTGATTGTTGGAATTATGGCCAAGTGAATCACATCTATCAATGTCTGAGTAATTTTCTTGTATAATAGAACATAATGCCTATGTCATTACTTGGGTACTATCATTTAGGATAGTGACCAATTACATCCGGGTATTGGCGTAACTCAATCGCCATTTTGAGTAAACCAAATGCTGTTCAAGAAATATTGTCTTATTTTGTTTTTCTTTTCTTCCCTTGTAGGCGGCCTTTCGCCCGGGCACGATCACGTTACATGTATGTGATATCTGTTTTAATGCTTGCTTTATTTGATTTTTTTCTTAAATTATCTTACAGAGTATGTGATATGTAAATTTAAATGATTTTATTTTTACACGACATGTACTATGTGATATCTAGTCTTAATACATTTGTCTATCATAGTTTTCTTTCCTAGTCTTTCAACACTGACCTTTTTTTACATCATGATTATAAAATAAGATAGACCATGCAGTATTCTAGAGTCTCGGATAAGCAGTCTTAACATTCTCCAAATTTTAAAGGGGGGGGGGGGGTTCCATAAGGCCGTTTTCCTGGGACCTAAATTTTCCAATGACATTTTTAGTACAAATGGATACATAAAGGGGACGTGTTTTGCTGAAAAGTTTGAATCGAACGGACCTTTGCTTTCGTGTATATTGCATATTGAAAGTGGGTGGGGTAATTCTATTCAGGCGCTACCCAAGGTTCTTATCCATCAATTTTCTATCTAATTGTAAAGTGAGCACTATCGCATACTTGTACTAGATACTGTTTTTGTTATATATTTACTAACCATCCATTTACTTGACAATTTTCAAATTTCTTTCAGACTCCAATGACAGATGGTAACCCAATCGCTCAATCTAAAAATCCGGTTACTACTGCTGTAAGTGAATGTGTGGCGGATACGAGCACATCTCCTGGAGTTACGGTTAGTATCTTATCCTCCCGACTCGATCAGCTAAATCGTACCGAAAAAGGTGCTTGTAAACTTTTGTGATAAAACATAGAAATACTGGTGACTTGGCTAGCATTTGCTTATGCTTGAATACATTTTTTGCAGTTCAAGAAGGCAAGTCAATATTGGATTTGTATGGTTAAGAGGGTTCAATAATTTTAACATATGGAACACATTTTTAGGATTGTTGAATTGATGAATAGAAGAGAATGCTGGTTACCAGCATTTTCTTCCTTTTCCTTAATATGCCAAGGAGAGTTTTCAGCCTCAGTCATATTGATTTTTACACCTGTTTCTTTGTTGACCATTCAAAATTGTTGTCGTTTGGGAAAGGTTTACATTGTGAATATGTTATTGCAGCTCAAAAAGGTCCTGTGTGTGTAGATGAAGACTTAAAAGGAAAGTATGTGGTTGTGAGTTATGATGCCTACCATTTCCAGGCATTGTATTGGATGTTGATGAAGAGGATTTAGAAGTAAAGGTTCGTATTACCTCTCCCATTTGTCAACGAGCTAGATTTGACTAAATAGAATTAGTCAATCACGAACAAAATGTTGACATTTGCATGGGTTCCGTTAAAACCTCGAGTAATGAAAAACACAATGTTTTCAGCTTTTCTTCTTTTATCTTTACCCAGGAACTTGATGACAAGGAATTCTGCGTGAAATTCAGGCAATTTCAAATTGTCCCATTTTTAATTTGTAAGATGCAGCAAACATTTTTTGTATTCATTTTAAACACCCTTCTTTAGCACATTAATTTTATGTACAGGCTAATTCTTTCACTGTGCGTTAGAAAGTGTTATACGTTGTAGCTATTCTCTGTCCTCAATTTACAAAACTTACTTTACACTAGGCTGTATATCTTTGCAGGTGATGTACAGAGTTGGAAACAATAGGTATTTTTGGCCCAGACAAGATGACCAGTGCTGGTATACGAAAGAAAATGTACTAACTGTGCTTGAAAAAGAACCCGACCAAGTAACGGTGCGCAACTGCCAAATACCACAAAAAGTGTGGGAATTAATTCAGAAAGAACTAGAAATTTGATTTTTTTTTATTTTGTGTTTTTGGTGAAAGTTAAACTGTGTTTTTGTTCGCAAGTTAATGTTTTAACCATTTCATCTAACACAAAACATGTATAAAGGGAATGTATTATGATAACCTGGAGTTTTCGTCCCTGTACTAAGGCTTTCATTAGCAATATGACTGAGTTACTGAGGATTTACACCACCCTGGGTAAGTGATTTTAACTGACTGCCCCGTATGTGAGCTCCGGTTAACATCACTCACCCAGGGTGATTTAATCCTCAGTAATCCAGTCATTTTGTCCATTCGTACAGGGACGAAAGTTTTGATCAGTTTATGGTTCGTTTTATGTTGTAATGGATATAAAAAAGTTAAAAGCTAATATCAAATTAGTTGTTTGTTCTTGAAATAAAGATTTAACACTGTAAAATGGGATTTTTTCTTATTTCTTGCATACATACGAGGGCTGATCAAAAAGTTCGTATAATTTCATCATAACTTTTTTATCTTTCATCCGATTGCATTTATTTTTTCACTAGTGTAATTTTATTATATCAATGACGCTCTGATAAAATATCATCAGGGTCAATTTATCAAAGCGATATTTTTTCGCCTCTTAAAAGGGCATAGGAACGCTACCCCGGAGCACGCCGTAAAGTCATGGTTGTAAAGCTCCGCAAAACGATTATTTTTCAAAACTTGCGCAAGCAAAACTTCCGATATTTTATCTGCCAATGGAAAGACATCCCATCAGATACCTGGTAAATATTCAAGGCTCAACGTTGTAGAACAATTATGTAGCTAGGTATATGGTGTGACGCGCCGACGTGAAAAAAAGTAAAAACGGCACTTCGCGAATTGGGGAAAATTGGCTGTTGAAATTAGTTTTTTCTTTTTTTTTCGGTTCTTATGCAAACCCAAATGTAGTTGATTTAAGAAATATTTCACGGCTAACACCATAAACAAATCATAGTCTGTAAAAGTGACATATCTTGTTTGTACAAGAGAGATAGAGAATCAAAAAGACAACCAAGTGAAAGAACGCAAACTATTTGCGTAAATAAATTTCGACATTTCGTCAACGACGTCGTATAGAAAATCCGTCGCTACATGAATATGAGAGAATGCATTCTAAAACAGTTCGGCTTTTTATATGAAATATCGAGTTCTATGTTAATATGAATAGCTTCATATATTTGATCGATGCCTAGCTTATGCAGGATAGGGAACACCAATTATCAAATATTAGAAACCAGTGTTTATTTCGGATTCTCGCTAATAAAATATATATTTTTCGTTATTCATTTACCTTATATTTTAATAATTCATATTCTGACTATATAAATTTCATTTTGATCATATCAATACTTTTGTTAGTAAGTGTAATTTTGAATTGAAAATGGTATGTTTTTTAAAGAAAGTTTTTAACACAATAATGCGCCTTTCGGATAATTTTGAGATTTAGTGAGAAATGCAACTAAACATCTCTTTTTCTCTGGCTAGATCTGGCACAAGGACATAATTACCTACAAATTGATCCGTTAAACAGTGAATATTTGTAACAATTCAAATGTTTTCGAAAAATAAACAAAACAATTGCACAAATAAAAGGAACAGTAATGATGTGCTATAAATAGTTATATCGTGTAACGTCAAATGACGTTACTAAAGATGACGTTAACGTCACGACGTGCTCTGGGTGCCCGATTCCTCCTATTTTGAAAGAGTCTTAGCAACACCATTTTTCAATCAATCTCATTGAAACTTACAACATATATTTGAAATAAATAATTCTGAAACATATCCAAAAATAAAATGTTTTGCTTTATAAACTAAAATTTTACGAACAAATTATACGAAAATTTTGATCAGCCCTCGTACGTAAAACGTCATCTCCGTTACGGTGTGAAATTATTACAGTCAACTCCGTTTCACAAAGTCATCTCCGTTACACGATGTTTTTTTTTATATATATATATATATAAATTTGTCGTATTTAGATTTAATCCTTAGTAATCAATGAAGACAAATACATACTTTACTCATCAACTTTTTGTAAGATTGCCATTGTAACCAAATTTCAAGGAAAATGATTGAAATGATGAAAAAAGTCAGTTTATTCATTCAAGGTACCAGAAATTGCTTTTTTCTTGCCAAATATTCTTTTAGACATTGTTTAACGTTGGTAAATCAATCAAAAGAGACGCGTCTTTCTCCTCGTATCTTCATTTATTTAGAAATATGGACTTTAGTAATTTTCTTTAGCAAAATTTGATGCGTAACGGAGTGGACGTTTTTCACGACCCTCTGACGAAAAGTGGTTCGAAACATAGAGAAACCATGAGATCAATACATCTTATGCCAATTTTTATAGACTATGATCTACTCACCTACACATTTGCTTTGTATGTAGGCAAAATTGGTTTAATTGTAATTTGAAATGTACGATAATTATAGAATGACTGATACAAGGCTTTTCTAAGATTTGACCCCGTGACCTAGTTTTTTACCCCAGTTGACCCAATTTCAAACTCGTCCGCAATATTAGTCAAATCGGGCGAAAAATATGACCTCTAGAGTGTATACAAGGTTTTTTTCTTAGATTTGACCCCGCCCCGTGAACTTGTTTTTTACCCAATTTCAAACTTGTCCAACATTTTATCAAGACAATCACCCTGACCAAATATCAGCTTGATTGGGCTAAAATGTGGCTTCAAGAGTGTATACAAGGCTTTTTCTAAGATTTGACCCCGTAACCTAGTTTTTGACCCCAATTGACCCAATTTAAAATCGTCCGAGATTTTATCAAGACAATCATTCTGACCAAATTTCATGTTGACTGGGCAAAAAACGTGGTCCTAGAGTGTATACAAGGTAAATGCTGACGGACGACGCACAACGGACATTCATCTAACCACAAAAGCTAACCTTGAGCACTCCGTGCTCATGTGAGCTAAACATAAAAACCAAACGTTTAGAAGTAAATACTTGGGATACATGTAAGCAAAATAAACTATTTTCAGAATAATCAGTGAAGGGCTGTTGAAAAACTACACAGAGATTTTCAGATTTTAGATTCAACAAAGGGAGAAATATTATTTATTAGCTATTTGTTTTGCCTTAACGTTTTCATAAGCTTTCTCCGCTAGGGTCCTCAAAATTTGACGGGCGATGAACGCGACGTTGGCGGGACGTTCACGTAATGTATTGTCAATTGTTTATATAATCATTTATAATAAATAAGTCGCATTTCGAGCACAACGCGAGTCAGACGGTATATTCCGTTTACGATATTTCTGGTGCCGTGACCGAAACATAGATGCGCGACCCGAGAGGAAGGGAATTCTCTCAAGACGTTGATTCAACGACAGTTTGTAAAGCTATATGGATTTCTTGGAGATGTCTTCCACTTCGAATCCGCACGATCAACATTAGAGAAGAAAATTACACTGATGGAAGAGATAAATGAAGAAGTCATTCCAACAATCGACGAGGAGAAAATGTAAAATGCCATACTCTGGAAGTTCGGCTTCAAATTAGAGATTTTGAGGCAAATCATCGAAATATTGTGAACACGAAAGACCCTGTTCGACTACATGAGGAATCGCAACAAAACAGAAATAACAACACGACCATCATGAGTAACACTTCTTTATCCCCACCAGCTGCATTTCACAAAATTAATTGTCAAAATTAACGTTGCATACATTTAGTGGTTCGTTCCTTGAGTGGCAGATATAAGGGATTGCTACGAGTCGAGTATTCAAAGTAATGGTTCCCTGTCTGAGGTGCAGAAATTCTGTTACCTGAAATCCCTTTTGTTGGCGTTATTGAAGGATTGGCAATTACAAACGGAAATTACAGGATAGTAAGCTTTTGTTTGGTTTGTCACTTTCCAGGAGATTCAATTCGTCAGATAGCATTGTGATGTCTAACGTTTCAGGGTCTTCGTAGCAGGAGCTCTGACTTCCCTGTAGTAGTAGGTATTTGGTTCACAAGAGGCTGGTAACCTTGTACGAATGTACACCGTCTTGAAGCACTTTTAATTATACAGAGTATTTGGGGTTCTTATCTTTTGATTTTCGGTTTTGAAGGCAGTCATTTCCAAAGAGATGTGTATTTTGACCAAGATTGGTATTGAGTTATCTAAACAGTAAGTTTATTGCACGACTTTTGTTGGTAATAGATTTATAAAGCAATAGGGATTCGTAGGCGACTAGTAGGGATGAATGGTATTTCAACAAATTTCAAGGTCACATCTGGAAAGTCACTGACAAAGGAAATTAGGCGGGAACATTGGTCTCACTATTGTCTTCGTATCGTTTGAGATGGTTTCACCATCTTTATCGTCACGTCACACGTTCCAGCCCACATGTACACCTGAATAGGACCCATGCCATTTACTGTCCTCAGGAGTCTTTCCATTACAAGGTCTTCTAACATCGAAGATCTGGCTCCTGCCACGCACCATATAAGATAAAAGGGAAATTTCTTATTGAGATGCTGTTTCGTAGCATGAATCCTGTGCTATCGGACACGATGATATGTGTCTTTACCCCCAATAGGCATATGGTTGATTTTGTCTTGAACAGACGAACTCGTTCAGCCGAGATATCTTAGATCTACGATAAAACAACGAACAAAAAACTGAATATTAAAAGAAATAAGAAGTTAATCCCCGCCAGGTTGGCGCTGGATTCAGTGGATGTAAAATAAAAAAAAAAAAACTCTCGCATCAGTCTTCCACCATTCAGCCTCGTTCTCCTCGAACTTGTTACCTTTTGAGGTATCGGCAAACATTTAGAAGCACATTGTTTATGCAAATAATTGTTACTAAGACTATTCTGAGCAGTTTTTTTGTATTCCTTTAATGTTTTTATGTACGGTGGATTATAACACTAACACACTTTTATAAAAATGTATAATTTTATCATATATTACACCACGCTGTCGATTTTTTTATTCTACATAAATATACACACTGCTTTTTCTTTATACAGGATTCATTAACATATATCTGTTGCTGTCAACAGGGTCAGGGATTTGTGGAAGATCTAAGAAGGAAGTATCACCCCATGTTGATAAGTAATAATAAAAAAACGATATATAAAAGACATATCTAGATAAGATAGAATGGATATGACTAATATACCAAAGGAAGGCAACATCATCTTACTTAAAAGAGATGCAGAACAGCTTACTGGTCGGAATTGATTTTCTGACATTGAGAAGGAGAAGGAGCCAAACAGTCCTGAGTTGCCACATTTTTATCTCTGCAATTGGTTTGTATTTTTGTTCGAATGAGCACATATAGGACAAGACTTTCATCGATACCTTGCAACTATTCAACGATAATCAAGAAGCTGAGCTTGCCAAGAATATCGCAGAATCAGCAAATACACTACTCAAAACTTATAAGTACTCCGACTATATCATAAAGCATATCTCTGGACAGGCATAACATATCTTAACCAAATTTGACACAACTTCACTTTAACCATATTACCATCATATATTGAATTTTCATAAACTTCACAAGAACATGAATTGAACAAGAAGCAGCTAACGGAGACCACTGTTGGTAGCAAAAGTCACAAAGTCAAAATTTTGTGTGTTCCTTGTTCGCTCACACAATAGCATGGTATCAGGAACGCATGAACATTTTGTAATTCCTGAATTATGCTGCAGGGATATCTTCTTGATATTTTAGAAGTCAATGTGAAAATCATTAGGCTTGCTAAGCATGTGCCAGATCATCATCATACTGGACAGTAAATCGTTAGTCTGTAAAACACTTTTTCGCAATCAGCAAATTTAATGCATCCTTGGCAACTGAACATTGATATGTTAATTGTGAGGTCATGTTTTATGCGTCTTGTACATCTTGTCATGATGACTTTGGCCATTATTGAATAGTTTGGACACTGATGGTCTCCCTTGAAGGCATAATGTATCCCTTTCAGTGACAGCCACTGGACTCTTCAAGTCACGTAGGCGAGACAAAACAATGTTACGGTCCTAATTCCGGTTTGATTTTTTATCACATGGTTGTCGTGGTAGGTTGGCAGCACTTCCGGTTCGTCTGTACTCGGCCACAAATTGGGTGACAGCACTTGCATGTACTTTTATGGTACGGATTGCATTTCTTTAAAAAAAATGGCACGAATGTAACAAAAATCTTGATGTTATACAGTTATGAACGATATTTTGAATTAAATTTGTATAGAACGACTGGAAATGTGGGTATGAGAATATTACCTGCGCTTTAATTCCGCCACCTTGTCAAACACCAATTGTTATTGGTTGTTATTGTAAAGATTTCAAACGCATTTACTGTTTTTATGTTTGGCACGTCGATCCATAAAAGAATGAATTGTAAATTAAGCACCCGGGATTCGTGTATGAAACGCAGGTGGTATATTCAAATTTTCTTTAGTCGGCCGCAAGTTACCATTTTGCACAATAATATTGCAAAATGAAAATGATATCGGTCAAGTAATGAAGTTAGGGAATAAAATACAATATCGACTTTTGACATTCCTTTATCGGGGGAAATTTTGCACAAAATAAAAAACGGAGTACTTATAAGTTTGGTTAAGTATATATGTTATGGCTTTACGCCGGCAGAAGTAAGAAGCTTAGCATAATATGAATGTTCGGTTTCCTTTAAAACAGGTGTACCTGAAGTTTGGCACCATTAACAAGCAGGGCCAGACTAGTTTTTTTTGAAGAGGCACGATTTTTCCAAAGCCTATCAGTCGGCTCGTGCGACGAGTTTTAAAAGGGAAAAATATAAAAACAATACTTAAAAAAATTTCGAGTTAATGGATATAAACAAACTTACAACATCACAGATATAATATGTCGACATGACCGGTGTTCTGCTATCTTTCGGCTTAGAAATATCGTTGTCCCAAGGGAGTTAAACAAGTGCTGAAACAGTCACACTAATTTCGATGTATCTGTCTGTGAACAGACGAAAAGATTTACATAGACGGGCAAGTTTAAAAAAATGTGACCATTCACTTTTTACATGCCACGGCTTTTACAGAGAAACATATTCAACCCAATCAAAGCTAAAAAGATGTGTTATTGTGTCTATATACTGGGTACTAAGTTTAAAGAAAATCGCTTCACAAATAAAAAAGATATGTCATTAAAACATGTCAAAAATGTCAGGAGGGAAACTTTTTTGTGTGACACTTAACAGTTTTACCAAGTTTCTAAGCTATGGTAAATAAAAGACAGTGACAGGATACTACAATAAGCACTTGTAATTCATAAAACAACATGTGCATCATCATTTTAAAATTTCTTTTTTATCTTATTTTCATTGGTTTAGGATATGGAGCCTGTTTTATACAATACCCTTCTGAATTTTATGTCAGGAGTGAAACACTTTTATTTTTCAAAAGGAGTTCTCATTTTTGTCTATTCAGCCAGAAATCTACCACTCAAATTTTTTTAGGAAGCCATCAACCTTGTAGGCATTCTGCACTCTACTTTTTAGTGATTCAAGGGTTACAATTTCTCTTATTGTGCAATATATATGCTGTCAGGAGTGAAACGCTTTTTTGTTGTCATTTTGCAAGATTGTGCACACAATTTTAGCTAAAAAGTAGTGAACATGAATTTGAAATATAATTTGGACACTGCTTTACCATTTAGAATAGTTTTTTGCCACCCTAATTAAGAAATCTGGATGATATTCTGTAAAATTAGCTGTTATTCTTTACATTTCAATGTCACACTTTGGTCACATTATTTTTAAACCTGCCCAGACTCGGTGATATCACACACCTTAGAGGGGTCAGCTTCATTTGCCAATACATTTGATAATTAATCATCGTGACTTTCACAAGGTAAGACTTCATTGAGAAATTGCTTGGGGAAATACTGAATTGTTTCTATGGATTTCGTTATGAAATTCAAATCCTCCACTAGCAAACATTAAGATCTTTCATCAAATAGTGTGATTCTCTAGATAAAAAATTGAAAAACTTGAAATAAAACGTTTCAAAAAAAGGAAGAAAAGAGACAACACAAAATGTATTAACATAGTTTCTATACATAATACTAATACATGTAGTGGGATTTCAAGATTATTTTCAGAATAAAAAAGGCTGATGATTTTGACTGCTATGGGGTAATTGATCTTCAGAAATACCATAGAAGCAGCAGTATATCAATTATTGGTTATAATCAAATCGTTGAAAGGAAATTGTGGTCGCCATAGATAAGCTACAGTTGTCGGAAGACCAGATATGTTTAAGGGACATAACATTCCAATTTCATTTTTTAAAGTATGTCTTGATGCAAAGATTGGTTATTCTAATGCGTAGAAATGCTATCACTTTTATCACTTAAAATTATCACTTAATTTTGTTGTTATTTAAAAGCGAGAAATACACCTTTAAAGTTGAGACTGAAATGACAAATTTACATATAAATCTGAACTGTTGTTCACAACAATTTGTTTAACTTTAGCATTAAAATATATAGTTCTCGTAATCGGTGCAATATTTTGGCTTGAAATTTTCAGAATTTTTATAAGAAAATATAAGAATATATAATATAAGAATAAAAGTAAAATTTATTAAAAAAAAAACAATGTGAAATGTCTCTTTAAAGAATTGTTTGTCCGAGGAAAGAAAACATGTTCGTATCGCACTAGCAAATTGTGGAATCCCTTTGAAACTTGAAGGATTTACTTACAGTCAACTTTGGAATACTAGTATTGATTCCGTATTTTGGTCTCGTTGGCATTGTAAATAACATTATTTTTAGCCAGGCGGAATATGATGGGGGGGGGGGGAGTTACACGTCCTTTGATAAATACCACCCTTTTATGATAAATTTGGAACATTTACAGTTTA
The DNA here is from genome assembly GCA_963680895.1 of Fragum sueziense. Classification (NCBI taxonomy): domain Eukaryota; kingdom Metazoa; phylum Mollusca; class Bivalvia; order Cardiida; family Cardiidae; genus Fragum; species Fragum sueziense. Next base: position 37,410,861 of record OY804593.1, on the reverse strand, counting down.
ACCCGTTGGTAGATAACCCAAAATGTTTGTTTAGGACAAAAGTACAACCAACACATAAAGACAGAACATATTGTTGAATCGAAGTAACCTTGCGCTCATTATTATCAATATTGCAGACGATTACGTTTGTTTATAAATATTCACAGCGCACGGTCACTTCGGTTAAACAATACCAGAACAAAATTGTATGACTTCTGGTTTGTGCTCGACAAAGAGGATGGTTATGTTGTGACAGCTCATTGTGAATGTCAAGCAGGGTAATAAATCCTTAAATATATAAATAGACAGAAATACCTCGAACAAGCTACACACGTCCGTATGGATGGCCAGCTAAATTCTTGGACTTCCATCCGATAGAGCGTGATTGGGAAATGTTATACAGCTGTAGTGTATTAGACTATTAGTGCAGCCAGCAGATAGGGTTCCCATTAAGAGACTAATAAGAGTAGGGACAAATTCTATAAACTGTATAAAGAGACTTAGCAGCAGTTTTCGGAAAGGTTTACACAATAAGAAATGTGAATTTTCATTTCGTTGTATTATCTTTGTAAGCTAGAAAATATTCCACCTTTGTATACTAAGTGTATATTTTAGCTTTATGGATATAATTTACAAGTACGCTTCAATTTTTTATGCTCCCTGGAGGAGCATATAGTCGACACGCTGTCCGTCCGTCCGTCCACAGCCATATCTCAGCAACCCTTGGACCAAATTCAATGAAACTTCAAATGTGAACTCCCTGGGTCAATACCTAGAGATGTTTTCTCCGTTTGTCAATTTAAGGCTGCATCATGGGAAAAGGGGCCTTAGTGTAAAAATTAGTTTTTCTCTTATTTCTCTTCATCTAATGGGCAGAATTTAATGAAAGTTTGTGCTCATGTAATAAACAGGATGTTCTAGACAATATTCTATAAATAATGTGTGTACAAAAAAGCTGTCATGGGAAAAGGGGGCTTAATGTATGATAGTTTTTATTTTGTGACAAACACTTATTCGGGGAGCATAATCCGTCTGTGACGGCTCTTGTTTCATCAACATCTTCCACAAACCCTACGGTTACTAGATTATTTCTTCATGCTTCTACTTTGTTGGTTTTATATGTTGTTTGTACAACCTATATAAACACAGTTCAAAACTGTAGACCCATCCTTTGTGTCACATGTTGTCTTTACGATAGTAGGGAAAAGTTTCAAATTAAAAACGTATGCATTATTGTATGAAATGTGTATTTCGGATTCCGTTAAAGGCATGAATTGTTACCAGAGGTGCGTTCTTTCGACCAAGATTAAAAATGGGCTTAATGAGATTTTTTGAGATGTCCTAAAGAACGCTTACCCTCGGTAAGCACCTTAAGCATGAAAACGTTCTAAGTTGTCATGACATATTAAAATGGCGTTGAATGTAAAAGCAGCGTTGGTTTCGGTATGTTTCGATGACGATTTGTCCGAGGTCGATGTGGCGAACCACGTAAATAAAATAATCGCGTAACGCAGCTTTGGAGACAAACGAGCAGGAAACTACTTGAAAGAAGCCGACGGAATGGGCGCAAAACAGCAACAACGTATATGTAATAAAATAAATGACCAATTATAGTACACGTCAAGACAAAAGGCAGAAACATCAGATCACAACGTTGATCAGAAGCTTGACGAGATGCTTAAACTTACAGACGGAATTGGAGGTATGAACCAGTTTAATTTTAGATCTGCTAACTATTGCAACACCAGAGGCGCGTTCTTTTGAGCGAGATGAAAAAGAGTGCTCAATGAGATTTTTGGAATGTTCAAAAGAACCGACTTCTGCATATCACCAATTTGTTTCTTTTTGCAGGTATTATGCAGCTTGATCGCAACTGCTCTAATAGATGAGTGCAGACTTGTGTCTGTTAGGAGAAAGGTCCTGGCAACAGTTTGGCTGTTGGCCAACACAGAGTCCTACCGGAGTGTGGCTGACAGATTTAATTTTAGCAAAGGGCAGTTGCATAGCATTGTCCAGTCTGTCTACCATGCTCTGGAAGTACTCAAGGAAGAGTGTATAAAATGGCCTACAACTAACGAGTTAGAAGGTATATTGATTTCTTAGTGTCCTTTTACATTTTATCAATGGGCAAATACAACGGTAGTTGGTTTTCAACAATTTCCTACTTTGCCACTATAATTTCCCAATCTATTTATGCTTGGATCTAAAAAAAAAAAAACAAGAGCCGTCAGAGACGGACAATGCTCCCCGAATAAGGCATTGTCACAATAAAGGTATGCCATGCAGAGCCAACATAAAGCTAGAAAATGTTAAGCCCCCTTTTTGCATGACATATTTTTTATAACCAAATTTCACATAATTTATTGTCAAGGGCATCTGATTTACTACTCAAATTTGAAATTTCATCAAATTCTGACCATTAGACTAGGAGAAATTAGAGAAAAACTATATTTTACATTAAGTCCCCTTTTGCCATGACGCGGTCTCAAATCCAAAAATCGGGAAATGTACATCGGCATTATGTCATAGGGAGTTCACATGGTAAGTTTCAATTGATTTGGCCCAAGGGTTATGGAGAAATCCCTTCGGACGGACGGACGGAATGACGGACGGACAGGACAGACGGACGGACGGACAGACAAAGCGGCGACTATATGCTCTCCCTTCGGGGAGCATAAAAAAGTAGGATTTTCTATTGTGGATTCCAAAACCAATGCTTGTTAACCCTTTCCCAAACGGCAAAAAGTTGGGTTAATCCAATTTGAAAGCTCATGCAGACCACAAAGTAAATGTTGATGGACACCCAAGTTTGTGTAAAATATATCCCAAGAAAATATTGAGGCAAAAGGAGAAAATCCCGATTATCAGCATTTTCTTTTTGGTCTCAAAGTTTTCCAAAGCCTTTTCTCTTAGATATGTCAAAACACGATCTTGTTTGATAAAGGGTTAAGGAAGCGGATATCTAATTCAAAGGATTGAACATTTAAATAAAAGAAGGTAATGTGAAAAGAAATGTTGTACCAAAATTAGAAGTGAATATGTTAAGTAATAAGGAACTTATGGCCAATGTTAACAGTGCTTCTGAAATATTTTGAAAATCTACTTGTCCACGGACAAGTGTTGATCCAAAATTGACTTGTCCGTATCAAAAATCAACTTGTCGGTACAAAGCCCATATACTTTAAAATTACTTTTCAATAGCTTCATTTGTTTATTGCATATATATTCTGAGTGTCTTACTATTGTCTACAACAAAAGTCATACATTTAACTATCAGTAATTACATTGCATGAAAAAATGGGAGAAAAAGAAAAAAAACTTTTTCTTATAACCAGATTTTTCACTTGTCCACGGACAGCCTAGCTTTCATAATCTGCTTGTCCGTACAGGTAAATTGACTGTTACGGACAAGTCGGGCAACTTATTTCAGAAGCACTGCTTAATGTTTCCGGATGGAAAGACAGACAGACGGACAAGTCAAGAACTACTAGTATATGCCTCCCTAATCGGGGACATAAAAAGATAAATTGGTATAGTTTTAGAAATTATTTGTCGAACATCAAAACATTTTTATATAATTTAATTTTGTTGACCCTTTACCAGTACGCAAAATTTTAGACTTGCCAATTTAAGATGTTGCAGACAACAATTTCAATTTCAATCTCTAGGGTCATAATGTGGGAATGGATTAATTAACAGTATATTACATGCATAATATCAAAATGTTTCAGCAATGTCAAATGGATGGAGCAGAAAGAGACCTGGATTTTCAGGCGTGATAGGGGCCATTGACGGCACATATATCCCTATTCAAGGATGTGGGGGACAGGATCGGGACTCTTATATTTGCCGTAAGGGCTTTCCAGCTATGCACCTCCAGGTATAGTTTATAGCATTGATACTATGTTCATATCTAATACACATTTAAATGTAATTTAGTCAATTTCTATATTATACAAATTTATCAGGTAGAAAAATTGTAGCGTAGTCCAAATTCAAGGATGTTGCAGATGACAAAAAGAGTCATCATGTGGGTATGGTTTAGTAGTTATCAGTTCATATAAAGCTTGGAAAGTGTACAATTCCTTTGTTTATGACAAATTCTTGGGTCAAATCTTGGATTGAGATCCATTAAACTAGTTTGCTCAGAAATCAATAAATAGAAAAAGCTCTGTGCATTTCTTTGGATGTGGAGAATGAAAATAAAAATCAATTCAGTTTCAGCAATATTGATCTAATAAAATTATGTTGGTCATAAACAATTGATAAACTACAACAACAAAAAACATATTCACCACCCTTTCCAAATGAATTTTGTGAAATAAACTATGTTGTCTTGAACATCTTTTAAAATGGAACAGTCTAAATTTTTACCGATTATGGATGGATTAAATTTTATTCTGATTTATTTTCTTAAACGAAGTTATTAATACTCTTTTCAGGTTGTCTGTGACAGCAATGACAAGTTTCTTGATGTATACACAGGATACCCTGGTTTTGTTCATGACGCCAGGGTATTCAAGAACAGCAACCTAGGCGTGCATCTGGAGAGTCCTGACGGCAAATTATCCTTAATTTTCATTTGTTAGGAGACTCTGCTTATCCTAATTCTTCTTATTTACTCACTCCATTTCGTGACAATGGGCATTTAACTTCTAAGGATAAACGGTTTAACAAAATGCATTCAGAAGTTAGAGTAAACTAAATATGCGACAGGCCTCCACAATTTTGTTGACAAAACACGTCGAAACAGAAGAAGCGAATTAAATACAAGGTGAAGGTTGGACCAAACATGCATACAAAGATGTTTAGCCTATGCAGGATAATTGTGGATTTTAATTGGATTTCCTTCTGAGAATGTTAATAGACATGCTAAAATAAGGAGAAAAATCGAAGGACATTCGCAAAATAACGAGATATAAAAAAGATATGGATATCATACAAAAAGGCTCGACAGGAATGATTGCACTGAAAAACAAAATGAAATAATTTTAGGTTTCAAATCCGAAATGCTAAATAAGAAACATCTTGCACAAACTTAAAACAATCCTCATTAATTTTCGCATCCTCTAAATTTATTCATTTTTTTTTATCATTAATGATCGTTTTCGGGCCATTTACAGCTTCGGAAGACCAGCTAGCAGTGGATCCACTCGAGGAACATGTCCTCAGAGCCAATCTAAACAACTACACGGACAGACTTGCAGTTGGAACAACCATCCTTCCAGACCCGTGTACACCCATAGAAAGCTGTTACTTGAAGATGACTGACTCCCCTTGTCGGGTCTATACCTACTTTGTGGCCCGTGCCCCAAGGATAGATAACTCAATGATTTGTACAATCTGAAGCGGTTTTTCATGGGATCGCTTCCTGCCAAGTTTGATTGAAATCCGCCAAATGATACTTAAGAAGAAGTCGGAAAAGTTATAATAATGTGACCCGCTCAATCCCCCCAGCACAGCCATTTCTTGACAGATTTTTTCTTATATAATATCTGTAGTCCTTGCCATAAAACTCTACATACCGGGTGTTTCATATTATCTGTCCTCTTAAGAAATTTTAATGTCTTCTTTATTTTTATAGATACGTGAAAAGTTTAAACATCATTATAAAGCAGTAACGTTAAGAATATCATTTTTTAGTAACGTAAACATACGGAAAACAATTGACGTCACGACGTCAGTTATGACGTCACTTCCTGTCGTTTGTTTTTTCAAGATGGCACCGATCACAGAACAATGCTGTGTAGTTGTTAAATTATATTACGCAAGTAAATCAGTGAAAACAGTTGTTAAAACTATGAAAAAGAACCATCCTGAGTTGGGACAGTTACATGTGAAACAAGTTCAGAGAATTGTTAAAAGATTTGAAGTTTCAAGGTCAATTGAAGACCGACGGCATTGCAACCCTGAACGTCCAAGATCAGCCAGAAATGTGTAGACAGTTGAAGAAGTGAAATCCGTTATCAGCGAAACTCCACAGAGGTCCGTGAGGAGAGTATTGGGTGATTTGACCAATTCTCCTAGTTCAACAAGCGTATACAGAATGTTCAAATATGATTTGAGGCTGACATCTTACAAAATTTCGGTCATGCAACATTTGAATTAAGATGCTGACATTCCTAGTCGGTTGTCATTTGCTCAATGGATAAATTCACACCAGCATATTGTTGATCAAATTTGGTTTACGGTCGAGGCTCACTTTTACCTAAATGCACAAGTTAATAAGCAGAACTGTAGGTTTTGGGGGACAGATAAACCAGACTTTTACATTGAAAAACCACTGCATGGCGAGAGAGTGACTGTATGGGCTGCGTTCAGTGCTGACGGTATTGTTGGTCCTTTCTTCTTTGAAGACGACGAGGGTAATGCTGACACTATAAACTCAGAACGTTATCTTAACATTCTGAAGAAAAAGTTTGTTCCAGCACTCAGATTGACAGAAGGAAAGGTATTAATATTGAAGATTTTTGGTTTCAGCAAGACGGAGCCACACCACACACAGCCAGACATGTTCTTGATTGGATTGAAAAAAAAAAAACACATTTGGTCAAAGATTCATTTCCTTTAGGACTGACAGCATCTTCGCAAGCCAAGGGTTCTACTTACACTTTGTTCCTTACGAACCCTTGGCCGCTCGCCTCTAAGGAAGTCAAAAGTACCGCCGTGCGATTTCATTGGACGCGATAACTTTCCCATTATCCAATCAAAACACACTTTATAAGCCCTCTTTGTCAAAACGAAAACTACGCGGCCGACGTGAAAATCGATAGCCGTATTTGATGCACCGCCTTACACGTTTTAGTACGAGGCTTTTGATTGGCCAGAAATAGCAACTGCAAAGGGCCGCGACTTTTTATCATCGAAAGGTGGCGCGTCGGTACGTTCGATTTCTATAGAAGCGAGCGGCCAAGGGTTCGTAAGGAACAAAGTGGAGGTAGAACCCTTGGCTTGCGAAGATGGACTGACAGGGAATGACCACCCATTCATCGGATCTGAGTCCTCTGGACTTTTTCATGTGGTGTTATCTAAAGGAGAGGGTCTATAGCCCGACGCCAGACAGTACAGAAGACTTACAAGACTTTAAGTTGCAATCAAGAGGCAAATTCGGGTAATGTGAAATGTGATCACAATCGCGACCCTCGAGACTATTTGCAACCTTTTGGCCGTTTGGAACGAGTTTGCAACATGATCTCGATCGTATTACAGTGACCGCCATATTGAACGTGAAAGTAGACGCGCGTAAATGACGTCATCAAAACAAATCAATCATTTTGCTAACGTTATAATTCAAGTGAAATATACTCATGGTGGGGATTGTGCATGCTGGGATGGGTAAGTCTACGGACAAATTTGCCTCGCTTCAGGTAAGACATTTTGCAATAACTTCCTTATTTCTGCGTCAATTCAAAAACGGTTTGTTGCATGTACCCCGCCTTACTGAGCTCTTTCCTCCGATGTATGCGTTACACGAAACCTTTTTGTACTTTTTGCGAAAAGTGATCCCAACCGACCAGAAAAACGACAAAAAATCTTATCGTTTTTCAGGTCAGTTGGGATCAATTTTTGGGAAAAATATTATATGGCGAGTTTTCAAATAACTTACTATAAGTTATACACCTGATGAAAGCGCTCAGTAAGGCGGGGTACATGCAACAAACCGCTTGAAAATTGACACAGAAATAAGAAAATTATTGCACGATTTCCTACCTGAAGCGTGGCTTATATTGCCGTAGTCGTTATCATTTCATTTTCTGGTCAGTTGGGATCAATTTTTGGAAAAATTAAAAGGATACCACAAATAATCCATGAGATTTTCAAGGCGGGGTACATGCAACAGACCTTTTGAAAACCGACAAAGAAATAAAGGAGTTATTGCAAAATATTTGACAAGATTCGAGATTATTTTTGTCCGTATTCGTTATCCATCCCAGCATGCACAATCCCCATCGTGTATACTGTCAATAATCGGTAAATTACATTAATTTTTTATCTGATAAAATTTCATCACATTTATGAGGTTGCAATCGACTTTTGAACGCTGTTTGTATCAAACATTTCTTTTTATGTAGATTCAAATAGTTGTTCGGTCTGCTTCCGTTGTTACGCTTGCGGTCGTTGCGGAGTGATATGGGCAGGATCCGCCCATGCCGGTGTAACGTAGTAAAGTGACCCCCATAGAATACTGACCCCCCGGTCACTTTACTATATAGAATACTGACCCCCTTTCTATAAAATATTGACCCCCATGTAAAATAACGACCCCCTGATTTTATCTATAAAATACTGACCCCCACCTAGTTTATTGCTAATTTAACATACACTACATGTATACATATCGTTTCAAATCACATCCGTGTTTATTATGCCTATCGAAAAAAGTTTCGGTGAGCATTTAGTCGCCATGCTATCCTTCCGTTCGTTCGTCCGTCCGTCCGTCTGTCTGTCCCTACGTTTATATACAGTCAAATGTCAGCAACCTTTAGGCCAAATTCAATGAAACTTCACAAGTGTAATCCGTGAATATCTTTTGAGTCTGTGTTCTCGGTTTTTTTTTTTTTTTTTTTTTTTTTTTGTGGCTGCGTCACAGAAAAAGGGGCCTTAATTTAGAAATTAGTGTTTCTCTAATTTCTCTTCATTCAATGAGCAAAATTTAATGAAATTTTGTTCTTCAGTGATGTATGAGATGTTCTGTAGCTTATATAATTAATAATTCATGTGCAAAAATCCTGTCATGTGAAAAGGGGACTAAATGTATACTAACATTGCGTCTAGATCTTTAAGTCTACCCGAAGCAATAACTCTTGCACCAAATTGGACGAAACTTCAATATGAAATTCTTTAGAACCTTTTTTCTCTGTTTCTCAATTTGATGCTGTGTTAAAGGAAAAGGGGGCCAAATTGTAGAAGTTTTTCTCATATTTCTTTTAATCTAGACAGAATTTCATGAAATTCTATATTTGATTAATTATTTTTAGCTCCACTGGTCAAAGGCCAGCGAGCTATTGTCATGGCGTTGTGTCCGTCGTGCGTGCGTTAACTTTTTCTTTAAAAATCTTCTCCTCTCAAACCAGTGGGCCAATTTTGATCAAACTTAGCAGGAATGTTCCTTGGGTGACTCTTTACTTAAATTGTTCAAAGAATGTTGATTGGTCCATAAATGTGGGCGTGGCAGGGTGGGGCTTATCAGACTAAGAAAAATCCCAAAATAATTCTTTAAAAATCAACCATTCGGCCAATTTTGACCAAACTTGGCAGAAATGTACCTTGGGTGACTCTTTACATAAATTGCCTATGAAATTCTGATTGGTCCATAAATGTGGATGTGGCAGGGCGGGGCTTATCAGACTTAGAGAAATAACAAAATAATTCTTTAAAAATTTTCTCCTCTGAAACCAGCAGGCCAATTTTAACCAAAGTTTGCAGGAATGATCCTTGGGTGACACTTTACTTAAATAGTTCAAAGAACTTTGATTGGTTTATCAATGTGGGCGTGGCTTATCAGACTTAGAGAATTACAAAATAAATCTTTAAAAATCAACCATTTGGCCAATTTTGACCAAACGTGGCAGGAATTTGCCTTGGGTGACCCTTTACTTAAATTGTTAGTGAAATTATGATTGGTCTATAGATGTGGGTGTGGCAGGGCGGGGCTTATCAGACTTAGAGAAATCCCAAAATAATTCTTTAAAAATCAACCATTTGGCCAATTTTGACCAAATTTGGTAGAGATTTATCTTTGGTGACCCTTTACTTAGATAGTGAGAAAATTTTTGATTGGTCCATAATTGTAGGCGTGGCAGGGCGGGGCTTATCAGACTTACAGAAATCACAAAATAATTCTTTAAAATTCAACCCTTTTACTTAAATTGTCAGTGAAATTTTGATTGGTCCATAAATGTGGGCATGGCAGGGTGGGCTTATCAGACCCATTGGAGAAATCACAAAAAAATCTTTATAAATCAACCAATGTGCCAATGTAGACCAATTTTGGCAGTAATGTTCCTTGGGTGGCCCTTTATATAAGTTGTATGTGAAATTTTGATTGACCCATTAATGTGGACGCGGCAGGCAGGGCTTATCAGAATGGGAGAAATCACGAAATTATTCTTTAAAAACAACCATTTGGTCAATTTATTACAAACTCGGCAGAAATGTTCATTGGGTAGTCCTTTACTTAAATTATTAGTGAAATTTTGATTGGTCAATAAATATGGATGTAATAGGGCAGGGCTTCTCAGAACTGGACAAACCATGAAATAATTCTTTAAAATTAAAGTAATGCGCAAATTCAGTCCAAACTTGGCAGAAATTGGTTCCTTGGGCAACCCTGCTCAAGATTTGGCAGTGCAAGGCTTACAAGAGATAATTCTTTCACTATATAGCCAGTGGAGAGATCCAGGCCCTCTTGGGCCTCGTGTTTTCATATCTTACATCTTTATTTTCCAATTGCGACAGCTGCTTGACGCCTTTTTAGTCTGACTTATTTCTCTAAATCATAGACTTCCCATCATGTCCCCTTTAGCGTGACGGGTTACTTATATCTTCCCATGACAAACACATGGTTCTACACTGAAATGTGACATCATCGTGACCTAGTTTTCGGATTAAATCGCTTCGCCAATCGATGAAGCGTTTATTTGATTTGTCAGAAAAGGGGTCATAGAAGATGACCCCCTGCTGGTGCCTGTCAGTTTTACTGTCAAGTCAACACATGATTTTAATCAGATTTGAAGCCTAGATAACTATCTCGTTATTTAAAGTGACTAAATGTTAACATAATCATTCTAATATGCAACCGCCAGGTAGGAAAGTGCGTATGACAGACACACATACATAACTCTGGTAGGCTTCGAACTCACAACGCTGAGGGACAAGTGATTTTCGGTCAGAAACCTTTTAAAACCATTTACCCTTTCCACACAAATAAACATCGGTAGTAGTTCGATCCATGAACATACTGTACGCCTACTGTGCATACGATTAAGAATCAATACAGCTGTTCCGAGACCGGATAGCTTAGTAGGTAACGTCGAGGTCTGTCAATCAAGGGGTCGTGAGTTCGAACCTGGCTCGGCATGTAGCCATTCTGACATTTGACAAAAGCCATTTGTGTCTCACCAATGGGTGTTAATAATTTATATGAGAGAGCAGCAGGAGGATTTGTTTGTATTTTTTGGTAGTACGGGTGCGAGACATATCAGGAATCCATAGTAGGTGCTCCAGCCGCTGCAATATGACCATAACAGCGTGGAATTTAAATCAATTCAATTCATATGCGGTGGAAGCGTCTAACCAGCCAGTTTGAATCGGATTCGCCCATTAATGAATGATAAGTTGCGGTCAAAACACCCTGTATACATGTACGGACAGACGCATGCACGAACGAGTGCCATTGCACCTCTGATGACTATCGATGAAGATAATTATGTTGTACGTCTACCATAGTTGGGTTTATATTAGAGTAAGATTTTTGGTGTGTATGTTGAGAAGGGGGTCGGTATTTTATGGGGGGTCACAATTCTACGTGAGGGGTCACTTTTCTACGTGTAGGTAGGTCATAATACTATGACCCCCCGGTCATAATATTATGACCGGGGGGTCAGTATTCTATATAGAATAGTGACCGGGGGGTCAGTATTCTATGGGGGTCACTTTACTACGTTACACCGGCAACTGTAATACGTTCGAGCCGATCTTGAGTAACGATAAGATCCGAGAATATTCGAATGAATGTGATCAGTAATTTTAGACATAGACTTGACGTCATAATTGTACAGAATGGACGTCACGTTAAAGTGACATAAATTTCACGATTATTTTTACATAAATTTTACTTTTATTCCGTCTAAAAGAGCATCTTTTCTTATGGAAATTCTGAAAATTTCCAGTCAAAATATTGAACCGTTTACGAGAAGTATTTAATTTTTTTTGCTAAAATTAGACAAATTGTTGTGAACAACAGTTCATATTTATATAAAATTTGTCATTTTTGTCTCAACTTTAAAGGCGAATTTTTCGCTTATAAATAAGAACTTCAAAAAACCGATAGCAATTCTACGCATTAGAATAAACACTCGTTGCATCAAGACATACTTGTAAAAAATGAAATAAATGTGAAATATCACTTTAAAGGGACATTTCATTCCAATTTCATTTTTTTAAAGTATGTCTTGATGCCAAGATTGGTTATTCTAATGAATATAAATACTATTAGTTTTTTTAAGCTGTTGCCAATAAGCGAGATACACGCATTTAAAGTTGACACAAAATCGATAAATTGCATATAAATCCGAACTGTTGTCCACAACAATTTGTTCAATTTTAACACAAAAATATAAATTTCTCGTAAACGGTGCAATATTTTGGCTTGAAATTTTCAGAATTTTCATAAGGAAATATGCTCTTTCAGATAAAATAAAAGTAAAATTTATGACAAAAAATTCTGAAATGTCATTTTAAGCACCTGTTATAAAATAAGACTTGTTGGAAAAAGTGTGATATACGAACTCAGGGCTTTTTTTCCAGAAATTGTGAAGAGGCCCTAGCCTGTTGTTTTGTGAAATTTCGCGTGAAATTTGGCAGAATTGTGAAAAATATACTTAAATAGGTTTATCTATCTAATACTTAATTTCACATTGATTTGACAGGTAAACACCAAGCAGTTGGCTGCAGATGACAAATTAATCCTTATGTTAAATCTAAATAACTTGCTGTTTTAATATTTCTTTCTCAAACAATACCTGGTCATTAATAAGAAAAGCCTGGGGAAACATTTGTAAATGAAGAAACTGTAGCCTGATACCAGCATGTGCTCTTTTTGCTCTGTAGATCTATTTTCTCAGAGTATATATATCTACTGTAATATTTCACAAAAGTTAGTCATATGATACTTAGCATCCATAAATTTTGTTGTTTGGGAAAGGTTTAAATGGTAGAAAGCATTGTAGATCTACAAAGAAAAGAAAATGCTCTCTTTCTGTGCTTCATTGGTGGAAGTCGTCACTATCGGATAAGTGACATGAATGTTACACTGGGGTTGGGATGGGTTAAACACTGTCATCTGGGGCCTTAGTCCCAGGTTGGGTGCAGTTATCAATTTCAGCCTCGTCATCGTTCTAACTAGAATTATCAAAAAGATAGTGTGGCATTTTTTCAAAAGCTAACAAACTTTTGTGATTTGTCAGTTGCAGCTTTTTTAATTGATTTCGCGTAATATTTCCCATTTCTAGACGTCATGTTTTCCCCTCGCATTTTTTTTTTTTTTTTTTTGTTTTGTTTACGCGGTGTCTTATTATAATATTTGCATATGATGCATCAATATACGAAGAGAATAATGTTCTTTGTAATTGCGCTATTACAACATTCTTGCTTTCCAATCGTTTTCACCTTTAACATTACTGGTATATCATGTGATAAAGTAAAACGAATTAAACTTAACTCACGTCTGAAAAAATAAATTCGCAAAACTTCGGAACAGTGTGAAAAACAGAGTTAGTGTTCGATTAATTAGTCCGCAAAATTCCAATCAAACGCGACTAGACTAGTGCCCGTCATATAACGATGTATAACAACGCAGTGGGATTTGAAACGGGAACCAGTCTATCTCGCGACCTCTCCGAGTCTCGTTTTTTCCGGGACTTGGCATGAAAATGTAAACAACTTCTACTTTCAATTCTACGGCCGCTGTATTTTACAAATCGCTGTATTCGAGACCTGGGTCTGTAAATCGACATTATGGCGATCAGTTCAGACTTTTGATTGGGAATTTTATTACCGATTTTTGTGAAATTTTCTTGCCACGGTTGTGAAAAAACTAGGCTTTTCGCGATTGTGAAGTCACCGAAGATCGGCCTCTACTAAAGAAGGAGAAAAAGCCCTGGAACTGGTATTAAGGTAATTTCTATGAATTATATACCAAATAAAGTGGTAATATGTCTACAAAACATGTGTTGTTTTCAATTTATTTGAAATTCATAGGTGTAGAATATATAAACACTTAGAATAAAGACAAATTATATTAAACACCCTGTACCAAATGAAAATCTAACCCAGCAACAGGCTCATTAGAATATTTTTTAAGACGTAGGCCTAGTCTATCCTATTTACCCCCCTTTTCGTGTCCTAAGGGGAGATAATTTCATGATTTGTACAAATCTGAAGCAGCTTGATGCTTCCCATGGGGATGCTTCCTGCCAAATTCAGTTGAAATCCGTACGTCCAATGGTTCTTTAGAAGTCGAAAATGTTAAAAGTTAACTAATAACACGTCACTCTCCCCGTACGCACGGCCATTTCTGGGTGGATTTTTTTTTCTTGTACAAACCTTATTCCTTCCCCTTAAAACTCTGAATAGAAAGTTTGGTTGAAATCCCGTTGTCCAATGTGATTGGTTCTCAAGAAGAAGTCGAAAATGTTTTAAGTTAAAGCACCACAAACGACGAACACGTTCACAATAGGACACCCCTTGCGCCGCAGTTCGAAGAGAGATTATGACTATTGCGTTCCTAATTGATTTTCCTGACTGCGCTCTAAGTCTTGTACACACGAAATCATTTTTCAAATTTCATAATGAACCTTTGTCGCAATACTTGGTACAAAATAATCTAAGCCAGGTCAAAAGAAGGTCATGATGCAAGCGTAACAAGTATCTGAAACACGTCATGATGACGTCACAATTACATATGATGTGACCGTGGGTACAGTCCGAACATCGTTTACCCTGCTTGTATGCATTGATCAATCTATGGTAAAGTTTACTTGGTGTTTTCATTTGTAAGTAGGCTGCAATGCACTAAAGTATGCGCTGGGCCAGTTCTGTCGTCCATATTCATCAAACCAGTCTTGTATGGTGAATGGATCTGGAAGATCTTGTGATCTGATCAGAAGTCTTGACTTATTTTCTTCCAGGTTTTCACGAAGGGCATGTTCTTCGATCGGATCTACAACAGCCTGTTCTTCCCATGAAATAAAGGCCCTCAAAATATATAAAAAATGCTATATATTTATCTGAAAATGAGGTGTGTATTTTGCTGCAGCCAGTGTAATTTACAAATATTTGCTGAAATTGTCTAATTAGTAAATAACTGAGGTAATGATAGCCTAGTAATGGATAAATATAAGAAATAGTTCCAAGATGGCCATCAGAATGGCTGTCAGAATGAAACATGTCTCAAAAAAAAGTAAGGTCTGTGTAATATTTTGCTGCAAATTACAACCAGTTTAATTGGAAAACATTTGCTGGATTTGCCTAAAAAGTAAATCATAAAATGACATAGTAGGTCCTGATATGTTTAGTATGGAAAATATCAAGAATATTTCATAGATGGCCGTCAAAGCAGCTATAGAAATAAAATATTTGACTAAAAATAAAGTAAATATGTACTTTTCTTCGTATTTAGACCTATTCAATTTGCAAATATTTGCTTGCATTGTCTAGTTAGTATATAACCGAGTTCATGATGCACATTTTATGGAAAAAATATCACAAACATTTCCAACATGGCAGTCCAAATGGCTGCGAAGATGAATTATTTGTTGAAAAATGGTCAGTATATGTATTTTTCTGCAACTGTACTCCAGTTTAATTGACAAATAATTGCTGGAATTGCCTTATTGATAAATAAGAGAGATAATGCTATTGAATAAATTAATGAAATTTCAAAGATGGCAGCCAACATGGCTGCATGAAATGTGTGTTTTCATAAACATCTTTTTTTAAAAAATCAAATAAGTAGGGGAGATTCGGGAATTCTCGGACATGTGGGTAATCTCGCATTATCTCGGTCAGTCAGACGTTTTGCCCTTAAAAATAGAGTCTTTGATAAGATTTTACGTCATCAACTCTATTTTTAGGTATCACGTGTTATTTATCTACTGCTCGTGAACAGTGCCGCCACGTGACGTATTGGCCTATGATGCGCAGGCACTGTTGTTGGTCCTTTGGAATCTCCGTTAGAAACCGAGACACGAGTTTGAAGGACAACATAAAAACAAATCAAAACGTAACTGAAATCTGTTGTTTAAAATCGTATTTTAAAATAAAATGTGGCAAAATGATGAAAGTTTACATTTATCTACAGTTTACTCTTGTTTGACCATTAAAAACAGTTAAAAAAGAAAACAACTAAGTGTCCGATTTTACCCGAGCATATTTTGGTACGTTGGGTAAAGTCGGACAGACATCATTTGGTAAATTTCTCCCTAACCCTTTCCTAAACAAGACCTGGTTTTGACGTCCCTTATAGGAAAGGTTTTGGAAAATATTGAAGTTAAAGTGACATTTCACAATTATTTTTACATAAATTTTACTTTTATTCTATCTGAAAGAGCAACTTTTCTTATGGAAATTCTGAAAATTTCGAGTCAAAATATTGAACTGTCTAGGAGAAATATATATTTTTGTGCTAAAATTAGACAAATTGTTGTGGACAACAGTTCAGATTTGTATATAATTTGTCATTCTGTCTCAACTTTAAAGGCGTTTTTCTCGCTTATAAATAGCAACTTCAAAAAACTGATAGCATTTCTACGCATTAGAATAAACAATATTTGCATCAAGACATAGTTTTAAAAAATGAAATGAATGTGAAATGTCACTTTAAAGATGTTGATTATCAGCATTTTCTCCTTTTGCCCCAATGCATGTATTTCTGTCCTAGATCTTGATAATAGATCTATATTAGAATTTGTTTAGGTATATTTTGTAATCTGCAAAAATAGCTTTTAGATTGGACTGCCCTAGTATTTTGCCTTTCGGAAAAGGGTTAAAGGTATCTAATCTGTTTGGTTAAGTAAAGGTCTAACGATTTAATCAATTTAATTTCACAAACAGCTTACATGTAGACTCTTCCAATTTGAAAGCTACTGCAGACGACAAAAAGGGTGTTAATAATGAAAAAAATGTTTAAAATTATAGATCTAGCTTAGAAATATTGAGACAAAAGAAGAAAATGCTGAATATCACCATTTTCTTCTTTTGCCTCAATATTCCCCAAGCCTTTTCCATAAGGGGCGTCAAAACAAGGTCTTGTTTGGGATGAACGTAGCCTAAATGAAGTAAGAACTAAATAGGCCTAAGTCTAGATGAACATTTTCTAATATTTTCTTTCGGTTTAGCCAATTATCAGACGAAAAAGATGTTTACACTTTTCAAATTTCTAAGAATGATAGACGGCAAACTTAAATAGAGATCTATATATCATTTTGAGAAAAAAAGGAGATCTAAAAAGAAATTTATTCCTTTTCCTAAATATTTTTCGAAGCATTTTTGTTCTCTCCCAAGTCGCAAAAAGGTATTGTGTGGGAATATGTTAAATGCTGTAAAAATCTTATATATCTAATTTGACAAAAACGATAGTGCGTGTGCGATTATTCATAACCGATACTCTAAAGTGAGGTAGAATGACCATTATTCGGTGAGCACGTTTGCTAGAGAACAAACAAATTATCGTCGCTTTTCAAAAACCTCGTAACTACAGCTTGTTTTAAACTGCATTTACGAGGTTTTCGTTGAAAAGCAGCGTTAAGCTAAATGCTTCTCTCAGACAATGTCTGAAAGTACTCTTTTGTATTATAGTAATTCCACTAGAAAATTGTAACTGAAACTAGATAGTTACGACTTTTCCAATTCTTTATATTTGTTAGGATGAAGAACGTGATAGTAAAAGGCATTTACATTGTTGGAATGCATCACTGGGGGAGGTCCTAATTAGAAGTCAACGAGTTGCACTAATGCGCACCCGAAGAAGGCAACCCTTATGATGTTAACGCGGTCGCCGTGTACAGCGATTCATCGCTTGAGCACAAAGTTGCTTATTTGCAAAGAGAAGATGCGAGAAACATCAAAAGAGCATTCCAATTCGTTGCATCAAGATATTTATTTCTTAAATCGAAGGCTCAAGCTACTAAGTTTAACAAATACAAAGGGCCAATGCAGTTGTGTAATGTAGGGTTTAAGTGTGATGAAGAACACTTGGATGACGTTCGCGGAATTCTACGAAGAAACAGTTTGATTGTAATTTGACATTTTTTCTTTGCATTTTGCCCTCAAAGATTATAAAACTTTAATTATACAGTTTTTTAACACTTTCCTGCACAGTCTTCGATGATCTTTACGTCCCTCTGATTTTCACTAATGAAAAACTATGGAAAAAGAATGAATTCCTTGTAACATTTCTCCTTTTCCCCACGATAAGAATATATCCACCGCATTCCAAATCGTGCCAAGTTCTTTTTTTTTTTTTCTTTTTTCATTTTCGTCTGCAACGATTTACCTTAGTGCCAGTCTTACCCCCTCCCCCCACAAAATAAAATAGAAATACATGTTGACTCTTTGTTAACACTTTCCCAAGCGACAAATTTTTATAGTGGTCTAATAGAAAGCTGTTGCGAACAACAATGGAATGTGATACAGATATGATTTATGAACAATATAGTACATAATTTTTTGACAAAATAAGAAAATGCTGATTATCAGCATTTTCTTCTTTTATCCCAATGTTTTCTCAAGCTTATTTCTTGCAGACATCAAAACCAGATCATGTTTAGAAAAGAGTAATTTAAAATATACATACAATAAGCGTTTAGCCTATACCGTTTTTTATGATAGGGATACATTTTGTGGGTATAGTGTGTTATAAATAGATCGGTTTATACGTTTATTGATAAAGTTCTATCATTTTGTTTGTTCGACTCTAAGTCAATGTTTATATAACACCGATCTCTATTAATATATAAACAAAATGATGAATGTCTAAACAATCATTTGATTTCAGTATGCCAAGAAAGTATACTCCCTCTATACGAGGAAAGGAGATGAAGTACAACAATGAAAGCCTTGTAGAAGCGGTCAAGGAAGTTAAAAACGGGACATTGTCCTTGAGAAAGGCGTCAAAAAGATATGGAGTCCCGCGTTCTACTATAGCTGATAGAGTTAGTGGTCGATTTGACGAAAATAAAAGGGTTTCGCCTGTCAAGACAGCCGATTCTTCCCAAGGAGGTAGAAGACGACTTCGTAACTTCGTAAAAAAAACCACAAAAAAACTTCGTAACTACAGCTTTAAGAAGGCTGAAGTTACGATGCCTTTGAAGAAAAGCGAGGACATGCATACTCTCCCCAACATTTCATATTATAATGTACAATAAATATACAAAGAATTATGTAACATTGTGGAAATAAAAAAAATACAAGGGACAAAATGTAGATTTTTTTTCATCATTTCTGCTCGACAAATTTCTTGCATCTCGACAAGCAAAGACTACTACCCCAACTTTGTTCCTTGCTTCTCTCTTGCCATCGCTAGTCGTTCACTATATATATGTGTGTTAGATCTACTACGAAACGTTCAATATGAACTATAGGGTAAATCCACTAAAACTCGGACAGTTATTTACCATGTCCCATTAAATTACATGCTGCAGGTTCTCAAACATAGCTATGATTGAAAACATGCCGTAAGCGGTTCAGTGAATGTCCGAATTTCCCAAATGAAGAAATGAATATACTGAAAACGAGGTTGAAACAATCTAAATAAACGAAAAATATAACAACCCAAACGCGGGGTAACTCGGACAATAAAACCCAAATTTCGGACGGTGGTTGGGAAACTCGGACACAATAGGTATTTTTAAAAAAAACAACTAACTTTGCCAGAACAAGCAGAAGAAATCAAACACGTGGATTAGGAAATGAGACGAGTTTATTCATTCAATTACAATTACGTTCTTTTCAAATCATGCTCTATTATATAATCAAATTTGTGGTGACCTTTTTACTGGTAAAAGGCGTTTTACACCTTTGCTTTTTGTTTCTTTTTTCACAGGTAACAGACGTCTCACGCCTTTGCCGGATTTCGATTGCTTCAGCAATTTCTTATTTTCCTTTTCTATTTTCTGTTGAATTATTTCGTCGCTAGTAAGCAGTCTATGGGCAGTGATTTGCTTTTTATTTTGTTTCTTATTTGAACAATGAGGAACGGGTGGTAGAAACATCGCATTGATATCTGCGTTCCAGTCAGCTAATGCAGAAGGGGGTGTTACAACTGAGTGTAAATCGTGGGACTGAGTGGCAGTGTCATTTAAACTATTGGGTGGGTCACATGTTGGTAATGGTAATTGTATATCCACCTCACCATCTACCACGAAGTCACCAGATGTGATGATGTCAAGCACCGTCTGTGGATCAACAACCACATCTGCAAAATCAACATCACCATCCTGGGGCTGTATGATAGTGTCGAAACCAATGTCACTACTCATCCTTCTAAGGCCAAGATCAACAGATTGGTTTGAAGTATTACCCGGAGAGTTAATGGGAGTTGCAAAAAACGATGCCGTAAGTTCTACGTTCGCTATTTCACCAGAAGTAGATGGATATTGCTCACCAGAAGTAGATGGATGTTGCTCACCAGAAGTAGATGGATATTGCTCACCAGAAGTAGATGGATGTTGCTCACAAGAAGTAGATGGATGTTGCTCACCAGAAGTAGATGGATGTTGCTCACCAGAAGTAGATGGATGTTGCTCACCAGAAGTAGATGGATATTGCTCACCAGAAGTAGATGGATGTTGCTCACCAGAAGTAGATGGATGTTGCTCACCAGAAGTAGATGGATGTTGCTCACCAGAAGTAGATGGATGTTGCTCACCAGAAGTAGATGGATATTGCTCACCAGAAGTAGATGGATGTTGCTCACCAGAAGTAGATGGATATTGCTCACCAGAAGTAGATGGATATTGCTCACCAGAAGATTGCTCATCGGAAATACATTGAATGTAAGCAAGTTGTTTGTCAGTTGGCTGACTTGGAGCGTATGCATTCTTTGAGACTGCCTGACAGTTAAAAGGAAAAATGCCACATGCCGCAAAACCAGACTTGATATTTCCCTCTGTCAAACTGGAGGTCCATGCAGTATTTATAAGGGCTGGAAATGTCCACTTATTCACCGTTTGTAATGGATCTTGCAAAAGCTCAGAGCAAGCAGCATTTTAGGCCTTATTGAACGGACCAAATACAGATTTATCGAGAGGCTGTAAGTGATGGGTGGTGTGAGGTGGCAGAGCCATTATGAAAATATTTTCTTCAATAGCCCTCTGTAAAATGGCCAAAGACTCATGACTGCACTGCTATGACCATCAAGGATCAAAAGCTGGGGACGCTGGAGACCACAGTGCTTCAAAAACACAGAATTAAACCACTGTTCGCCTAGCTCATCGGTCATCCAGCCATTCTCTTGGTATGACCACATTGTACCCTTAGGTGCATCCCTTGTATTAAATGACTGAAGAGACCTTTGCGTTTTACCTTTAGCTACAATCATGGGTGGCATGACTTTGCCTGCTGCACTGACACAGGCCATTATGGTTATGTTACTGCCTTTGTTACTTGTTCTAGAACAGACATTGTCAATACCCTTTTCGGCAACGACTCTCACCGGACTATGCTCAAAATTCTTTCCTGTTTCGTCACAGTTCCATATACTACCAGGTTTATCTTTCAGATCTAACTTTTCCATAAGTTTTCCTAGTTCCTCGAAGTATTTGCGGACGACCTCTGGATTCATCATGCGACATCTTGATGTTGCCAGTCTCTCAGGTTGGCGTAGGGTTAGGCCATGACGTTTCTTTACTCCTTCCCACCAATTCTTACCAGCTTTGAAGTCAGGGTACGGAGTTTGTATCTACAACCATAATACATATGTGACCCGTCACGCTAAAAGGGACCTTGTCCGAAGTGTGAAAAGTATCGACCCTAGTCAGTCTGCGCAGTCCGCGCAGCCTGACTTGGATAGAAACTTTTCACTATAGTGTAATTTTCTTAATTTAGATTGTTTTGCCTATCTTGTAATGTATGTATTTTCCACATGCGATATCTGGTTGACCGCTGATGAGTCTGAAACTGTTCTCCAAATTTTGTTTTTTGACTACCGATAAGGTCCCTTTTAGCGTGTCGGGTCACATATAATATACTTAATTAAGTCACTAATATTAAAGCTTTAGTATCGTCAGAGAACTAGGTAATTACATACATGTACAATGTATTCAAACAACCCTAACCTTAGGCAAGGCATTTCACATCTCCAGCTTAATACTCATCTATCAAATGACAAAATTTGCCATCAACGCATGCTGTTCAGATAATGCAATTGACGATTATGTAGTCAGTGACACAGGAAAAGTGGTAAGGTAAGTCGAATATCATGTTAGGTCAACTGATTAGTGATTACCGTGGTATTATGTAAATAACATATGCCTTTAGCACCCCGCGGACTAGAATAAGACCCGAGGCGCCAATTTAACAAAATCTGAGCGTACAGACAGACATGCGGACGGACATGCAACGAATAGACAGACTGACGGACAGATGAAATGATGCATGCAGTGTTAACACCGGTTCGGTACGAATGCCGATGTACTAACGGGTACATTCTAAGTGATAATGAAAAAAAATATCTATCAGATGATAGCGCAATTTAGCGCATAGCTTGATTCCATTATTTGTGTATAGAGTAAAACTTTATGTTCAAATGGCTAAATTCAAATCAAACCAAACGTCCCAACCCTATTATTAGAGCCCGCCGGGCAAGCGCAGTTGGTAGCGCGTTAGAGTTGCCTAACGCTCATAACTGTACACTGATGGAGGACGCAAATGTACAGGTGTTGATGGGCACTGACAATGTAAGATTTCTATTATCATGTTTAACCCTCTCTCAAACGACAACAGTCAAGTATGGTCCAAATGGAAAACTGATGCAGACGACTAAATAGATTATAAAAAAGTATAGAATTGCACAATATAACACAGAAAATATTGAGACAAAAGGAGAAAATGCTGATTATCAGCATTTTCTTCTTTTGTCTCAATGTTTTCTCAAGCCTTTTCTATTAGGGACGTCAAAGCAGGTCTTGTTTTGGAATGGTCTAATAATTATACCCCCCACCTACGAAGTAGAGGGGGGTATATTGGTTTCACCATGTCTGTCTGTCTGTCCGTCCGTCCGTCCGTAGACTTTTTCGTTTCCGTGCTCTAAGTCAAGAACCGGTTGACCTAGGATCATGAAAATTTACACAGTTGTTGCCCATGACCCAAGGAGGTGCCCTATTGTTTTTGGGTCACGAAGGTCAAAGGTCAAGGTCACAATTGGACTTTGTTTAAAATTCGTTTCCGTGCTCTAAGTCCAGAACTGGTTGACCTAGGATCATGAAACTTTACACAGTTGTTGCCCATGGCCCAAGGAGGTGCCCTATAGTTTTTGGGTTACGAAGGTCAAAGGTCAAGGTCACAATCGGACTTTGTTTAAAATCCGTTTCCGTGCTCTAAGTCAAGAAATAGTTGACCTAGGATCAAACTTTACACAGTTGTTGCCCATGACCCAAGGAGGTGCCCTATAGTTTTTGGGTCACGAAGGTCAAAGGTCAAGGTCACAATTGGACTTTGTTTAAAATCCGTTTCCGTGCTCTAAGTCCAGAACTGGTTGACCTAGGATCATGAAACTTTACACAGTTGTTGACCATGACCCAAGGAGGTGCCCTATTGTTTTTGTGTGACGAAGGTCAAAGGTCAAGGTCACAATCGGACTTTGTTTAAAATCTGTTTCCGTGCTCTAAGTCAAGAATCAGTTGACCTAGGATCATGAAACTTTACACAGTTGTTGCCCATGACCCAAGGAGGTGCCCTATTGTTTTGGGGTCACAAAGGTCAAAGGTCAAGGTCACAATTGGATTGGACTTTGTTTAAAATCCGTTTCCGTGCTCTAAGTCAAGAACCAGTTGACCTAGGATCATGAAACTTTACACAGTTGCTGACCATGACCCAAGGAGGTGCCCTATTGTTTTTGTGTGACAAAGGTCAATGTCACAATTGGACTTTGTTTAAAATCCGTTTCTGTGCTCCAAGTCCAGAACCGGTTGACCTAGGATCATGAAACTTTACTCAGTTGTTGCCCATGACCCAAGGAGGTGCCCTATTGTTTTTGGGTCACGCAGGTCAAAGGTCAAGGTCACAATCAGACTTTGTTTAAAATCCGTTTCTGTGCTCTTAGTCAAGAACCTGTTGACCTAAAGTACTTTTTTAGCGACAAGGCGCTAGTGGGGGGTATTTGTCCGCTCTGCGACAGTTCTAGTTTACAGTAAATTGAGAGGGTTAAAACATTCCTCACTAGAATTACCTAACGCTCATAACTGTACGCTGATGGAAGACGCAAACGTACAGGTGTTGATGGGAACAGATAACGTTAGTTGTTGTTTCCCGAACGGCAAAATTTTAAGGTGGTCCAATTCAAAAGTTGCTGCAGACAACAAAATTAATGTTGACAAAGATTCAATTTGTGTACAATATAGCCGAGAAAATATTGAGGCAAAAGGAGAAAATGCTGATTATCAACATTTTCTCCTTTTGTCTCAATGTTTTCCCAAGCCTATATACATTAAATGCGTGTTGAGTCTTGAATTACTTAGTAATTACCTGCATCCGTTTACAAAGAATGTCAACTCTTCGCATTAATTGTCTCCTTGTCATTCCGACCCCTCTTTCTGCTGCGACCTTGACGCATTTTACTATTTTCTCCTCCACCTCTATGGGGATGGCTGTGGGTCTACCATGTCTAACCTCGACAGGAAACCGTCCACTGACCCGATCGGCCAGCGTTGATTTGGGGACCTTAAAGAGTTGCGCCGCCTTTCTGATGGACATACCATTCTGTGTTGCCTCGAGGGCTTTTTGCAGTTGGTCACTGGCATAGTTCAGGGTCTTTCCCCTCTTTTTATGCTTATAATTTCTCGGCATTCCTGCAAATGAACACAAACGACTTAATTCAATTAAACTTTATTTTGCAATATCTGTTTAATTAGAAAACATTTTTATTTCGTCAATCATTGACAGTAACTCATCGTCGTTCAAAGTCTTTGCATATCTTGAAGCAACGATCACCAGGCTTTTATCTTCCAAACTGTCTATCCACAATAATGCGTCATAAAGAACACAAACTCTGTAGTATGAAGACAGGTCTGACAACAGGTAATCAAAAAGTCTATATATCAATGGATGATCAAATAAGTATTCGCCGTTTAGCAAATCGTTCAATCGTTTTTCTATATCGGTCACAATATGTTTATAGCAGAACTTTCCATTCTCTTCCCTCTTTCTCAAATTTATAACAGCAGCCATGTTGATCTACAATGAAAATGGCGAAAGTTCAGCATAGATATCATATAGACTTAACTTGTTTCCACGGCTATTTTGTCCTAATACGGAATTGGACAATGAATGGTATGTTGTTATTTTAGATAGAAATGCATTTTAGACCAATCAGTACCTTGTTTCGCACTGTTATATGCATTATTGTTTTAATAGAAAGAAACACGTGCTACATTAAGGATCAACTATACTAGTCAAAACTTCTAACCGGCCACTTAAAAAACAAGGATATTTTTTCTGTAGTGACTGGATTTTCATGAAATTTGCTATGTGAATTTTTAGGTAACTTTCCAGATGATTTTGGCGAAAAGTTATCGTTGTTTCATTGAAATAAAAGCGTAACATGAGAAAAGCTCTAAAAGCTCTTATTTAACACCAAGCTCACAATATTGTCAATGTAGTGTTTTTGGTCTCATGGATCGTTAGCTACAACATAGACTGAGAAAAAAATTGAAAATGTTTGATAATCGTTCGCGGCATATGGCCGTAAAAGAAAATGAAAGAGGTCATGTATGCAGAAAAACGGTTCTTAAAGACAACATCTAAAACACGTTTTTCTTCGAAAATGCTTCAAATATAGACGGATGATTCGCGGCGAGCTACAAAATGTAGGATATGTCTAAAAAATCAGTTTGTTGCATCGTTTTTCCACACCAGACCATATTTGAGCATATTCGCTTGATAAAATGTTTTGCCGGTTGAACTTAAAACACCATTTTACGATGCCTCCCATTCTTTCTGCTTCTTCTGTAGTCAAAAGTCACACAAAATTGACAATGTTTTCCAATTTTTTTCTTGGTCTGGGTTGCAGCTAACGATTTGTGTACTTTGAATTGTTGAAAGTGTATTATCTCGAGCTCTATTAAGATTTAGAGCTTTTTGAGCTTTTCCTTTATTACGCATCAAAATTTGACAATTATTGGTAAATTATCATGGAGATCCATGTGCATTATGCTTAAAAATGTACATATCAAATTTGATAAAAATGTAATAATTGTTAAAAAAGTTATAGTCATTTTTAAAGTGGCCGGTTAGGACTTTTGGCCAGTATACATGTATGTCATTCAAATTACCGCCAAGACAAGCACACCGAATTCAAATATTCTCAGGATAGTGAAATTTGATTAATGAAATTCAAATTCAATAGTAGGTAGTGATGGAAACCGTCTCCCAGCCGATGCATTAATAGTGTCCGAGTTAATCAGGTCCCTAAATTTCGGTGACCGAATTTTAGGGTACCCTAAATATGAGACTGGGAAATTCGGACACTTTCCATTTTTAATAAATTCGAGCTTAAAATACATTTGAGCCAGGATCTGGAAAAACGTCCCTTAAGGCTTTTGAGCCCAACACAGATCCAGATCAGCCTGTGCATACGCACAGTCTGATCAGGATCCATGTTGTTCTCTAATAGCTTCTTTGTGACCTTTAGTAACTTAAAGAGAGTAGCATGGATGCATATTGGACTGCATTTGACAACAGGCTGATGTTCAAACTCAATTTTTTAAAATGCTATAAGGGACGTTTTTCCAGATCCTGGCTCATTTATTCGTTAATAAAAGATTTCATCAACACTCTACGAACATAGCCCGATGATATACGAAAACCGAAATAAAGAAAAATTGACTGTACTTACCTTAAGTATTGTGTTTTTCAGTCAACGTTTTTGAACACTCCCGCTACGAAAACTCGAGGGTTGGGAAAGGAACTCGTGGTTGGTAATTTCATTGCGCATGCCCATAGAATTATGGGAAGATGTACTAGATCTAAATATAAACGCAAGCATGAGGAAAACGCGTGATTGTACTATTTCGATCTCAGCAACATGTTAATACGTCATACGTAGTTACGTCATATTCAGCAAGTAAACTTAAAATGACCGAGTTACCCCGCCCGTCCGAGTTTTTGTGGTTTTACCCTACACTCTGTAGCTAGGTAGAGAGCAGTTCTTTGCCTACGAAAGGAACAAAGGAGGGGTGACGTTTTGCTATTGCGATCTCACGGAATAAGTTCACGGTGAATTTGCATAATGTTGTTATAGTGTCGTTGAGTATTCAAATCGAAGTCGTCTACCTACAACTCATCCAAGCTGTAGGTACTCAAATTTGAATATTCATCGACAATATCTTGTATGAATTAGGCCTAAAGAAAAATACGATATGCTACAATGTTTTAGTGCAAGCGCATGTTGATATACATATATGTATCATCATCTCATTGGGGTTAATTAGGCGGCAAACGAGATGATATCGCTGCTTTTCAACACAAACCTCGTAACTGCAGCCTAGAACAAGCTGCGGTTGCGAGGTTTTTGTTGAAAAGCGATGATATAACGGTCCATGTTTATCGCACCACAAACGACGAACACGTTCACAATAGGACACCCCTTGCGCCGCAGTTCGGAGAGAGATTATGGCTATTGCGTTCCTAATTGATTTTCCTGACTGCGCTCTAAGTCTTGTACACACATATCATTTTTCAAATTTCATAATGAACCTTTTTCGCACTTTGGAACAAAATAATCTAAGCCAGGCCAAAAGAAGGTCATGGTGCAAGCGTAACAACTATCCGAAACACGTCATGATGACGTCACAATTACTTAATATGATGTGACCGTGGGTCCGAGTATTGTTTACCCTGCTTGTATTCATTGATCAATCTATGGTAAAGTTTACTTGGTGTTTTCATTTGTAAGTAGGCTGCAATGTCACTAAAGTATACGCTGGGCCAGTTCTGTCGTCCATATTCATCAAACCCGTCTTGTATGGTGAATGGATCTGGAAGATCTTGTGATCTGATCAGAAGTCTTGACTCTTATATTCTTCCAGGTTTGCACGCAGGGCATGTTCTTCGATCGGATCTACAACAGCCTGTTCTTCACAGGAAATAAAGTCACTGTATCTGTATCCTTTACGTTGCAGTATCCACTTCTTACTTTTATGCAACGGTCATGGTGAGGGAGTGCTGTGGTGTTACTGGCTGGATCTGTCGAGTGCTGTCATGAAAGCCTCGACGTTTTTGGAATTTATTACGTCCTCTTCTAGTTTGTTCCAATTGAGGAAAAATACGATATGCTACAATGTTTTAGTGCAAGCGCATGTTGATATGTATCATCCAATTGTTGGATGTTCCAATTGAAGAAAAATACGATATGCTACAATGTTTTAGTGCAAGCGCATGTTGATATGTATCATCATCTCATTGGGGTTAATTAGGCGGCAAACGAGATGATATCGCTGCTTTTCAACACAAACCTCGTAACTGCAGCCTAGAACAAGCTGCGGTTGCGAGGTTTTTGTTGAAAAGCGATGATATAACGGTCCATGTTTATCGCACCACAAACGACGAACACGTTCACAATAGGACACCCCTTGCGCCGCAGTTCGGAGAGAGATTATGGCTATTGCGTTCCTAATTGATTTTCCTGACTGCGCTCTAAGTCTTGTACACACATATCATTTTTCAAATTTCATAATGAACCTTTTTCGCACTTTGGAACAAAATAATCTAAGCCAGGCCAAAAGAAGGTCATGGTGCAAGCGTAACAACTATCCGAAACACGTCATGATGACGTCACAATTACTTAATATGATGTGACCGTGGGTCCGAGTATTGTTTACCCTGCTTGTATTCATTGATCAATCTATGGTAAAGTTTACTTGGTGTTTTCATTTGTAAGTAGGCTGCAATGTCACTAAAGTATACGCTGGGCCAGTTCTGTCGTCCATATTCATCAAACCCGTCTTGTATGGTGAATGGATCTGGAAGATCTTGTGATCTGATCAGAAGTCTTGACTCTTATATTCTTCCAGGTTTGCACGCAGGGCATGTTCTTCGATCGGATCTACAACAGCCTGTTCTTCACAGGAAATAAAGTCACTGTATCTGTATCCTTTACGTTGCAGTATCCACTTCTTACTTTTATGCAACGGTCATGGTGAGGGAGTGCTATGGTGTTACTGGCTGGATCTGTCGAGTGCTGTCATGAAAGCCTCGACGTTTTTGGAATTTATTACGTCCTCTTCTAGTTTGTTCCAATTGAGGATCGTTTGCACAAAGAATGAGTTCTTATATTGGTTTGTGTTTGCATGTATGGTTTCGAAACTCTGAATTTTGTTTGACCTGTGAGCTGAGTACGTTAGGCCTATTTGTCTCACAGTCTTGCCTGGTATGTTTTTAGTTTTGTTTTACGCGCAGGTCTAGTAGCTTTCAGGAAATGAGTTGGTGGTAGCCCCGGTACCAACCCCTACACCACCTGAAACATCATGATGAGTCTCTGACTCTTCCTTCTTGATTCTAAGCTGGGTAGGTCTAATTCTTTGGCCATCCTAGTAATGCATCCTTCTTCTCTTGATCGGTAATCATTTTTGATAAATCTTATGGCTCGATGTATTCTTTCTAGGCTGTCTATGTCTTTTTGTAGATATGGGTCCCATATGATTGAACCATAGTCCATTAGTGATCTAACCATTGAAATGTATGCGACTTTTATGCAGTTTTCAGTGCAGTGCTTTAGGTTTCTGCGGAGGAATCCGAGGGTTGAGCTGGCTTTCTTTGTGACTTTATTTATGTGAGTAGCCCATTTCAGGTCGAAAGATATTTGTAGGCCAAGGTAAGGATTGCTGTCAACTTCTAAGAAATCAAAATATACAACAATGTGTCAAACTGTCACAAGATACGCCCGTAACACTGCTTTATGTCGAAAGGGAGAGCAGGTTGGTAAAAGTTTCATGGTCCTATCTATTATACTTTTTGAGATATGCCCTGGACAAAAATGAAGTATGAAAAATAACAAAGGGTAATAACTCAAAATATAGGCCAGGTAGAATTATGGTTCTTTTGCACTGCACTCCCCTTTGATGAGATCTATACACCCATGAAGTTTCATGATCCTAGCTATTTTACTTTTAGAGATATACTCCGGACAAGATTCTAGTATGAAAACAACAAAGGGCAATAACTAAAAAAATTGGTTAGGTAGAGTTATGGTTCTTTTGCACTGCACTCCCCCTTGGTGAGATCTATACACCCATGAAGCTTCATGATCCTAGCTATTATACTTTTAGAGATATACTCCGGACAAGATTCAAGTATGAAAAACAACAAAGGGCAATAACTCAAAAAAATAAGCCAGGTAGAGTTATGGTTCTTGTGCACTGCACTCCCCCTTGATGAGATCTATACACCCATGAAATTTCATGATCCTAGCTATTATACTTTTAGAGATATACTCCGGACAAGATTCAAGTATGAAAAACAACAAAGGGCAATAACTCAAAAAAATAAGCCAGGTAGAGTTATGGTTCTTGTGCACTGCACTCCCCCTTGATGAGATCTATACACCCATGAAATTTCATGATCCTAGCTATTATACTTTTAGAGATATACTCCGGACAAGATTCACGTATGAAAAAAGGGCAATAACTCAAAAAATAAGCCAGGTAGAGTTATGGTTCTTGTGCACTGCACTCCGTAATGATGAGAAGAATATAACTGCCAAGTTTAAGGAATACGACCCATCATTAGCTCTAAATGATTCGTGTAATGTCGGCTGTTTCCGCAACAACGGAAATAATCGAGCATGTTCGGATTTACGAAGATTTGTTAAAATATTTTTTGCAAAGAGACTTCTACATTAGATTTGAATTTATACGAGCAGTTTCTTCAACGAATCCCAGCCGATGAATTTATAAAAACGTCAAATTAAACAACAAAAGACGAAAAAATCAAAATATTTTGGCATTTAGAATGACCTCCCTTTGCAAAATCACAAACTACAGCGCACCCAGTGATCTCCCCTGAATCAGAATTACGTACCTCTGACGTAATATGTCACTATTTGGAGGATGATTCGCACCATAAATATTTCGTTCCATAACTTGTCACTTTGTTTACCGTAATTTGGGCTTTTTCTTTGGGAAAAGGTAAGCTTGAAGCCTTGACCTTTGCCATTTCTTTCTGTTTCACCCTTTCCCAAACAACTAGACACAAGATAAGACCAACTGATGCTTTCTCTACGCTAGGTTTGCGTGAAAAAAGAAACCAATGAGAGAAAAGAAGCAAATACTGATACAAGCAGATGCAATTATTTTCTCTGTAGAATTTCTATTTGATTATATATTTTCGTGTTTCTGTCTCGTCTTTTCCATATCTTTAGCTACTAATAAGGCAGCAGACATGATTCAAACATGACATCAGAAAACTGATATTCAAAAGTTGCTTGTTCACCTAACCCTTTCCCAAACAAGACCTAGTTTTGGCAGAGACTTATCTTTCTACCACATTCCTGACTTTATTTTTTTTTTTCAAAATGTTTCTTGTGATGATATTACCGTCCTCAACTTACACTCAGACACACAAATTTCTGGGGCATTTTAACAATAGGCATGTTTGGCTAACGATTGACATGCAGATATTATGTACTTGTAACATTTTTATTTCTACCATTGTTAAAGTATTGAAACTTTGCACACATGCTTGTGGTCAGACATGTATATATTCCTTATTAAGGATAAAGACTGGGTAAAGATTCATTACCCTTTCAAATTTCTATTTGGGTAAACTTTTTATTCTTCTCATCCTATGAAATTTCACAATCCAACACTTTTTCGTTGAGCTATCCTGCCCACTGACAACTCTTGTTTTATAAACATTTTTGTTTATATATATGGTTTTTAATAGTAACATTTACTATTATATAAATACTCCAATACAAACAATAAAAAACCTGTAAAATTCGTATGGAACAATTTATTTAAGTATAATGAACAAAGAGTGCCGTTTTCCTTAAGAAATTGGGCGGTGGTAAAAAAGGGGGTGTATTAGTCAAAGTGATTTTTCTAAACTTGTGTACGGCGAAACTGTTTAACTTTTACTTTATTTGAAAGAATATACACATAGGAAAATTATGATCTTCCTTTTGTGCCATGCATTTTGATATATCATTGGAATTAATGCTATTTAAAATTGACTATTGTTTCAGATTCGTCCGAAAAGCCTGTCGAAAGTATGGTAGCCATGTATTACAAAAGCAAAAAAAATATTTTGTTGCTGGTTATTATTTATTTACTTGTTAGTCCATTGTTGGGGATAATATAAGCTATTGATTAGGTGCAAACACATGTGTTTATTGCTTTTAATCATGCAGTTTTTGAGTTTAAAAGCTCACTTGGGAGGTTTGGCATTTCATGATTTTGTATGACCCTGATGCAAGATATAAAATTATCAAAATTTCACTAACGAAACGATCAAAGTTGATAAAAATTGGCAATTAGATGCGGGATACCATGCTCTTTTTAAATATATATAGTTACTTATGTATCTTTATTATTCTATTGATGGGTCGTATACCTTAAAGTCAATCGGACTCAAGATGACAGAGTTATGCGCCGGACAAAGAAGTGGACGCCGCTGGACACCGGACGCCACGGGTGATCCCATAATACGTCCCGTCTTCGACGGGCGTATAAAAATGCTATATTTATCTGAAAATGAGGTAAGTGTGTATTTTGCTGCATATTAAAGCCAGTGTAATTTACAAATATTTGTTGAAATTGTCTAATTAGTAAATTACTGAGGTAATGATAGCCTAGTAATGGAAAAATATAAGAAACAGTTCCAAGATGGCCACCAGAATGGCTGTCAGAATGAAACATGTCTCAAAAAAGTATGGTCTGTGTAATATTTTGCTGCAAATTGAAACCAGTTTAATTGGAAACCATTCACTGGATTTGCCTAAAAAGTAAATGGCATAAGTCCTGATATGTTAAGTATGGAAATTATCAAGAATATTTCATAGATGGTCGTCAAAGCAGCTGTAGAAATAAAATATTTGACTAAAAATAAAGTAAATATGTACTTTTCAACAGTAGGACATGCGACTTTCTTAAATGACGTCACAACAAACATGATGACGTCATGTTGAATATCTGAATCGCATATTATTAACCATTCTGAGGTGGCCAGCACAAAAGTTTTGCATATTTTTTAAAAAAGAAATCATTTTTTTGCAATTAGACCATCTATTACCCTCCAGCTTTAAGGATGTTGTAGCGTTTGGAAAATCGGTAGTAATTACGGCATGTCGTAAAGTAGATTTTTTTTTATATATTTTAAAATATTTTTAAATGGTATGAATATAACAAATTTTAAAAGATTACTTTATCTCAATATTTTGGCGTAGACGCCTTTTTGTAGAGAAAAAATGTAAAAAAAATTAACGCTACATTATAATATCATACAATAATTATTGTTTACGTTAACGCTTACAGTAATGGCGGCGTAAAACGTTGACCATTTGAATATTCTCGGATCTTATCGTTACTAAAGATCGGCTCGAACGTATTACAGTAGCCGCCATGAGCCGATCCTGCCCATATCACTCCGCAAGCATAACAACGGTAGTCTGGTCTATAACAACGGAAGCAGACCAAACAACTATTTAAATCTACGCCAGAAAAAAATATTTGAAACAAACAGCGTTCAAAAGTCGATTGTGTCCTCATAAAAGTGACAAAATTTTACCAGATAAAATAATTGATGTGATTTACCAATTATTGACAGTATATTTCACTTAAATTATAACGTTAGCTAAAGGATTGATTTGTTTTGATGACATCATTTACGCGCGTCTACTTTCACGTTCAATATGGCGGTCACTGTATTACGCTCGAGATCATGTTGCAATCACGTTCCAAACGGCAAAAGGTTGCAAACAGTCTCGAGGGTCGCGATTGAACGTTGACGTCACGACGTCGCCGCCAAACCAACACGACGTCATTCCCGCGTTAATCAATACTTACGTCAAAGCGTTATACGTATCTTTGACGTTACAGCCCTGTGGACGTCCCGTCGCAAGTTTATTGATCCAAATACTTTCCCGTAATTGTCTCTCAATCTTTTCCGCACCGTATAGCCTTTCTAAGCATACAAACCGAAGATCTTCATGTGTGCGATTTTTCTCAAAGTGCCCATTAATAGGCTTATCCTTCCCTAACCATACATCTTGGAGGTGTTCCACCATTCTGTCCCTTAGTTCCCTTTCTGTCTCACAAACGTAAACGGTACAGTTAAATATAAATTGATATGGGCAACATTCTGGTGAAGTTTGAAAAAGATCAACCTTATGGTTTAGGAGAAGTTCACATTTAAAGTTCTGGCTTGTTTTTACTATTTGTTGTCATGGCAACCAGAATTCTCAATTAATTTCATTTCTTTCTAAGTTTATTTAATATAAATTAATCGGTGCAACAGTCTGCTGTAGTTTGAAAAAGATCAACGTTATAGTTAAGGAGGAGTTCACATTTAAAGTTCTGGCTTTTCCCCACTATTTGTTGCCATAGCAACCAGGGTTCTGAATGAATTTCACTTTTGTTTGCTGCTTTGGTAGAGACCAACCCATAGAGGGTAGCATTATTATGAAGTTTGGAGTAAATATGCCAAATTACACACAATAAAAAGATTACCTACTAAAATATCAAAGGTTATATAGTCTTGCTTGATATTTGTGGTTTTTCTCTTTGTTTTGAGTGAAATGTCGTACCTTTCTGACGATATTGTGAAAAATTTTCCACGGTGACCTTTCAATTTCTTCGCTTTATTTTGTTGTTACTATTATTATCAAGATCATATTAGAAGATAGTGTAGAAAAAAATACTTTAACAACCAAAAAAACATAAATCAAAGAATGTAACCCATGTATTTAACAAGTAAAATGTAAAGTTCACGAACAAAAAATACTAATCTGAATATAATGATCAAAATAGACGATTATAGTTCATTCAAAGTTTGTTTTAATGTATTAATAGTCACAAACAATGTTTTAAGCTGCAAAATAAATATTCATTCATTTCTTTTATAATAGTTTACTTATTTTAATACGAAATAATGATACCTAGCCCATTTTGCAAATTTTCTAAATCCAGAGATATTGTTGTTATGGTTACATTAGAATAACTGCATTTATCAAAAAACTTCCACCGTTACCCCAATGTTTTTCATCATTTTTATTTTCGCCATAAAATTACCTTTCTGCATGAGAAGTTTGAAGGCACAAAAAAAATTGACCCAAACGCTACCACATCCTTAAGACACTACGGTTCTAGATGATAGATCAGTCCGTGCTTAAATACAATGTCATCAGGATACTAGTCTGCTCTTGAGTGTTGCTAAAGGCTGCGAAAATTAGATAAGAGATCAACGTTGATCTTGAGCAGACTGGGCTTAGTGGTAATCTCTGATCTGGATATGTGTTTGACTAAAATGACGTAAAGGCTCTTTTGGCATATCCCGGTTCATGTCTTGATGGCTTTATGACATTAATTGGAAAATTCTTACAGTTCTAAGAAACATTGGATATTTGAATATTATCTATTACAGGGACTAAAATGCAAACATATTGAAACCATGTAATTATCGGAACCGTATCAAAGATAAAACATAAAATTCAGGTAAGGCATAATATATGCTGTGCCGTGCTGTGTCATAGTGCAATTATTGCAATATCCTAGTCCCATACATACGCATAATTCGGAAAAATCCAAAAAGAACAAAATTAATTCAAAGTGTGGCAAAAATGATTTACAGATCAAAATAGCCGTGTCGGATTTAAACAGTCTCTCATTATAAGCTTTTGTTATCGTTATATTTTAATTTATACTAGAATTTTGTACTTTGAAAATAGGAAAATTGACAAATTTAGCTCCAGTCAGCTGGCTAGATAATAATTCAAGCCAGTCAAAAGAATTTGAAATAAATAATTCTATATTTCAAGTGCTTTATTTTATAATTTTAACTTTGTTTAACATTTTTGATGTCATGTTGAAGGGGACAGATTCTCACTTCGACTTAAGCAGGAATGAAATTCGACTTTTATCGCATGTCGACGTATTTTGAGAGACAGTGAGCTCAGTAGGTAAAATAGATAGATGAACGTTATTCTTTACCCAATCTTTAGACAGTCAAAGCAAAAAAAATGTTGAATAACTTATAATTATGCTATATATAATTTCTTACATAGCCTATCTACCATGTGTTGCAGTTGAGCATTTGTTTGATTAAGTGAAGTGAAGATATTTTACTGGTAAAGAAAACGGCCTGCCTTACAGTGACTTAGCCCATCACGTCAAAGTCGATTCTCATGAACAGATTGGGGCTACTCGTTTTTTGTGTTTCTTTGAATAACTATAAGTACCGGTAGGCTATATGTATATCCATTTTCAAATAATCTTACTTCAGATTTTAGAGCAAATT
Organism: Fragum sueziense; assembly: GCA_963680895.1. NCBI lineage: Eukaryota > Metazoa > Mollusca > Bivalvia > Cardiida > Cardiidae > Fragum > Fragum sueziense. Next base: position 37,374,438 of record OY804593.1, on the reverse strand, counting down.
GATCAGGGTTTATTAACTTTGCTTACAAATATTTTACCTATGCCCAATCTTGCCAACAATGCACCATGGGAAAAAACAGAACGCAAACAAAATATTATGGTGTGAAATACTAAAATATGTAAATTATGTAATTTCCACATCATATGTTTTTCACAAAGTACTTTATACAGATACATAGTTTGGTTCAATTCGCTTAAGTGTTTTAAGGTAGAACCGTACACTTTTCATCTTAGTACGGACAATTGCTTAGGCATTACTGAGAAGAGAGTGTTCCATCATTACTCGAGATAAATCGAGTATTATTTGATAGGTTGAATCATGTTTTAAATCGAATTCCATTTCCAATCCATTTTTTGAACGTGTGTGTAATTTTCCAACCGAAATCAGCGCAACACAAACAAAATAGTCAGTACAATCTTTCAGTCAGGGACTTTGAAATCTTATTCCATTTTCAATCCAATTTTTGAACGTGTGTATTATTTTCAAACCGAAATCAGCTCAGCACAAATAAATACGCCGGTACAATCTTCTGACATTCGACGACTTTCAAATCGAATTCCATTTCCAGACCAATTTTTGCACGTGAGTACATAATAATTTTTAATTCGAAATAAGTCTTTTTACAGAAATTTTGATGGCCAAACTTGAAGATTTTGAACAGAATTTTTCTGGAACAGATTTTTTTTGGTTTATATCGCCACTTTGTTCAAAGAATTTCGTAACCACAGCTAAGAAAGCTGTAGTTACGACGCTTTTGAAGAAAAATATACAAAGTATTAAGTAACATTGTGAAAATAAAAAAAATACAAGGGACAAAATGTAGAATGTTTTTTCATCATTTCTGCTCGACAAATTTCTAGCATCTCGACAAGCAAAGACTACTACCCCAACTTTGTTCCTTGCTCCTCTCTTGCCATCGCTAGTCATTCACTATGTGTTACTACAAAACGTTCAATATGAACTATAAACTCTGTGGTTAGGTAGAGCGCGATTCTTTGCATACGAGTGAAACAAAGGACTTACTCATTTGCGTCTTCTCGGCAAGCTCCCGAACCGTCTGACGTCAGTCGACGTCAAGAAATCCTTTTAATTTGTCAACACCTTCATCTTTTCTCTTCGTCGGTCTCCCCCTGTTTTCTGTCATATTTAGGTCTGATCCTTCGGAAAAACACTGAGGCCACCCGAATACTAGTGCCCGAGACGCGTTCTTGAAACATTCGGTTGATTCCATCTCTCTTTTTGTTTGTGTAGGAGTCATTCCTCGCTTAATGCAGAATTTTATTACGGCTTTTTACGCCGTGAATTTCGCTGACGTCGCCATTTTGAACGCACTGACCCTCAAACATTTCGTGATATCTAACGTCAACATAAATAACGTCACATAAATGAAAACATCAGCATTTACGCGCCTTTTTATGAGCTACAAGCAGATATGTTTTTTATTATGCTCCCCGAAAAAATTTCGGGGGAGCATATAGTCGCCATGCTGTCCGTCCGTCCGTCCGTCCGTCCGTCCACAGCCATATCTCAGCAACCCTTGGACCAAATTCAATGAAACTTCACATGTGAACTCCCTGGGATAATCCCTAGAAATCCTCTTCTCCGTTTCTTAATTTGAGGCTGCGTCATGGAAAAAGGGGCCTTAATGTAAAAATTAGATTTTCTCTAATTTCTCTTCATCCAATGGGCAGAATTTAATGAAATTTTGTGCTTATGTGATAAATGAAATGTTCTAGACCATATTGTATAAGTAAAGTGTGTACAAAAAATCCGTCATGGGAAAAGGGGGCTTAATGTATGATAGTTTTTATTTTGTGACAAACACTTATTCGGGGAGCATAATCCGTCTATGACGGCTCTTGTTCCATTATGTTTTAGATATCCTGAACATGTATCGCATATACACATGTTGATCATGTAAGAAAATGACGTGCTCCGCCTTACTTTACCAAGCATGCATTTTCATCTTATATAAGATAGGAACACCACATTTATTGAGGCGGAAATCAATATTTATATACATTTATCGTACAGTAAAATATAGTTCGATTTGCTTGAATTAACATGAAGATCTTCAAGGTTATTATCATATGTAATTAAAACATTAAAAAGTAAATCGTTACATCTGACTTCCGATACAGCTCTATATAGATCTATAATAAACAAACTAAATTGTTTAAAGGCCAAATAAGAACAAGCCACTGGTCTGATCAAACAAAATCGCGAACTCTATTCATAACTTAAGTCATTGATAACAATGGTAAATATGTAGGTCAATGTGTAGTTAGGCCAATATAGACGAATCCAGAAATTAGTATTTACATAATTACCTCCCTTGCCGCCGCCATTAAAGTACTGAAGATTATAAACTTCCAAGTACTCGAATGCGAAGCTTTTGATAAATTCACATTAATTTCAAGGTTTTCTTGGCAATTTGTGGCATTATTAACCCAAAATGCATATTAATCCAACGTGGAAAACCAAGAGAAGTCATGGATTGTTCAAATAATAAAAATGTTCGATTTGAGAACAAAATCGCTCACGGGGTACATGTATACATGTATCTATTTCCCTTTAGTTGCCTCTCGTATTGAATCTATGACGTCACATTACTACACTGTAAAATGCAAAATCATGACGTCACGTATTGGCACTCGCCTTATTTGAGGCACGGCACGGGAGAAAATATTTATTTTCAACAGCCTACCTTTCACGGGGTTATGAAAGATTTCTCCTTCTCTCAATGTTTTCAAAAAATCTTTCTGATAGGGACGTGAAGACGATGATTGTGTAATTTTGGAATTGACTGATCATAATAGTCTCAACGGCTCACAGAATGGTAGAAAGGTCGTTTCTAAAAGAGCTTGTCTTGCAAGGTCTAGGCCCTACCAGTTATGTTGCATAACCTTCTCCCAAGCAACAAAAACACACTCTTCCTATTTGAAAGCTATTGAAGGCGACCAAAGGGCTGTTGATAGAAATAGTGTACAACACAAAAATACTTAGACAAAGGGTGAAAAAGATAGCATCAGCAATTTATCTTCTTTTGTCACAATGTTTTCCGAGGCTGTTTATATTGGGGCCCTCATTGGAAAGCTTAATTTCTAGTGGAGGAGTTCTTCTCAAACTGACAAAAAAAAATCGCTGACCCGCCCGATGAATAGTTGCAGGCTGTGCCTGCAATATGATGACCTAAATAGATCAAGGCTACTTTTTGAGAGAAAAAAGATGAAAATGCTGATGGCCAACATTTTCTAATTCAGAAAATTTATCGTCAAAATTTTCTTTCCGTTTGAATAAATGATTTAAGTAGAATCTAGATCTAGATCTATTTGTTCCTATCGAATTTGTAAACAATTTTTTAATCCTTGAAATTTTGGAAGTAATCTAGATCATCTAATCCGGTTCAAAAATCGTGTTCAAGGGAAAGGGTTAGAGTCTAGTTGTTTATTTTCTTATAACTCTTTCTGGACATCACCATTTCATAGATCTTCGAAAGCTGATACAGATGAAAAGTAAATGCTGTTGGAATAGATCATTAATTTAAGAAAACATAGGTAAATAGGCTAGATCTATATCTAGACTAATAACTCTAGGTCTATGTAGTTTTGTCCTTTTCTCTAAATGTTTGAAAAATCCTTTTTATATTCTTGATTCCGTTTGTTTGGGAAAGGTTAAACGATGCTAAATCTGCACCGTCATCCACATAAACGAAAGAAAATATCTAGAATCTAATTCTTTAATTTTACACATTGTTACGACGAATTTCAATGTATATGGCGTATGTAACTTTATCTAGCTCACTTCAGTACCTTAATGGCGGACAGGTCACATGACTTACAAAATGGCGGCGGTCTATTTACTGTTTCTGGAATCGTCTATAGAGCAATTTTGCGATTAATGACACAGTCTATTAAATTAGTATGTAAATTTTTTACGTGTTGATTTTCTCGGCCACCTTGCCCCAAAGCTCCACACTCTTGCGGGTGATGCCCTTAATATCGTACGCTGTCACGTCACCGAAGTGGTGTTCGTTGTCAGTGAAGAACTGCACAAGGATCACCTCCTCTTTGGTAGACCACGGTTTTGCACGCTTCTTTTTAGACGGAAAGCAATCCGACGTCTGCGAATGTCCTTCTTGTGATGTCGCTTATATCGCTGATAAATAAAGACAAATCGTGCTCAACAGATAACCTCCTCGATGACGTTTTATAAGACTGGATCTCAAAAAGACTGGGCCCAGGTCAAAGTTTTTTTTTTTTTTTTTTTTTTTTTTTTTTTTTTTTTTTTTTTTTTCGAGTGAAGACGCGACGCCGACACTAGTGCTGTGGCATTAGCTCCCCGGACTTACAGTCCCGGCTCGCTAAGAATTGCTCACATTTCATTTTCGCTTTCCGTAAAACACACGATTCTAAAACCGTTTTCATGTTGATTCTGGAGTTTATTTTCAATCAACCGAAAATAATTCTTACGGTTTGTTGTTGTTGGAGAATAATTCTCTGTTTGCCGTTCACTAAACATGTACATTTTGTATGGTAAAGATAGGTTGTATACACACATCTTCCGGGCGAGTTCAGTTTGTTTTGTATCCACAATGTTACCAGATTTGTCCAATTTCCGGTATTTTCACGCTTTTAAAAAAAACTCCTTTGTTATATATCATCAGCACACAATTTAAAAAGCACATACCGGTATTAAAGGCAATTTTCAAACCTCCCGGTCTTTGGTCAAGTGTCACGGCTTCCTTCTCAACTATTCTGTACTTTTGAAGTAAAGCTCTTGCTTCGTTAAAGGGGGGGATGCTCCAGTTTTCTAATTTTTTTCCAATGATAGAATTTATTTATATATAGTACGTACGTTGAAATACGATGTTATTACCAATTGAAATATAAAATAAAAATGGATGGTCATCGATCTTGTTTGAATTTTATAGGCATTTATATCACATACCCCTACAGCGAAAAAATGCACAATTTCTTGCACCTGTCCAAGGTCACTAAAATGCTTAAGAATGCTGTAAAAGCATCGTTAAGTCCCGAAAATGGATTCAAAGTAACGTCTTATATTTAATAAGAACAGAAAGTCCAAAAGATATGCTGTTATAAACACGTAAATATATAAAACAGCATGCTCACGTGTTCAGTTAGAACAACGAAGCTGAAGTGTTTTATGTCAAATTTTCATATTTTTTGAAATATTTCAAGTTCTACATAATAGAATTTGAATTAAACTCTCACATTGTATGAAACAACATGTCCTGGTAATAATTCAAAAAGAAAATGTATAGGTCAACGCACTTATTAGTGAATTATAGCATTTTTATCGGCTACACATGAATAAAATATCGCAAAACAGTGGTAACTGCACACAGATTTCCATCATGAGGAAATCAGTTTCGCATAATAAATACGCTTTTACCGTCGAAAATGGTAAATTGTAATGACGTCTTATATTACTGAAAATATCGTAGCGAAACATATATGATATGAAAAATTTAATTTTCTACAGTAATGACCGAGCATAATTGTCTACAGTAATGACCAAGCATTCCCCTAAGTCAAATGTTCTCGTCTCGGAAGTTTTTCATCCATTCTTTTAGTTTGATCTGTACCAGACTGTAAATCAATCTTCGTCCCCACTTACTTAAGAAATTGTTAACTTAAAAATATGACTAAAATATATATAAGAAAATGTACCTTTTCAGTTGCCCGAACCGTATTTCTCATCTCAACACAGTTGTTTGCTTATTTTGCTAATCTAAAAAAATACCTTTTTGTACGTTTTTTTAAGTTGATGCTTGGGTTTTCTTTCTGATCGTTTAGTTCTCTTGCATGGTTGAGCTCTTATGTTGTCTTCTCTCTTAAAAACTTCTGATTCAGTTTAAGAGTATGTTTCGGGTTGACTTATCATTTGATGTATCCATACAATTTCTTTCTGCACAAACTCGGTCCCATATGCCGAGAGCATGTAAGCCAAAATTTAGTCTAAGATTTTCGATTTTGTATTAGTTTTTAAAGGGACATTTCATTCCGATTTCAATTTTTTAAAGTATGTCTTGATGCCAAGATTGGGTATTCTAATGAGTAGAAATACTATTAGTTTTTTTAAGTTATTGCCAGTAAGCGAGATACACGCATTTAAAGTTGACACATTATCGATAAATTGCATATAAATCCGAACTGTTGTCCACAACAATTTGTTTAATTTCAACACAAAAATATAAATTTCTCGTAAACGGTGCAATATTTTGGCTTGAAATTTTCAGAATTTTCATAAGGAAGTATGCTCTTTCAGATAGAAATAAAAGTCATATTTATGACAAAAAATTCTGAAATGTCACTTTAAGTATTTTCTTAGATTCTGAGAGAAAATTTAGGATTTAGCAAGCCTCTCGCATTCGGTAACAGAGAAATTTCCGGATCTTTCCCTTATAATTGATCTGCCTTCCATCGTTAAAGATTAATCGTAATTATTGCATAAGATGTGCGTTTTTAGGCCGTTATTGACATTGAATAACGGGACGAAACCGGTCCGATATCGTGAAAACCGGTCTATATTCAGTGCGATATCGGACCGGCTTTGCACTCAAATATCCTCGATTTTACCCTGCAAAATAAACAATTGTCTCTTTTCCCGCAAAATTCTCAACGTCTTACGTTAAATAAGCGACGTTCGCCTTTTGGTGCCAAATAATGACGTAACGTCGTTTTACCGACGTCACGCATAACAAAAAATTCTCGGAAGATTTATCAGAACAAAACAACAATGGCGGACATTTTCTTATCTCACCTCGGTTCATTTTTTGCACATATGAAGGGGTTTGGGGTAAGTTATCATTGGAATTTCATGCTTTTTATGCAATAATAGCGTCAATTCACCTTTTTTCGGTCGTTAACATTCTCAGAGGCCTACAAAATACGTTATCGACCTCGACCTTCGGTCTCGGTCGATAACGTATTTTTTGGGCCTCTGAGAATGTTAACGACCTCAAAAAGGTGAATTAACCCTATATTATCGCCTGTCAAATAATTCAAAGGGCAAGGACATTTGGTCTAAAAATAACTTACCGGGTTTTCCATCTAAGCCATGCAGGTCATGTCCAATTCAGCTGTAGATTGACAGAAAATATTGTAAACAATGTTGGACTTTCTTTTAGATTTCTTTTCACAATGTTCTGATATGAGTGGATAAATGAATAAATAAGCCTCAGGTTAGTTCTTCTAAGTTACCTTTTAATTTGTTTAAGAATTTGTTGTATTTTTGAAGATGGTCCAAAAGATAGATAGATGTTACATCAATGATTCTGATAATGAAACTAAACCAAGTGCCAGGATTTACCCCATATATAAACCTTTGATCACCTAGGTTTCACCCTCATAAACCAATCACAGGTAATGGAAGGTATTACTGAGCCAATCAACACGTTCCTGGCAGTCCAGGTATCCTGGCTGCAAACAGAAAATTCCTGGCCATTTTGGCCATGTTGCCAGGAGCAAATCCTGTCACCTACAATTACTCTTTAGTCTTAACATGAAAAAGATATGAAATAACCATATAAGTATTTGGGAAGTACATTTAAAAGCTAACTCTTGATACCCTACAATATAGGCAAATTACTCTGATTAAGGAGATTAGGACCCTTGAAGGTGGAAAGGATTCAAACTTTCCCTCCTTCCAAACTTCCAATGTCAAAGCCAGGTATGGAATTACACCTTTACTACCAAATTCCTACTCTCTTACGAACAGAGCACATTATCTCTACATTCCATTTCGATAGAATGAGCTCTGTTCTCGCGGGGTCATTTCACATCTAATCTCGGGACCTTGGCGGGATTTCAGTATCCAATCGTTGGCTATACACAGGAAAACAATTTAAAAAGCTGATACAAGCTGTCATTGGCTGACGCTTCAAATTACCGGCTTCAGCCAAAAATAGAAGCGACGTAATCAAACAAGATCAAACTGAATGATTTTGATTCGATAATTCAAATGTTACCGGCTTCAGCCAAAAATAGAAGCGACGTAATGTATACGTAATGATCATGCAAGATAAAACTGAATGATTTTGATTCGATAATTCAAATGATGTGCTATAATTAGATTATGACGACTAAATAGGCTGTTGGCGTACCGAAAACTGCAGAGGTCATATTTGATGGTTTAATCAATAGACCTCAGCATTTGGAGAGTACCAAATTCCAAGAAAATCCATTTCTGCAAAGACAAACTATAGACAAAATAGCATGCTTTTAACCATATGAGGCACTCTGTAGGTACTTAGTGTAGATAATATTATAGAATTAAGTTTAGGTCAAAGGGAGATAATCCAAAATGGCTGAATTTACCAAAATAGTAAAAAGGCTACGTAGACTGATTGTAAGAGTTAGGTAGGTAGGACTGGTCTTAGAAATGTGCAGAAAATGCCTAAAACCTTACAGTAATAAAATATCACTCAATAAAGCTGCAGTAAAGTAGAATGACCAAGGCCAGGAATTGATACAATTCCTGGCAATGGAAAACTGGTGGGTGGGGTACCTATTCTCTTACAATATTACCTTTGAGCGAAGAAATTCGTTTTCGAAGAGATTATCCCAGTTTCACGAAAGTCATTAAACTTACCTCAAAGTAATCGAGGAATAATTTGAATTTTGGGGCCAGCGCTTGCCAGTGCCAAACACAGGTCCGCCATGTTGGACAGCAGAAGGGCGGGAGAATACTTCACACCGTTCACGTGAAAAAGGTAAACATAACGCATAAGAAAACGAAATCGTCTAAGCGAAAAAATTCTTAAGTTTTTTTTTCTAATTAAACTTAGATGAATTTTGTCACTTAGACGTATCTTAGACGTTTTCTTAGAATTAAAATAAGATTTTTTTGTGCATACCAGCCCTGTTCTGTTCCAAAAATTGCTCGAACATCGCTATTTCTTTGTAATTTCTTTCTTCGGAAATAGCATGTTGTACTATTTTCCGGTTATTCCTGGTTGATTCTGTTTTAGTAGCACTTACTTGTATTTCGCTTTATAGTACATTAATTTTGCTTGCACTACGTTCGGTTGCTTTTCTTGGTTTGAATTTGTTCGCTTTATTTAGTTCTCTTTGTTCAAATATTTAGGACTGTATTACTTTTCTCTTTCTGCCATTTAGCTTATCTCTTGGTAGTTCTATAATTTCTTCTTTGATGGTTCTTCTTTCTCTAGTTGTACCCCTGCAAAACAAATATTTTAGGTGGTATACTGCAATCAGTCTGTCTGTCGGCCAATCTGTCTCGTCTGTCCGTCCTTGTAATAAAAATACTTGTCCGAAGCAAATCTTTAAAAGTAAAGTAGCTATGATCCCGAAACTTCGAATCAAAACAAAAGAACGAAATGTATCAGAAATTCAATCACACATGTTATTTAATTTGTGTATTTTCTTCCAAAGAGCATGTTAGTAGATCTACATCAAAGATTTTACAAAGATTTTTAATAAAAGCCTACGTTAAAATTTAGAAGAGCCAATAAATGTAGAATGTCGGGGAATTCTGGGTATACTCGGAATACTGGCAAATTCTCCAGATTCCTCCAACACGAAGAAAGAACTCCAGTCCCGTTTGAATTCCTCTTATGCCATCCTGTTGCTTTGGTCTGTACTTCTGGTAGGCCTATAGAATTGATGAAGGTCGTTAGGAAAAGGGTCCTCATTTTAAGATTACTATTATTTAACGATGCACGCAGTATGAATGCAAAACAAACTCTGAGAAAGAATTCAAACATACACATTCAAATTTATACCAAATAAGACGAGAATTATGACGTCATGACTCATAAGATGTGAGATTTAATCACGAGGATAATAATACAAAACATCGCAAGAAAACGAGAATCCTGTCGTACAATTATGGTACGAACGTTACATATGCATTCGTTTGTGACTGACAACTCTCACTATCTTCCATCTCACGTACAGGAGTCGGACTGCCCTTTAATCCATTACTGCACAATGACGCCTTTTGACTCCCTCACAAGAAAATGCTTGGGAAAACATTGTGGAAAATGGAGAAATTGCTCGTGACAAGTAATTTCTTCATTCACCACAATATTTTCTACCTAAAACAACAAAAAAACTAGAAAGACCTGAAGGTCTTGAGTCGTTCCACAGGCCTGAATTTCTTTTAATATTAAATCCAAGTTTTGACTAGAAAGTAAATGATTGACTAATATTTTAGGGATGTTAGGGCGATAATAAAATTGAAAACTGTGATTTTGCCAAATTCAAGGACACATAATTCAGTATGTATATTTAAAATCAAATCGAAAATTAAACACATGCAAGATCTTATGGTCACTATGATTCTGTTCAAATTTTGTCTACATTAGTCAATATTCGTGGCTTCAAGAGTAGAAAAAGTGTCGAAAACTGAAAACTCAGATTGTAACGGTGTTATCATGTTGAAAATTACATATAATCAAGATCTTGTTGTCAACAAGATTCTTTCAAAGTATCATCTTGATTGGTTAACATTTGTGGTTGTTAGAGTGAAAACAAAGTCGAAAATGGCAAATTTGTCAAATTCAAGGGCACATAACTCATGATGTAAGATTCCGATCAAGCTGAAAATTACACCCAGGCAGCATATAATGCTTATATATATTCTGTCCAAGTGTTGTCTTGATTTGTCAATATTTGTAGATTTTAGAGTAAAAATAAAGTCAAAACCAGCAAAATAGAGCCAAAAATAGCATTTTTTGGCAATTTCAAGGGCACTTAACTCATGCTATAAAATTCAGTTCAAGCTAAAAATTTTACCAAGACACGATTTTATAGTCAGCATCATTCTGTCAAAGTTATGTCTTGTTTAGTCAATATTTGTAGTTGCTAGAGTGAAAACAAAGTCAAAATACAGCCGAAAATGGCAATTCTGTCAATTTCAAGGACACATAACTCATGATGTAAACTTCAGATCAAGCTGAAAATTTTACCAAGGCAAGATCTTGCAGTCAGCATCATTCTGTCAAAGTTTTGTCTTGATTGTTTCATATTTGTAGATTTTAGAAGAAAAGTAAAGTAAAAACCTGCTATTTTTGATATTCAAGGGCAGATAACTCAGGTTATTCTGGTTTAATCCATATTCTTTGAAGGAATCTGAGAGAGGGTCACCCAAGGATCATTCCTGTGAAGTTTGGTTGAAATCCATCCAGTAGTTTTTGAGAAGAAGATTTTTAAAGAAAAAGTTTACGGACGCACTGACGCACGTACGACGGACACACCGCCATGACAATAGCCCGCTGGCCTGAAAGGCCAGTGGAGCTAATTAAACTTTATACACTTGAAATTGTTGTCTGCAACATCTTTGAATTTTGAACAGTCCAGAATTTCGCCGTTTGGTAATGGATTTTATTGCGATAAACCAGCCTGTGCTCTATTATGCCTCTAGGTTAGCCTGTCTCTCGTTCCATCCGTTCGTAAGACGTTTTCAACTTCTGTCTTTTACTTCCATTTCTAATTCTCCTGTCATTTCCTGAAGTTTGTGAAGCGGTTTCTGTTGTTTCTTCGCACACGCTCCAAATAGAATCAGTTGAACACGAAAACAGCATTTTTCTGAATGCGTCATTGATTTCTTTGGTTCATGTAGCAATCCAATTATTTCGATAATTTTGAAATAGATTCTCTATTTCTGAATAAATAACGACACCCATTTTCCATTGTCTAAGCATCTGTTAATTGCATAAAGCTATTCTTACTTGTCACAGGATGTAATGTATTTCATTTCCACAAGACCTATCCATCGTCGTCAAACACAACTGAATTATTCATTTCATTGAGAGTAAAATTCATCAGAAGATATATCCCAATGTTGGAATCAAATTTGATAAATCGCCAGTTTCAAATAATTAATGTTATTTTCTTTGGGATTCCTTTCTCTACTGAAAGAAGTCCATTCCATAGTGATCTTCTCTTATTTGGATCGTATTTCTTTTACTCTACGCTTTTCTGATCTTTCGTCGCCATCGTTGGATGATGGTGTCACTGTTGTCAGATCTCCCTGCTAATATTTGTTAAAATAACTGAAAATAATATACAAGCATGTCCATAATTTCCGCATTCACTATTTTAAAATGTTTTCTTCATTTCACATTGAATTGACGCGAAAACATTAATTAAATAGATATAAGCTATTTTTAACGTTCCACCATTATGAAAACTGTTTATGCAACGTGGCGTCACTTCCGGTTTGAATTCGGAGATTGAATGCCCAAGTGAGTGAACATGAATTGAAATTCCTGTTCTTTGGAAAAAAAATTACTTTGAATTTCATCTTTTTCAGAACAACGACAATTTCCCGAAAAACGGTGCCCTGACACAGGATATTCTGTTGTTAGTTTGCCTATATTTCGTACGTCCGTATTTTGCCATTTGTATCGATGGTAATATATCAAAATTTCTCCCAGTTAACAATATATGGTGATTGTTCGGCATTGGTAAATTCTACTTGCATTGTTCTACACCACAATAGCCGAAATTCCTTTCAATACACTTTTTCTTGAATTCAACTACTTTGCCCTTCTCACATTTTGTTGAATACTAAATCAAATAAATGTTCGTAAATAGGAAATTATTTTTCTGTGTGTCAATCTATCAGATTTCAATAACAATGTTCAACAAATCTTCGAAATAAATTGCGTGTTTGTAAGTGTTGTTTATTTACAACAACATATCGCCCTTTTCTTTTTCTCTGAAAGTGAATAGACTCAAACTGACGTTTACCAGCTTTATAATCCTATTGAAATTGTTCTAGGACATATCATTATATTGGCTGGGTAACGTATATACTAAAGGTGCCTATCTTTGTCGTTGCTGTGTAACGTATACTAAAGGTGCTGCAATAATATAACTGCACAATCCGCAATTGGGTCGCTTACATTTTGAAATTCGTGGTGTTATATCTACTTCGTCAAATTGTGCTTTCGTCAGAATATTTTTTAGGCTTGGTGGCTGCCGTTTGCTTTAAATTATTTTAATCTTCGAAAACAATTCTTTCAACTCTTTGTCTTTCTGCAAAATGGTGGTATTTGATTTTATCATTGAGAATATTTCTTAGTTTCTGGGGTTATGTGTTGAAACAAATGGGAGCACTTTTTCGTCATTATTTTTTTAACAGTCCTAAGCTGCTGGATTGGTATTTCGAGTGCCTTTTGGATGCCTGTTTGAATAACTGTAGGTGGATAGTGTTTTTTCATCAGAATCACACGGCCACCAATCCCTCTCATTCATTGCAAAATGCTATGAGCGAAATCTCAGAAGAGGGACTTCCGGCTATGAAGAAACGGGACCCATTTTGGGAATGTAAACACACGTTGTTACTTTAAATCGGTGATTTTGCCAGTTTTTGGCTGATTCTCAAAAATCGGGGAATGCTATTCGACGGTAAGTTTATTTAAACTTCTTTAAGAGTATGTCTCCTCGGCATGGTCTCACCGTGTTTGCTTCAAACTGCTTTGTCATGCGATCACAGTGCTGTGTTTTGAAGATATGTCAAAATTGATCGAAAAATTATGGTTTAAATACTACTATTATTCCCTTCTATACAGGTCCCATAAGCTTAGAATGCTTTATCTTATATATATATCCATTAAAATCCAATGACTGATTTTCTGATAGAGAGAAAAAGCTAAAAATGTAATATGATATGAAGAAGAGAGATCAGCTATGAATAAAAGGGACTAGATATGAAGAAGATATAATAAGCTATGAAGAAGAGCTCGGATATTCAAAGCGTCGGATTTTGACTCTTAAAGGTGGAATAACACTTAACATCTTGCAAATTTTCCGTAAACTTCGTACAAAAAATATATATATATTATTAAAATATGGCCTTTAAATTGCATCTTTGCCAAAAAAACACATAATTTATTTGTCCCGGGGATAATATTTTACAATAATTGAACATATGGGCTTTTAAATCCGTCGACATCTTAGCCAATACACAAGATAGAAAGCTAAGATTTGGCATAGATGCAATTTAAAGGCCATATTATAATAATACATATTAATTTTGTACAAATTTGTCGGACAATTTGAATGATTTTAAGTGCCATTTCCCCTTTAACTTTGCCTTTTCGCTATAATTTTCGCTTGGAAAGTGATACGAATTTATTGTTAATACTATTGCACATTTAGGATTGTACGATCAATCTAATTTCCAAATTAGCCTACTTCAAGACTTTTCAGTATACAATGTGGTTATATTTGGAATGATGATATAATTATGTAAATAACATAGGCCTGCACATGCGGACACCAATGTCATTGTAAACTATTTAGGCAAAACTTGGCAAACCGTACAAGAACCCTAACATTTAAATAATTTTAAGCCTACACAAGATACATTGCATGTATTTTGAATGAAAACAGATCTTATTTACATGTTTTTTGCGGCCAGGCGAGCTATTGTCATTGCGTTGTGTCCGTCATGCGTCTGACCGTCGGTTATTTTTTTCTTGTATGCACTCTAGAGGCCACATTTTTGTCCGATCAATCTAAAAGTTGGTCAGAATTAGGTTATTTCCTCTAAGACCCCCCCCCCCCCCCCACACACACACACATACACGACAGCCTCCGGATGTCGTCCTAAGACGCAAAAGGCGAAATTTTTAAACGGGGAACGGTTGACCATCTTACCGGCTATTAACGAATTGATTCAATTTAATTATTTTTTGTTCCACTTTAAACTTTGCTTTATTACTGTATATTGAATGCACGTGCGCTTTATCGCTGTATATTGAATGCACGTGCGACGTCATTGTTTTTTCCGCATGTTTTGGGAGCCTCGTTTTGATAATGTCGATTTGTTACTATTTTTAGTAACAATTCTCATGCATACAACATTAATTTCCCATAAACCCGTTGTTTGCCCCCGGAAGTTAATCCGAGTCTTCTCTGATGAAAATTCGCTCTTTGATATTTGGATGTCGCTATTTACATCAAAGCGCAGTCCCATTCAAAAACAAAAGAAAATTCTGACGCAAGTTATGTCGCTGTGTCGGACTTTTCTTTTGTTTTTAAATGGGACAGCGCTCTTTTGGAAATAGCCACATCCAAATATCAACAAGCGAATTTTCATCAGAGAAGACTCGGATTACCAGAAGTGTTCTGCCGGTACGGACTAAACATTGAAAGGACTCAATCGTCCTGTTGAAAATGCAGACGAGTTCGCATTGGATCAACTGGGGTCAAAAATTAGGTCACAGGGTCAAATTTTAGAAACTCTAGAGGCCACATTTGTTGTCCGATTAACCTGAAATTCGGTCAGTCTTGTTAAAATTTAGTACATATTTCAAATTGGGTCAACTACTAGGTCACATATCTAAAAAAACTTGTATGCTTTCTAAAGGCCACATTATTTTTCCGATTAACCTGAAATTTGGTCAGAATGGTTGTCTTGATTAAAAATCAGACACGTTTGAAATTGGGGTCAAAAACTAGGTCACAGGGTCAAATCAGAGAACATTTAATGCACTGTAGATGCCACATTTTGCCTGGTCAATCTAAAATGTGGTCAGAATGATTGTCTTAATAAAATATAGTACAAGTTCAAATTTAGGTCAACTTTGGTAAAAAATTAGATCACAGGATCAAATATCATAAAATCCGTGTATGCTCTTTAGAGGCCACATTTTTTGTCCAATAAACCAGAAACTTTGTCATGATGATTTTTTTTAATGATGAAATCTCCGACGAGTATAAAATTGGGTTAACTGGGGTAAAAGAATCAGGTCACTGGGTCAAATCTTAGAAAAACCTTGTATGCATTCTAGAGACCCCATTTATGGGGCTATTCTTTTATTGAAGCCAGTAGAGCGATGCAGTCCTTTTTGTGCCTCTTGTTCCATCTTCCTTATCTGATTACATTTTTTACCGAATCTAAAATCCCAGGTTTTAGACTATTTGGTAATAAATCTCCCGATGGGTTAAAGTTTCTCAAAATGTTTTCACTAGAACTGGCAAAATCTGCTTCCAAAACAGGAGAATGTCATTTGGTGTGGTCAAGGTCATTTAGCCTATTTTATGACAAAATTTAGACTGGTCTAATTTGAAAGATTTGTGTATAATATCAAAATTCCGACAATAGCCAGAACAGGGGCTTTAGCCCCCCCCCCCCATTAAAATATTTCCAGTCCTACGCACCTGAAAGTTACCGGTTGGCATTAAATACATGTTTCAACTGCATAACAATGAATATCGTTCTATCGTCTAGATTTGATTTTTCAAATGGAAATTTGTAAAAAGAAATAATATTGGAATTTCTGTCTTTAATTCTTCCTAAACGCATAACCATTCAATATATGTGAGCGACAAGAAAGAATTATGAAGTCCGCGCTTCTTCATAGCTTGATCCCTTTTATTCATAGCTACTCTCGCTTCTTCATAGCTTGCTGCTCTTCTTCATTGCCTACTTGTTTTTCTCAAAAATAAACAAAAGTTTTCAAAATCGTACGTGCGGAATACTAAAAAAGACAATAAAATAGTAAACTGAACATGTCTCATTCGAAAAATGCATATGATAGCGCCGTAGGAGTCGTTTATGTGTCGTTTATTTGTCGTTTTGTTTGTAAACATAAGTGTGTGCACTCACTTCGAAAGTAATTGCAAGTTTACTCGGTAAGCTAGAACAAAGGGCTTTTACAATATAACACACAATTCATTACCCCATCGAATAGCATTCCGCGATTTTTGAGATTCAATCCATAAGTAGCAAAATAACCGATTTAAAGTAACAACGTGTGTTTACTCGCTCAAAATGGGTCCCGTTTCTTCATAGCAGGAAGTCCTTCTTCTGAGATTTCGCTCATAGCATTTTGCAATGAATGAGAGGGATTGGTGGCCGTGAATCATTTCGAGGTATTTAAATCGAATTTGTTTTGTTTGTTCTTTGGAAACAATAGAACAAATTCTTGCTAGTGAAAACGGAATATTAATTTTGGTGTGTTTTGGATGACATGATGTAAATTCAAGATATTGTCTGCTATCGGTGGGTTTATGGTAAATGTCTGTTTCTATTTTGCCGTTGTTGTTGATATATATATATATATATATATATATATATATATATATATATATATATATATATATCCACAACAAACACAGACTCCATAACCCGAGATTACGACACAATGCCTAGCTATCCATATCATACACATCAATACATAGACAAAATCCGATCCTCAATAGAGGAAATTTCAATTGTCTATTATATATGATGTAATTTTATGGATAACATATCTACGGGTTAGGATATTTACATACAACTCTCAGTTTGTATCTACAACTGATAGGCACCATATTTATATGGTCTATTATTTATCATTGTGACACATTCAATCATTTATAAGCGTTCGAGAAAGATGCTGGATCTGTAAGATTCAGAATTGCGTTATTTGTTATATATATTATTAAAGGGAGATAATTGAAGCAATTCAACAGCATACTTTCTAAGTGCGGGATAGCTTACAGTGTTACGTGGAAAAAGTATTCCACAGTACGGGAAATGACTATATTCTGGTGTCATTCCAGACGTCACAGCCGCTTGGGTATTTCTTACACACTTCCGGTCGCCTGGAACTTTTGCCAAAACCTATTGTAATGCATTGTGGTTACATTTCACCAATTCTCCGATTTGAATTGATCAATGAATCAAGTCCAAGTTATTTTTGATGACTGTTAACAACAATTTCACAAATCGTTACCTGTGAATGCTTTGATGGTTTTCTACGGAATACAATATATGCTATAAAAAGAACACGAAAATACAGATTGAAAACATAACTTTGTATCCAGTGTAGTAGTAAGCATGCGTCCTAAATCCTTTTATGATGTGAGCAACTGATTGACAATTCGTGTCTTTCGTAAAGAAATGTAATAATAATTTGTATGGTGGATTGTAGGGACCATGCTCTGTGGTGCACTTTGACATGGTTTTCGCGCCACAGAATTCATTTCAAAGTCAACAACAGGAAAACAGCCGATACTTTTAAAACAAATTTCGGCATATTATCTCATTTGATGCATCAGGGTCTCCTACGGAATACAATATGTGCTAAAAGAACGCGAAAAAGCAATTTGTAAACATATCTTTAAATCCTCTCTGGCAGCACACACGCGTCAAATATCCATTACTGACATGCTTAATTAGTGCACGAGACATGTCTTCTGTCGGAGAATGTACATATGGAATAATAATATTTTGTATGGTGGACTCTAGGGGCCATGCTCTTTGGTTCACTTTGAAATGGTTTGAGTTCCATAAAACTCGCAATCAAGAAATCAATCGGAAAACAATCGTTGCATTTAGCAGTGTCATGAGTAAGCTTTTGAACCATGCACACATCACTAAAATGGTGCATACCTTATTCATGTTGACGTCGTTTTCGATAGGTCCCGCAGTCCGACCCATATCACTTCGGGACATCCTACCCGTTGTGTTGTCTTTTCTTTTCGAAATTTGCATGTCGGATCAATATTAACTAAAACTTGAATAAGTGTTGTGCAATTTAACTCTTCCCATCGTGCGCCACGTGTAAAATCGGTTTTATATCAAAAACTGTACACACAAAAAAGTTGTTGTTTTAATTTTGACTTTGTCGCGAGTAATCGATAGAGTGTGATCACAAAATATAATGTCCAAAATATTGTTTCAAACGAGCTTTTCGTTTTTTATTTATACCAAAAAATCTGTCGAAAAGTGGCGGTTTAGAAGAGCTGTTCAGTGTAGATTCCAAACGGAATACCTAAGACTAGAGATAAAAGTAATACTAAAAGACCTGCTTTTGTCTAATAGTGAGATCACATATTGGGACTAGAGTTAAGACAAAAGTACTATGTACAGATATATATTGTGTGCCGTGAAAGGTGGTTAACCTGATGCTTACTCGACAGCCATTTTCTTAGCGCACATGGCACGCATGTGCTTTGCGGACAACTTTGCAATATCCTTTTGCAAAGGAGCACCTGTCGCTTCTCGGACCAAACTTTTCGAGTTGAGCAATGTGGCTTCTGGTGCGCAAGCCTCATACACGCCATCTATAGTGGCGGCCATAGCTTGATATTTGGTCATATCCAGTCTGCTTGTAACAGCACCATAGTAAGTCGCGTTAATTCCGTGCGCCCAACGCTTTTGTTTAAGTTCACTGACTAGCTCTTCAAGATCCTCAAATAGTTCATATGAGTCCTCCAAAAGTTTACCATAAATCGATCTGGCGTCTGTCCAGGCAACGAGCAGGGCAAATGGCGCGGCTGTACCTGCACAGGGAACTTTGTGTCGTATTACTAGAGGTGCTGCACAACGGCCGTTTGCAACACAAAAGCTCCAGAAACCGTCTAGGATTATCGGCATTGCACCATGTAAGCCGATAGTTGAAATTTGCTGCCATGTTGCCGATAGCATAGAGTCAATGCTTGTGCCAGTTACCTTGCTCCATATGCGTCTATAAGTTTCCTCATAGGAAACCCCATCAACGTAATGCTGACCTAGTTGTCGAAAAGTGTAAGCGACTGTGCAAAGGATATTGCTGAAATATTTGGTTATCTGTTGGATAGTGGCTCTATGCGCATTGTACCAGGCAGCAACATCATTCTCAATAGTACGTCTGTTAGCAACATTTCGTACTTTGTGAAGATTTGATGCATTGTCTGTAGGATCCTCAATCTTTACGTCATTGTAACGAACATGGTATTCATTAAGATTGACGTTTCCAACACCAATTCTGTGTCGATACAATAGATATTTGAGATATGTGAGTTCGTAAGCCTGGTCATCCGTGTATGCATTTTGCGGTAGGCCACATGATGTCCGTAGCCAAATGTAATTGTCTGCTAGAAACGTCCTAGAATTATCATGTGACATCACAATTGGATCAATAGGATTACCAGTGCCCTTAATAGGATCCTGACAGAATAAGTTGGTCTCAAGTGCACCTGGTAAAACTTTGTCTACGAGAACATAGTACTGCTTAGTGTCTTGTTCTGCTTCGCCGCTTTCGTTGTGGAGCTATACCGTACCGTTTAGTTCTGCCAAAATCTCAGCAGAAAGATTAACCACTGGATGTGCCATAATATCAAAGTTTATGACACACTTTGGAATAAATTTTAGATGTAACATATACTTGTAAGTTATATTGGCTATTGCTTTGTTTCTTTCCTTTGTGTGCTTTGTATTGCTATGTAACATTCCTCCTGAAGATATTAATGAAACCGGTTGAGGTATATTAAATATTTGAAACAAATAAGGCTTGTTATTTACCTTACAAGTTGAAAATATATATTAGAACATTAGAACATATATATGTTCTATGTTCTAATACTTAAGAACAAAACTATTATTTCTACGGATATTTTCTTTAAAGTTACAGATTCTAAACAATATCTTAATTTTTCTTCATGCCACCCAAAACACACTAAAATTAACATTCCATTTTCTTTGGCTAGAAGGATTTGTACTATAGTTTCTGATTTTGACACGCGTATAATGCGTTTAAAAGAGCTAGCCAAAATTTTATATGAGAGAAAATATCCGATTCAAGTAATTCTAAATGGAATTGAAAAGGCATTAAATATACCAAGACTTGAATTACTACAAAATAAAACTAAAGACGAAAGTAATATATTGCCATTCGTGTCAACTTTTAACCCAAAAAATAAAGAAGTCTTTGGAATTCTGAAAACAAATATGAAAGTTTTTGAAGGTAATCAAACAATGACCCAAATTACAAATAATAATAAATTGATAAAAAGTAAAAGACAGCTTCCTAATCTAAAACATTTATTGATCAAATCTAAATTTACAGAAACAGATATTAATCCCAAAATTCTAAAATGTAATTCTTCAAAATGTGGACTTTGTGAATATTTAATCGAAGGCCCAAATTTGAAAATAAAAGATAAAACTTTTCACGTAAGAGAATCAATGGACTGTACAGTCAGAAATGTACTATATGTTCTGGTCTGCAATGGCTGCAAGGAATTTTATATTGGCCAAACAGGGGACAAATTAAGAACTAGAAAAACCATTCATGACCAACAAATTAGAGACCCATCAACAAGACAAATTACTTTAAGTAAACATTTAGACCAATGTTCAAAAACAACACCAAAATATTCATTTTTTCCGTTTTATAAATTCAGTTCAAAAGATGTTTCAGCTAGATTAGCAAAAGAAAAATACTTAATTGATATATTTAAGCCAAAACTTAACGTCAAATCATGACGTCATCAATTTGTGATTATTATTGTGTACTTTGACGTCGTGACTAACGTCGCGTCGTTGCTACGTTAATTCATTTATATATATATAAAAAGTACGTAACAAAAACGGTAAAATGTAATAGATTCCAAACGGAATACCTAAGACTAGAGATAAAAGTAATACTAAAAGACCTGCTTTTGTCTAATAGTGAGATCACATATTGGGACTAGAGTTAAGACAAAAGTACTATATACAGATATATATTGTGTGCCGTGAAAGGTGGTTAACCTGATGCTTACTCGACAGCCATTTTCTTAGCGCACATGGCACGCATGTGCTTTGCGGACAACTTTGCAATATCCTTTTGCAAAGGAGCACCTGTCGCTTCTCGGACCAAACTTTTCGAGTTGAGCAATGTGGCTTCTGGTGCGCAAGCCTCATACACGCCATCTATAGTGGCGGCCATAGCTTGATATTTGGTCATATCCAGTCTGCTTGTAACAGCACCATAGCACGGCCGCTTATCTACTAAATCACAACATTTTGTTGTGTATGAAAAAAGGTTTAGAGGATATCCGGTTGGCAGTTAGAGGAGCCGACAAATCGGCGGGTGAAAGGTGAGTCTCGTCTTTTAATCGAAATGTTCTTGTTTCTAGCTCGAAAATCAAAAATCGGAGAATGTCATACAACCCTTTATTCATTTTCACATATTTGTGAGCCCCATCCAAACCCCAATTCCCAGAGATTGAACGGAAATTCATTTTCTCCCGTTGCAAGGGTAGCCCCAATATTGACATTTCGTCAATCCTGATGAGCGTTTGTCCACTTTCTGAGGATGAATGGCCCAAAACCTGTGTGTATCATAAAATAGTTGTATGTAAATTACATCGTGCAAACAATATTTTGATAACTTACTGTCGATCTTTGAAGAAAATCAGTTCTTCCTGTCAGTTTGTGCGTTAGAGGATAGGTTGTGAGTAAGAGGATAGGTTGTGATTTAGAAGACAGTATGCATTCATCGCATTTAATACCATTTGTCATTGTTTAATGCGAATTAAGCCAAACCGAAATACTCTATGTGATATGTCTATTTTCAAAGGGTGAGTGAAATGGCATAACGTATTTTTACGCCCAGTAAATTGATACATCAGGGACACAGACCTTTAACATTGTCTGCTTGTCTGCCAATCTGCATGTGATAATTTGAAATGAAAATTTAAGTTAAGAGGGCGTTTGCGCGTTCTCTTTTTAAAATTTCATACACCTGATATTCTTGTCTGCTAGGCCTATATCTTTTGCTTCGGAAAAGTCAAATATTTAGCCATTTTGGTAATGGGTGAAGTGTTTTGAAAAATGTTTTCAAAATGACACAATTTTGAACTGCTTTAGAGTTACAGAGTGAGAAGTATGTGTTTGAGGGCGTAAATATTGAGGGAAGGGCTGATAATCAACAATTTCTTCTTTCACTCGATGTTTTCCGAAACTATTTTACAAGGGAGTTATAAAATATATCTTGTATGGGACAGGATTTTTGGAGAAATCTTTATGAAGGAAATCGAATTCTCTCGTTCCGTTGCTTTTACATGATGTGTAAATGGGATTCTTTAACCCTTTCTCATACAAGGCATGGTATAACGTACTTATTAGAAAGGGATTGTAAAGCATTGACACAAAAGAAGATATTTCTGTTAGTCAGCAATTTCTCCCGTTGTCTCAGTATTCTCTGTACTACTTCTCTTTATATAAATCATCTTGGTATTAGTATCCATTTGTCGTCTGCAGCATTTTTCAAATTGGACCAACCTAAAATATAGCTGTTTCGGAAAGATTTTTAAAACGTTGGTGGTGTGAAGATATGCCTGTAATCAAACTTTGTAAGTTGTTTTTGCAATGGTTAAAATATTTACAATAGATTTGTTGTTCCAATGCAGGTATCAGATTTCAACATCTTTCTTCATGTTCCTGGTTTGTCCAGATTAGGTGACAAACTCACTGTTTTCAAAAATCACTGTTTGAACTGGATACAAGTCGTGTCCCTAGATATATAAAGTAAGTACTGCAAAAGTGTTCCAGACTAGTAGACAAACTTAGATCTGTCATCCAAGTATTTTAGTGGCCCTTTATTTTGGAGTATTGAATGATGTTAAGAATCCTACACGCAAAATTGTAGATTCGACAGATTTTGTCTATATTTGTATGAACGTCAAATGGTCATAAACCTTTTAATTAAGAGAGGTAAACTGATAATCTTTGTGTCATTGATTTTCTCATGGAATGATCTCAAAAACGATATATTACAACATTGGGATCATTTATAAAATGGTTATTTACCGTCGTTAGTTTCTGCTTGATATGAAGCTGCATGCTAGCGGTGAATTTCTTACTTCCAAGGTTAATAATTTGCTTTTGTTGATTTTCAGGATGTGTTGACCCAATTTCTCGCCACAAATGAGATCAGACTAATCTGATACGGGATGTATGGAGTGGAGAAACTTTAGGCTATTTTTATCGCTTATTCAATAAGCTGCAGGAACTTTACAATATTTTGGAAGTGAGGCATGCGTGGATATTTTTTTAACGATGACGTGGTTTGTACCTAGACAAACCATCGTTGAAGTTGACAAAAGTGATAAAGTACGGATTTCACAAAGTTCATCTTTAATGTATGTTACAACTTGCAAAATTTATTAATGTATCAATTCGTAGGCCTATATGATTGGTGTCTTAATATTAAACATATTGAATCGATAAACAAGAAGATCTATGGATAAACAAGATTTACAGATCTGTATTTTTGACACGTCTTTATTGTCTCCGGTTTTTCCACTTCTTACGCATAATATTTTAAAGAGGCTACTTTAGAGCATACAAAAATTGCTGGTATATTGCATAGTATTTACTTTGAATTGTATAAAAGTTCACATGAAGACGCACAGAGTGCAGACAGAAAGAAAGAAACACAAAGGATAGTGAATGTTTATATCAAACATTGTTATAAATCTATTATGCATAAGAACCTTACAGTCATTTAGATGAGATAATGTAATATGATATATATAACTGGTGTGTAAAAAGGGTTTTTCTATATCATATCACAATGAACTCGTACTCTGTCAAATAAAAATGACAAAGTGATTCTTAAGTGAAATAAGGGTTTAATCTTTGGACAAGACTAGTCTAGTAATGAGAGTATTTCGGTTTGGCTTAATTTGCATACAAACAATGACAAATGGTATTAAATGCGATGAATGCATTCTGTCTTCTAAATCACAACCTATCCTCTTACTCACAACCTATCCTCTAACGCACAAACTGACCGGAAGAACTGATTTTCTTCAAAGATCGACAGTAAGTTATTGAAATATTGTTTGCGCGATGTAATGTACATACAACTATTTTAAATACACACAGGTTTTGGGCCATTCATCCTCAGAAAGTAGACAAACGCTCACCAGGATTGACGAAATGTCAATATTGGGGCTACCCTTGCAACGGGAGAAAATGAATTTCCGTTCAATCTCTGGGAATCGGGGTTTGGATGGGGCTCACAAATATGTGAAAATGAATAAAGGGTTGTATGACATTCTCCGATTTTTGATTTTCGAGCTAGAAACAAGAACATTTCGATTAAAAGACGAGACTCACCTTTCACCCGCCGATTTGTCGGCTCCTCTAACTGCCAACCGGATATCCTCTTAACTTTTTTTCATACACAACAAAATGTTGTGATTTAGTAGATAAGCGGCCGTGCATAGTAAGTCGCGTTAATTCCGTGCGCCCAACGCTTTTGTTTAAGTTCACTGACTAGCTCTTCAAGATCCTCAAATAGTTCATATGAATCCTCCAAAAGTTTACCATAAATCGATCTGGCGTCTGTCCAGGCAACGAGCAGGGCAAATGGCGCGGCTGTACCTGCACAGGGAACTTTGTGTCGTATTACTAGAGGTGCTGCACAACGGCCGTTTGCAACACAAAAGCTCCAGAAACCGTCTAGGATTATCGGCATTGCACCATGTAAGCCGATAGTTGAAATTTGCTGCCATGTTGCCGATAGCATAGAGTCAATGCTTGTGCCAGTTACCTTGCTCCATATGCGTCTATAAGTTTCCTCATAGGAAACCCCATCAATGTAATGCTGACCTAGTTGTCGAAAAGTGTAAGCGACTGTGCAAAGGATATTGCTGAAATATTTGGTTATCTGTTGGATAGTGGCTCTATGCGCATTGTACCAGGCAGCAACATCATTCTCAATAGTACGTCTGTTAGCAACATTTCGTACTTTGTGAAGATTTGATGCATTGTCTGTAGGATCCTCAATCTTTACGTCATTGTAACGAACATGGTATTCATTAAGATTGACGTTTCCAACACCAATTCTGTGTCGATACAACAGATATTTGAGATATGTGAGTTCGTAAGCCTGGTCATCCGTGTATGCATTTTGCGGTAGGCCACATGATGTCCGTAGCCAAATGTAATTGTCTGCTAGAAACGTCCTAGAATTATCATGTGACATCACAATTGGATCAATATGTTAAACGACCCGTTCCTGTATAGGTAGCAGGCCAAGGCTCATTAAATCTTAGAACTACCCATGAACAGACCGAAATTGAAACAAGTCAAGATATAATATCAAAAATTTGTAATTTGAACGTTCGCGGGCTTCAAAAACACTTAGCGAACGTTCGATTTACACATTTCTGCTCACAATACGATATTGTCGCACTGTGCGAAACATGGACATCGAAACTAATTTGAATTCATGTGTACTTAATAATTATCAATCATTTCACTCTGTCAGGAAAAAGAAGTCAACATCCTTCAGAAACGTATCCGTATTTATTAAAGAAACTTTATTATCTACGGGTAAAATTAAACGTTTTTTTTTCATGAGATAACCGATTGTATTGTTTTATTGTTTGACAGAGATCTTTTTAAACTAAATTGTAGTATCATAATGATTTTTGTATATGTCTCGCCAGAGTATTCTACTATTTATGAAGACAAGGATGGGAATGGTATTGATATTTTGACAGAACATATTCTTAACATTTCATCCAAGTTTCCGAATGCTAGTTTACTGCTAGCTGGAGATTTTAACGCTAGAGTAGGAAACCGGTTAGATTTCATCGAAAATGGCGATTTGAATAATATTTTCGGTAATGACAGTTTAGTAGACTATCCATCTGACTCATTTCATTTAAAAAGGGTGTCAAAAGATAAAAATGTTAACAATTTTGGTCTTTCAATGTTAGAAATGTGTAAAACATTTTACGTCCATATTCTTAATGGTAGATGTTATGGTGATTATGCAGGAGAATTTACATGTAATGCGAACGAAGGCAAAAGTACAGTTGATTATTTCATTGCATCCAGCGAACTTTTTGAAAACATATATAGTTTCAAAGTAGGCGAAGAAGAATTTTCAGATCATTTCCCAATCATTTGTACTTTGAATTTTCGCAAAAGTATACATAATACTAATAATACCATGTATGAAAATGATACTTCTCGTTTATACAAAAAAATTCAAGTGGGCCGAAAACAGGAAAGAAGAATTCATTAACAATTTTGACACACTTTTTTCAGATTTCATAATTAATGTAGATAACTTTGATTTGAAAACAGCTTTGACCAATTTCGACGCAATATTTAAAAAGGCGGGAAATAAAATGAATCCAAGTTATAAGAATCATTCCAAAACGAAACTTTTAAATAACCAACCAGACTGGTGGGATAACGATTGTGAAGTCCTAAAAAGCCAGAAAACTTATGCTCTGCGTCAATTTAGACGAACAGACAATGAAAACGATTTTCTTAAGTATAAAACGTTAAAAAAACCGATTCAAAGCCAAATGCAGGGACGAGGCTTAAACTTAAATATTTTCAGAAACAAAATAGACATGATCTTATTTCAGCACGAAACAACCCTAAAATGTTTTGGCATAGACTTAAATACACAAGCAAAGTAAAATCTAAAAGCGTACCAATTAGTGGTAAAAAGTTCTTAAGGTTTACGAACTGAGAATGAAAACAACAATTTCTAGCCATACGAAATGCATCAAATTACACACACTTGTAAATACACTTCACATAAGTTGATTCACCATGCCGGATTTCAAGATTATGCTTCAAGAAGAAAATAATTTACAAATATTATTTTACTCTATATTCATATGCAAGGGAGGTAATTTTGAACATTTTTGTCAAATATTTCCATAAGTATGCATAAATTCAAAATTCTAAACCATACAAAATGCTTATGTTTGTATTTAAAATGGAAATGTAACACAGTTTAGGAATTACTGGCACTTTTCAAATTTCGCCTCTGGCTCTGCCTTTCATTCTCAGTTCGTAAACCTTAAGTCATTTCAGTGAATTATATAAATCAAAACCAGATAATGGTGGAGAAAACATACTAAACAAATATTGTAGCTAATACCGATAGCTCTGATCTTAACGTACCTTTTACAGTTGCTGAAGTTTTATACTGTATTTCTAAACTCAAAACTGATAAATCACCAGGTCCTGATGGTATAGTTTCGGAAATGTTTGTTTATACTAAAAATACAATATCTTTATTTTTGTCAGACATTTTTAACAAAATATACGATAGTGGTACTTTCCCAAGTACTTGGGGTCATAGTTTAATCGTCCCTATTCACAAGAAAGGTGCATTACTGGACCCAAACAATTATCGCGGAATCTCGCTAATTAACACTATAAGTAAAGTCTATATTGGAATATTATCCAACAGACTGACTAAATGGGTTGAAAATAATCAGTTACTCCATGAATCACAAGCAGGTTTCCGTACAGGTTATAGCGTTATAGATCAAAGTTTTACTCTATATGCAGTTGTACAAAAATATCTATCTAAACGAAGGGGAAGATTCTATTGTCTTTTTGTTGACTTTTCTAAAGCTTTTGACAGTATAGATCATAATAAATTGTGGGATTCGTTAATGAGAAAAGGAATCGATGGCAAATTCTTAACTGTTTTGTTTGATTGCAATGACGTAACATATGTGACAGATTCCTTCAAATGCTCAATTGGTACCCGGCAAGGCTGTTCAAGCTCAACTACAATTTTTTCTCTCTTTATAAACGATCTCGTTGAATTAATTAAACAAAAATGCAATCAAGGTATTTTCATAGGAGAAGAAATTGAAGATTTATTTTGTCTACTTTTTGCAGACGATGTTGCTAATGTATCAGATACGGTCAATGGGTTACAGAAACAAATTAGAATACTTGAATTATTTTGTCATTATACAGGCATGAACATAAATATGGACAAAACTAAAAATTATTGTCTTTCGTAACGGGGGAATAATTACAAAACAAGAAAAATGGTTCTTCAAGGGACAACAAATTGAAGTTACTAGCTACTACAAATACCTTGGAACTTTTTTCAGCAGTCGACTTAACTGGTCAAAATGTTTAGAGACACAAGCAGTGCAAGCTAAAAAGTCAATTATGAGCATAATAAAATTTCAAAACAACTTTGGCTATTTTAATGCATATGACGCATTTAGAATAGTTGACGCCATGGTTAAACCCATACGTTGTTTTGGAGCAGAAATCTGGGGTTACCAATATTATCATGTTATCGAACAAGTCCAAATTCAATATTGTAAACGTATATGTAACCTTAATAAAAAATACCCCCGATTGTTTAGCACTAGGAGAATGTGGTAAATACCCTTTAGTAGTAAGTTATACATCTCAATGCATCAAATATTGGTTAAAACTCCTGACTATGCCTAACAATAGATATCCCAAACAATGTTATCTTATGCCGAAAAGACTCGAAGAAAACGGTAGATTAACTTGGGCCTCTCATATAAAAACTATTTTGTTTGAACATGGTTTTGGCTATGCATGGATTTCCCAAGAAATTGGGGACATCGGTGCTTTTCTCAGAATATTCGAGCAAAGGCTAAAAGATACATCCTTACAAAAATGGAATGCCAAGATTCAAGAAACTCCGAAAGCATTTGACTACAAATTTTATAAAACTCTCCTTGATGTCGAAAAATATTTAACTATTGATTTACCTTTCTGTTACAAAAAAGTTTTAGCAAATTTTCGATGTTCTAATCACACTCTCGCTATAGAAAAGGGAAGACATGAAAACATAGATAGACAATATAGATTTTACAAATACTGCCTAACAAAGAATATTTACACAGTTGAAGATGAACTCCATTTTATATTACTTTGTCCCATGTATTCTCAAACCCGAAAAAAATTTACTTTTTAAAATCGTGGTTGAATCTTCTACCAACTAGAGATTCATTTTGCCAAATAATGAACTGTAAAACAGAAGATCAATTTTTTTCGTTATCAAGATTTATTACATTTGCTCTTAAGGAAAGAGACCTCTTTTTACAAACATCTAATTAAAATTATCAATTTCAACACCCCCCCCCTCCCCCCCAATAAAAACCCCACTTTAAATGCGTCTTTATACAACTTTATTTAAATGTTTATATCAATACAAGATTTATTTTCTTGCATTGGTTTTTCTTTAACACGTACATAATAAGGACAATAAGTACAAAGTCAAACGTACTTTATTGGACAATCTATATGCCTTTCTATTTGAAAGTATAAAGCTTTCATCATATATATGAAATTTATACTTACTATCTCTATTTCAACAAATATATATATACGTCTGAAAATACTAACGTATATAAGTGTAACATCATGTAAATCTCAAAACAATAAGTGTCGAGAGAAAAGGAGCAAATGCACAAAACATTTTCTCCTTTTATCCCAGTACTTTCATTGTATAGATACAAGCATACCAGCATTATATAAACATGATTTCGTCATCTGTAACGCTAACTCCAATATTTGATTGACTTATTATCTAATTATTCAATATAACATAAAAATGGTATTTAGTGGATCATTGAAATCCATAAGTGGTGAGATAAAGGAAGAAAATTCAGAAAACCTGGTATTTTCTCCTTTTTTCACAATGCTTTTATATAATGACGTACATATCAATTACTATATGACACAGACTTTGTCGTCTTTAACTCATCAGTGATATACTGTATCAACGAAACTCTCCTTTTTCCATTTACTCAGTTTAGTTGCAAAATTAGTAAGGTAACATCACTTGTTATTTTGTTACTATCATTTTGTACTTTGTAAATATGTTTAATTTGTATGATGGGCCAAAGGCCTTATATTACTGTTAATAAAGAAATTGAAATTGAATAGGATTGCCAGTGCCCTTAATAGGATCCTGACAGAATAAGTTGGTCTCAAGTGCACCTAGTAAAACTTTGTCTACGAGAACATAGTACTGCTTAGTGTCTTGTTCTGCTTCGCCGCTTTCGTTGTGGAGGTATACCGTACCGTTTAGTTCTGCCAAAATCTCAGCGGAAAGATTTACCACTGGATGTGCCATAATATCAAAGTTTATGACACACTTTGGAATAAATTATAGATGTAACATATACTTGTAAGTTATTATTGGCTATTGCTTTGTTTTTCCTTTGTGTGCTTTGTATTGCTATGTAACATTCCCCCTGAAGATATTAATGAAACCGGTTGAGGTATATTAAATATTTGAAACAAATAAGGCTTGTTATTTACCTTACAAGTTGAATTATATATATTAGAACATTAGAACATATATATGTTCTAATGTTCTAATACTTAAGAACAAAACTATTATTTCTACGGATATTTTCTTTAAAGTTACAGATTCTAAACAATATCTTAATTTTTCTTCATGCCACCCAAAACACACTAAAATTAACATTCCATTTTCTTTTCGACTTAAATTGAGGTTGCTATGGTTACAGAAATAGTGAAAATATGGCAAAAAAATTTGGATCCTGCGATAAGTTAATAAGTAAGCAAGCTAATTTGATGAGACTTGGTATAATGGTATATGACTAGATGGCAATGTGTAGATTATGCACATCATTTTATCTTTGTTCTTTGACGAAAAGTGCGGTTGCTGTGGTAACGGAAATAGTGAAAATATGGCAAAAATGGATCCTGCAATAACTTAATAACTAAGCAAGCTAACTTGATGAAACCTGTTTTAAAATGTAAAAAAAAAATTATAAGCCATGTTAGTCAGGGTGGTGATGCAGCAGTATTAATCACCTCCAGTTGGGCATAACATTTCATATGTTTGACAATTATTTTGATGACTTGTTCATCTTAATCTATTATTGATTACCATATTGAGTCAATGTGAAGCCGGTAGGGGACTTTATGTGTTGCATACAACACCAGATACTTGTTGAATGTTGTTATAACTACCGTACATTGCCTTTTCCTATCTATATACTCTTATCCCTTTCCTCTCTGTTCAGAGTGGCGGTCCTCAGAAAAATTGCGCTCAAATTTATGAATTGTTAATTTTGGCAATTTTGTTCTAATTTGTCTGCCATACAACATTTCTGCAGGTGATTTACCTGTCATAGTATGCGGTGTACTTCAGTAATCATCTAAATCAGACTTTCAGTTACAATCTTCCGCTTGTGAAATTCTAACCCTTTTCATGATATATTGATTTTGCCTTTCCACTCCCCTGTTTGCCTGTGGTTATAATGGTGTTGTGCGTTTGTGTACAATACCATTATTTTGTAAGTAACCTGTGAATTCTTCACTGATGAAGTTCTTAGCATTGTCTGTTCTAAGAGTTAAAGGTAACCCATACTACAAGTTGACAACCATAACAAGTTTTACAGAAATTTTCTGCTTCCTTATCAATTCCTGGCCACCATACTTTTGTCCTTAATTTACGTTTCATGACAACTCTTCCAGAAAGACTTAAATGTGTTAATTCTAAAACTTGTTGTCTCGAATTTGTTGCGATGACAAGAAGGGGTTGAAGCAATTAATTTGATTTCATCTAGAACCTTATCTAATGAACTCTGACCTTTCCCCTTAATTGACAGTAACCTTCCTACGCTCTATATACTTGCATAATTATCCCATTACTACACAATGACGCCTTTTGACTCCTTCACAAGAAAAGCCTTGGGAAACCATTATGGGAAATGAAGAAATTGCTTGTGACAAGCAATTTCTCCATTTTTAACAATGTTTTCTATCTCAAAATTGAAAGATTATTAAAAGTCCATCAACTTGAAATTAAATTCCATTCATAAAAATTGGTAACCTAAATTTTCACACTGTAATAGGATTTTACTATATTCCAGAGTGGCTTCCCTTGATAGTTATCTCCCTTTTAAATTTTGGGTTGTTCCGCTTCCGGTTCGGGCTACAGATAAGAGGGGTAAAGGCATTTCAAAATGCAAAATATCTTGAATTGTTCATCATACCCTGTGCTGTGGGTACTCAATTAATCGGCCTGTCAAAACGATTCAGATTATAGCCATATGATTAGACTAAAAACTATGAAATAATTATGTTTAATTGTGAATTCGTTTCAAACAAGGACACGCGGCATACCATCATCTATAAATTTAAAATAAACCCATTAAAATTACATTCTGAAAAAAGACGTTTTCTACAGTTTACAAATGATAAATACTTATCTAGAAAAGAGCAAAAACTCATATAAAATTTTCACTTGTTATGATGTCAGATGATTAGAATTAACCCTATTTCTATATAGACATGTAGAGCAAAATCCAACCGGAACTACCCAGAAGATTCAAGGGAGTTAATCCGATAGCTGAATAAGAGTTATCTCTCGAACCTGGTAATGTCCCATTGAAATAGAATCTTATAATTCACTCGTTCTCAGAATAGGACGTCGATTCCAATTTGCAAATTGAACAAAAATGAACTTCTTCAAAACTGCTGTTTTTTTTTTTTTTTTTTTCTTTTTAATTCCGTAGAACAAATATTTATGAACAATAATGCGAAATATCAGAACTCAAATGCAGTGATTTCTATTTTTTGCAATGCTTTTCTTAACTCTGGTATAAATGAAGTGTAATCTGCGTTATGTGTAAATAATTGATAATATTTTACGGATTATTTTACATTTTACTGTAAAAAATGATTCTATCATATTTCTTGATATTCTAACAGAAAGGATTTGTTATTTTTTATCCTGAATCCCCATTCTCAGTCTTTAAATAGTCATTTTGATAAATCTGTCAACGGTGAAAATATACATTCTTTCAAAACTAAAAATAAAAGTAGATAAAAAATTATAAAGTTGTAGATCTACAACTGTAATCCAGTAATAAATGTAATATATTATTCAAACAAATATGAAAAGTATCTATTATTTGTGCTTGTTTGCGAAATTTTACTTTCAAAATTGCCTGTCCTCTTCATAACGTAGATTAAATCACGACATAGAGTAGATTACACCAAATTATAAATGACTTATTTGAGCTTAACAAACCATAGGGTGCCAAGGAAAAGACTATAAATATGCTAAAAATATCTGGGAAGAAGTTTTCAGACATTTATTAATGTAAACTTGTCTAAGGGAAACTATATTTACCGTAGACAGTAACAAGAACAGCAACAGCTTTTAAGTTATAGACTGAAATTCTCCACGCTATTGTTTTCACTTTCACTATTCTTTTCTGAATATCAAAACCTTTTATTAAATAGGTATGATGATTTTTGAAAAAGTTCCTTGTAAATTTTCGAAACAATCTTAGATGTTCACAAGCGAAAAGAAAGGGTATCATACACAAAGAATAATACCCCTTTCCTCCGAGGTCCTGGTTCTGATCACCCTCTAGAATGGAAAGCAAGAGATAGTTAACGGAATAGAAAAAGCCAATAGTCAGCATTTTCTCCTTTTCCTGAAAAGTTTTTATGTTATGAATAACACATTGTCTGTTAACAGTTTTGAGTAACATTTGTTTCACCTTCAAATTTGGGTTTAAATTTAGACCAGTCTAAAATTTCCCTTTATTATCCATATTCATAATGCGTATGTTATATGATTAAATAACATTTTCATGAATAAAATGATTATAAAGGCTCTGTGATGCAAAAGTCAAATTTGCGCGGATCTTTATTTTTGAAATGAATATTGTTTTCAAAATATCAAAAAAATGAAAGAAAGAAACGAACGCATCCATATGTACACATTGGGACAGAACCTTTAAGTGTCTAAATTTATTTTGTTAATGCACTCTCCAAGAAGAGTGTATCTGCGACAGCCTCGACACATGACACATGGTGGAATGATTCTGCGTACAATGCCATCAAGCTAAACCAACAACTGGTCAACAGGGACAATTTCTCAAACAGCAAACACTCAGCCTTGCAATTCAAACGATTCTGTTGATGACAAAGTGGGTGTTGATATTGAATTAATTAATGTGAAATATAGCTTAGAAAATAATTATTCACAGAGAAAAAACTGAATAGCAGCATTTTTGTCTTTTGTTTAAGTATTTTCTCAAACCGTTTCGTTCAAGGGCACCAAAACAGTGAAAAAACAGTAACAATTAATGTTACCTGTGCAACGTGACACTTTTGAAACGTAAAATTTGATTTGTAATCTACATTATCTACATTGGTAATCTACGTTAAGATATCGAGTTTAATTACTTTGATTCCACGCGGAAAATCCATATCTAAGCGAGTAGATTTAGAAATTCGGCATCTGAAGCCCATGATAACATAGGTTAACATGTTATGATATCTTAAAGATATACTGGTAGAGCTTTAGAGCAGATATATATCCATTTTTGAAAGCTACGTTATCGCCTTTTTACACGACATGTCAATTCAATCTTTTGAGTGAAATTACAATTAAAACATGTCAGACAATTATTGTGCTTTTAAATTTGAAAACAATCCATATTTCTTTAAGGATTACATTTAGGTTTCTGTAATAATGGACTATAGATATTAGAGGGTAAGTCAAGAATTCTAAACACAAATTCAAAGTTTGTGTTAATAAGTGTGATTTAATCAGGTCTGTTGTCATAATTTGGAAAACATCTTATACAGTTTTTGTATCAATATATCCTTCATAGTATGAAAATTTATAAAACCGTAAAGAAATTGTGGAAATTCTTCAAAAACATGTAACTAACCTCGAATTCTGCCACCCGTCACAGACTTCTAATGACACTCCACGAGACTGACATGTTGGACAATGAAACAAGGAACATGATTTTTTCAGAATCTGTATGTATATCCTACAGTTTAACACCCACTAAATATCTCTATCAGGCTCAAAAGAGCGAATTGCGTGGTTTTCACTAACGTAGCTTACATAACGTAAATTACTGCATAGGAAACTTTTCTCGATTGACAATTCGGAAAAGATATGAAAGAGTAATTTATTACCGCTATTTCCTTCTCAAGTTCAATCCTACTTCCTACTATATTGGTTATTTTTCCATTTCTTCTAGTATGGGGAAAATGTCACTAACGTAAATTACAAGCTTAAAACAACGGTCGTACCTTGGTTGCATTATTGTGTTTTTAAACAAAATATGGAACACATGCGTATCTATATTGCAGTTTGATTATTCAAATGATTGTTTAAGATGTTAGTTTCGTTGATAATCATTGTTTTAAAAGAGCTCTTGAATTATTTATTATTTTTTTAAATGATGCTTAACGTAGATTACCTAAATTCGGGGACAAAATGTTATTGCGGATATTTTTTCTTTTTACCTCAATTAGTGAAATATTACTTTTTTTACGTTGGCACATAGCCATTTATCAGTTTTGAAAATATATTTTTTTATTATACGCCGCCGGAGGCGGACGTATATTGGCGTCATCTTCTCCGTCCGTCCATCCGTCCGTCCGTACGTCCGTCCACTTTTCTTGTCAACGCAACTCCTCCTAAGTTTCTGGCTGGATCTTCTTGAAACTTGGTCAATGTTATCACCTCAATTGGTAGATGTGCATGAAGGAAGGATTTTATGGTTCATTGATTTTTGCCTGAGTTATGCCCCCTTAAAACTTAGTCTATGGAGCGGCGTATATTGTGACCATGGCACTCTTGTTGCATTTTGCCAACTTGCCCATAAAAGCTTCAAATCATCAACGAACAGCGCGGGGACAGGCGAAAAATCGACCCCTTGGTATAAACATGGATTGCTCAAATCCATACAGTTGTAGGCTATGATGAGTTTTACCCATTTTTATATGTACAATAAATAATATTGAAGCTTATTTTGAATTATTGATGATTTTCTATTTTTTATAAATATTTTTATAGCGAAGACAGCCTTTTTCAGAAATCGACGTCCTATTCTGAGAACGAGTGAATTATCAGGGTGCCCACTGGTCAGGGAAAAGTCAGTGAAGTTTGTATTTTCTTCAAGGTCAGGGAAAAGTCAGGGAATTTTGAAAAATGGTCAAGGAAATCTGAAAAGCTTAAAAAGTCAGGGAATTTTGAAATTTTCTTTTGTAATAACAAAACAAATAGGGGCAAATGAAATAAAATAAATTATAATCATAGCTATGGCATTTTTCAGGTTTTAATTAACAAACCAGTTGTTCTTTCATACATGACTCTGCACTAATCATGTTATCATTATAATGTTGAATTAAGACTTAACATTTGAAATGGATTTTCTATTGAAATCTAATGTTCTGAGGGCCAAATCTGTAAGCAAGAGGAAAGAAGCTGACAATGAAGAGAAGAATATTGAACATCTTCAGAGGAGGTTGAAGAACATTTGATACCAAGAGGGTAGTTACATTATGTGGTGTGGTATGTGTATTAATGCCTGTGCACCATTTGGTTTTAATTGCTTTTGAGTTTGATGCTCAGTGTAATATGAGTTAGGTCATACATGCCATCTCCTTCCAAATCACTTAGATATGACTATTGTCTTCTTTCAAGTGACATTTTGATGTCAAGTGAATAAGGCCCTCAAATATACCCATTATCACCAGTTTCCAACATTCATTAGTTGCACTTTTACCTGATTGGTAGAAAATCAAGTTTGGCCCAAAGCTGGTTTTAAAATGCTCTAGAATTGTAACACTTGAGCATGCAGTATGTCAAAAATGTACATTAAACTGTGTTAATGATAAACTGTTCATACAAGCACAGAGGTATCCATTTTTGTCCAGAAAATGACTGAAATTAACTAGTAATCAGGATATATTTTAAGTGCAGGATATTTTGATTGGAATTTATCTAGATAAGTATGGGCCTTATTAATTGGTCAGTTAATATTTGGAATGCAAAAAAAGTTGGAGTGGAAGCAAATCTGTCCTTTAATCACCTTTCATGAGAATGATGCACTCAGTAAGTTTAAGTAAGACAAAAACTGAAGTAGTATTTTTCATTTTCTCTTATGTATTGACATGTACATTTTAAAGTTCTAGTCATAACTTCAACCGTAAGTATTAACATTTCAATTGTTGTCAGAGAAAGCGTATTTCACTATTTCAAGCAGGACAAATTATCTTTTTCTCTTTATCATGTGTAAAAGATTGAGCATTTTAAGGATTCTACTAATACATGTAAGGTCAACTATCACATTTGAATTGTTATTGTAAGAAATCTTAATAAATAGCGGATGGATCGGACGGCTTTAGGGCGAGAATGAGGCCGTTTAGCGCTAAAAAAAAGGTCAGGGAAACATGAATTTTGGTCAGGGAAAAGTCAGTGAAAAGTCAGGGAATTTTATTCCAGATGAAGGGTGGGCACCCTGATTATGACTTTCATGATCTATGTAATATAACTTTCATTGAAAGCTATATTCAGAATCCGACCTTTTGTTCTTCATTTTTACAAAACTTTTCTTTCTCTTCCTTGAATATCAAGATAAATAAATCTTGTTATATTGTTTGCATTCCATTAGCT
Source organism: Fragum sueziense (assembly GCA_963680895.1). Classification (NCBI taxonomy): domain Eukaryota; kingdom Metazoa; phylum Mollusca; class Bivalvia; order Cardiida; family Cardiidae; genus Fragum; species Fragum sueziense. Next base: position 37,336,448 of record OY804593.1, on the reverse strand, counting down.
CACATGAGCACGAAGTGCTGAAGGTGAGCTGTTGTGATCTCTTTTTGTCCGCAGTCTGTTTGTCCGTATGTTGTCCGTCTGTCAACAATTTGTCGTTTACACTCTAGCATCTACAAATAAAAGCCAATCTTGACCAACCTTGGTCTAAATATGTATGACCATGAGCTCTCGGATGAGTTCGCTTTTGGGTCAGATCGGACCAGAAAGTCAGTTTTCTGCCATTGAATGTAAAAATAGCTACTTTTGACATTGTTTACACTCTAGCATCTACAATTATTGACCAATCAATACAAAAGTTGGGCACAATGTTGGTGACCATAAGATCTCGGATGAGTTGGAGTTTTGGGCTAATCAGACCAGAAAGTCCTGAGTTATCTGCCCTTAAATTTGATGAAATTGTCGTTTTCGACCGTTTTCAACTTTGTTTACATTATAGCATCTACAATTATTGACCAATCAATACAAAACTTTAACACAATGTTAGTAACTATAAGATCTTGGATGAGTTCGATTTTAGGTCAGATCGGACCAGAAAGTTCGGAGTTATCTGCTCTTGTATGTAAAGAATAGTTACTTTCGACATTGTTTACTCTCTAGCATCTACAAATATTGACCAATCAATATAAAAGCTGGACATAATGTTGGTGACCATAAGATCTCAGATGAGTTTGAGTTTGTGTCTGATCGGATAAGAAAGTACTGAGTTATCTGTCCTTGAATTTGAAAAAAAAAATATTTTTTGACTTCGTTTACACTATAGCATCTACAATTATTGACCAATCAACACAAAACTTGGACACAATGTTAGTGACCATAAGATCTTGGATGAGTTTGATTTTTTGGTCTGATCTGACTAGAAAGTCATGAGTTATATGCCCTTGAATTTGAAAAAATACTGTTTTTAACTTTTTTACTCTCTAGCATCTACAATTATTGACCAATCAAGACAAAACTTTGCCACAATGATAAAGATCACAAGATGTCAAATGAGTACGATTTCTATATGCTGATGAATTTGACAAAATTGCCGTTTCGACTCTGTTTACTTTGTAGCATCTACAATTATTGACCAATCAAGAAAACTTGTACATAATGTTGATGACCATTAGATCCTTAATTGTCTACTCTCTGGCATTTACAATTATTGACCAATCAAGACTTACAATTTAATAATGTTGGTGGCCATAAGATCTTGGACGACTTTGAATTTCAGTCTGATTGTATGAGAAAGTTATGAGTTATATGCCCTTGAATTTGACAAAATTGTTGTTTTCGACTTTGTTTTTACTCTAACAGCCACAAAATTAATGATGACCAATCAAGACAAAACTTGGATCTTGGATATAATGTTGATTACCATAAGATCATGGATGAGTTTGAACATCTGCACAATTAGATAAGAAGTTGCTGAGTTATCTGCCCTTGAAATGGACACAATTCTTGTTTCCAACTTTGTTTTTACTCTTTAAAACCAGATATACATGTATTGACCGATGAAGACGAAACGGGGACATAATGTTTATGACCATAAGTTTGTTTTCAGTCTTAAAGTCACATATACTAATTGATTCAAACATAAATGTGGCTCATATCATCTTGGTTCAGGTGAGCGATATAGGACCATCATGGTCCTCTTGTTTATATTTCAATAGTGCTTATGCTTATTTTTTGTTTCATTCTTTAATAGAATATCATTACTTGTTTAATTGTTTGTATGTGATTCTTATATGTCATTTTCTTTCTGTCAGTATTATAACTATAATATAGTCATTTTACATTACCCTTTTTGAAACAAGTCTTGAACCTAAGGTTTGGGACCATAAGATCTCATATGAATTTGAAATTTAGTCTGATGGGATGAGAAAACTAAGGGTCATATGTCAGGCGAGAAAACAAAATGCTGACACAATTTAATCCTTTTACCGCATAAAGTTGTAGAAAGAAAGAACACGATAATAAAGCCACCGTTGAGTCTCAAGATGGTGTAAGGTATGATAGAAGTGTCATGCATGTAAAGCCGTATATGGAAAACCCATTCTCTGCATACCACACATATCTTCCGGTTCTCCTCACTTTAAACACATAACTCAAAAAATCATCAATAGTGTCGATACTTAATCAATTTGAATTGGGTTTAAAGCATAGAATGTGGGAAAATGCTAGGAATAAGCTGGATGTGATGGATTTTTGAAAAATCAACCGATAAAAAGCTATTGAAGACCAACCAAAATTTCGGTTGATCTTCAATAACTTTTTAATCAGCTCATTTTTCAAAAATTACCCACACCCATCTAATGCATGGCGTATGTTCACCTTCTCTGCCTCAAGTTCAGGCGAGCGAGTAAAGACCGTTATGGTTCTCTTGTTGTTAGATATTATTAGCATACAAATTCCATTACATAAAATGTTGTTATCTTTCTGTTTTGTAGTATTTCAACACTATTTTCCGCCCAGGTACGGCTATTTCATTAAAGCAAAGTGAAATCCAATATCTCTGTTCTGTTTTTCTTAATTTCATGTATACCACTCTTCAAAGAAGGAGTGGTATATTGTTTCTGCACATCTCCATTGGTTAGTTTTCTTTCACTGTCTGACTGTGAATTTCAACTACATGGATGACACCCTAAATGGCTCTGTGGATAGCTCATATAACTTGAAACCTGGAGAGGTGTGTCTTCGGGCAAGACACTAATCACCGCCACAGTCTACCCAACTGTCTGAATGGGTAGCAGTGAGTTAATTTGAAGTTTCTCACTGCCTCTCTTCTCGTAGATGGTTAAATGGGTGGCAGTGAGGTAATTTCGAGTTTCTCTTTTCCTATCATAAGAGTTGTTGCAAATGCAGATACATAGAATATTAGATACATATGCGAAACGTCATTGTTACAAGTTAATTTAGGCCGTGCTTTATCTGATGCTGCCTCCTGCAGCAATTTTGTACTTGTAAAGTAAATGGCGAAAAAAAAAAGACGTCGTTATGAGGAAAATAAGTGACTTGCTATTATAATTTTTTCTAGCGTTTGTTTTTTCTAAAGAATATTCCATTTGCAGAGGAGATTTATAGTCAGGCGCGTACCTAGGCGGAAGTCGGAAAGCCCTGGCTTCAACGTAATATTTTCAAGTGCGGTTTGAAAATCGTGACAACAGACACATAGATGTCACCAGATCGGACCAATTTTCTCAAGCACTGAACACTCTGTTCATAAGAAAGAATTGTCTTGATATGATTTCATATCTATATATACTAACGGAAAAAGTAAACGTGTAGGGCCTACACTTATTTTCTGATTTATTAGTTTTCAAAATAGAGGACATATTTACAAGAAATATCTCTCGCAATTGCTTTTAACAAAATATTGAATGCCACCAAATGCACATGAACGGACATTAACGCGCTATTCGATTTGGTGTTATGTTGCACTGTGTTTTCTAAGAGAGTGGGGTTGATTTTTTTGTAGTGAAACTGAAGATGCACATTTATGTATGCTTCAGCAGTAGGCCCTCTTATGCCCATGAAAGAGGTCGCTAAGCGTTTTGGTGTTCAAAGAAACAGCATATCGGCACTTTTTGGGAAGATCTCAACAACTTAGAAACACCAGCGACTTGCCACATTCGAGACGCCCACGCTTGACGTTAAATGTTCCGACAAGTCAACCATAAAAACATAGCATGGGTCCTTTTAAATGTATGCTGAAATACAACGGGATTGTCCTAGATCGTTCACCTGGATTCATAGTTGAGATACTAGAAAGAACTTGAAATCTACCCCAAACCCTCCCCCTAAGATTTTAGCCAAAATGGCACTTCCAGACTAAACAGATGGATTTTTCATGACCTATATATTATCAAAAACATTTCGAGCAATTTTCGCAACAATCTAGCCAAAATGGGCACTTCCAGAGCAAAAAGAACGATTTTATAACATTTGACGTAGTGACCTGGTTTTTGATCTTACATGACCATTTTTTTTACTGGACCTAAATATCCACAAAAAACATTCTGAACCATTTTACTAAGATTTGGACCGAAATTGGCATTTCTTAACTAAAAAGAGGGATTTTTGACTAGTTTTTGACTTTTCATGACCTAGTTTTAAGATGACCTTTATATCATTGAAAAACAAGAGGACCAAGATGGTCCTAGATCGCTCACCTGAATTCATAGTTGAGATACTAGTACTAGTGTAAGAACTTGAAATCTACCCCCCCCCCCCCCAAAAGAAAAAGATTTAGGCCAAAAATGGCACTTCCAGACTAAACAGGGGGATTTCTGACATTTCACCTTGTGTCCTACTTTTTGACCTTGCATGACCCACTTTTTTCATGACCAATATATCATCAAAACATTTCGAGGCCGGAGCAATTTTCTTAACAATCTAGCCAAGATGGGCACTTCCAAAGCAAAAAGGATGATTTTATAACATTTGACCTAGAGACATAGTTTTTAATCTTACATGACCAACTTTTTTACTGGACCTAAATATCCACAAGAAAAAAACATTCTGAACCATGTAACTAAGATTTGGACTGAAACTGGCATTTCTTAACTTAAAGGAGGGATATTTGACCTAGTGACCTAGTTTTTGACTTTTCATGACCTAGTTTTAATATGACCTTTATATCATCGAAAAAAATCAAATCAATTTTCACGACAATCAAACCAAAATGGGTACTTTCAGAGCAAAAAAGGATTTCATAAAATTTGACCCAGTGACCTAGGTTTGGACCTCACATGACCCATTTTTTAAGCACACCTAGATATCCACAAGAAAAAGATTCTGAGCAATTTTCACAAGATTTGAGCAGAAATTGGCACTTCTGGAGCAAAAACAAGGATTTTGAATCATGTGACCTAGTTTTTGACCTGACATCAGATCTGCCTGGCATGACCTACTCTTTATCATGACCTAGATATCACCCTAACAAAGATTCTGGTCAATTTTCACAATGGTTGAGCCAATACTGTGACTCCTAGAGCAAAAATAAAATTTGACCTAGTGACCTACTTTTTTACCCCATTCTGACCCCGATCCCAATTCTTTGAAGTATTTTGAAAAAGGATGACCCAAGGATCATATCAGACAGACATACGATGCAGACGATAACATAATACGACCCTTTTGGCGTATAAAAATACTTTGTTTGACTTTGTGATTTTCTGACATTAACAGAAAACGTTCTTGAAAATTAGATGTTCAGACTTTGACGGCGTCGCCAAAGAATGCACTCCTGTTATCGATAAAATAAATTTATGTCACAATGCCAAACGTTTTAATCTAACGGAAAAATAATGTCATGAATCATAAATGATGTTAAACCCGTTATATACCTCCAGGGGTAAAAGTTTTCAGGCATATGCCTGAAGTTCAGGTTTTTGAGTATTCCAAAATGCCCCATTTTCTCGATTTTTACTATAGAAATACAGACTTTTCCAGGTTTTCAGGTTTTTCAAAATTTTCAACTTTTACCCCTGTACCTCACGATAAATGACCTGGCAGAGCATCCCATGCTAATCGAATGGAACGCTCAGCCAGGTCAATTCTCATCCGCTATATCAAAGTTTTCCCACAAAAAAAAGTGTATTTGTACCAAAATAATAAAACAATGTTCTTATTTGTGAGCCGTGCGCCGGCCACATGATGGTTGTGTTGCTATGGTTACTACTAGCAACAACCCAATATTCCAAATCTTAAAACAATATTTGCATTTAGAATTAAAATCTGAAATTCGCAAAAAAATGATGAATTGATGTTTGTCTCAAAACTTTCCGAACAACCCACGTATGCGGATGAAAAAAAAAGAAATTGCTTCATGCACATCTCCATGTCATGTAGATCATCCATGTAAATTTTCGTGAAAATCCGTCAAGCGGTTTGGGAGGAGTTGCGCTCACAAGAAATGTGGACAGACAGACAGGGTGATTCCTATATACCCCCCCCCCCCCCAAACTTTGTTTGCGGGGGTATAAATATCCAGAAACCAGTTCGGATCAACTTACCTCAAGCAGCAAAGACATTTCGAAAGCTTACCAAGTTCGGTCGTAAAAAAGAACCGCTTTGTACTAATGTGCATAGGTCTTTTTACAGAATAATGTCTGCTACCATCTTACTGTTTCATTGCAAGAGTTGTCGCTCGCCATATTACCCTACTAGTGGCGGGGAGTGCAGGGGCATTGACAACAAAACATTTGTTGTTACTTATCATCTTACACCGTATCAGAAACAAGGTCTAACAACTTAGTTAACCCCTTGCAATGTTGCATTCTGTTCACGCCGTATTTAGTGGCCTTACCTTTTGAAAAGATAAGAATGTTACTTATGAGGGAGAAGAACATTTTTTTTATTATCGACATTTCCTTCTTTTCACTGGAAAATGTCAAAACTATTATTCTTTATGGTTGTTGACAATCTGATTCAAATCCGGTCTTAATCCTTTCCCAAACGACAAAATTTTACGGTGATACAATTTGAAAGCTGCTGCAGACGACAAAGATGATGATAATAAAGACATGATTTGCGTAAAATATGGCACATAAAATATTGAGACAAAATGAGAAACTGCTGGTTATCAGCAGTTTCTTCTTTTGTTTCAATGTTTTCCCAAGCCTTTTGTATTAGGGATGTCAAAACCAGGTCTTGTTTGGGAAAGGGTTAACTTACAATAACATTTGACAGGCACAAGTAAGGGGTCGTCTTCTATGAACTTGGAAAACCCGAAATCGGATTTACACTAACAAATCAAATATCTTGTTATAAAAGTAAGGGTATATAATTTTCCATGACAAGCACATACAAACATCGTTCTTCACTGAAATGCGATTCCTCATGGCCTATTTTTTGGGTTAAATCGGCTTTCATATAAACCTTGAAAGCTTTCATTTGATGGATCAAAAGAAAATGTCGAAGAAGATGACCCCCCTTCCTGCTCCCTGCCAGATGTTACTGTCAAGCAACACCAGACTTTACTCAGATCACGGTTGCTGAAGTACTTTTTTTTGGAAAAGGTTAAAGGACAAAATGCACAGGAATTTTACGATATTACCAAATAAAGACAAGACTTCTCATCATGTACATATTTATAATTCAATAATTGTTTAAAACACATTAATATATTATCTACATCATACATTAAAATACATTTATACAGAAATCTTATTGAGAAGTGACTATTGTGTTTGAATTTCCTAAATAGCACTAATCAAATACATTTAGTGTATTAATTTACGTTTTCCCTAAGAAATTCATGTTTTGAGAAGACAATAGAACAAGATGCGTTCGTGAAACACCAATGCCCCAAAAAATCACTGTGATGTAAGTTGTACGTTAGGTTTGTGTAGTCATTCAAAGATGGCGACAACAATACAGCATGAGAGGTAGGTGTCTTAGTTTTTCATTGATAAATTTCTTAAACGGTCGTATCTTGCCTTGATACTGATATCATTATACAGGGGAAATGTATACCTATCAACGGTTCTATATATCAAAGTACCAGTGTTGTCCTATCGTACTCAGTCGTTGTGCAAAGACAGCCCAACACGGAAAACTTTTTTCGAAGCGAGAAAGTTGCCCTTTTAAGGATGATTACATAGTAATCAGCGAACTAGGGAACAAACTATTGCTCTTACTTGGATGTCTTTAACATGCTCTTTTCTATGGTTACTGTTATTTTACACAAAAATGTCTAGAATGACCACAAACACCGTGTTTATTAAATGGCCAGACAACGGTGTAGTCAGAGTGAAAATATGCAGACACAACGGTGCAGTTTCTGTGTTTTATGTACGGTGTGGTTATATTTTCATAACAAATTGTGAACGGTGTAGACATAATGCAATTGTGAACGGTGTAGACTTGAAGTAATACAGAACTTATCATTTCTGGAATGATAATATTTTTATGTTTAATGATAACGTTTTCTCGGCTGAGAATCATGTTTTACAATTACTACCGAAATTCTTCAACAATTAAGTTAATAACTTTTTATGTGACTGACTTGTAAATGCTTTGCAGCAAAGAAGGTGACAATATGTCTACAAAATATACTTTAATCAAAATATATCAGAATCTAGTTTCCTTGCTATTTGTCAAAGCAATTCCGTAAGGGTCAAATAGTAGAAATTACCAAGAATCTGCTGGCGTCCGTTTTATTTTTTTCTTTATTTTCAGTTCCATGCTGTTCACCTATTACTACTGTCATTTCGAAGGGAGTTTCGAAAATAGTGTGAAGCATTCGGAACAGGACCATTCCAGTCAGATATTAAAAGTGTGCAGGGCGGGGGAGATCAATGATCAGACAGGTCAAAAAGATTTGAAAACTCTGAACTTTAGTATTATTCCTGATATTATCAAGAAGTCAGACTAGGACACCATCCCCATTTGCGAGCATAGAATACACAAGATAGACCTCATCGACGTAGAAAAAAGGATTTTGGAGTTAACAAGATTCTTTCTATCGATGATATCCCCGGTTTTGAATGCATGAGTCCTGAACATAAAAAATGACGAAGTTCAACACCACATAAAGTCGTTCAAAAAGCCCCGACCTTAATTCCTGATATTTCCATTGGACGTGCTAAAACAGATGAAACGGATAGGGTCTCTTCTCTTTCCCCACGAGAACATGAAAACAATGGCTGAAATGAACAGTTTGTTCCCAGATGTGATTAAGTCATTGAGAAGCGTTGATCAACTTGGTATTTGTTTATTTTGGTCAATGAAGGTCGGCTCTCGATGGAAAACATTGCATTTCATTTATTTATGGATGTGTGTAAGTTACACTGTCTTGGTAGTACTTCAATGCGTTTTACTCCAGTAGTCAAACGGTTTTGGCGAATAGAATATTGTCTTTTTCATTGCAAATGGTTACATTTTATGAGTGAGCCCAAAAAATCTTGGTCAGAAAAATGTCAGTCCTGAAGAAGAAGTTCATTACGTATGAAATTCCAAAATGAATTTTGCAGTTCCAGAATTCTATTTTCAAGACTTATTTACTTAAGTCGAACAAGACGAAAAAAAAGGCCCAAATGTTTATGACACAAATTTATAATTTATGTTTTGTTATTTATAATTCATGTTTTGTTGATTGAATCCTTTATTTTGGGTAAAATCAGACTTTTCAATGAGGGGTCAATTTGAAAACAAGATACATTTCGATCAATAATTATCATACTCCATGAGTTGAAATCATTTCATTAATTACAATAATTGATTGTAATAACCAATTAAAACAGAAAAATTCAAAGCCAGAGCCGAAATTTCGAATCTACAAATCAAATGAACGGATGAACAAGAAATTTGCCGTTGCACTTAACATGGCTTCAAAATGACGGTTATCGTATGTCTTATTTGATATTTTGTGATGGTATTCCTTTTGATTATCATTTCCGTCAGATGTTTATTCAATCACAAATAACAAAAATGTCTCCCGAAAATTAAATCAAACATACATTGAACTGTTTAAGGCTTAGGAGAATGAAGAAAAGAGAAAACATATTTTCTTAACTTTTGTTTTCATTTACTTTGAGGATGGCGGCATTTTCATCTGAGTTTCTAAGACCAAAGTATTTGAGGGAGATAAAGCAGATGATCTGCTATCTGTTAGAGCTAGTTCGCCCTATACAACATACCAAGTCTACACCGTTCACAATTTGTTGTGAAAATAATAACTACACCGTACAGATAACACAGAAACTGCACCGTTGTGTCTGCATATTTTCACTGTGACTACACCGTTGTTTGGCCATTTAGTAAACACAGCGTTTGTGGTCATTCTAGACATTTGTGTGTAAAATAACGGTAACCATAGAAAAGAGCATGTTAAAAACATCCAAGTTAGAGCAATAGTTTGTTCCCTAGTTCGCTGTTTACTATGTAATCATCCTTAAAAGGGCAACTTTCTCGCTTCGAAAAAAGTTTTCCGTGTTGGGCTGTCTTTGCACAACGACTGAGTACGATAGGACAACACTGGTACTTGGCTATATAGCACCGTGAATAGGTATACATTTCTCCTGTACAATGATATCAGTATCAAGACAAGATACGGCCATTTAAGGAAATTATCGACGAAAAACTAAGACACCTACCTCTAACGATTTTCCCCCGACGCCATCTTTGATTGACCACTCAAAACTTCCGTACAAACTACACAAATCTAACGTACAACTTACAACACAGTGAAAATGATAATGTTAAATTCAAGTTAAGTTTTCGGAATGACAGACAGACAGGAGTAGACCTTTCGAAACGGGGCATTAAAAGCTTGGGAAAACATTGAGGCAAAAATGTTGTAGGCTTGATAAATTGCTTTTGAGAACATGGTGGAAACTAAAGAAAGCCATCATTTTATTCATTTTCATTGATCTGTTTGGACGAAATTCATTGTACAGTTGGAGATATTAATTTTGTTGTCTTAAACTGTTAACAAAGTGGATAATCACATGATACAACATTAAACAAGAGGGCCATTGGCCCTGAAGCGCTCACCTGAGATAATAGCTTTCTGCATATGATGTAGCTAACCTCTAAATGCAATAGTTATACTAAGATTTGACCTAGATACCCATTTCAAGACCACATGTGACCCATATTCAAACTCTTCATAGATATAAAGGAAACAAAAATTCTGAGCATGTTCAGGATAATCTTTCTGAATCAAATTCAGGTTGACTGGACAAAAATTGCACACAAGGTTATTCTAAGATTTGACCCCCTGACCTATATTTTGACCCCAGATGACCCTATTTCAAACTTGTTCGATTTCATCAAGACAATCATTCTGACCAATTTCCAGTTTGATTTGGCAAAAAATGTAGCCTCTAGTGTGCCCACTTTTTTTTTTTTAAGATTTGATCCTGTGACCTAGTTTTTGAGCCCAGATGAACCCATTTACAAATTCTAAGATTTAACACTGTGACCTAATTTTACACCCCAAATGACCCAATTTGGAACTTGTCAATCATTTCATCAAGAAAACAATTCTGACCAATTTTCAGGTTGTTTGGGAAAAAAATGTGGCCTCTAGAGTGCACACAAGGTTTTTCTAAGATTTGACCCGACCTAGTTTTTGACCCCGGATGACCCAATTTCAAACTTGTCCGAGATTTTATCAAGAAAACAATTCTGACCAAATTTCAGGTTGTTTGGGCAAAAAATGTGGCCTCTAGAGTGCACACAATGTTTTTCTAAGATTTGACCCCGTGTCCTATTTTTTGACCCCAGATGACCCAATTTCGAACTGGTCCAAGGTATCATCAAGACAATCATTATGACCAATTTACAGTTTGTTTGGGCAAAAAATGTGGCCTCTAGAGTGCACACAAGGTTTTTCTAAGATTTGACCCCGTGACCTAGTTTTTGGCCCCGGATGACCCAATTTCACACTTATCTGAGATTTTATCAAAACAATCCTTCTGACCAATTTTCAGATTTATTGGGCTAAAAAATGTGGCCTCTAGAGTGCACACAAGGTTTTTCTAAAATTTGACCTAGTGACCTAGTTTTTGACCCAGGATGACCATTTTCGAACTTGTCCAAGATTTTATCAAGACAATCATTCTGACCAATTTTCAGGTTGATAAGGCAAAAACTGTGGCCTCTAGAGTGCACACAAGGTAAAGTTTGACGGACGACGGACATACAGACGCTGGACACAACAGTATCACAATACCTCACCATGAGCACTTTAGTGCTCAGGATTTTTTAACTAGAAAGACCTGACGGTCTTGAGTCGCTCCACAGGCCTGAATTTCTTTTAATATTAAATCCTAGTTTTGACTAGATTTTTGAATACTTGTGGTTCTTACAGCAAAAACAAAGTCAAAATCAGCAATCATGTGGTCAATGCAAAAAGAAAGTAAATGATTGACTAATATTTCAGGGATGTTAGAGCGATAATAAAATTGAAACTGTGATTTTGCCAAATTCAAGGACACATAATTCAGTATGTATATTTAAAATCAAATCGAAAATTAAACACATGCAAGATCTTATGGTCACTATCATTCTGTTCAAATTTTGTCTATATTAGTCAATATTCGTGGCTTCAAGAGTGGAAAAAGTGTTGAAAACTGAAATTCTGTCAATTTCAAGGGCACACATCTCAGATTGTAAATGTGTGATCATATTGAAAATTACACATCAGCAAGATCTTGATTCTTTCCAAGTATCATCTTGATTGGTTAACATTTGTGGTTGTTAGATCGAAAACAAAGTTGAAAATGGCAATTTTGTCAAATTCAAGGGCACATAACTCATGATGTAAGACTCCGATCTAGCTGAAAATTACATCCAGGCAGCATATAATGCTTATATATATTCTACCAAAGTTTTGTCTTCATTCGTCAATATTTGTAGAAAATATGTAACTAGAAGACCTGAAGGTCTTGAGTCGCTCCACAGGCCTGAATTTCATGTAATATTCAATCCAAGTTTTGACTAGATTGTTCAATGCTTGTGTTTCATAGAGCAAAAAGAAAGTTACAAAACTAGATTGTTCAAAATGTATGGTTCTTGAAGCAAAGAAAGTAAAACTATATGTTTGCCATTTGAGGAAGGGCAAAAAGAAATGGGAGAGTATTCCAGCTTAGGATGATACTAGCAATTAATATTTTCCTTCCTCCAAATAGATCTAAATGAACAGACCATTGATTACTCCAAAATATTTCATATTTCTAAAAATAGATTTTGAGCTAAAAATAGATTCAGGGAAAACCCTTTTCCAAAATTAATGCAAATAACTAATCAAACCTGAATTTCTTGTAATATCAAGTCCAAGTTTTGACTAGATTTTTCAATAGTTGTTGCTCTTAAAGCAATTACAAAGTCACTAGAAAGCTGAAAATACATTCATGTAAGATCTATTGGTTACCAGGCTTTGTCTTAATTAGAGTGAGTTTGGCTGTTAGAGTGAAAACAAAGTCACAATTAGCAATGTTGTCAAATTAAAAGGCATATAACTGAGAAGTTTATATCCCTATCTAGCTAAGAATCACACTAAAGCAAGATCTTAACTTCACCTACAACTTGTTTAAGTTTTGACCTGATTGCTCAATATTTGTGGATGTAAAGAGTGTAAAATCAAAGTCGAAAACAGCAATTTGGTCAAATTCAAGGGCAAATAAATCATGATTTAAGTTTCTTATGAAGCTGAAAATTACATCCATGCAAGATCTTATGGCCAGTAAGATAATGTGAAAGTTTCGTGTTGATTGGTGGATACTTATGGTTGTTTGAGTAAAAATAAGGTCAAAAATGGTAATTTCGCCAATTTTAAGGGCACATAACTCAAGACATGATATTCAGATCAAGCTGAAAATTGCACTCAGGCAAAATCTTATCAGCACCAACATTCTGACCAAGTTTTGTCATGATTGATCAATATTTGTAGTGGCTAGAGTGAAAACAAAGTCAAAATAGCCATTTTTTAATTCAAGGGCAGATAACTCAAGACTTTCTGGTTCAATCAGAATTAATTGAAGGAATCTGAGAGAGGACCACCTAAGGATCATTCCTGTGAAGTTTGATTGAAATCCATCCAGTAGTTTCTGAGGAGAAGATTTTTAAAGAAAAAGTTGACGACCGGACGGACGCACGGACGCACGCACGACGGACACAGCGCCATGACAATAGCCCGCTGGCCTGAAGGCCAGTGGAGCTAAAAATTGTAAAGTAAAAATAAAGTCAAAACCAGCAAAATAGAACCGAAAATGGCAATTTTTGGCAATTTCAAGGGCACATAACTCATGCTATAAAATTCAGATCAAGCTGAATATTTTACCAAGGCAAGATCTTATAGTCAGCATCATTCTGTGAAAGTTTTGTCTTGTTTAATCAATATTTGTAGTTGCTAGAGTGAAAACAAAGTCAAAATATAGCCGAAAATGGCGATTCTGTCAATTTCAAGGGCACATAACTCATGATGTAAAATTCAGATCAAGCTGAAAATTTTACCAAGGCAAGATCTTGTAGTCAGCATCATTCTGTCAAAGTTTTGTCTTGGTTGTTTAATATTTGTAGATTTTAGAAGAAAACTAAAGTCAAAACCTGCTATTTTTGACATTCAAGGGCAGATAACTCAGGTTATTCTGGTTCAATCCATATTCTTTGAGGGAATCTGAGAGAGAGTCACCCAAGGATCATTCCTGTGAAGTTTGGTTGAAATCCATCCAGTAGTTTTTGAGAAGAAGATTTTTAAAGAAAAAGTTTACGGAAGCATGCACGGACGCACGCACGCACGACGGACACACCGCCATGACAATAGCCCGCTGGCCTGAAAGGCCAGTGGAGCTAAAAATCATCTGATAAAAAAGTTTGGTTGATCTTCAATAACTTTTTTGTCAGCCATTTTTTTCAAAATTCAACCATGTCCAGATTATTCCTGGCATTTTCATGCCTTCTGTGCTTCAAACTGAATTCAAATGTGGTCAAGTATTGACAAGAATATTGAAGATTTTCTGAAATTCTGAGTCACATGATTATCCACCATGTTTTAAATTGCATTCAACACCTTGCTCTAATAGGAACAAGAGCTTTGCAGAGCGGCGCATATACGCATGAAAGGGGCTTGTCAGTAAAATTGGCCATTTTTTTCAATTCAAGAGCAGATAATTCAAACATGAAAAGTTTAAGTTATCAAAATTCTGTTTGCACAACACGACACCAAAGAGATTCATTATGGTTTGATTGAATTCTGGTTGAAACTGCCCTGCGTTCAGTAGACAAACTGTTAGCTAACGTTACCAACATTCGCAACTTCTTTGACCCAAATTTCACAGAATTGACTGAGTATTGCGAATGAAATGGCTAACTGTTACCTAACGTTTTGTCTTGCTGATTGCAGGGCTGTAGTAGTTGTGCACACGAGAAAATGGGTATTTTTGAGAAAATGGGCATTTTTCCTTTAATTCAAGGGCAGATAATTCAAGAACGAAAACAGTTATCTAAATTCCGTAAGCAGTGTGCACAACTAGACACCATGAAATTTCACTGTGCCAAGTCTGATAAAATTCCGATCAAAACTGTAGGAGTTGCGCACACAAGAAAATGAGCATTTTTTTTAAATCAAGGGCAGATAATTCAAGAACGAAAAGAGTTATCTGAATTCTGTAAGCAGTGTGCACAACTAGATACCATGGAGATTCATTCAGGCAAGTTTGATCAAATTCCGATCAAAACTGTAGGAGGAGTTGCGCACACAAGAAATTGCTAACGGACGGACAGACGGACACAGACGAATGGGGCCATAACATAGTACGACCCTTCGGGCAAATAAAAATGTCTAGACCAAAAATTAGGCTAAAAGTAATTAATTCCCTTTATGACCTGGTATGAAATCTCTAACTTAACATGCTTTTGAAAACATCGAGGCAGTAGAAAACCCTAAGAAGCATCACTTTCTCCTTTTCTTGTACTTCATACTATTTGTCTGCTCTTCATTACATTGATTTTGTCAACTTCAACACCTTTGAATTTGAACCTTTGAAAATTCTTATGTTTGAGAAAGGCTATTATCCCTTTGCCAGACATCATAATTTTAGACCGGTCCAAATTCAAAGTTGATGCACAAGACAATTTCAAGTGAATAGAACTTTACATTTTTTTTATCTTTTAGAGTAGAAAACATAGTGGGAAATGAAGAAATAGCTTGTCACAAGCCCAAAATTTGATGTGTGCTAATGGGTGGGATTAGAGTTACAGTTTCTCATCCAAGAAAGGGTTTGTTTTTTTTTTCATCTCTGCCAGTCTGCATGCCAGCTTTTTAGTTACGGTATTCTCTGTCTGGTTAATCCTCTATTTTACTGTCCTCTATCTGCCGTGAGGCTGGTAAATATACTTTGAAACAGAAATCTGTCCGGGAAAAGGAGCTCTGAAAATATATCAAAAATATTTTAGCATATTTTTACAATGTTACAGAGTATACCCATCACAAGATGTCAAAATTTTAGACTAATCCAAATTCAAAGATGTTGCAGAGGCCCTAAGAGTCATTTTATGGTCTTTTTGGGTAGAAAGCATTGTGGAAAATGAAGAAATTGCTTGCGACAAGTAATTTCTTTATTTTCTGCAATGTTTTCTAAAGCTTTATCAAGTGAGGCATCAAAAACTGTGAGGCATCAAAAACTGTCATTATGTGGAAATGGTTTAAATCTTTCGCAAACATCATGTTAGACTAGTTCAATTTGAAAGCTGCTTCAGATAACAAAATGGATGTTGAGCTTGGTACAGGGTACAAGCTTTGACATATGTATCCAGGGTTCTCCACAGAATATTATGAAGCTGTAGTGGCCAAGAATCAAACAAACCCAACAGACAGTGTTAATGTAAATACAAATAACTGTGCATGACAAAATTATGGGAAATGAAGAAATTGCTCATTATGAGCAATTTCTTCATTTCCCATAATGTTTTCATGCGGAATTATTTTACAAAATGCTCCATCTAAAACAATTTTTGTCATGGAATACCTAAAAATCACCATATTTGCTGACCATTTTGAAGAATTAAACTGTCGGGTATTTTTGAAGCTGTAGGGTCATTACACTGATTTACATGAAGCTGAAGCCGATACAGCTTATGCGGCTGGGGAGAACACTGGTATCTGATATTATATTATGATACCAATCATACCACTTAGACAATATTTTCTTAAGACTCCCAACTAACAGACTTGACAACAAATATAAAGTTGTCTCGGATAAATATTTGTGCACTATACGAATATGATAATGTCCACAAAATAGCGTGGAAAATAATGAGGCAGGAGAAAAAGCTGTTAATCAACATTCTTTTTTTGCCTCAATGATTTTGTAATGCTTTTTTATACTATGGATGTCAAAACTCTGTCTCGTTAGGGAAAGGGTTTCACAGAGCATAACAAAACAAATCATAAGACTAGTCACAAAGGGACTAGATCTAACATACTGCATTGCATTTTTATGCTCCCCGAAGGGAGAGCATATAGTCGCCGCTTCGTCTGTCCGTCCGTCCGTCCGTCCGTCCGTCCGTCCGTCCGTCATTCCGTCCGTCCGTCCGTCCGTCCGTCCGGCCGTCCGTCCGAAGCGATTTCTCCATAACCCTTGGGCCAAATCAAATGAAACTTACTATGTGAACTCCCTATGACAAAATGCCGATGTACTTTTCCCGGTTTTTGGATTTGAGGCCTCGTCATGGGAAAAGGGGACTTAGGGTTAAATATAGTTTTTCTCTAATTTCTCCTAGTCTAATGGTCAGAATTTGATGAAATTTCATATTTGAGTAGCAAATCAGATGCCCTTGACAATAAACTATTTAAAATTTGCGTATACAAAATATGTCATGGAAAAAGGGGGCTTAACATTTGTTAGCTTTATATTAGCTCTGCATGGCATAAATTTATTGTGACAATGCCTTATTCGGGGAGCATTGTCCGTCTCTGACGGCTCTTGTTTACATAAATTTCATTATAGATCTAGCAGAAAATATTGAACAGAGAATAGAAACACTTTTGAAAACGTTTAGCCGAGTAACACTTTCTGTCCAATTGCATTCCAATGTTCATTACAAAAAGGTCTTTAATTTTTTAGCTCACCTGAGCACGAAGTGCTCAAGGTGAGCTATTGTGATCGGTTTTTGTCCGTCGTCCGTCCGTATGTCCGTATGTCCGTCCGTCCGTCCGTCCGTCTGTCAACAATTTGGTGTTTACACTCTAGCATCTACAAATATAAGCCAATCTTAACCAAACTTGGTAAAAACATGTATGACCATGAGCTCTCGGATGAGTTCGAATTTGGGTCAGATCGGACCGGAAAGTCCGGAGTTATCTGCCCTTGAATGTAAAAAAATAGCTACTTTTGACATTGTTTACACTCTAGCATCTACAAATATTGACCAATCAATACAAAAGTTGGACACAATGTTGGTGACCATAAGATCTCGGATGAGTTTGATTTTGAGTCAGATCAGACCAGAAAGTCAGGAGTTATCTGCCCTCAAATTTTACAAAATTGTCGTTTTTGACCGTTTTCGACTTTGTTTACACTATAGCATCTACAAATATTGACCAATCGAGACAAAACTTTAACAAAGTGTTAGTGACCATAAGATCTTGGATGAGTTCGATTTTAGGTGAGATCGGACCAGAAAGTCAGGAGTTATCTGCCCTTGGATGTAAAAAATAGCTACTTTTGACATTGTTTACACTCTAGCATCTACAAATATTGATCAATCAATACAAAAGTTTGACACAATGTTGGTGACCGTAAGATCTCGGATGAGTTTGATTTTTGGTTTGATCGGAGCAGGAAGTCCTGAGTTATCTGCCCTTGAATTTGACAAAATTGTCGTTTTTGACTGTTTCCGACTTTGTTTACACTATAGCATCTACAATTATTGACCAATCAAGACAAAACTTTAAAACAAAATTAGTGATCATAAGATCTTGGATGAGTTCGATTTGGGGCGAGATCGAACCAGAAAGTCAGGAGTTATCTGCCCTTGAAAGAAAAAAAGCTACTTTTGACATTGTTTACACTCTAGCATAGATCTACAAATATTGACGAATATATACAAAAAATGGACCCAATGTTGGTGACCTTATATTATTTTTTGGATGAGTTTTTGTTTTGGTTTGATCGGACCAGAATGTCCTGAGTTATCTGCCCTTGAATTTGACAAAATTGGTGTTTTCGACTTTGTTTTTATTCTAACAACCACAAAATTAATGGTTCACCCAATCAAGACAAAACTTTGATCTTGGATATAATGGTTAATCACCATAAGATCATGGATGAGTTTGAACTTCAGCACAATTAGACAAGCAGTTGCTGAGTTATCTGCCCTTGAAATAGACAAAATTCTTGTTTTTGACTTTGTTTTCACTCTTTACAACCAGATATATTGACCTATAAAGAGGAAACAGGGCCATAATGTTGATGACCATAAGTTTGTTTTTAGTCTTAATGTCACAAATATTAATTGATTCAAAGATAACTGTGGCTCATATCATCTTGGTTCAGGTGAGCAATATAGGACCATCATGGTCCTCTTGTTTTATTTATGGTTCAATTCAAAACAGTCAAGAATTTTGTCAACTTGTATCATATTGTATATCGTCAGTGTAAATGCAAAACCTCGTATGTCGATTCTGGCGATTTTCAAAGTACAAACTTGCACGTCCAGTTAAGACAATTCTCGTAGGTTTTGGGATATTTTAACTTGTCAGTATCAATGACACATTATATGAGAACAATATGTCCAAATTTCAAGTAAAACCTTTCAGTTTGGGAAAAGTTAGATCACATTTATCACCCCCCCTTAAAAGTTTTCCGCAATCGAGATATGAGGTTTTGCATTTACAACGACGATATATGATTATAACGTACAATAATTGTAATCTGAAAACTTTTACAAATCTTGATCTGGTTTTCATACATTAACCCATTCCCAAACATTGATACTTTTTGACCCTTTGGCTTGGAAAACCTTGTGGAAAATGAAGAAATTGATTGTGACAAGCAATTTCTTCATTTCCCACAATGTTTTCTAACCCAGAAGACCAAAAAATAAAATTACATTCACTTAAAATTGTTGTCTGCATCATCTTTGAATTTGGAACAGTCCAAAATTCTGCTGTCTAGTAATGGGTTAAGACTGATCATCAGATTTGTGGCTACGATATCACTGCTAGGTATATGTTTACACCAAAAGAAACATCCCCAGACAAAAATCTTTTGATATAACAGAGATCAAAGAAACATATCTGTTTGCCTAAATAATTATTAAAATTGGGATTAGCACAACAGAATAGTGTCAAATTTCAAAACCATTTTTATACATGTATAACCACTTTCTTTGTGCTATTGCAAAAAGTTGATAACACATTCAAAATCATGATGTATATTTTTTAACTAGCAACCTCTCAGTTCTCCAAATTGTAAACGATAAAGTGATTTTTTAACCCATTCCCATATTTTGACACTTTTTGACGCCCCTCAAGTAAAAGCCTTCGGAAAACATTGACACAAAAGAAGAAAATGCTGATGATCAGCATTTTCCTCATTTCCCAAGATGCTTTTATAGAGTAAAAGACAAAGTATAATTTCATTCACTTGAATTGCCATATGTAATATCTTTTAGTCCCTGAGCCAGAAACATGTTTGCTCCCCCCCCCCCCCCCCCCCCCCCGGGGGAATTTTGTAGACATAGATTTTCATAAAGTACAATATATTAGCAACATTTTGAGCATTGTTTGCACTCTGGCCGTTGGGGCTTTTGGCTGTAACCCTTAGCTAAAACCCTTAACCCTATCATTTTTTTCATTCAAATTTACAATACTTATTTGGTCATATTTTCATTGAATATTGTCCTACAGATGTCAAAATGGTATCAAATGAAAGCTTATGACTTGCTCTTTCATTTGTAGTTATTTCATGCAAATAAGCTCATTTGCATATTCATGAATATTAATGATTTCCCTTAAAATTTCCATTTTTTGTCGAAAATTTGATAAATACTTTCTTAAAAAAGGTGTTTCTGTCCATGGGGAATTTTGTAAACATAGTTTATCAGTAAGAACATTTTATTAGAAACATTTTTAGCCTTGTTTGCACTCTGGCCGTTGGGGCTTTTCGCCGTAACCCTTATCTAAACCCTTAACCCTATAAAATTACTCATTTAAATTTTGAAAATGAATTTGGTCATATCTTGGTTGAATATTTACACACAGATATCAGAATGGTATCAAATGAAAGCTTATGACTTGCTCTTTCATTTTCAGGCATGTTATGCAAATTAGCTCATTTGCATATTCTTGAATATCAATTATTTTCCCTAAAATTGCGATTTTCGAAGATAATTTGGTAAATACTTTCCAAAACAAGACATTTTTGTGCAGGGGAATTATGTAAACATGATTAATATTAAAGAAAATTATATAAGAAACATTTTGAGCAATGTTTGACTTTTGACTGTTGGAGCTTTTATTCATAACCTTTATCTAAACCCTTAACCCTGTAAAACTGTTCAATCATTTTAAAACGTTTTTGGTCATATCTTGGTTGAATATTGACCCACAGATGTTAGAATGGTATCAAATGAAAGCTTGTAACTTGCTTAATAATATGTTATAAATTTAATGCAAATTACCTCATTTGCATATTCATGAGTATTAATGACTTTACTTAAAAACGTGACCTTTTTGCTAATATTTGGTAAATAAGTTAAAAAAAATTGTGTTTCTACTCAGGGGGAATCATGTAAACATGGTTTATCTTAAAGAACATTTTATTAGAAACATTTTGAGCGATATTTGCACTCTGTTGGTTGGGGCCTTTGGTCAAAATCCCTATCTTAACCCTTAACCCTATAAAATTGTTCACTCAAATTTTCAAAATGTTTTTGTCATAGCTTGATTGAATATTGACCTACAGATGTAAGAATGGCATCAAATGAAAGCTAATGACTTTTTCTTTAATTTGCAGTTATTTTATGCAAATTGGCTCATTTGCATATGCATGTACATTAATGATTTCTCTACAATTTGTGATTGTTTTCAAGTTAAATTCTTACCAAAAGGTGGGATTTTTTTCTTTCTCAGGAGTTTTTAACCATCTGATATCCATGTTCGCTCTTTCAACAACATCTAAGCTTTGTTTGAGATCTATTTGATGTTTTGTTTGGAAGTAACTGTGATTTTAAAGTGTGCAACCCATCATATTTCGTTCCTATAAATCTTCTTATCATTGTATGTATTTAGTTTCCATTTGATTTTTTTAATCTTTTTTGTTTTAAGTGCAAATAAGTTTATTTGATTCCATGTATTGTACTGGTGTTCTTGCTTATATCTAGTTTTTTTGACAGAATGTTATCCTTTGATGATTCCAAAATTGCCACAAAATAGGACTTTGAACATAAACATTTTATCAAATGCCATAGAATTATACAAAAGGTGTCTAACCTGCGGGAAGTTGTTCTAATACACATATAAAATTAATTATTTCAATTATTTTTTAATTTTTATGGCTGAATAGAGATCTTGGAATGTAGACAAATTGCATACATATAGCAGAATAATATTGTTAAGCAATTGTCAAGCCCCTATTTCGCCATTCACATTGAGAAAACAGCATGATTTTGTTCCATCTGGAGAGCCCTTCCTTGTGTATTCCTCATAGCCAAGTCAATTTTTTGGCCTTAAGTGTGTTTGATATATGGCTGACAGATCAGGGACATTGGAGTTACCATTCCTTTATACTCTATTGAGGTATTTTCACTGCAGATGATTTAAGCTTGGGGTGCCATATGTAAAGCCTATGTATCAGATGCATGAAATCAAGAGATGTATGCGCTTTATGTATGTAGCCGGAGTACAGACAATAACCGATTGCGATCAAAAGATTATTGCAATTATTTACGATGCATTTATTTGTCTGTATCAGATCAGAACAGATGTGAACTGATCCATACTACAGACAGCCCATGCTGAATGTACATTCACATTCTTCCGAACCTATATACATATTTCTTATATGTGCTTTCAGCATAGTATAACCTCACGATGAATTGAAAATAGTTCCCTTGCGATACATATACCATATCTTTTCAATATGGCATATGTTTTCAAGGATGGCATTAGATAGCCATAGATATCTTCAGTTCAATACTTTCGTGATATCTAAATGCTACAACTAAAACCTGGTTTAGATCAGCATATGAAATCCCATATTAACACACTTACTTTTTTCACTGTTCTATGACAATTTGGCCGAAAATGATTAACACTACACTTGTTGGCAATCCTGCAATTACTTACACTCTGGGAGTTTGGCAAGGTTATCATGATGGAAACCGACCTAGATCAACGCTAGAATGTCTATTTAATTCAAAGTACCATCAACATTTATTGCACTAAGCATACAATAGTACCGGCCGAAAATTACAGTGACGTGGGCTAATGTTTACTACTTGACAACCAACTCTGTTCGTATTTGTAACGGTGCAAATCAGACGAATTGATTGGTTTTGCAGCAGTAAACATCAACCTACGTCACTGTCGTTTTCGGCTGGGACTATTGTAACAGGGTTACTATGTACTTAACATTAAATGTTTACTATATAACATATACTATGGCACTGTCAAGTGGAATACATTTTATGGATTTTCCACAATAAATGTGGTTTTATCCCAAACATTTAAAGAATCAATAATATTCATGAATAAGCAAATGAGTAAATTGCCAATATACAAGCAATTCACTAGATTTCATTTGATACCATTATGACGTTTGAATGTCAATTTTTAATCAAGATATGACCAAAGACATATTGAAAATTTGAATGAACAATTTGATAGGGTTAAGGGTTTAGACAAGGGGTTTTGCCAAAAGCTCCGACTACCACAGTGCAAACATCGCTTATAATGTTATTTATATAATGTTCTTGAAGATAAATCATGTTTGCATAATTCCCCCTGAACAGAAACGCCTTGTTCCTGAAAGTATTTTCTTAAAGTATTTAACACGTTTTCGCTGACAAATCCCAATTTTAAGGAAAAGTATTAATTCTCATGAATATGCAAATGAACTAATTTGCATAGAAAATAATAGCACATGAAAGAGTCATCCATAAGCTTTCATTTGATACCGTACTGACATCTGTTATTAACTGTTCAACCAGGATATGACTAAAAATGTTTTGACAATTTAAATGAAAAATTTGATGGGGTTAAGGGTTTAGATAAGGGTCACGGCCAAAAGCCCCAACCTCCAGATTGCAAACAATGCTCAAAATGTTTCTAATAAAATGTTCCTTAAGATAAACTATGTTTACATGATTCCTCTTTAGTGGAAACACAATGTTTTTGAAAGTATTTACCAAATACCCGCTAAAAAGGTCACAGTTTTAAGTAATGTCATTAATTTTCGTGAATATGCAAATGAGATAATTTGCATAAAATTTATGGCAAATTATTGGGACAGTCGTAAGCTTTCATTTGATACCATTCTAACATCTGTAGGTCAATATTCAACTAAGATATGATCAAAAACGTTTTGAAATGACTGAACAATTTTATGGGGTTAAGGGTTAAGATAAGGGTTTTGGCCAAATGCCCCCACAGCCAAAGTGCAAACATCGCTCAAAATGTTTCTTATGTGATTTTCTTCAAAATTAATTCTGTTTACACTATTGCCCTGCACAAAAATGTCTTGTTTTGGAAAGTATTTACCAAATTTTGGTCGAAAATTGCAATTTTAGGAAAAATAATTAATATTCATGAATATGCAAATGAGCTAATTTGCATAACATATCTGAAAATGAAAGAGCAAGTCATAAGCTTTCATTTGATACCATTCTGACAGCCATGTGTAAATATTCAACCAAGATATGGCCAGATTCATTTTCAAAATTCGAATGAACAATTTTGTAGGGTTAAGGGTTTAGATAATGGTCACAGCAAAAAGCCCCAAGCGCCAGAGCGCAAACAAGGCTCAAAATGTTTCTTATGAAATGTTCTTACTGATAAACCATGTTTACAAAATTCCTCCTGGACAGAAACGCCTTGTTTTTGGAAATTATTAACCAAATTTTAATCAAAATTGACAATTTTTAGGAAAATCATTAATATTCATGAATATGCAAATGAGCTAATTTGCATAAAATAACTACAAATGAAAGAGCAAGTCATAAGCTTTCATTTGATACCATTTTGACATATGTAGGTCAAAATTCAATGAAGATATGACCAAATAATTGTTTGTATATTTGAACAAGAGCCGTCAGAGACGAACAATGCTCCCCGAATAAGGCATTGTTACAATAAATATATGCCATGCAGAGCTAATATAAAGCTAACAAATGTTAAGCCCCCTTTTTGCACGACATATTCTGTATACGCAAATTTTAAATAGTTTATTGTCAAGGGCATCTGATTTGCTACTCAAATATGAAATTTCATCAAATTCTGACCATTAGACTAAGAGAAATTAGAGAAAAACTGTTTTTAACCTTAAGTCCCCTTTTCCCATGACGAGGCCTCAAATCCAAAAACCGGGAAAAGTACATCGGCATTTTGTCATAGGGAGTTCACATGGTAAGTTTCATTTGATTTGGCCCAAGGGTTATGGAGAAATGGCTTTGGACGGACGGACGGACGGACGGACGGACGGAATGACGGACGGACAGGACGGACGGACGGACGGACAGACAAAGCGGCGACTATATGCTCTCCCTTCGGGGAGCATAATAAAAAATTTAAAAGGGTTAAGGGTTTTAGATAAGGGTTACAGCCAAAAGCCCCAACGGCCAGAGTGCAAACAACGCTCATCTTGTAGCATTTGTTATAAGCTTTCAGAAAATCATACCCTTCAAAATTCCCCCTGGGGGGGGAGCAGGGGTTATTGGTGGCTCAAGGTCTATTTGTGCCATTCTAAAATTTTGTTGTTTGGTAACGAGTTAAGAGAACAAATTTTGACCCTTTCCTCAACAACAACTTATTCAACCAATCTTAAGTTGAACATGTTGCATTAATCATCAATTTTCTTGAAAGTTAGAATTGTTATGCCACAGAAGAAACAACATTGAAGGAAAGGACAAAAATACTGGTATCCAAAGATTTCCTTTCTCTAAAATCAGGGATTGTTTGGGAAAGGTGTTGGGCCTGTCTAATTAAAAGGTGTTGCTGAAGAAAACAGAATTCTAACTGCAAACAGAATATCTACAAATTCTACAACTCATAGCATGGAAATCCTTCAGGGAATTGGTATTCTACTAATAAACCATGCATATTTATGAAATCTAACTATAACAAATATAAGCCATGTAAGATCAGAAATTTTGAATTTTCTAGTATGACAGACAACAGTACAACAAAAGGACCATGATGGTCCTATATCGCTCACCTGAACCAAGATGATATGAGCCACAGTTATGTTTGAATCAATTAATATTTGTGACATTAAGACTGAAAACAAACTTATGGTCATCAACATTATGTCCCTGTTTCCTCTTTATAGGTCAATATATCTGGTTGTAAAGAGTGAAAACAAAGTCAAAAACGAGATTTTTTTCCATTTCAAGGGCAGATAACTCAGCAACTGCTTGTCTAATTGTGCTGAAGTTCCAACCCATCCATGATCTTATGATGATTAACCATTATATCCAAGATCAAAGTTTTGTCTTGATTGGTCACCATTAATTTTGTGGTTGTTAGAGTAAAAACAAAGTCGAAAACAGCAATTTTGTCAAATTCAAGGGCAGATAACTCAGGACATTCTGGTCCGACCAAACCAAAACAAAAACTCATCCAAAATCTTATACAAGGTCACCAATATTGTGTCCATTTTTTGTATATATTAGTCAATATTTGTAGATCTATGCTAGAGTGTAAACAATGTCAAAAGTAGCTTTTTTTTCTTTCAATGGCAGATAACTCCTGACTTTCTAATCCGATCTCACCCAAAATCGAACTCATGCAAGATCTTATGGTCACTAATATTGTGTTAAAGTTTTGTCTTGGTTGGTCAATAATTGCAGATGCTATAGTGTAAACAAAGTCGAAAACGGTCAAAAATGACAATTTTGTCAAATTCAAGGGCAGATAACTCAGGACTTTCTATTCCGATTAAACCAAAATTCAAACTCATCCCAGATTTTATGGTCACCAACATTATGTCCAACTTTTGTATTGATTGGTCAATATTTGTAGATGCTAGAGTGTAAACAATATCAAAAGTAGCTATTTTTTTACATTCAAGGGCAGATAACTCCTGACTTTTTGGTCCGATCTCACCCAAAATCCAACTCATCCAAGATCTTACGGTCACTAATATTGTATTGAAGTTTTGGCTTAATTGGTCAATATTTGTAGAAGCTATAGTGTAAACAAAGTCGAAAATGGTCAAAAACGACAATTTTGTCAAATTTGAGGGCAGATAACTCCTGACTTTCTAGTCCGATCTGACCCAAAATCAAAGTCATCCGAGATCACCAACATTGTGTCCAACTTTTGTATTGATTGGTCAATATTTGTAGATGCTAGAGTGTAAACAATGTCAAAAGTAGCTATTTTTTACATTCAAGGGCAGATAACTCCTGACTTTCCGGTCTGATCTGACCCAAATTCGAACTCATCCGAGAGCTCATGGTCATACATGTTTTGACCAAGTTTGGTTAAGATTGGCTTATATTTGTAGATGCTAGAGTGTAAACACCAAATTGTTGACAGATGGACATACAGACGGACGGACGACGGACAAAAGGCGATCACAATAGCTCACCTTGAGCACTTCGTGCTCAGGTGAGCTAACAACAAGCCCTCATTGCCCTGGCCTATCATTATAGTAGGAACATTCAGAGATATTACTAGTTATGCTCTAAATGTTTTTTCCTAAGTATATCTATTTTCAACACCTTTCAACCAGTCTGAACATGATTTTTCCAAAAGCACCAAGTTAATTTTGAGTTGAACATTACGTCCTGACTAGCCAGGCCCCACTTTGCATGACATGTTACCATTAATTTTGAAAATTGTGTGGTTGAGTGTAGGCTTGTTATAGAGCCATTCTAATTGAGTCCCTTAATAATTACCTCATGACATGAAATGACAAGGTACTTGTCAAAAGCCAGAAAAGGGCCCCAAATATGTGTGTGAATGATTAAAGTATTAAATTGAAGGGAAAATAATTAGCTCCACAGTAAGAAAGGAAGGTCGATGGCAAGTGATTGTAATATGATACAAGTACACTGTAAATATGTTCATACCAGTACCTTTGCACTGTCATTTTCTATAGTAAACCCCTTACCATACAATGTGATTTCTCTCAACCCATTACCAGATAACAAAATTTTAGTCTTGTCCAAATTTAAAGATGTTACAGAATGATGACAATTTCAAGAAAATGGAATTTTATATTATTTGTCTTTTGGGATAGAAAACATTGTGGGAAATGTAGAAATTGTGCCTGTCACAAGCAATTTCATTTTTCACAATGTTCTACATATCCATTATCTTGTAGAGTGTCAAAAAGCGTCATTCTGTGGGAATGGATTAACAGATCTACACCTTTCTGTAAAATTTCCATTTTTTAAAACAAACAACTAATATTCAATTTAACATTCACAATTGATATTTTCAAATGAATGAATTTTTAAGTCAGGTTCCATTCAATAGCAGATGATATCAAGATTAAGAATCTCAGAAAGACTGGAGGACACTTAGGGCCAAACATGAAACCACAGTATATCACTGCTTTTCAACGAAAACCTCATAACTGCAGTTACATGATTTTCATTGAAAAGCGATGATATGCTGTGAGTCCATAATAAAATTAAATTATTTCTGATAGAGACTGGGAAAACGTTAACCAAAATATTTTGGAGAAAAAAATGGGCAATACAAACATTGACGAAAATTTAACCAACTAAATCTTTAAAGCTAAGTAATCATACATTCAAGTTGATTCAATGTTAACTGAGAATAACTTTTATGCCAAGGAAATAAAGAATTGTTTTTTATGAGAGTATATCAGAAAATTCTGTTTAATTAAGAATATCAACATTTTTCATTCTGTATCCTATGCATTTATTTTTATGCCCCCGTATCGAGAGATCGGGGGCATATTGTTTTACTCGTGTCCGTTTGTCTGTCTGTCCGATTGTCTGTCCGTCTGTGTCCGAAAACTTAACCTTTGCATTTTCTCCAAAAGTATTTGACATACAAAGCTCAAATTTGGTATGCAACTTCCTTTCAATGATATCTATCTGTTCCATGCAATTTGACCTTCCTCAAGGTCATCCATTAACCCTTATTAACCCTTTCCCAAGCAGCAAAACTTTAGGGTGATTCACTTCAAAAACTGCCACAAAAGACAAAATGGATGTTATTAAAGATAGGATTTGTGTAAAATATGGTACAGAAAATATTGAGACAAAAGAAGAAACTGCTGGTTATCAGCAGTTTCTTCTTTTGTTTCAATGTTTTCCAAAGCCTTTTCTATTAGGGACGTCAAAACCAGGTCTTGTTTGGGAAAGGGTTAACCCTTTCCTCTTTGAAAACTTAACCTTTGACTCCGAAAACTTAACCTTTGCATTTTCTCCAAAAGTATTTGGCATACAAAGCTCCAATTTGGTATGCAACTTCCTTGCAATGATATCTATCTGTTCCGTGCAATTTGACCTTCCTCAAGGTCATCCCTTAACCCTTAATAACCCTTTACTCCACAACAACTTAACATTCTAGAACAAGAGCCGTCACAGACGGATTATGCTCCCCGAATAAGTGTTTGTCACAAAATAAAAACTATCATACATTAAGCCCCCTTTTCCCATGACAGCCTTTTTGTACACGCATTATTTATAGAATATGGTCTAGAACATCCTATTTATTACATAAGTACAAAATTTCATTAAATTCTGCCCATTAGTTGAAGAGAAATTAGAGAAAAACTAATTTTTACACTAAGGCCCCTTTTTCCATGACGCAGCCTCAAATTAAGAAACGGAGAAAAAGGTCCCTAGGTATTATCCCAGGGAATTCATATGTAAAGTTTCATTGAATTTGGTCCAAGGGTTGCTGAGATCTGGCTGTGGACGGACGGACGGACGGACAGCCGGACGGACGAACGGACGGACGGACAGCATGGCGACTATATGCTCCCCCAAAATTTTTTCGGGGAGCATAAAAATGGCCATTTCAGGGACATTTGTGTATCACAAACACATCTTGTTTATATTGAAATTTTGCTGTTTGAAACCTTTTTTGAGGCAAAAATCTTTGCCCTTCATTTTTTTTTTATTCAGCTCTTAACCACGGTGGGTAATCGATATATTCAGAGCCACTGGCTCTGCACTTTAAGCATTATACTAGACTTCCGGTCCACGTGCGGCTCCGAAGTTATTTGCAGATTTTGGTAAACAACAAAAGGTAGGTGCTGGCTTTGTTTGCTTTTCTTTCTTCTTTGACTGACTCTAATCACAAAAATGAAATGCTATTCGATGCCTACGACATTTTCCCCTTGAAAAACACACAGGATATTAAGCAACACTTCTTATCTTTTTCGGAATCACTTTCATTCCGAGATCAACTGTACAGAAAACTAAAGGAGTCGGGTGATATCTTTCTGTAAAAGTGTATGTTTTGAACCTGTTTGACTAAGTGTTGCTGTTTGAAGTATGGTTATTTGTTAATTGAACAAGTTCAATGTCCCTCGAAATGTCACCAGACAAAATCATAGAAAAAAATACTCAAAAAGGGTGCGGCTCTGATTATGTACGTTGGATCTGATTATGTAGGTTGGCTATGATTATGTACGTTGGCTCTGAAGTTGTTGACAAACAAATTTTTTGTTGGTCCAATGAATATTAATGATGTGTAATAAATGACTTTAAAGGTATGTATGATCATTTACAGACGTCATGATTTTATTTACAGATGGAGAGAAGGAAATACTCATGCAGTATTTGTAACAAAGTATTTGCACGACAATCAAGTGCCAAGTTCAATGAACACAATATACACGAACAAAGTGTTGAACATACTGAGTATACAGTGTGTGATAAAACGTTTGCAACAAAACAATGTAGAAGACGACAGGAGGCAATAATACATCAAACGTTAGGCCCGAAAGTCTTTGTCCTGTGTGTGACAAGCGGTTCTCACACGAGCGATCGTTAAAAGCCCACGACCAATCGGTACGCAATTGCAAGAGATCAGTTTTTGAGATTTGTGGAGAGGATATCGTCGTTTTAGCTGCAATTATGAGGTTTTCGTTGAAAAGCGACGATGTCAAGTTTTTGACTCAATGCTTCCTCTTCAGATGTTTCTTCAAGCTGTTTGAGTATGCAAATTCCTCGCCGCAAATCTCACAAACTGACCTCTTGTCAATGTGTGCCGATTGGTCGTGGACTTTTAATGATCGCTCGTATGAGAACCGCTTGTCACACTCAGGATAGGCAAAGCCTTTCGGGTTTACACCACCATCCACCACATTTCTATTTGTGCTCGTTCAGTTACCATGAGTACGCAAATGTTGCCTCATATTCCGGGGTTGGGCACTTCAGTTTCTCCTCCCCATGATCCGATCTCATGTGGCCCTCGAGATTAGATTTGATCGCGAACGTTTTGGAACAAACATCGCATCGGAATGGTCTAACGTTTTGATGTATTATTGCCTCCTGTCGTCTTCTACATTGTCTTGTTGCAAACGTTTTATCACATGGTACACTAAGTATGTTCAACATTTTGTTCACGAATATTGTGTTCATGGAACTTTGCACTTGATTGTTGTGTAAATACTTTGTTACAAATAATGCACGAGATTTCCTTCTCTCTATCTGTAAATAAAATCATGACATCTGTAAATGATCACACATACCTTTAAAGTCATTTATTACACCTCATTAATATTCATTGGACCAACAGAAAAGTTGTTTGTCAACAACTTCAGAGCCAACGTACATAATCATAGCCAACCTACATAATCAGATCCAACGTACATAATCAGAGCCGCACCCTTTTTGAGTATCTTTTTCTATAATTTTGTCTGGTGACATTTCGAGGGACATTGAACTTGTTCAATTATCAAATGACCAAACTTCAAACAGCAACACTTAGTCAAACAGGTTCAAAACATACACTTTTACAGAAAGATATCACCCAACTCCTTTAGTTTTCTGTACAGTTGATCTCGGAATGAAAGTGATTCAGAAAAAGATAAGAGGTGTTGCTCAATATCCTGTGTGTTTTTAAAGGGGAAAATATCGTAGGCATCGAATAGCATTGCATTTTTGTGGTTAGAGTCAGTCAAAGAAGAAAGAAAAGCAAAAAAGCCAGCACCTACCTTTTGTTGTTTAC
The DNA here is from genome assembly GCA_963680895.1 of Fragum sueziense. Taxonomy (NCBI): domain Eukaryota; kingdom Metazoa; phylum Mollusca; class Bivalvia; order Cardiida; family Cardiidae; genus Fragum; species Fragum sueziense. The sequence goes on along the minus strand of OY804593.1, from coordinate 37,304,632 downwards.
CAAAATCTGCAAATAACTTCGGAGCCGCACGTGGACCGGAAGTCTAGTATAATGCTTAAAGTGCGGAGCCAGTGGCTCTGAATATATCGATTACCCACCGTGTTAACACTAATGCCAACTGACAAAAACAACTGACAAAAACAACTTTGGTTGATATCTTTCTCTATAGATCTAGATCTAAATTTATATGAGAATATAGTATTTGAATTATCAACACTTACAGCACCACTACATCATGGTGACTACAATCAATAACATGGATATCCATAACCAACATGGTGACCATAGCAACAGCCATATCCATAGTAACCATCTCTCTCCTGTTTGATGATTGGTCTTATACCAACATAGAGTTGATCATTCTTGTAGCCCTTCCCTGTCAGTATCTGATGTAGGAAGCTCTCATGTGGAGGTACAGATCGACAGTTACAGTCCCGTGATGTACCCGCCACACTGACTGATGGTTTGTTATGGTATGAGTATGAGTAATATGTCCCGTATGAGAAAGGTCCCCCACTATGGTGTGCATGTTCCGCGTATACATGAGGATACTCGTCAACAGTAGAGGTCGTGCTGGCGGAGGTGGATGTCTGTGTCAACGTGCGCGGTGACTCCGGGTAGTATGATGTCATGTTCTCCGATACTGGATTGTTCACCAGCATTATTGATGAAGTCACTAAATTCTCCTTCGATACACTTTTAGATGCCATCACTTACAAGAATGTAAGACTTCCTTTAATTACAACTTCTTCAAATAATCTTCACTTAACAGTTTAGTTTTCACTTAGTTTTTTTAGTTAATTGTTGTATATTGTGGACACTACCATATATCAGAAACTTATTGTTTCTAAGATCCAAACTTAAAATGACACGATATGACAGAAATAAAAGAATAATGATAAGACTGTCTCAAGAATACTTTTTTTACTAGATAATTTAGAATCCTAATTCATGCCAATAGTTTTTGCTATTACATGTATCATATGAATTGCGAAAAAAAATACAGCACAACTTAAAAAGTTCAAAATGTGATTAACTATTGCACAAATTCCCTGTATTCATGAAATTTAATTCCGCATTGACCAAGTAACACCGTACAATCTCTGATCTGACAAATGGTCTGTCATTAACTCTATATAATATTTAGACGCGAACTAAATTGCTACAATTATACAATTTTTCTTTACAAAAACCCTAGATGTCATTACAAAATTGACTTTATGAAACAGAATAATTATGTTCCCTTCTTTTTTCAACCCATTCACACACAACAACTCAAGTATGAGAAAGTCACGAGAGAACATGGTGGAAAATAAATAAAAAAGTTTGATACGAGCTATTACGGCTTACGCTATTTCTCATTTCCCACTATATTTTCTACCAAGAAATGCCAGAGAAAAAGATCTGTGCCAGTTTAAAATTTCTTCTTTTTGGAAAGATCTTTAATTCAAAATGCTGACTATTGATCTAACCCTTTCAAAGATCAGTCAAAATCCTTACATTATGCAAATAAAAAAGATGATCATTTTTCAACAAATAAATTATGACATAGAAATCATTGTAGAAAACAAAATAAAATGCTGGAACATATCAAAAAACTTTACTCATGATTAAGGAAATACCTTGATTAAACGTAAAATAAAATAATCTGAATTAGAATTTGGATCATTTGATGCCCAATGGCCAGTGGAGCTAAAAAACATTGGCTTATGTGAAGAAATGAATAAGGCCAACGCTTTCCTAAAGTGGTACTTATAATATACAAGAGGACCATGATGGTCCTATATCGCTCACCTGAACCAAAATCATATGAGCAACACTTTTGTTCAATTCAATAAATATTTATGACTTTAAGACTGAAAACGAACTTATGGTCAATAACGTTGTGAAAATCAAATTCATCCACGATCTTATGTTGCCAAACATTGTCCAAGATTTGTCTTGTTTGATAAATAATTGGAGATTCTGGAGTATAAACAAGGTCGAAAACAGCCGAAAACAGCAATTTTGTCAAATTCAAGGGCACATAACTCTTGACTTATTGATCGGATAAGACTGAAAAACAAAATCATCCCAGATCTTGTGATCCCCAACATTGTGTCCAAGTTTTGTCTTAATTGATAAATAATTGTAGATTCTAGAGTGTAAACAATGTCGAAAACGGCCAAAAACGTCAATTTTGATCACATTCAAGGGCACATGACTCTCTACTTTCTAATCAAATCAGGCTGAAAATCAAACTCATCTGAGATCTTATAATACCCAACATTGTGTCCAAGATTTGTCTTGATTGGTCAATAATTGTAGATTCTAGAGTGTAAACAAGGTCGAAAACAGAAATTTTGTCAAATTCAAGGGCACATAACTCTCGGCTTTTTGATAAGATCGGACTGAAAATCAAACTCATCCAAGATCTTATGGTCTCGAACATTGTTTTCAAGTTTTGTCTTAATTGATAAATAATTGTAGATTCTAGAGTGTAAACAATGTCAAAAACAGCCGAAAACGGCAATTTTATCAAATTCAAGGGCACATAACTCTCATCTTTCTGGTCAGATCAGACTGAAAATCAAACTAATTTATGATTTTATGGTCTCCAACCTTGTGTCAAAGATTTGTCTTGATTGGTCAAACATTGTGGATTCTAGAGTGTAAATAAGGTCGAAAACAGTCAAAACCGGCAATTTTGTCAAATTCAAGGGCTCATAACTCTCGACTTTCTAATCAGATAATACTGAAAATCAAACTCATCCCAGATCTTATGATCCCCAATATTGTGTCCAAGTTGTGTCCTGATTGATGAATAATTGTAGATTCTAGAGTGTAAACAAGGTCGAAAACAGCCGAAAATGGCAATTTTGTCGAATTCAAGGGCACATAACTCTGGACTTTCTGGTCAGATCAGACTGAAAATCGAACTCATCCGAGATATTATGGTCTGCAACGTTTTGTCCAAGAGTTGTCTTGATTGATCAATAATTGTAGATGCTAGAGTGTAAACAATGTCAAAACTAGGTATTTTTTGCGTTCAAGGGCAGATAACTCCTGACTTTCTAATTCGATCTGACCCATAATCGAACTCATCCGAGATCTTATGGCCATACATGTTTTGACCAAGTTTGGTCAAGATTGGCCTACATTTGTAGATGCTAGAGTGTAAACACGAAATTGTGGACGGACGGACGGACAGACAGACAGACAGACGGACAAAAAGTGACCACAATAGCTCACCTTGAGCACTTTGTGCTCAGGTGAGCTAAAAAGTAAACTACTTTCCAAATTTCTCTACATCAAAAAGTTTCATAAAGATTCCATTGAAAATTGATTTGTGAGAAACTCTTTAACCCTTTTCCAAACAAGGCCTGGTATTAACTTCCCTAGTAGAAATAGTTTGAGAAAATATTGAAGGAAAAGAAGAAATTGTTAATAATCAGCATTTTCTAAATTTTATCATTTGATATTGGATAAATCTGCTAATTAGTCCCCCATCCGTTACTGGTTGGGGGACTATCGGTTTGCTCGATTCTGTCAGTCCGTCCATTCGTCACACTTTTGTCCGAGCCATATCTTCTAAATCATAAGTGCTAGCAGCTTCAAACTTTGTACACTGATAGATCTCATTGAGGAAAACTTAATATGTACAAGAATTGTTATTATGCCATGCCCACTTTTTGAGTTATTGCCCTTTGTTGTTTTTATACTTACATTTTTGACCGGACCATATCTCCTAAGCCATACGTGTTAGCAACTTCAAACTTGGTACACTTATGGATCTCATTGAGGAGATGTGTCATGTAGAAAAATCGTTACTCTGCCACGCCCACTTTTTGAGTTATTGCCCTTGTTTTTACCCTTATATTCTTGTTCAGGACAAATTGTCCAAAACCTTAAGTGCTAGCAACTTCTTACTTTGTTTACAGTTATAGATCTAGCAAGTAGGAGATATATTATAAGAAAGGACTTTTTGTTATCCGGTGGGGGACTCCTGTATTGCATCTCAATACGACCTGCACTTGTTTGCCTTGAGGTGAAATTTTAGGCTATCGTAAAACAAAAGACAAGAAAAATGATGAGGATTAATTGATTGGTTGAAGTTAAAAACCTTTCTACCACTGAAACTGGAAAACCAAACCATGTGTTTCTGGCAAATTCTTACAAAATTTTAAGTCAATATGATGGAAAATAAGCGAGATATTGACAAACAAAAGTGTACACTTTCTATTGCCTCTCAGTATATATCCCTTTGATTGGTCTTATACGAAAACGAAACTTCCATTTAACACAAAAAGGGCCTCCCTAGCATAGACAGCCTCAGAAAGCCTTGTCAGAAAAGAAGACAATGCTAAAGACCTCTTCCCTTTTATATATAGGCCGCGGCCATGGCGCAGTTGGTAGCGCATCTGCCTCTCGTTTGAGAGGTCCGGGGTTCGATACCCGGCTGTGTCAAATACCCTTACTGACAAAAATGTCACCCATTAATGGTTTGATATCGTGAACCTAAGTGGGGGAGTAGCTGGAGGCTCGGTAAGGGTGTTGTGGTAGTACTGGTGAGAAACGACAGGAATCCATGGTTAGGTGCTCCAGAACTTGTCAAAAATGTCGAGCAGACAGATGAACAAATGGACCTACACACAGCCTGGCTGCTTTCATACATTCTCTTATAATGCTTCTTTACACCACACAAGATAAAGGCTTTAGAAAAGCTTTAGAAAACTTTGTCTAAAACTAGAACTGTGGCAAAGCGGACGAATACCCTCCACTAGGGCCTTGTCACTGAACAAGAGTTGTCTGCGGACAACGTAGCTCGCCTATACAGGAGCTTGTCACAACAAGAGCCGTCAGAGACGGACAATGCTCCCCGAATAAGGCATTGTCACAATAAATTTATGCCATGCAGAGCTAATATAAAGCTAACAAATGTTAAGCCCCCTTTTTCCATGACATATTTTGTATACGCAAATTTTAAATAGTTTATTGTCAAGGGCATCTGATTTGCTACTCAAATATGAAATTTCATCAAATTCTGACCATTAGACTAGGAGAAATTAGAGAAAAACTGTATTTAACCCTAAGTCCCCTTTTCCCATGACGAGGCCTCAAATCCAAAAACCGGGAAAAGTACATCGGCATTTTGTCATAGGGAGTTCACATGGCAAGTTTCATTTGATTTGGCCCAAGGGTTATGGAGAAATCGCTTCGGACGGACGGTATACGGACGGAATGACGGACGGACGGACAGACAAAGCGGCGACTATATGCTCTCCCTTCGGGGAGCATAAAAATAGCAATTTTTTAAAAGTAGGTCAAACTCCAAGGTCAAGGTCACAAGGTCAAAGGTCATGGTCACAAATGAAAGGTCTTGTCGAGATGTATCTATGTATGAAATATCAAGGCTGTATCTCTAATAGTGCCCAAGATATAGGCCAGGTTAAAGTTTTTCAAAAGTAGGTCAAACTCCAAGGTCAAGGTCACTAGGTCAAAGGTCATGGTCCCAAATGAAAGGTCTTGTCGAGATGTATCTATGTATGAAATATCAAGGCTGTATCTCTAATAGTGCCTGAGATATAGACCAGGTTAAAGTTTTTCAAGTGAAGACGCGACGGGACGGGACGCGACGCCGACGCTGACACTAGGGCTGTGACATTAGCTCCCCGGACATAAAGTCCCGGCTCGCTAAAAAGTGCTATCGGTCAAAATGTTCTTGACTTAGAGCATGGAAACGGATTTTAAACAAAGTCCAACTGTGACCTTGACCTTTGACCTTGGTGACCCCAAAACAGTAGGGCACCTCCATTGGTCGTGGGCAACAACTGTGTAAAGTTTCATGATACTAGGTCAACCGGTTCTCAAGTTAGAACACGGAAACGAAATTGTAAATTTTGACTACTCCCCCCCCCCCCCCCCCCCCCCCCCCCCCCCTAATAGGAAACATTCTGATAAAATTTCAGAAAAATTGGTCAAAAACTGTGGGAGGAGAAGAGGACACAAGATTATGTCCACCCCCCCTTAAAAACTTCAAAGTGGCATAACTCTGAAACTAATGACTGGATCAGGATGAAAATTGCAGGTGCACAACTTCATATGATAGGGAACATCCTGATAAAATTTCAGAAAAATTGGTCAAAAACTGTGGGAGGAGAAGAGGACACAAGATTATGTCCATGGACGGACGGACAGACGGACGGACGGACAGACGGACGGACAACCTGATTCCAGTATACCCCCCCCCCCCCCCCAATAACTTTGTTGTGGGGGGTATAATGAAGAAATTGCTTGTGACAAGCATGTGACAAGCAATGTCTTCATTTCCACAATGTTTTTCATACAGAAAGACCATAATACATAAATTTCATTCACTTAACCCATTCCCAAACAAGACCTGGTTTTGATGTCCTTAATAAGACAGGCTTGGGAAAACATTGAAACAAAAGAAGAAACTGCTGATAACCAGCAGTTTCTCCTTTTGTCTCAATATTTTTTGTCCCATATTTTACACAAGTACTATCTATAATAACATCCATTTTGTCATTTGTGACAGTTTTTAAAGTGGATCACCCTAAGGTTTTGTCGCTTGGGAAATGGTTAAAACTGTTGTCTACAACATCTTCAAATGTGGCCAAGACTAAAAACTTAGCTCATCTTGAGTACTTCAAACTGTGACAAGCTTATCAAAGCTCAGGTTTCTACAAACCACAGGTTCGCACTCAGATTAACCCATTACCAAACGACAAAATTTTAGACTAGTCAAAATTCAAAGATGATGCAGACAACAATTTCAAGTTAACGAAATTTAGAATTTCCTGGTTTCTTTGGGTAGAAAACATTGTGGAAAATGAAGAAATTGCTTGTCACAAGCAATTTCTTCATTTTCCACGATGTTTTCCAAAGCCATTATCTTGTATTGAGTAAAAAGGAGTCCCTGTGTGGTAATGGGTTAAGACATTTAACAAAATTGGAATCAATAATGTGGGGCACATGTTCAAACAAGAGCCGTCAGAGACGAACAATGCTCCCCGAATAAGGCTTTGTCACAATAAATATATATGCCATGCAGAGCTAATATAAAGCTAACAAGCCCCCTTTTTCCATGACATATTTTGTACACGCAAATTTTATAGAAATTATTGTCAAGGGCATCTGATTTGCTACTCAAATATAAAATTTCATCAAATTCTGACCATTAGACTAGGAGAAATTAGAGAAAAACTGTATTTAACCTTAAGTCCCCTTTTCCCATGACGAGGCCTCAAATCCAAAAACCGGGAAAAGTACATCGGCATTTTGTCATAGGGAGTTCACATGGTAAGTTTCATTTAATTTGGCCCAAGGGTTATGGAGAAATCACTTCGGACGGACGGACGGACAGACGGAATGACGGACGGATGGACGGACGGACAGACGAAGCGGCGACTATATGCTCTCCCTTCGGGGAGCATAAAAACTACTTTACATGACTATAGTGGGCATTAATTGACATGAGAAAATATGTCAGTATGCCAGAAAATATTGAGAAACAAGGTGTCAAACTGTCACAAAATACGCCCGTAACACTGCTTTAAGTCGACAGGGGGAGCAGGTTGGTAAAAGTTTCATGGTCCTAGCTATTATACTTTTCGAGATATGCCCTGGACAAAAATGAAGTATGAAAAATAACAAAGGGCAATAACTCAAAAAATAGGCCAGGTAGAATTATGGTTCTTGTGCACTGCACTCCCCTTTGATGAGATCTATACACCCATGAAGTTTCATAATCATAGCTATTATACTTTTAGAGATATACTCTGGACAAGATTCTAGTATGAAAAACAACAAAGGGCAATAACTAAAAAAATAAGCTAGGTAGAGTTATGGTTCTTGTGCACTGCACTCCCCCTTGGTGAGATCTATACACCCATGAAGTTTCATGATCCTAGCTATAATACTTTTAGAGATATACTCCGGACAAGATTCAAGTATGAAAAACAACAAATGGCAATAACTCAAAAAATAGGCCAGGTAGAGTTATGGTTCTTGTGCACTGCAATCCCCCTTGGTGAGATCTATACACCCATGAAGTTTCATGATCCTAGCTATAATACTTTTAGAGATATACTCCGGACAAGATTCAAGTATGAAAAACAACAAATGGCAATAACTCAAAAAATAGGCCAGGTAGAGTTATGGTTCTTGTGCACTGCAATCCCCCTTGGTGAGATCTATACACCCATGAAGTTTCATGATCCTAGCTATAATACTTTTAGAGATATACTCCGGACAAGATTCAAGTATGAAAAACAACAAAGGGCAATAACTCAAAAAATAAGCTAGGTAGAGTTATGGTTCTTGTGCACTGCACTCCCCCTTGGTGAGATCTATACACCCATGAAGTTTCATGATCCTAGCTATTATACTTTAAGAGATATATTCCGGACAAGATTCAAGTATGAAAAACAACAAAGGGCAATAACTCAACAAGAGGACCATGATGGTCCTATATCGCTCACCTGAACCTAAATGATATGAGCAACACTTTTGTTCAATTCAATTAATATTTATTACTTTAAGACTGAAAAAGAACTTATGGTCAATAAGGTTGTGAAAATCTAACTCATCCAAGATCTAAATTATGGTGCCAAACATTGTACAGGGCTCCAGATAAGAGGGGTGGTGACTTTTCAAACTGCAATAATGCTGTCAGTGATCATCCAACCCTATGTTGTAGGTACTCATTTGTATCGTCTCGTCGAGACGATTCAAATGAGTACCCACAACATAGGATTTGAATTCGAAACAAGAGGCCCAGGAGGGCCTGAATCGCTCCACTGGCTTAAGTGGAAGAATAATCCCATGATTTCTTGTAAGCCTTACACAGCCAAATCTTGAAATTAGTGAACAAATTTTGAAGAGAGACTCAAAGAACATTCTTGCAAAGTCTGGTTCAAATTGGCCCTATGGTTGATTTTTAAAGAATTTTCTTATGATTTCTCTTAGTCTGATAAGCCCCTTTCTCCCTGCCACGGCCACATTTTTTGACAAATGTAAAAATTTGTGAACAAATTTTAAAAAGAATGACTAAAGGCACATTCCTGCAAAGTTTGGTTCAATTGGGCACACTGGTTGATTTTTAAAGAATTTTCTTATGATTTCTTTAAGTCCGATAAGCCCCTTCCTCCCTGCCACGGCCACATTTTTTGACAAATATAAAAATTTATGAATAAATTTTGAAAAGAGAGACTCAAAGAACATTCCTGCAAAGTCTGGTTCAAATTGGCCCTATGGTTGATTTTTAAAGAATTTTCTTATGATTTCTCTTAGTCTGATAAGCCCCTTCCTCCCTGCCACGGCCACATTTTTTGACAAATATAAAAATTTGTGAACAAATTTTAAAAAGAATGACTAAAGGCACATTCCTGCAAAGTTTGGTTCAATTGGGCACACTGGTTGATTTTTAAAGAATTTTCTTATGATTTCTTTAAGTCCGATAAGCCCCTTCCTCCCTGCCACACCCACTTTTTTTGACAATTGTAAAAATTTGTGAATAAATTTTGAAAAGAGAGACTCAAAGAACATTCCTGCAAAGTCTGGTTCAAATTGGCCCTATGGTTGATTTTTAAAGAATTTTCTTATGATTTCTCTTAGTCTGATAAGCCCCTTTCTCCCTGCCACGGCCACATTTTTTGACAAATATAAAAATTTGAGAACAAATTTTAAAAAGAATGACTAAAGGCACATTCCTGCAAAGTTTGGTTCAATTGGGCACACTGGTTGATTTTTAAAGAATTTTCTTATGATTTCTTTAAGTCTGATAAGCCCCTTTCTCCCTGCCACGGCCACATTTTTTGACAAATGTAAAGATTTGTGAACAAATTTTGAAAAGAATGACTCGAGGCACATTCCTGCCTAGTTTGGTTCAAATTGGCCCTATGGTTGATTTTTAATGAATTTTCTTATGATTTCTTTAAGTCTGATAAGCCCCGCCCTGCCACGCCCACATTTTTTGACGACTCAAAAATTCGCCAACAAGTTTTAAAAAGGGTCACTCAAGGAACATTCCTGCCAAGTTTGGTCAAAATTGGCCCACTAGTATAAGAGAAGAAGATGTTTAAAGAAAAAGTTAACGGACGGACGCACAGACGCACGCACGACGGACACAACGCCATGACAATAGCTCGCTGGCCTTCGACCAGTGGAGCTAAAAATGAAATGAATGTGAAATGCCACTTTAAAGATGATCCACTTTAAAAACTGCCACAAATGACAGAATGGATGTTTATAATGATATGATTTGTGTATAATATGGCACAGAAAACATTGAGACAAAATGAGAAACAGCTGGTTATCAGCAGTTTCTTCTTTTGTTTCAATGTTTTCCCAAGCCTATTCTATTAGGGACGTCAAAGCCAGGTCTTGTTTGGGAAAGGATTAATAACTGTAGATTCTACAGAGTGTAAATCTATTTATATTCTAGAGTGTAAATCTATTTATATCCTCTACCAAACAAGACAACTCTACTTATACTAAAGGAAAGTAGTGTCAAGTGTTACTTCCCTTAGATTAACATTGAAAACATTAAGATTGAAAACAGCCAAAAGTGACAATTTTGCCCAATTCAAGGGCTCATAACTCTCATGTTTCTGGTCAGATCAGACTGAAAATTGACCTCATCCAAGATTTTATGGTATCCAACATTATGTCCAAGTTTTATCTTGATTGATCAATAATTGTAGATGCTAGAGTGTAAACGAACTTAAAAACAGCATTTTTTGACATTCAAGGGCAGATAACTCCGCACTTTCTGGTCCGATCAGGCCCATAATCGAACTTGTCCGAGAACTTATGATCATACTTGTTTTGGCCAAGTTTGATCAAGATTGCCTAACTTTTGTGGATGCTAGAGTGTAAACACCCCAAATGTTGACGGACGGACGGACGGACGGACGGACACCGGACAAAAAGTGACCACAATAACTCACCTCCAGCACTTCGTGCTCAGGTGAGCTAAAAAGTAAGCCTGGTAGAGTTATGGTTCTTGTGCACTGCACTCCCCCTTAGTGAGATCTATACACCCATGAAGTTTCAAGACCCTAGCTATTATACTTTTAGAGATATACCCCGGACAAGATTCAAGTATGAAAAACAACAAAGGGTAATAACTCAAAAAATAAGCCAGGTAGAGTTATGGTTCTTGTGCACTGCACTCCGTAATGATGAGAAGAATATAACTGCCAAGTTTAAAGTCAATCGGACTTAAGGTGACAGAGTTATGCTCCGGACAAAGAAGTGGACGCCGCCGGACGCCCGGACGCCACGGGTGATCCCATAATACGTCCCGTCTTCGACGGGCGTATAAAAAGTTAAAATGCTGGTTATCAACATTTTATTATTTAGCCTTTACGTTTTCCGCAGCTCTAATCATTACATGCAGCAAAAGGTTTGGCTGTGATCAATGTGGGTAAACAATTCTGGAAGTCTTCACAAAACAGAAACTAGTTTTAACATCCCTACCAGAAAAAACTTTAGTTCTAAACGGCGTTTTGGGGAAAGAGGAAAGACCTGATAACCAGCATTTTCTCCTTTTCACACAAAACTTTTATTAGTCAGAACATTAAAACAGATATTTTTGTGACACTCAGTATGTCATTTTCAACACTACTGAATTTTGTCCAATCCGCAATTGTTTATATTTGGAAACTAGAGCTGTCCGAAGACAGCGCGCTCGACTTTCTAAGTTGCTTAGTATAAAGGGGACATAACTCCAAATATAGTGGAGCCAGGGCCATGGGCCCTGGTAGTAAGGTAGAGGGTGTTTTGGTGAATAAGTATTCCAAGTTTGAGTTGAATCCCTTTGATAGTATGGAAGTTATTGATGTTTGAAAAAAGTTTAACCTTTGTTGCAACGCCAACGCCCGGGTGACAGTATAAGCTCTCATTTTCTTCGAAAAGTCGAGCTAAAAATTAACTCTTTATACAGCAACAAAATTTTAAACAAGTCAAATAGAAAGCAGTTGAAGACAAAAAAAACAAATTCTGCATTATGTATAAATTTTGCAAATAACAGCATGCGAAGCAAAGAGGGGAAAGGAGAAAAGTTGATTCCCCCCCCCCCCCCAAAAAAAAAAAAATCTGTTCCTCTTTTGCTGCCTAAAAGCCATATCAAATTGACAATCATAGCTGTCAAAACTAGGGCTTGTTTCAAAAAGAGTCAACCCTTCACCAGTAAACTCTTTGGCTGTGCTGACTTGAAAACTGCTGCATATGATAAAACAATTTTTCGTAAGACTGGATTTGTATACATTTAAACAAGGAAAATATTGAGACAAAATGATAAAATGCTATTTATAGGCATTTTCTTCTTTTTTCTCAATGTTTTCCAGGGCCTTTTCTATCAATGACATCATAACTAGGTATTGTAAGATAAAGATATAAGACTTTCCCGAACAAGATTTGGTTTTGACATCCCTAATTGAAATGGCTTGGGAAAGAATTGAGACAAAAGAAGAAAATGCTGGTGACCAGCATTTTCTCCTTTTGTCTCAATATTTTCTCAGCTTTAATGTTAACAAATTCGAAGTCCATTTAGTCCTAATATGGCACCTGCATCAGCTTTCAAATCGGACCTGTATAAATTTCAACTGCTTGGGAAAGTTTCAACACTTTCCCAAACAGCAAATTTTTAGAGTGATTAAATAAAGAATGCTGTTTGAAAACGGCAAAATGGATATTGATTAAGATTGGATACATTTGCATTATAGCATGGAAAATATTGAGGCAAAAGGAGAAAATTCTGATCATCAGCATTTTCTTCCTTTGTCTCAATGCTTTCCAAAGCCTTTTATAATAGAAATCAAAACTAGGTGTTGTTTGGGAAATGGTTTGGTTTATTGGGGTTTTATGCTGTTTTCAACTACTATGGTCATATCGCGGTGGCTGGAGCACTTAACCATTGATTCCTGTCGTTTATCGTACCAGTACTACCACAACACCCTTACCAAGCCTCCAGCTGCTCACCCACATAGGTTCACGATGTCAAACCATTGACAGGTGACATTTTTGTCAGTAAGGGTATTTGCCGTGGCCAGGTATGTTAGAATGTACAAAATAACTTACAGGGTTCATGACTGTACAATCTGAAGAGGTGCTGTGGAACGGATCAAACTTGTCTGCACATATAATCAGGTCGGGTAGAGGGTAGAGTCGTAATCCACAGTCATACGCCCAGTATATCGGACACACATGCAGGGGTAGCGGCGTTAAATGACCCTGACATAACAACGTTTTGGTAAACTGAAATATACAAGGTTTCAAGTAAAGCGTTTATTAAGAGAAATGGACAATGATTTTAGCTGTCAAGGAGACATTATCAAGCAATTTCTTTTACTTTCACATCTTGAACTAGCAAAATTTTAAAAACTTTCTTACTTCTCAATTTTGAATACAATAATTTTTTCACAGAAAGCTTGTCTTATGACAATGTTCAAAGTCATGGATAGGCAGGGATAATTTTTGGCCAAGCTATAGGGCCATTGGCTATTTTTTTTTTCAGAGATGGCCCATTAAATTTCAACATGTGAGCTAAAATAGCCGACAAATATGATAAGCTGCAAAAATTTGCAACATGTTCTTACCAATGAAATGCAGGTAACTTTTCATTCAGGAGGCTTTGTCATCCAAATTGATTAACCAGATCTTTCACTTGATGACCCACCAGTAGATAAGCCTGGACCATAAGCCAGGATACAATGATGCATCCTGGCTTATGGCCCAGTTTTTTTCTTCTGGTTGGCAATTGGCCCATGAGCTAAAGTTTCAGAGTTGATCACTGAGATAGGAATTCTGGGATCACATTTTCCTTTTTCTGTCAACTTGAGTACTAAATGACTCTTATTACAAATAAAAGAACTCCTTTTGTTTTCTTCAAATAAGTATGAAAAGACATTTGATGCTGTCAAAATCCAGTTTAAAGTTTAATAATTCTGCATCAGCCTGTTGTTTGTGGGGGCATGATCAGGGTGTCCACCGACTTTCAAAATTGGGGATAAAAAACATGATCTTACAGCATGCTTGTACCCCCTCAATAATAGACATAGAAGGCTCCTTACTAAAATTGGGGGTACAGGATTCAATTTCGGGATAAAAAAAAAAACATTTGGTGTTTTTTTGGAAACCCTGATCATTATGTGGGAAAGTGTTAACCCATTCCAACACATTGATTATTTTTGACACCCTTTTAGATAATTTCTTTGGAAAACATTGTGGAAAATGAAGAAATTGCTTATGACAAGCAATTTCTTTATTTCCCACAATGTTTTCTACGTAAAAAGACCCAAAAATGTTAAATTTCATTCACTTGAAATTGTCATCTGCAACATCTTTGCATTTGGACCAGCCTAAAATTTTGCCGTTTGGTAATGGGTTAAAGACTTACATGTTTGGGTACATCTCCATCTTCAGGAAATTTGACACAGTTCCTACACATTTTAGTGACAATGTCCTCCCTAAACACAACAATTTCTTGTGTACAGTATTGTATTCTATACGGATTACTGGTAAATATGGCCGACATTAAAGGTACACTTACATGTGTAGGTACATCTCCATCTTCAGGAAATTTGACACAGTTTCTACACATTTTAGTGACAATATCCTCCCTAAACACAACAATTTCTTGTGTACAATACTGTATTCTACATGGATTACTGGTAAATATGGCCGACATTAAAGGTACACTTACATGTGTGGGTACATCTCCATCTTCAGGAAATTTGACACAGTTTCTACACATTTTAGTGACAATATCCTCCCTAAACACAACAATTTCTTGTGTACAATACTGTATTCTACATGGATTACTGGTAAATATGGCCGACATTAAAGGTACACTTACATGTGTGGGTACATCTCCATCTTCAGGAAATTTGACACAGTTTCTACACATTTTAGTAACAATGTCCTCCCTAAACACAACAATTTCTTGTGTACAGTACTGTATTCTACACGGATTACTGGTAAATATGGCCGACATTAAAGGTACACTTACATGTGTGGGTACATCTCCATCTTCAGGAAATTTGACACAGTTTCTGCACATTTTAGTGACAATATCCTCCCTAAACACAACAATTTCTTGTGTACAGTACTGTATTCTACACGGATTACTGGTAAATATGGCCGACATTAAAGGTACACTTACATGAGTAGGAACATCTCCATCTTCAGGAAATTTGACACAGTTTCTACACATTTTAGTGACAATATCCTCCCTAAACACAACAATTTCTTGTGTACAATACTGTATTCTACACGGATTACTGGTAAATATGGCCGACATTAAAGGTAGACTTACATGTGTAGGTACATCTCCATCTTCAGGAAATTTGACACAGTTTCTGCACATTTTAGTGACAATATCCTCCCTAAACACAACAATTTCTTGTGTACAATACTGTATTCTACACGGATTACTGGTAAATATGGCCGACATTAAAGGTAGACTTACATGTGTGGGTACATCTCCATCTTCAGGAAATTTGACACAGTTTCTGCACATTTTAGTGACAATGTCCTCTCTAAACACAACAATTTCTTGTGTACAATATTGTATTCTACATGGATTACTGGTAAATATGGCCGACATTAAAGGTACACTTACATGTGTGGGTACATCTCCATCTTCAGGAAATTTGACACAGTTTCTACACATTTTAGTAACAATATCCTCCCTAAACACAACAATTTCTTGTGTACAGTACTGTATTCTACATGGATTACTGGTAAATATGGCCGACATTAAAGGTACACTTACATGTGTGGGAACATTGCCATCTTCAGGAAATTTGACACAGTTTCTACACATTTTAGTGACAATATCCTCCCTAAACACAACAATTTCTTGTGTACAATACTGTATTCTACACGGATTACTGGTAAATATGGCCGACATTAAAGGTACACTTACATGAGTAGGTACATCTCCATCTTCAGGAAATTTGACACAGTTTCTACACATTTTAGTAACAATGTCCTCCCTAAACACAACAATTTCTTGTGTACAATACTGTATTCTACACGGATTACTGGTAAATATGGCCGACATTAAAGGTACACTTACATGAGTAGGTACATCTCCATCTTCAGGAAATTTGACACAGTTTCTACACATTTTAGTAACAATGTCCTCCCTAAACACAACAATTTCTTGTGTACAGTACTGTATTCTACATGGATTACTGGTAAATATGGCCGACATTAAAGGTACACTTACATGTGTGGGTACATCTCCATCTTCAGGAAATTTGACACAGTTTCTACACATTTTAGTGACAATGTCATCCCTAAACACAACAATTTCTTGTGTACAATACTGTATTCTACATGGATTACTGGTAAATATGGCCGACATTAAAGGTACACTTACATGTGTGGGAACATTGCCATCTTCAGGAAATTTGACACAGTTTCTACACATTTTAGTGACAATATCCTCCCTAAACACAACAATTTCTTGTGTACAATACTGTATTCTACACGGATTACTGGTAAATATGGCCGACATTAAAGGTACACTTACATGTGTGGGTACATCTCCATCTTCAGGAAATTTGACACAGTTTCTGCACATTTTAGTGACAATATCCTCCCTAAACACAACAATTTCTTGTGTACAGTATTGTATTCTACACGGATTACTGGTAAATATGGCCGACATTAAAGGTACACTTACATGAGTAGGTACATCTCCATCTTCAGGAAATTTGACACAGTTTCTACACATTTTAGTGACAATATCCTCCCTAAACACAACAATTTCTTGTGTACAGTACTGTATTCTACACGGATTACTGGTAAATATGGCCGACATTAAAGGTAGACTTACATGTGTGGGTACATCTCCATCTTCAGGAAATTTGACACAGTTTCTACACATTTTAGTGACAATATCCTCCCTAAACACAACAATTTCTTGTGTACAATACTGTATTCTACACGGATTACTGGTAAATATGGCCGACATTAAAGGTACACTTACATGTATGGGTACATCTCCATCTTCAGGAAATTTGACACAGTTTCTGCACATTTTAGTGACAATGTCCTCTCTAAACACAACAATTTCTTGTGTACAATACTGTATTCTACACGGATTACTGGTAAATATGGCCGACATTAAAGGTACACTTACATGTGTGGGTACATCTCCATCTTCAGGAAATTTGACACAGTTTCTACACATTTTAGTGACAATGTCCTCTCTAAACACAACAATTTCTTGTGTACAGTACTGTATTCTACACGGATTACTGGTAAATATGGCCGACATTAAAGGTACACTTACATGTGTAGGTACATCTCCATCTTCAGGAAATTTGACACAGTTTCTACACATTTTAGTGACAATGTCCTCCCTAAACACAACAATTTCTTGTGTACAGTATTGTATTCTACACGGATTACTGGTAAATATGGCCGACATTAAAGGTACACTTACATGTGTGGGTACATCTCCATCTTCAGGAAATTTGACACAGTTTCTGCACATTTTAGTGACAATATCCTCCCTAAACACAACAATTTCTTGTGTACAATACTGTATTCTACACGGATTACTGGTAAATATGGCCGACATTAAAGGTACACTTACATGAGTAGGTACATCTCCATCTTCAGGAAATTTGACACAGTTTCTACACATTTTAGTGACAATATCCTCCCTAAACACAACAATTTCTTGTGTACAATACTGTATTCTACACGGATTACTGGTAAATATGGCCGACATTAAAGGTACACTTACATGTGTGGGTACATCTCCATCTTCAGGAAATTTGACACAGTTTCTACACATTTTAGTGACAATATCCTCCCTAAACACAACAATTTCTTGTGTACAATATTGTATTCTACATGGATTACTGGTAAATATGGCCGACATTAAAGGTACACTTACATGTGTGGGTACATCTCCATCTTCAGGAAATTTGACACAGTTTCTACACATTTTAGTGACAATATCCTCCCTAAACACAACAATTTCTTGTGTACAATACTGTATTCTACACGGATTACTGGTAAATATGGCCGACATTAAAGGTACACTTACATGAGTAGGAACATTGCCATCTTCAGGAAATTTGACACAGTTTCTACACATTTTAGTGACAATATCCTCCCTAAACACAACAATTTCTTGTGTACAGTACTGTATTCTACATGGATTACTGGTAAATATGGCCGACATTAAAGGTACACTTACATGTGTGGGAACATTGCCATCTTCAGGAAATTTGACACAGTTTCTGCACATTTTAGTGACAATATCCTCCCTAAACACAACAATTTCTTGTGTACAATACTGTATTCTACACGGATTACTGGTAAATATGGCCGACATTAAAGGTACACTTACATGAGTAGGTACATCTCCATCTTCAGGAAATTTGACACAGTTTCTGCACATTTTAGTGACAATATCCTCCCTAAACACAACAATTTCTTGTGTACAATACTGTATTCTACACGGATTACTGGTAAATATGGCCGACATTAAAGGTAGACTTACATGTGTGGGTACATCTCCATCTTCAGGAAATTTGACACAGTTTCTACACATTTTAGTGACAATGTCCTCCCTAAACACAACAATTTCTTGTGTACAGTATTGTATTCTACACGGATTACTGGTAAATATGGCCGACATTAAAGGTACACTTACATGAGTAGGTACATCTCCATCTTCAGGAAATTTGACACAGTTTCTACACATTTTAGTGACAATGTCCTCCCTAAACACAACAATTTCTTGTGTACAGTACTGTATTCTACACGGATTACTGGTAAATATGGCCGACATTAAAGGTACACTTACATGTGTGGGTACATCTCCATCTTCAGGAAATTTGACACAGTTTCTACACATTTTAGTGACAATGTCCTCCCTAAACACAACAATTTCTTGTGTACAGTATTGTATTCTACATGGATTACTGGTAAATATGGCCGACATTAAAGGTACACTTACATGAGTAGGTACATCTCCATCTTCAGGAAATTTGACACAGTTTCTACACATTTTAGTGACAATGTCCTCCCTAAACACAACAATTTATTGTGTACAATACTGTATTCTACACGGATTACTGGTAAATATGGCCGACATTAAAGGTACACTTACATGTGTTGGTACATCTCCATCTTCAGGAAATTTGACACAGTTTCTACACATTTTAGTGACAATGTCCTCTCTAAACACAACAATTTCTTGTGTACAATACTGTATTCTACACGGATTACTGGTAAATATGGCCGACATTAAAGGTACACTTACATGAGTAGGTACATCTCCATCTTCAGGAAATTTGACACAGTTTCTACACATTTTAGTGACAATATCCTCCCTAAACACAACAATTTCTTGTGTACAATACTGTATTCTACACGGATTACTGGTAAATATGGCCGACATTAAAGGTAGACTTACATGTGTAGGTACATCTCCATCTTCAGGAAATTTGACACAGTTTCTACACATTTTAGTGACAATATCCTCTCTAAACACAACAATTTCTTGTGTACAATACTGTATTCTACACGGATTACTGGTAAATATGGCCGACATTAAAGGTAGACTTACATGTGTAGGTACATCTCCATCTTCAGGAAATTTGACACAGTTTCTGCACATTTTAGTGACAATGTCCTCTCTAAACACAACAATTTCTTGTGTACAATACTGTATTCTACACGGATTACTGGTAAATATGGCCGACATTAAAGGTAGACTTACATGTGTGGGTACATCTCCATCTTCAGGAAATTTGAACAGTTTCTGCACATTTTAGTGACAATATCCTCCCTAAACACAACAATTTCTTGTGTACAGTACTGTATTCTACACGGATTACTGGTAAATATGGCCGACATTAAAGGTACACTTACATGTGTGGGTACATCTCCATCTTCAGGAAATTTGACACAGTTTCTACACATTTTAGTGACAATATCCTCCCTAAACACAACAATTTCTTGTGTACAGTACTGTATTCTACACGGATTACTGGTAAATATGGCCGACATTAAAGGTAGACTTACATGTGTGGGTACATCTCCATCTTCAGGAAATTTGACACAGTTTCTGCACATTTTAGTGACAATGTCCTCCCTAAACACAACAATTTCTTGTGTACAGTATTGTATTCTACAAGGATTACTGGTAAATATGGCCGACGGGACTTTACGTCGGATCTCTTCTGTGATTGAGTGTGGGATGGCTGGCCTGAAATATGCAGTTATTCAATATATCAGTCAATATCAAGACAGTTATTAAACCAACTACCAACCAACCAAATTTTGGGCAGTTTGAAATTCAAAGATAATGCTGGCGACAATTTCAAGTGTTTGAAACTTTACAATTTTTGGTCATTTGGGCTGGGCACATAGTTGGAAATGAAGAAATTGCTTGTGTCAAGAGTAGGATGGCTTATCTGAAATAGGCAGTGAGTCAATATAGTCAATATAAAGAAAGTGACTTTAACAATATCTGTGTCTTCTTGAATTATAACAAGCAGGCAAAGAAGAATCAAGATCAAGCTGATCATGTGAGATCTTAATCACTGTTACTTGCCAATGGGACCCAAATGTTAGAAGTGAGTGTAACAAGGATTCAAGATTACACATTTCACCTAATGAAATATCACATGCAAAACAAAATTCATTAAGATTTTGTAATGTATTGATGATTTTTTAAACAGTAATCTTCAATATTTGGTAAAATCAACAGAATTTTCCAAAAGGGAAGCAGAGATCTGAATGTTTCACGGAGGGCAGGGGATATTTGCCTTACCTTGGTAATATAGTAGAAGGTCCCGGGTCCTGAGGTCCCGGTACAAATATAAATCTACTAGTCTTTACTAGATCTGGGTAGTCACTTAACACCTCCGTCAGATCATGGAAACATTCTGAAAGTGATCATATTGCTGGTGGGGAGTCAAAACCTCATAACTACAGCTTGAATAAGCTGGAGTTACAAGGTTTTGACTCCCCATCGACGAATTATACAGTATAGCATTACTTTTAAACAAAAACCTCGTAACTGCAGCTTATTCTAAGCTGCAGTTACGAGGTTTTTGTTGAAAAGCAGCCAGGGTTGTGCCTATGTCAGAATTTTTGGGGGACACAGGTGTCCACCTACCTAAATTTCAAGGGGACATTGGGAAATTTTGGGGGACAAACTAAAAAAACAACTATTTTAGTTATAATCTAAACAAGTGTCGCATTTCATGTTGACAGCAAACTCGCACAGCCAGGAACATTTTACCAACCAAATTCTTCTTGAAATCTTTTTCATTTTGTCTTTAATTAGTCTCTGAGAAAGATGATTAATGCATTTGGCTGTCTGCATCGGCAGATAGACAGCACAGGATCGGGTGTTTAAACAGCCAAATTCGTCGATTCCATATTGTCTGCTATCTTTCTTCATTAGTCAATTTATTTCGGTTACAACTGTAAGACCGGTTCTCGATATTTTATGTTGAAATCGGCTAAATGAATAAGTAAATTTTGGGTCACAGTCAATATGTGACCGGTTTACAGTATTCTACATTAAAATCGGCTGAATCGAATGGTAAATTTTGGGTCACAGTCAAGGTTTTGCATGTTGCGGTGCATTCGTAATAATATACAATGTGTGAATTATACTATCACAACAAAGATCGAGCAGGAGATTTTCGTATGTAATTACGGAGAATAAAAGATGACAGGATTCTGAGTGCGCCCAAAATCCCGCGATGGCTTAGATTTTAAGGAACATTATGAATTTATTTGCGGGAATCCCGCGATGCCGCGGCCTAGGCGCAACACTAGCAGCAATATGGTAGTACGGTAGTTCAGGGTAGTCACTTAACACCTCCGTCAGGTCATGAAAACATTCTAAAGGTGAATATATACAGTATATCATTGCTTTTCAACAAAAACCTTGTAACTGTAGCTTATTTTAAGCTGCAGTTACAAGGTTTTTGTTGAAAAGCAGCAACATGGTATAATTGTTGGTCAATGTAGAAATTACTATCCAAGTGGTTTAGGATTGGATTTGGGTTAAATGGAGTTTTTCATCCCACTCTACAGCTAAGGTCATAATGAAAATGGGACCTCCATTTTAAGTTACACCCAAATGACTGGATTGCCGCGGTATTGAACCTGCGACCCCTGTATCCATTGTGTTACCACTGCACCAAATCCGCCCCTAATGTGGTATAGGATGTCTTGACACAAGGTAAGTATCAACAAAAGCTTACAAAACATACTTTTAAATGAAATTTACTCAATCTTGTTTCTTTCATTGATGCTAAACGATAGCTAACAAAGCAAAATTAAGAGTGAAGAATCAACAAATAATCTTGGTAATTCAAAATAAACAAACTCATTTATCTCATTCTATATCGTCTATATAATTTCTATGAATTCTTATCTTATTTTATTCCTTTCTTTTCAATTGACAGTTATTACAGATACTCGTTATCAACTTGTTACCTTCAATGACACATAAAAGTCACATGGGTTATCGACAGTAAATTAGTATACTTACCTTTTAAAACTTTGGCATGGTTAGCTCCACGCGGGGAGGATAAAAAGTTTCCACAGAATATAAAACATGTGGGTGGGAACTGAGAGTAGCCAGAGAACAACACTCGTAGTTTATCTAGTACCTGAAATAAATAGGTATATTAAACATACATCTACCCTTCGTTCAGTAAGGCAACACAAGTTAGCTCAAAAGTGAACATGTATTGTAACATTTTCCTACTGAATGACCTATTAACTTCTCACATGAGCAAAATATGGCTCACAGATTTGAAAGTGGTGTGCCAAGCTAACAAAAATGGTGGACAGGTCCGATTTTACGAATGTAATTTTTGTTTCTTTTGTAAATAGATTACGTATTACCTTACTGTAACTACAATTCATTATTTTTTGTAAATGAAATTATAAACTATGTTTTATGTAAAATATTGCTTTAGGTAATTGCGTTTGGCAAATCCTGGAGGGATACGGAAAGATTTAAGTTCACACGCATGGTGAAAAACGCACAGCAACTCTGCAGAGCGTTCAGTAAGACTGTTAAGTAAAAAATCTGTCATCGGGTCACATAAAATGTTACTGAACGCAAGGCTGATCATATGGTACAATTATATACCGATGAAAAGTAGTGAAAGGAAATTGAATATTAATTGAACACCTACGTTTTTACCTACACATGTAGTCCGTCACACATCGGATTTTATTTATCAAATAAAGACCTCTAAACATGTTGTTATTTCATAAATATAATCAACAAGTGGCCAGCAGAAACAGAGGATTCTGGCATGATCAGATTTATACTTTTTTCTCTTCACTGGCCTTGTGTACCCCAACTTAACCACTTAGCTCTATAGAGTGGCTCATATTCAACAGAAATGCATCATAAACCAGCTGATTACATACCCCCCAGTTTATTGAGCAGGGGAGAACGCTGACTACCCACCTTGACCTGGTCCAGCCAGACATCAGACAGTACAATAAACATGGCGTCTTGATTCTCTGTCTCTATCTGTAACAACTTGGATGACGCTTTTACACTTGTTGTCGAGGGGCCACCGAAAAAATTGATGTTACCAAAAAATGATCTGAAATGTATGCATTAGTAATGAAATGTGTTAAAGCAGTGTACACAATAATTAAGTTTGACCTTTGCACACCAGAAAAAGCCCATTCACTACGAATAGATTTTGTTAAAAAAAAGCTTCTTTATTTAACATTTTACATTTTGGTCATGTTTAAATCTATCATTTCTAAGAGACCTTAAATCATAAAAAAATATCAAAGTATGTTTATACAAGAGTTCTCGTGACCTGTCACAAGAAGATATTAAATTAGAATTGATCAGAAAGCAGACTTTGTTTGTTATAATGCTTAAAACCAACAGGGTTGATAAAAGTTTTAATTTTACCTATCAGCTTTCAGTACCTTGCTTCAAATAAACAAGAACTGTCACTGAGCAGATAAATACCCCATGTCAGCAAGGGTAACAAATTCAAAGTCAAATTACCTCCATTGGTTGACCTTGGACAGCAAAGAAATTTCTTCATGCAAATGTCCATGTCACGCCGATCCTTCATGTGAATTTTCATCAAAATCAGTCATATTTTTTTAGGAGGAGTTGTGCTAACAAGAAATTTGGACAGACCAACAGACAGGGAGATTCCTTAACTTCTGCACCAAAAGAGCAATATTTCATCTTGTTATTAACTACCTTGTAACTTTGGAAGGTTCTGAAGGAGGAAATCCAAGAGCCTTGACATGGAACACTTCATCTTCATAACAACCTTCTGCTAGCACGAAACAGTTCTCTGTAAATAAACCTGTGTGGAATTTCTGGTCACGGGTTAAGGTATCAATACTTCAAAAGTTTTCTAAAGTGATTGTATGGGAAAAGTTTACAAAACAATAAAGCTTATCTTCAATTCATGTCATTTTTACATGCAATTCAGCCCATTCATAAATTGATTGGACTTTACTGCCCATATAACTGTCAAGGTCCTATGTAGGCAGTTGATGCACCTTACCATGGATTCCTATCGTTTCTTTCATGAGATTTCATGAGATTAAAGAGTGAGAAAAAGAATTTCCCAGCAGAGCTACAGATAAGTGAGGGTGAAGACATTCTAACTTTGTTATTTCAATTCCAAACCATATCTACTAGTCCCAGGGGTCTTGCTACCAATTTTCGTTTGGGGCCAGGGGCCAGTGAAATTAGGAAAAAAAGTGATGTTTTTACATGAATTGGGAAAAACTAAAACAAGTTTGTATTCATACTGTCACTCAGTTTCAGCTGCAAATTAGACTGTAGTGATGTAAAATGCATTTGTACATACTCTTGTTTAGGAATCTACTCTAACAAGAGGGCCATTGGCCCTGAAGCGCTCACCTGATATAACTTTTTGTACACACAAGGTTTAACTAAGATTTGACCTCGTGACCTAGAATTGATCAAGACAATCATTCTGATCAATTTTCAGGTTGATTGCCAAATGATTGGGCAAAAATGTGGCCTCTAGAGTGCACGCAAGGTTTTACAAAGATTTTACCTCATGACCTAGTTTATGACCCCAGATGACCCAATTTCGATCTTGTCCGAGAATTGATCAAGACAATCATTCTGATCAATTTTCAGGTTGATTGGGCAAAAAATGTGGCCTCTAGAGTGCACACAAGGTTTTTCTAAGATTTGACCCTGTGACCTAGTTTTTGACCCCAGATGACCCAATTTTGAAGTTGTCCAAGATTTTATCAAGACAATCATTCTGAGCAAATTTCAGGTTGATTGGGCAAAAATGTGGCCTCTAGAGTGCACACAAGGTTTTTCTAAGATTTGACCCCGTGCCCTAGTTTTTGACCCCAGATGACCCAATTTCGAACTTGTCCGAGATTTCATCAAGACAATCATTCTGAGCAAATTTCAGGTTGATTGGGCAAAAAATGTGGCCTCTAGAATGCACACAAGCCAAAAGTTGACGCACGACGGACGACGCACGACGGACGACGCACGACGGACGACGGACACAGCGGTATCACAATACCTCACCATGAGCACTATCGTGCTCAGGTAAGCTAAAAATGTCTTCAAAATGTTTGTAAATGAAGATTAGGTTTTAACATGGGGCATTCAGTGTCCTCATTGGGAATTTTCACCAGAGAATTGGGAAAAAAAGGATACTTTTTGCCATTGGGAATGGGGCCGATTAACGGCCCCAAATTTTGGCAAATGAGACCCCTGAGTCCAGACTGACTCAAATGAGTACAAACAGCATAATGTTTGGATTAAAAATAAATTTATTAGAATGTCTTCATCCGCTCATATATGTTGCTCTGAGCGAGATAAAGAATTTCCCATAAAGGATACAGCTTTAGTGAGGTCTAGTTGTACAACTCCAGTAGGATCCTCTATATACCATTTACCCTGAAATACAGGTACAGTGATTAACCATTTCCAAAACGACTAAATTGTAGAGTAGTGAATTCAATTCAAAGTCTTATTATCTATTCTCCCTTAGTTGACCTCAGAGAGCAAAGAAATTTCTTCATACCCATGTCATATTGATTATTCTTTCAGTTTGTTTCGGAGAAGTTGCGCTTTCCAGAAAAGTGGATGGACAGACAAGGTGATTCCTATATACCCCCAAACTGTTTGCGGGGTATAAATATAGTGCAGAAAATAGCGAGGAAAAAGATGAAAATGCAGATTATTTCATCAGCATTTTCTTCTTTTGTCTCAAAACTTTCCCAAGCCTTTTCTATAAGGGACTTAGTAACCAGAGGTACAATCTTTAGAGCAAGATTTTTTAAGATTTCTTGAGATGTTTTAGAAAAAGCGTTTTTAAGACCCAGAACCTGACTGAGGTGTTCCAAATGCTCCATATGTCATACAAATGACATCATGATGATCATGTCATTTGTATGAAGTATGAAGCATTCGGAACACCGCTGTTAAGAATCATGGTGCATTTGAAACAACTCAGTCAATTCTTTCTTATATTGTTTCTACAGTGGGTTTCACATGAAGTAAAGGATAATGGCGCCTCAAATAGAGCATCTTAAAAATCTTGCTAATAAGAATGCTTTATCCTAATGTATCTTGAGAAATAACTCTAAACATTCTAAGAAATCTTGCTCTAAAGAACGCGCTCCATAACTCCTTTAACTGAGTGAGCTTTTTTGAAACTGTTATAATTATAAAGATTCTTCATTGATTCTTCAATATTAGCACAATAAAGATTAATTCCCACATAAAAAACTACCTACCTCCTTTAACTGAGTGAGCTTTTTTGAAACTGTTATAATTATAAAGATTCTTCATTGATTCTTCAATATTAGCACAATAAAGATTAATTCCCACATAAAAAACTACCTACCTCCTTTAACTGTGTGAGCATACCAAGCACTATAACCTCCCCTAACTTAGCTGTGGTACCCAGTAAATACTCTATAGGCTTTAACTGTAGATATAAAGAGATGCAAGATTGTCATAATTATAATAATCATTCAAAATACAGTCAATATATATCAAAGTCAGAGAGCCCGTCAAAATACCTCAATATATCCGGAATTCACATCCATTTCTATTCATTTTCAAGTAAAATTACATGTGACCATTTTTGTTATCCATCAATTACGTTCATAATTTAAATCAAGTAGGAAAAGGAAAGAAATTGCTTGAAATGTTTCAATGGCTATTCTTATTTCAAAGTTGTATTGTTTGATATTTTTGAAATCCATTGATGTAGATGGGACCAGATTTTCACTTCGACTTGAGCAGAAATTTGACTTTGGGTCTGAAATAAATATAGAACACCTTAACCCTCTCTTATATACTGTTCTGTCATTGCTGAATCATATATCATATCAGGATAAATTTGAATACAAGTTATCCGAGTTGTGTCTTCACTAATTTTCTACTGTTCAATGTTCAATGGTTTAACAAATTTGTGACGTTACCTGAAACTTTTTACTTTCCGCAGGTAGACTACCTATTGCTGGTGGTGTGAATAAGTCATGTCGTAAAGTTCTCTGGAATACAAAAGGTGTACATACAGGGCATGAGAATTGATATGTCTACTGCAAATTACCTATCATTCTTGACATTCATTTCAATTCTTTCAAATAAATCTCATAAATGGCAAAACCTTGAACAACTTAAATTATTAAGGGGTTATGGTTAAAGTGTCAGTTGAATATGCTTCAGTTCGTTTAACCCTTTCCCAAACGACAAAATTTTAGGGTGATTCACTTCAAAAACTGCCACAAATGACAAAATGGAAGTTATCAAAGGTAGAATTTGTGTAAAATATGGCATAGAAAATATTGAGACAAAAGGAGAAACTGCTGGTTATCAGCAGTTTCTTCTTTTGTTTCAATGTTTTCCCAAGCCTTTTCTATAAGGGACGTCAAAACCAGGTCTTGTTTGGGAAAGGGTTAAAACAGATTTTAAACCAAAAATTTTGATTTTTAACAAGTCCTTAGTTCAAATCACAACATAATTGAGCAACAAGTTGTAAATGAACCCTTGAAATAATTTCATGATAGTTTATAAACTGAGTTAAGGTAGACTACCACTAATGAGATTCGCACAACATCGGAATTATTCGGGCGACGTTGAAAACATTACGCGGTGGAACTTTCCAACGCCGAATGTTTACGCCCCTGCCCA
Organism: Fragum sueziense; assembly: GCA_963680895.1. Taxonomy (NCBI): domain Eukaryota; kingdom Metazoa; phylum Mollusca; class Bivalvia; order Cardiida; family Cardiidae; genus Fragum; species Fragum sueziense. The sequence goes on along the minus strand of OY804593.1, from coordinate 37,276,419 downwards.
AATAGGTTCAGATACTTAACGACGCCACTCAAATAAATCCGAAGTTCTCAAAATGGCCACATTATGGGTATTAAACCTTAATTCATTCACTAACCTGATGCAGTACTATATATCTGTCTCTGAATAATGTAGCTTTATCTGCAGCATTACCATGTAAACAGGGGGCAGGCAGGGACAAGTTATTGTTTCTGAAATACAATACAATCATAGTCAAAAGGAGCAGAATCAAGTACATAAAGCACATATCTCAGAATGAAATTAACCCTTTCCCAAACAAGACCTGGTTTTGACGTCCCTACTAGAAAAGGCTTGGGAAAACATTGAGACAAAAGAAGAAACTGCTGATAACCAGCAGTTTCTCCTTTTGTCTCAATATTTTCTAAGTCATATTTAACACAAATCCTATCTTTGATAACACCCATTTTGTCCTTTGTGGCAGTTTTTTAAGAGGATCACCCTAAAATTTTGTCGTTTGGGAATTAATTAATGGTCATTGAAGTGAAAACAGTCGAAAATGGTAATTTGGTCAAATTCAATGGTAAATAACACAAGATATGAGTTTTTCATAAAGCTGACAATAACATTTCATGCAAAATTTTATGGTCACCATCAATTTGTTTATATTTTGTTTTCGGGCTGTGAAGAGTTCTATTCATTCAAGGGCACGTAACTAAGGATGCGAGATCATGAACAAAACAGACGGAACAAGATCGTTGGCTTTTTTGAGAGGCCCTCCTTTCCTTTAACACCTGTCCTTTTTGAAGAATAATTAGTTGTCTAATTGTTTTGTTGATCAATCAAAACTTACTGTATGAACTTTTTCCTCTCCTTTACATATGTGTACCTCGGGACAGAAAACCCATCTATCACAGAAAATACTTTATCACTGAAAAATACAACAGAAGTATTATCATCAAGTGAATCATTATCCATCCATGAAACAAGAGCTCTTTAATTTCTATACATATTGATGACATGATGGAACAATGTTAAAATAGGTTAAGTTTAAAGACCTAGTCAAATCTGCCAATGGTATTGACACTGTCCATTCTGATTAAAAATTGTCGGAATACTTGATTAGGTAAGAATTTGTCAAAATGAATAAGCGGACCACGAGGCAATTGCACAGCACAACCTTAATGGCATATAAACCAAAGATACAGATAAGATGGGGTAATGAAATACAAAAGCTAATTCAAAGTTCATCAAACCCATTTGTTGTGGGTACTCATTGGAATCGTCTCGAGATTATTGTATTATCCACAATATAGCAGGGGTGTAAAATTCCACTTGCCCGCTCGCATTGGCGAGTAGCATTTGGCAGCTGGCGAGTGGAAAAAGTTACCTACTAGTCCTACTGGGCGAAAAATATTGTCTGGCAAATGAATAACAACATATTTCAAACATTATTAATCATAAGGGCGAGTAACTTTTTTTGGCTACTAGTCCTACAGGGCGAATGGAAGAAAAATAATTTTACACCCCTGTATAGGGTTCACATTTGAAATATCAAATTAAGAATGTCTTTACTCTGTTGCTTTGCAGTCTGCATAAACCCTAACACAATAAACTACTTGTTCTTTACCTGTCCTCATCTTGTTCTGCGTTACATTCATTAACAGCTGATTCACAAATATCTCTGTCTACCAGAGTAGACGACACTGAAATATACATGAGTGGGTCATAATAGAAAACAATTTTATTCATTTTTCTGTGATGTAATGTCTGAGAAACAAATAGTATTTCATAGATGTTGTTATAAAATATCGTAACTACGGCTTGATTCAAGCCGTAGTTACGAAATTTTATAACAACACTGATGGTTTATCAATTCATAGAATTGTTTTGTGACAAGGACTTTGGAAAAGTGTTAATAATGCACACTTCTATCTCTTGTTAAATCACAGCTGTAAATTTCTTCATACTTATATTCAACAAATTAGTCATTCCTAAATAATTGTTTAACCCTTTCCCTCACATTGACACCTTTCGAAGCTCGAGATAATGGCTTTGTAAAACATTTCGGAAAATTATGAAATTGCTTGTGACAAGCAATTTCTTCATTTTCCCACAATGTTAACCACACTTAAAGACCAAAAAATGTAAAATTTCATTCACCTGACAGAGGTTCTGAAATCCTTAAATTGACAACTTGTCCGTGTTTGCTTGTTTGACAAATGTCAGTTGTCCATATGAAGTCAGAACAATAAAGAGCAAAATGTTGGCAAAATCTTCTTGTTCGTAACCTCTTTGGGACAACCTGGGTAACTCGGATAATGGATTTCAGAATCCCTGTCTGAAATTGTCGTCTGCAAGATCTTTCAATTTAGACCACCCTAAAATTCTGTCATTTGGAAAAATACATTTATCTATTTCTATCAAGGGGGAATGCTCCAGTTTCCTAATTTTTTTCCCAATAATAGAATTTATTTATATTTTGTATGTTGAAATTATATGTTATTACCAATTGAAAAATAAAATAAAAATGGATGGTCAGCGATCTTGTTTGAATTTTATAGGCATTCGTATCACATACCCCTACATCGAAAAAATGCACAATTTCTTGCACCTGCCCAAGGTCACTAAAATGCTAATAAAATGCTGTATATTCATTGTTTAGTCCCGAAAACGGATTTAAAGTAACATCTTACATTTAATAAGAACAGAAAACCCAGAATATGTGCTAATATAAATGCGTAAATGTATAAAACAGCATGTTCACATGTTCGGTTAGATCAACGAAGCTGGAGTTTTTCATGTCAAAATTTGCATATTTTTGGAAATATTTCAAGTTCTACATAATAGAATTCAGAGCTCTCAGTAGGATTTTGAAAGTAGGATTCCAGGAATCAAACTTCAGAAAAAGTTGGATTCCACACAGAAAATTTGGATTCCATAATTATAAAGGTGGATTCCTTAGCGCTCTGAAGGGAAATGTTTCCACAAAATGACCAATTTTAACCCTGAATCAGACTGTATTTACAAGGTTTTTAGATTACAAAGCCAACGGTGATTTTTCTTTCTCTTAATCCATTCCCACAAATTGAAACTTTTGACACCAAAGAAGATAAAAGTTTTGCAATAACATCGAGACAAAAAAGATAAGCAGCATTTTGTCTTTTTGCCTCAATGTTTTCCATGCTACATAAAAAGTAACATTGAACAAGTCCATCTTTATCAACATCTAGTCGAGGGCTTGGTGCAAAACTATTGTAACTCCATTTTATAAAACTTTACAGGAGAGGGAAAAAAACTTATTGGCTTTCTCAAAGCTAAAGAGGAAAAATGTTTTTTTAAAATTCTATATCATTTTAAGTACATACAGAATTGAAACCTTATATTTGAACACATGATGCATTCCTTCCTAAAGAATCAGAAAATGCAAAAAAGTGAATTTCTGAAAAATATGCAGTTACAATAGTTTTGCACTGAGACCTCGTAGTTAGTTTTCCGAATGGACTTTCAATTTGGAATGTTATAAAATTACGTTTTCTGGTGATGGGTTGATAAGGGAAAATGCAAAATGCAGGTTTTGGTTGAATTGAATATTTTTTTCTAAATGCTGCTTTCAATGTGATATCCCAAACAATTTCAAGCTTTGAAAATTGCAGTTGAAAAAAAGATATAAGAAAACTAGATCTATGATGAAAAAAATATTTTCTAAAATTGCATCTTTTTTCTGAGTGATATCTCTCAATTTGGAACAGTCCAAAAAATAAGGGATCATCTTTTAAATTTTACAGTTAATCTATTATCAAATACAGAAAGAGCTTTCTGACTAAATTGTTCACAAAGGATAGAAGCTTACTAGGCAAAGGGTCACTGTAGCGGAAAAGGTTAGTCTACCCCGATAGCAGTGTCCCAAGAAAAATCAATACACAGTCATTATGCTGACAAATTTAACACAAAGACATATGCTTACGTGATTTTATGGAAAGTTTAAAAGGATACTTATAAAGTTGATCTTTGGATTTTCTTTACCAAGTAAGACCAACTCATAACCTCATTCAAATTTACGATAGATTAATGTATTTGCTGGTTTTTTAAAGTATGAACTTGCTCAGAAAATCAACCGAGGAAAATCAATCCCTGTCTAAGTAAACAATTGAATTCAATTACCGAAAGATGATTTGTCAATCAACTGCTTCAATCAAAAGTTATTGGTTTCACAATCGTCTAAAAACATCGTATGGTAAGGACTAATTAACATTCGTTGAGACTCAGACTCCACCTACAGCGTCTACCGATAATTGATTCTGATTGGCTGTAAGCAGTAATTAACGCCACGCCTACCACTGCTGTCTACCCGACTTAGGTATCACTTAGATACGGTCATTATCGATTTTTCAGAAAGTAGTTAGGCTAATGCATTGACAGCTTATTATCATAGGCAATGACTGTGTACTTGTTGTATGCTGCTGATAGGTAAAGGGTCACGGACGCGTGCCTTAAAAAAGTTGTCGTCCGGCGGAATCCTTTGATAGGATTTTTTGTCGTCCCCTGAGAAAAGTTGTCGTCTCAGACGACAGTACTGTCGTTTCCGAGAGCCCTGGAATTTGATAAAACTCCCTCATTGTATTAAGCAACTTGTCCTGGTAATAATTCAAAAAGAAAATGTATAGGTCAGCGCACTTATTAGTGAATTACAGCCATTTTTATCAGCTACACATGAATAAAATGACGCAAAACAGTGGTAACTGCATACACACTTACGACTGTCTTGCTCTAAATAATCGATTTCCATCTTAGGGAAATCAGTTTCGCATAATAAATACACTTTTACCGTCGAAAATGGTAAATTGGAATAATGTGTTATATTATTGAAAATATGGTAGCGAAACATATTGGTACGAAACATTTAATTTACTACAGTAAAGACCGAGTGTTCCGAAAAACTGGAGCATTCCCCCTTAATACATTTCTTCTATCCAAAAATAAACTCAAGATTTTACAACTTACGAGGCTGTTTTTGTACAATTTCTATAATTTTGTCCAGCCATTCCCCACAATCCTCCTCCTCCACTTGGGATAGAACTTCCACCAAATACCGACTCGCCTCACTGTAAAGAATTAAAATATAACACAAAAACGCATTTATTGCAACCAAAATTATGTTAAATGGTTTTAGATGTGACATTCGACAAATTTGGCGAGAAAAGTTATAAAGCATTAATATTTTTGGTTGCCTGACAGTTGGTATTGTTGCTACCTGATGCTGCTAGGCCTGACACACTTTACGGCTGCGGCCGCGGCCTTAGCGCAGTTGGTAGCGCATCTGACCCTCATTCGAGAGGTCCCGGGTTCGATACCCGGCTGTGGCTAATACCCTTTCTGACAAAATTGTCTCTCACCAATGGGTTTGAAATCCTTAACCTAAGTGGGCGAGCAGCTGGAGGCTCGGTAAGGGTGTTGTGGTAGTACTGGTTTTAATCCGAGTCTTTTCTGATGTAAATACGCTCTTTGATATTTTGATTTTTCGCTATTTACATCAGAGAGCGTTGCTCTTTGAAAACAGCGGAAAGTTCGGTAACGTTACAAGTAACTAGAAGCTTTGTTTTTGTGTATCATATCGAATCACTCGGTAAAACACTGTAGGGTATAGATCAATAAATCATTTTTTGCCATACCTGACCAAAAATTTCATTTCAAATCGGCCTGCTGGATGATTATAACCTTTGGTTTTGAATGGAAGGTCAAAGTAAACAAAGGCTGCTCAGGTGAGGGTTGTTGCAAAGCATTGCCTATTAACCTTTTAGAAATACTTTTTGGTCGTAATTTTTTCAGCAGCCATAACAATAAATGGTTCATTTATCGATATCATCAGGGGTTTTAACGATAGCGTTTAAGATCGGACGGTGAACGATGCGCAACAATTTGTTGCGAACTTCTTGATTTTTTCAAAGAGCAACGCTCTCTGATGTAAAAAGCGAAAAATCAAAATATCAAAGAGCGTATTTACATCAGAGAAGACTCGGATTATACTGGTTTGAGAGACAACAGGAATCCATTGGTAGGTGCTCCAGCTGCCGCGATATGACCCTGGTAGTTGAAAACAGCGTAAAACCCCAATAAACTCAAACTCAAACTGACACACTATACACTGTTTCTGACTGTATGTTTGTATCAGAAGATTATCCTTTCCTCTCATGCTTTCGATGGGTCACATGGTTTTGATAGCCCAGTGATTTTTTTTCTTAAAAAAACGGTCGTTATTGGGCCCCTTTCCCCTCTCTGAGGAATATACATTTTTCCCCCATTTTAGAGAAATTTTCCCCTCTTGGAACTAGATTTTTTCTTGCAAAGAAAAATCCAAATCATAGTTAGATTCTTGGCATCTCTAACAGTTCTAATGGTTGTTTGAATGTCCCATTATGATATACAAGCAAGTTAAATGCATTTATAACACTGTATTTGAGAGAATAAGCATGTATTGAAATTTCCCCTTTTTGGGCGTTCACGCGAAAATTTTCCCCCACCTATGGGCCCTGACCGCCTTCCCCCAAAACTAAAAATAAACACTGTAGCCTTGTGATTTTCAGAAGTGCTTACAATCTGAGTATCATTCCATGTGCATCTAAATACTTTTGCTACAAACAAAGTCTTTGGTCAAAGAAATTTAGAGACAACTGATTTTTACACGGAAAAATGATATTTTTTGCTTAACAAACAACAGAAACCAGAAAATCAAGGTCAGGGTAAGAATCATCCAACCTAGTGCTTTTAATAGCAACAAAAACAAAGCCTTATCGAAATGATGAGAGTTTCGCCCTGACGACGCGTGATGACATGCTTTGAATATTTTTGCCGATATATTTTGTTAGTCTGACTCTCTTTACAAATGTTGTTTTCCAATTTTTTTTGTTTATAACTTTGGTTATTGAATGATGATGAATCTATTGAGATGGTCAGAATTTTATAAAATCAGTTCGTAAATATGCAAGCACGTGGTTTTAGATAAGGCTATCGAAACTACAGGACGTCAGGCTAAATGGCATGTCACCATAACAGAAAAAAAGGTTTGAAGTGACTCGAGTACGAATCAGAAATATTGAGCAAGAAATTGAGAAAACATTAATCCGGGTTCCTGTCAACTTATTAAATGTCTTCGTCAAAGTACTACCTGCGTAAGGACAGTCCGTTAAGTTTAAATGAAGAAGTAATCTGCGTTTTCAGTTTTGACATATTTCGTTCAGATTTCCCGCGTTACTTGTAAACAAATGAAATGTCGTGAGAATAGAAGTTTGTGATAAATAGTCTCAATGGGGGGGGGGGGGGTCTAAAGTTAGAAGCCTTCGAATTCTCGTGTCGTTTTTTTGGAAGGCTTTTGGACAATAATATTCCATTTTCTTGAAAATAAAGAAAGTGCTTCGTTTCCCATAATGCTTTCTACCCAAAATGACAAAAATAATAATTTATGTATCCGACTCCATATATAGGGCATATAGATCTAATTTTGGTTGCCTGGAGAAAGAGGAGCAGGAGAAGTAGAAGAAGGCTTTATCCAGATTCTCCTCCTCCTCCTCCTCCTCCTCCCAGTCCTCCTCCTCCTCCTCCTCCTCCTCCTCCTCCTCCTCCTCCTCCTCCCCCTCCTCCTCCTCCTCCTCCCTCCTCCTCCTCCTCCTCCTCCTCCTCCTCCTCCTCCTCCTCCTCCTCCTCCCCCCCCTCCTCCTCCTCCTCCTCCTCCTCCTCCTCCTCCTCCTCCTCCTCCTCCTCCTCCTCCTCCTCCTCCTCCCCCTCCTCCTCCTCCTCCTCCCTCCTCCTCCTCCTCCTCCTCCTCCTCCTCCTCCTCCTCCCCCCCCTCCTCCTCCTCCTCCTCCTCCTCCTCCTCCTCCTCCTCCTCCTCCTCCTCCTCCTCCTCCTCCTCCTCCTCCTCCTCCTCCTCCTCCCTCCCTCCCTCCCTCCCTCCCTCCCTCCTCCTCCTCCTCCCTCCTCCCTCCTCCTCCCTCCTCCTCCTCCCTCCTCCTCCTCCCTCCTCCCTCCTCCCTCCTCCTCCTACTCATGAATAAGTCGGAATACGCAATATGCGTTCGCTACTCATACGTTGACGGTACGCAAGGAATTTTGTTTTAATGACCGTCGTTTGATCTTAAGATGACATCATACGCTGAAAAGTATCGACAGATAGCCTACAAATTTGGATAATTTGCGATGTAAGCTTTTTCTTCTCCCCCTGCGAAGACAAGTATTCTTTCCATTTTGGCCGCATTTTACTTAACAACATTGGATTTGTGATATATCTGAAATATCTAGGTTAACGAAATTAACGACGTCAAACGAAAACTTCCGACGTCGCGTGAATCTCATTAGAGATGTAGCCTACTATAGTCCAACAAGGTTAACCCGGGACAACTTAATTTTCGTGCGCAAAGTCCGTTAGTTGAGCGTCTAAACAAAACAATGCCGAAGTGAGGTCATTACATATATGCAGATGTCCCGGGTTAATCTTGCTGGACAATACGCACTCGAACATTGATGTTTATTGGTGTCAACATCTTTGTCGTTAGACCCCGTATCATATATGATATATGGTGACCGTATGCGTATACATGTATTTATGTCCGTCCATCATTGAGTTTTTTTTTTTTTTTCATTTACGCTGTGTCATCGAAAGGGGGATAGGGTGGGGTGGGGGAGGGTGGGGTTAACGCAAACATTCTCGTTGGCACAACTTCCACATTTATTGACTGACTTGCATGAAATTTCACAGAATGATCCTTATCACCTGCTAATGCGCATAATATTGTTGAGATTTTTCCATGTTTTGCTGCCCCAGAGGAATGTTTGCAATGTTAGTAATGTTATGTTCGCTGGCACAATTCCATCTACATTTATTTACGGACTAGGATAAAATTGGCCAAAGTGGACACGTTCACAAACGACAAAATTTTAGGAGGATCTAAGTTCAAAGATAATATAGACGACGATTTTGAGTGAACCTATTTTTTTTCTCTCTCTTTTTTGGTAGAAAACATTGTGGGAAATGAAGAAATGTTCACTTTCCACAATGTATTCCAAATCCTGTATCTTTTAAGACGTCAAAAAGAGACGATAAGTGGGAATGGGTTAGAGCGCATATTTTCTTTGTTTCTCTCCCAGAGACCTCCATCTAAAGTTAACTTGCACGTCGCAAGCACCATGAATGCACGTGTTTTGTGTCATTTAATAATAGGGAACCATTTTATCAAGTACACAGTGACGTAATAGGGAGCGATTTTAACAATTAGACAGTGACGTAATTTCGGACAAACAACAGTAGGCCTATATCGTTACGAGATGTTATTACAACACAGATGGTTTATTATAACATAACGGTTAAACCTAATATATTTTTAGCACAAAATCCGTTGCTATAGTAACCCGTCATGTGAAAAATGACAATTTGGGAAGTCCGTAGGCATTAAACCAACTTTTTCAAAACCAGATCGGACGCAGCAAATGTCAAACACAAGTTGTAATTCGATAATGAACATTTTAGATTAGAAAATCATTTTTACCCGTTTCCATATGGAAAAATTGTAGACTTTTTCGTATTCAAAGGTGTTGCAGAAGATTTTTCAAGTGAATGAATAATCCGATTTTTTTTTTTTTTTTTTTTTTTTATTATCTTTTTGGGAAGAAAACATGGTTGTAAAATAACAAGAAATTTCTTAATTTTGCACGGTGTTTTCCAACCCGTATCTCGTGGGGCGCCAAAACGGTCATTATGTTGGAATGAGCTAAAAGTTTCGACTCTAATTAGTCTGCGAAGACTGCGCAGACTGACTAAGATATACACTTTTCACATTTCACAGTTGGTCAGTTTCTGCACAATTGGTCACAATAATTTTTTATTGTTCCGAAAGTCACATTTTGAACTGTTCGTTTTGTAAATTAGAAGTGTCATTTTTATTCTATACTTAGTACATTTAAAACGCAGAGTTTTCAAAGCCTTAAATCAAGGTGTTATAAGATGTTAAACGAAATAGAAATATTTGTGTTGAATCTCCCACAAGTTTTGAAACGTGAATAGAATAGATTTGCGTTAGTAATCCTGGAATATTTTACGGTGCCAAACCAAAGCGTTGAACACGTTGTCGCTGTGCAAAGTTGGTGCACGCGAAACTCGAGTTTAATTCCAACATGTTAATGCAGTTTTTCTATAGGGACACCATAAAACAAGTTTCGTTGAAAGATTCTCAATTTTATCAGTATGTCTTGTCTTCTTGAAAATGTGAGGAACCAAGGTATTGGAACACATTTGCTTGGGATTTAAAACTTTGACATTCAACGGCGCGTAGGATGTCATCACGATTAGTGACACGATTCCTAGGTCACATATTGTGATTACACACTACTGGCTTGCGTTGTGTTCTGATTTGTACCAGGTACAGAACATGCTTGGAATGACCTTAAGAGACGCGTCTATTCACGTACCCCACCACCCAAAACGTCACAACAACTTTATATTGTTGTTATTCAAGAGTGGAGCAAAATGCCACAAGAGGTCGTATTGCGTGAAAAGTTCTTTCAGAAGTTTCTGTGCGACGAAGATGTCAGGGTTCAATTCAAGCTTTAGGTTGGCAAACTCGTTATCATTTAATTTGACATAATCAATTTTTATTCCAATGTGCATTTAAAACATTGTCTAATTTTGAATTTGATGGAAATAAATAAATCAACGAAAATGAATTGGCAATACAGAGCCTGCGCTTATTATTTCCATCCTATCAGCGAACGGAATACCTCTGCGGAATTAAATGTACTCAGTATATTTTGATTTGTGACGGACTCTCGTTTTCTCAGACCCTTTTTTATATACAAATGATGATAAAGACATGTGTCATTTATTTTTTCATTTGTTGTATTACAACATTTTTTTTTATTCCATTTCCTTATTTTATATAAAACAATCATTATAAAGTACATGCAGTGTAAACATCACATACACAAATTGCATGTTTGAAAAATAAAATCAAGCACATTTTACATGTGCATAATATTATCTAGTTAACAAATAATTCTTGGTTAATCCGTGAAGATACATCTGCCATTCAGTCTAAATCATCTCTGTACTTTTCCTGAAATTAGATGAAGAATAATGCAATAAAATGAAATTCAGAGCGATTTTGTCTTTCTGTCCTAAATTGTGTTTAATAATTAGGGGCCTACCGGTCGTATTTAACGTACATGTAATTTTTTTGTTTTGAAAAAAGATACAGAATTTGGAAAACATCGTGGAGAGTTAAAAAATTTGTTTTAAGCTGCATTTTATTTTATAAGGTTTTGGTTGAAAAGCAGCGATATATATACATGTCTTCATGGTAACTTACTCTTTATGCCCCAAAAGATGGGGAATCTACGCCGTCATTAGCTACACTAGCTGGTTCATCAGTCAGTTCATGGACGACATTGGTAAGGGATTGTCTCACAGCAGCATTGGCCATCTCTACAAATACAAGTTTGATTTTCACTTACACCTACGAACAGCCAGGGAACAATCTAGTATTTCGTTGGTTTTGTCATAAAATCTCGTAACTACGGCTTGATTCAAGCCTTAGTTACGAGATTTTTAACAACACTGACGTTTTATCATGCTGAGCCGGTAGGCTACGTAGAACCAGTCTGTTTTAGAACAAGATTTGTCCCTATTAATGTCTGGGTTAATCCTATATCACAAACGAAAATTAAAGCCTCTCTTACAAACCGTCGTGCGTCTTCATAAATCGTACGTCTTCGGAGATTTTTAAAACGCACGATTTATAAGGACGCACGACGGGTTGAAAGAGAGGCTTAAGATTAATGGTTTCAGGTTCCTTGTAGTGTTTTAGTAAATCTTAATGATGAAATGAGCATTTTCTCTAACATTGAATGCAAGTTGAATGTTTTGATAAATTCTCAATATGGGGAAATGCAATGTGATAAGACACTAACGAACTTATAGGGCCTATCCTAAACCCCATATTTACATGTAAAGCCTCACTAATAGGAAATGTAAAATAAGACAAGGCTGTCCTATCTTACTGTCTGTCATAGCCACTGCTATAATCCAGGACAAGTACCCAACATTATCGATACTTTTCAACAAAAAACATAGTAACTGCAGCTTGTTTCAAGCTGCAGCTACGATGTTTTTGTTGAAAAGCGACGTTCCTTTAGCACAGTTTCACTAGATCTGTTAGCACATTTGTTGCTTTTTCTTTCCTACTATATTTTTCCGATGTATTTTCTTTCACTACGACTTCAGTACAACGTTACTCACCACTCAACACACTAGAAGTTATAGATGCGGTGTCCTCTGTTATGTTGTGAATATCCAGGCACCCATCATCTCTAAGCTTCATTTCTTCCACAGCGCTCTGCATGATGCCCATTACAAAGTATTTCACTATAAAAATACATTCATTAATGAATAGAAGCATCACTTAGAGATGCATTAATTGGTGGATTATTGATACAATGATTTGTTATTGAAAGTCGGCCTTTTTATGTCATGTATGTATGTACATACATGTATAACATTGAAATATTTGCATAATATGCGATTGCGTATATGATTGCTAAAGTACACAAGAGTATCATTCAATTTTCAATCTGAGATTTCTGAAGTCCCGCTTAAAGAACACTAATATTAACGTCATTATGATTACTACCATGTGCTATAAACTATTCACCTTGTTGTGTATCTAGGTTCCCATCCAGATCAGCTTTAATATAGCAGCGCCCATCAGAACACCCCACAGTCACGTGTGGTGGGGAGTCCGGTACTCCTGGTAGAGGGGACACAGCAGGGGCTGGTGACCTAGGGCTGACCTTCACCCTGGTGATGACGAGGTCGGGGTAATCCGAGTCTTCTCTGATGTAAATACGCTCTTTGATATTTTGATTTTTCGCTATTTACATCAGAGAGCGTTGCTCTTTGAAAAAATCAAGAAGTTCGCAACAAATTGTTGCGCATCGTTCACCGTCCGATCTTAAACGCTATCGTTAAAACCCCTGATGATATCGATAAATGAACCATTTATTGTTATGGCTGCTGAAAAAATTACGACCAAAAAGTATTTCTAAAAGGTTAATAGGCAATGTTTTGCAACAACCCTCACCTGAGCAGCCTTTGTTTACCTTGACCTTCCATTCAAAACCAAAGGTTATACTCATCCAGCAGGCCGATTTGAAATGAAATTTTTGGTCAGTTATGACAAAAAATGATTTATTGATCTATACCCTACAGCGTTTTACCGAGTGATTCGATATGATACACAAAAACAAAGCTTCAAGTTACTTGTAACGTTACCGAACTTTCCGCTGTTTTCAAAGAGCAACGCTCTCTGATGTAAATAGCGAAAAATCAAATATCAAAGAGTGTATTTACATCAGAGAAGACTCGGATTAAGGTCGGGGGTACCAGTCTCGTTCTCTAGATCATTAGGTGTCAATGGCCTGGGTAATCTATTCTCTCTTGCAAGCCTTTTTCTCAAGGCATTTCGGAATCTTGCGGCCTGAAATACATTTATGCATTGTCCAATGTAGGCCTTCTCACCAGAAAGGCCAGAATTGATATCTATCGTTTGGAAAAAATATAGTTCAGATTACTATACTTAATGTGATGCCGACGACAAAAAACTTTAACATTGAAACGGTTCTTCTTAGCTATCTGTATTGCGGATACATATTGTGTGTTTGTATGCCTTCAACTAATACAGATCTAGACTGTTTCAGAACAGACAATAATGCGCATTTTAGAACAAGAGGGCCAAGATGGCCCTGGATCGCTCACCTGATAGAAGTTTGAAACTTTCTCCATGCAGAACAAGACCCACCTTTTACATGACCTAGGTATCTCTAAGACAAGAACACGAAATTTAAGATGCGAGATTATGATCCAGCTGAAAACAGCATTCTTAATCTTTAATAATCAATATTTGTGGCTGTTAAAGTGAAAACCAAGTCGATAAAAAACATCTATTTTGTCATAATCCAGGGCAGATAACTCTGTTCTGATAAAGATATTCTCATCAACCTTATGTCCAAGTTGTTTTTTGATTGGTCAATATTTATTAATTACTGTTTGAGTGAAATTAACAACAAGTTGTTTTTTGATTGGTCAATATTTATTAATTACTGTTTGAGTGAAATTAACAACGAAATCGGTAATTTTGTCACCATCAAGGGCACAAAACTCTGTTTTTTCTAGTCTGATCAATATGAAAAATGAAAACATATAAGATCTCATGGTCACCTAAATTGTGACCAAGTTGTGTCTTCATTGGTCAATATTTGTGTTTTTTTAGAGTGAAAATAAAGTGGAAAAAAGCAATTTTGTGAAATTCAGGGGCCAATAACTCTGTTTTTTTTTTTGTCCGATCAAGCAGAAAATTTAACTCATTCAGCATCTTATGGTTACCATCATTGTTGCCAAGTTTTGTCTTTTTCGGTCAATAAATGTAGATGCTAAAGTGTAAACAAAGTCGAAAATGGCAAATTTGTCAAATTCAAGAGCACATAACTCCAGATTTCCTACTTCAATGACACTGAAAATCGAACTCATTCATTATTGTATGGGTACCAACATTCTAGCCACGTTTTGTCTTGATTGGTCAATATTTGTAGATGCTAGAGTGGTAACAAAGTTGAAACTAAGCTATTTTTGATATTCAAGGGCGCATAACTCCGGACTTCCTGATCTGATCTGATCCAAAATCAAACTCGTCCAAGAGCTTATTGTCATACATGTTTTCACCAAGTTTGGTCAAGATTGGTCAATATTTGTAGATGCTAGAGTGGTAACAAAGTCAAAAACTAGAGATTTTTGATATTCAAGGGCGCATAACTCCGGACTTCCTGATCTGATCTGATCCAAAATCAAACTCGTCCAAGAGCTTATTGTCATACATGTTTTGACCAAGTTTGGTCAAGATAGATCAATATTTGAAGATGCTAGAATGGTAACAAAGTCAAAAACTAGCGATTTTTGATATTCAAGGGCACATAACTCCGGACTTCCTGATCCGATCTGACCCAAAATCAAACTCATCCAAGAACTTATCGTCATACATGTTTTGACAAAGTTTGGTTAAGATTGGTCAATATTTGTAGATGCTAGAGTGGTAACAAAGTCAAAAACTAGCGTTTTTTGATATTCAAGGGCGCATAACTCCAGACTTCCTGATCCGATCTGACCCAAAATCAAACTCATGCAAGAATTTATCGCCATTCATCTTTAGACAAAGTTTGCTTAAGATTGGTCAATATTTGTAGATGCTAGAGTGGTAACAAAGTCAAAACTAGTCATTTTTGACGTTCAAGGGCACATAACTCTGGACTTCCTGGTCCGATCTGACTCAAAATCGAACTCATCCGAGAACTTATAATCATACATGTTTTGACCAAGTTTGATTAAGATTGGTCAATATTTGTGGGTGCTAGAGTGGTAACAACAAATTGTGGACAGACGGACGGACAGACGGACAGACGCCGACGGACAAAAAGCGACCACAATAGCTCACCTTGAGCACTTCGTGCTCAGGTGAGCTAATAAATGGAATAAATTTTTAGGCATTATGAGCAAGTAAATGATATAGGAAATTAAACAACAAAGGAACACAAAAAACTTAACCCATTACTGTACAGTTGCGCATTTTAACTCCGGCTTGTGAAAACATTTTGGAAAATGAGGAGATTGCTTGTGACAAGCAATCTCTTCATCTCCCACAATATTTTCTTTTTTCAAAAACACCAATAATAATTTGGAATTGTCCAAAATTTTGTCGCTTGGTAATGGGTTATCAAGCAAAACAATGTAAATTAGATCACCTACCCGTTCGTCAATTGATTTCTTGACCCGAATCAGCCAAGCAAAACATCCTTGTTTTGATTCTTTGGAATCCATCTCAAATTTGTGTCAATTTTTGTCGAAAATTGATAAAATAACACTTATTCAAAAATCGTGCCGTAAATCGCAGACGACAATTGTCTATTGAGAGCGGTTGCTAGGTAACCTAGTCACGTGGAACGTTACAATTGATGACGTAAATGTATGTTTACACGTTGACGTCAAAATAACGTTGTTATCATAATTAGGCTATCTAAAAATAAGATTTTTTAAAACAATTTGGTAAAGCTTTAGTTAATTGTCTCTATATTTCGACCTTTTTGTATCTTTTCCAAAAGAAAATATAGATCTAGAACCTAGAAATAGCTATCATTGTATCATATCGCCAGCCCCTATCTCATTTCAATAGTTATTCATATCCATTATTGATATCTACTTCACCCATTTCATTTCTGTCCACATACGTATATTCTCGTTTCATTTAACCCTTTCCCAAACAAGACCCGGTTTTGACGTCCCTAATAGAATAGGCTTGGGAAAACATTGAGGCAAAAGAAGAAACTGCTGATAATCAGCAGTTTCTCCTTTTGCCTCAAATGTTTTCCTTACTGTATTTTATAACAAATTTATTAATTTAACAACACATAATTTATCATATGCAGTAGCTTTTAAATCGGATCACCCTAAAATGTTGCTGTTTGGGAGAGGGTTCAACAAATGTTACAGAAGCTGTAACTTGGAACATAAATCTTTCTATCTATACTACACCGCCATCGTCGTCGAATGCGTGCAAAAAGCGTCAAAATTGGCTTTACTTCGGAAAGAGATGAAAACAAGAGCTGGCCACGGACAACGTAGCTCGCCTATATGGTAGCAAAAATGCTGGACTACGTATAAGGTCAAAATTCCCAAATGAAAGGTCTTGGCAGGAGGTATCCGTGTAATGAACTAGCAAGGCTATCTCGGATAGTGTATGAAATATAAGCCAGCTCAGTTTCAAGTCTTCAATGCCACTGTCAAAGGTCATTGTCCCAAATGAAGATAATGTATATGTGGGAAGTGTCCAAGTGTGAAATTTCAAGGAACTTGGCCGATGCGGTGCAGACACCGCCGCCGCCGATACTACGGCCGTGACACACATTACCAGACGGTAGAATTTTAGACTGGTCCAAAGTCAAAGATGTTGTGCACAGACAATTTAAATATAATGTATTTGTGCATTTTTGTTGTTGTTATTGTTTCTGAATAGAAAACATTGTGGAAAATGAACAAATTGTTTGCCACAAGTAATTTCTTCATTTCCGCCAATGTTTTCCAAATCCTTTTCACGTAGGTTGTCAAGACACCGGAGTGGCGCAGTGGTTAGCGCACTTGACTTGTAGCCCGGTGGTTACGAGTTCGAGCCCAATCGTGTAAGGTGTGTCTTTGGGCAAGACACTTGTCAGCCCCAGTCTACCCAGCTGTATGGAGTGGGTAGCAGTGAGGTATAACTTACTGCCTCTTCTCTAAAAAAGAAATAAAGGGCCTTTAGAAGCATGAATTAGCTTATGTACATTGTACATCTGGTCTAGAAAACTGTATGTATGAAGACGCGTCTTTATGTGGGAATGGATTAATCAGCTACCCGGACTCGCTAAATATACTGAGAGGCAAAAGAAAGTAAACACTTTTTAATTTTCGATATCTCTCTTAATTTTCGTCATATCGACTCAAAATTTTGCACTATTTATTCCTATTCATAGACCAATAATGCAGTCATGTTAAATCTTACCTGAAATTGCTTGACTACCTGCACTTTTGCTAAATGCCGATCTTGCAAATTTTGCACGTGCGACTTAGTGGAGCATCAAATATTGCTGTTAATCCTTATTGGAATTCTTTATCAATTACCACAACAAATCACAACGTTAAATTTTCTCTAACATCATAACACAATTCTCGGTGGCTGGTAGAAAACGATCAACATACCCGTTTTTGCCATTAAGACCTTTTTTCTATGACGCAGCGTAATACGAAAGAAACGTGACACAATATACACTTATTCAGGTAGCATAGGAACATCCTGTGCAAATTTTATAAAAATCCGTCTATAATTTTAGAACGAGTTATGTCAGATAACTTGTTTGCATCAAGCCCCCTTTTGCCATGACGCATCATAATATGGAAAGCACTAACAATATACGCATGGTTCTAAGTAACTAGGCTCTTTCTGCGAACAGTTTATCCAAATCCGTTCATAAATGTAGGATTTGTGTCAACGTGGATTATTGTGTTAATTCATTTCTTAATCCCCTTTTTCGATGCCGCTGTATGATAGGAAAAAACAGTCGCAACGGAAGGAAGGACAGATAGACAGGTAGGCGAAGAAGTGTACATAAAACAAACGACATTCATCAGTGGCGTTTAGAAATCGTAACAATCTATACATTGTTTTCTTAGAATACGTGGAAGAACTAGGGTGTATACTTATTTTTGCCTCTCAGTATAGTATAATGCACATTTGACCCTTACCCAAACAGAAAATTCTAGACTGTTTTATTTTGAAAGCTGTTGCAGACGATAAATTGGGTGTTGATATAGATTCCGATTTGTTCACATAATTTCAAATAATTTCTTATTTTTTTTTTTTATTTTTTTTTTTTTGGGGGGGGGGGGGGGGGGGGGGGGGAGTTAGGAGTGGAGGAAATACTGGATATTAAGATCTTCATTTATCTCAATAGTTTACCAGGCTGTTTCTATTATTTATGTCAAAACCAGGTCTTGTTTAGGCAAGGGTTAAGCTTTACAAGAGCGGATCCAGGATTTTTTGCCAGGGGGGGGGGGGGGGGGTCCAAGCCCAAGATTATTTTTTCCATGGGGGGGGGGGGTGTTCCAAGCCCAAATTATGGCTTAAAATGTAGTAAATATGTAACGTTGCACTAAATTTATGTAGTCAAAATTAAATTTTCGGCCAATGCTAGGGGGGGTCCGACCCCCCCCCCCTCTAGATCCGCCCTTGCTTTAATTCGAAGACGAAACAGACGTATATTAGTAAAACAATATGTCCTCCATCTTTCGGTACAGAACATACGCGGGTGATCAACATTTCATTCGTTATCCAATTGTTTCTCAAAAACATTATCAACCTGTTCCCAAACAGCAATTTTTTAGTGTTGCCCAAACTGAAAGATGTAGCAGACGACAATTTTACGTGACTGAAATGCGATTATTTTTTTGTCTATCTGGACAGAAAACATTGTGGGAAATTAAGAAATTTCCCACAATGTTTTCAAATGCCTTTTCTTGTGGAGTGTCAAAAAGCTTCAGTGCAAAAATGGGTTAAAAGAGTAGATGGGAGTTATTCAGTTACATGTATAAACTGGTTGTTGGTGCATCCTACCATGTGCTCCGGGCATTTCTCAAACTGGCTACATAAGCCAGCCAAATGACTTTTGGGCTTGTCTTTATTCAAATAGATATATCAGATCAGTGCAACAGATAATTTGAAGGTAAAGGCACTCTGAATTTGTTATTTCAAATCCAAACCCCATGTTGTGGATATGATGAAAATTAAATTCAATATTGCATCTAGAAAATCCATTACACTCTCTTATCTGTAGCTTTGTTAGATGCTAGCATTTGCTGATAGAGGAATAAAGTCACCAGTGACTAGATATAAGTGACAACATTAAGACATTCATGAATATTTAATAATCACATAATAATGAAATCATGATCAACATATACATGTACCAACATATTTCAATGAGTTAAACTCTTTCCAAAACAACAACATTCGAGAATTGTCAATTTTTAAAGATGTCTCATCACAAATGACACCATAATTGGTCATCAGTTGTAGAAATTTTGTAATTTTAGCACGGAAAACTTTTGGAAGAATTAAGAAATTGCTGGTTATCAGCATTTTCTTCTTTTCTCAAAGTTTTCCAAACACTTCTTTGACATGGATTTCGAGACAGTTGTTGTTGGGAAAGGAGAGGGCATAACAAGCTGGAGTTACAAGGTTTTGATACCCCACTGACATTGTGCAGAAATGGCACCAACACAACATTTTATTCCATCCTGACAATATGTTCTCCTTCCAAGTATGAAACTTTCTCACCCAATTTCTTGATTGGTTCCAGTTCGATGGTGACCAAGACAACAAATTCAACCATACTAAATGTGCAAAATTTGTATTCTTTTGCATGGAAAACATCGAGAGAAGGGGAGAACAAGTCCAAAGTTTTGACTTTAAACATCAAAACAAGAGCGTGACCGCAAAGGTTAATCATGAACTAAGCTGTGCTGTCTGTCGGTGTTTTATGGAAGAGAAGTTAGACAATTATATTGACATGATCAGTTTTGTGTTCACATAAAACAAAAAGAACACTAAAATTTAAATTCTTTATATTTCTTAGCTGCTTTACCACTTTCTTCTTGCTTCTTTTTCCGTTTCTGAAAAAAATAGATGAAAAATATTTTTGTTTTGTTTTCTGAAATATTGCCTAATTCTCTTTTTATGAAAGTTCAAGCCATTATTGAGTACTAAAAGCATAGGCCGGTTTGTAATATTTGACAACAGAAATTAGTTATTTAATTGTCTAAATATGTATATTATAGCAAGAAAAGTACTTATCATCATTCTTATTTTTCTCCAAATCTTTTCAAATGCTTTCTTGATAAGCAATGTCATTACTGATGTCCATATTTCAATGATTTCTAACTCACCTTCTGTTTGGCAGCATGTTCCGCCACCATGTCACTTAAATCTTCCTTTTCTAACTGAGATTGCTGTTCGCGTATTGTTTGGTCATATTTGGCTTGCATAGCTGCGGTGTCTAAATCTAACTCTTCTGGGTTCAGAGCAATCTCAACACCTTCTGTAGGTCCCTTCTCTCCTGGCTTCTTCGCGCCAAGCTGTAAGTGGACAAATTGTCAATTGTGAGATAGATATTTTATTCATTACCAGACAGTAATACTTTATACTGGTCCAAATTCAAAGATGTTGCAGGTGACCATTTCAAATGAATGAAATTTAAAATCTTTTGATCTTTTTGGATTGAAAATATTGTGGGTAATGAAGAAATTGCTTGTCACAAGCAATTTCTTCATTTTCCACAATATTTTCCAAAGCCTTTATCTGTGGGGCGTCTAAAGGCATCATCATACAGGAATGGAATAAGTATTTGCAAACTTGGTTAAGACTAAACTGTAGGTCATGTTACAATTTTTGCACATTTTTTTTTACACAGAAATCTTTTTAATTATTTAGCGATTCAAAAAATTATCTATAATACTATGTATGATATGTACATGTCATTTAATACCATTTGAAATATTTTCCCATGTGTCACATATAACTATGATGTTATGCGTTGACTCTCATGACAATTGGCATATCGTCAGTGTAAATGCAAAACCTCGTATGTCGATTCTGGCGATTTTAAAAGTACATACTTGTGTGCCCAGTTTAGACAATTCTCGCAGGTTTTGAGATATTTTTACTGGTCAGTATTAATGACACATTATTTGTGAACAATATGTCAAAATTTCAAGTAAAACAATTCAGTTTGGGAAAAGTTATTACACTTTTTTCCATTCCCTTTAAAATCTTCCGAAAACGAGATACGAGGTTTTGCATTTACAACGACGATATGTAGTTTTTAATCTGATAAAGTTACCTAGCTTGCAATCAGCCAGAAAAGGCATTAACATTTTTTATACGTTTTTTCATTGACAAATTTGAGCTTGGATCCAGATCCAGATCAGCCTGAAACTAGATGTAGTTTGATCATGATCTATGCCACTCTCCAACTGTTACTACAGACAAGAGCTGTCCGAAGACAGCGCGCTCGACTTTCTAAGTTGCTTAGTATAAAGGTGGCATAACTCCAAATATAGTGGAGCCAGGATCATGGGCCCTGGTAGTAAGGTAGAGGGTGTGATGGTGAATAAGTATTCCAAGTTTGGTTTGAATCCCTTTGATAGTATGCAAGTTATTGAAGTTTGAAAAAACTGTAACCTTTGTTGCAACGCCGACGCCAACGCTGACGCCAACGCCTGGGTGACAGTACAAGCTCTCACTTTCTTTGAAAAGTCGAGCTAAAAATGAAGATCTGTTTGAAAACAACATGGATCTTAATTATACTGTGCTTACACACAAGCTGATCTGGATCCATGGCTGGTCTCAAATGTATTCAGGGCCCTTTTCCAGATTCTGAGTCATTTCTATTTTTCCATGTTTAAATATTATCAGTGTAATTGCAAAACCTCTTAACTCAAGGTTGATTAAGCTGGAGTTACAAGGTTTTGCAATAACACTGACAATATAATGTAGCGCAAATAGTTTACCGCTGGAACTTCATAAATATGCGCTGATCCCATCATTGCCCCTCCGACAGCGGATTTCTTCTCAGGTACAACTTGATATAATGCTGGCGTCTCCCCACCCTGGTCCATGGCGTCCTCTATTCTACGTTTTCGTAACTCAATCATATCTGGAGTCTCCATACCCACGGGGATAGATGTGATTCCACTCGGTGTGACTAGTCTGCAATGGATAAAACATTAGGACTTATCAAAAGACGACAAGTAAAATTCTAAAATGTTTTGCAACGCCTGGATCACCTAAGCAATGATTCGAGTTGTTTCTCATACCAGTGCTTCCACAATATCCTTACCGAGCTTTCGGATGCTCTCCCACCACATAGGTCAACAATGATTATCCTACCTTTGGTGGGAAACAACTTTGTCAGAAAGTATGTTTGTCACAGCAAGGGATCAAACCAGGGACCTCATGAGTGAAAGTCCAATGGGCTATAACTGCACTTTAGCTGCAGCAACACTAAAGTTGTTGACAAAAGCCACATACACTGGCTCGTTGTATTCCAAGTAATCCGAAAACAAACAATTAGAATAATGTTAAAGCTTTATATCAGGTGTTGCATCTACACAATCGTCATAACCAATGATATAAACAAATAGACATAAGTATTCCCTCAATTCTCAGACATAACCCAATGTAATTTGCTGGTCTAGTTTCTGGACAACAAAGGGAGGTAATAACTCACCCCTCAGCTGGAGTGATCAGCCCTGATTCTTCTGGCCCTTCTTCCTCCTCTTCCTCGGACGATTCCTCCTCGGATTCTGACTCTGACTCTAACTCACCCCAGTGTGACTTGTCTATATCATCTTCTGGTACATCCGTCTGGATGAAAATATAATACGAAAATTACAATCTCCATTAACCCATTACCAGACAGCAAAAACTTTGCCAGAATTCAAAGATGTCACAGACGACACATTCAAGTAAATTAATCTTTACATTTCTTGGTCTTTTTGGTAGAAAACATTGTGAAAAAGAAACAATTTGCTTGTCAAGAGCTTTCATCTTTTGGGGTGTCAAAAAGTGTCAATGTGTGGGTTTGAGTTTATTGGGGTTTTACGCCGTTTTCAACTACCAGGGTCATATCGCGGAGGCGTCAATGTGTGGGAATGGTTTAACCAATTCCAAAACCTGAACCACTAAATTACCCTGCCACAGCAAACATCCTTTCTTACTTATGGTTGGATAGTTGTAAACCTATGTGGGTGAGCAGCTGGAGGCTCAGAAAGGATGTTAGTAAGAGAAAAGACAGGAATCCATGGTTAGGTGCTCCAGATGTCATGATTTGACCATGTCAATTGAAAAAGGCATTAGACCCCATTCAATCAACCAACAACCATATTGTAGACAACAAAATTTATCTGAATTTCAGAGGGAAAACTCTCTGTTATTGAATGGATTATCAATATTTTCTTACTTTTCTTCAATATTTTCCGAAGTTCTAACATAAATCATAATATGCTTCAAAAGCGTCATTGTTTGGGAGAAGGTTAAAGACTTTATAATGTATATGATCTATGCTTTTATTTCCTTTACTGTATAAAACAAGAGCCGTCTTCATAGACGGATTATGCTCCCCGAATAAGTGTTTGTCACAAAATATAAACTATCATACATTAAGCCCCCTTTTCCCACAACAGATTTTTTGTACACACATTATTTATAGAATATGATCTAGGACATCTCATTTATCACATAAGCACAAAAAATTCATCAAATTCTGTCCATTAGATGAAGATAAATTTAAAGAAAAACTAATTTTGACATTAAGGCCCCTTTTTCCATGATGCAGCCTCAAATTACAAAACGGAGAAAAAAGTCCCTAGGGATTATCCAAGAGAGTTCACATGTGAAGTTTCATTGAATTTGGTCCTAGGGTTGCTGAGGTCTAGCTGTAGACGGACGGACGGACGGAAGGACGGACGGACAGCATGGCAACTAAATGCTCCCCCCAAATTTTTTCGGTGAGCATAATATTGAGCCCGTCCATGAGAAAAGGTACAAGTTGGCATGACGTCATTTTTGTGGGAAAACGCGACGTAAGTTTCTGTTGTCTGCAAAAGACTTCCGGGTTTTCAACAATATGTTTTAACGCAGATTCTGACGGCTATTTGACGATTCAGATGGAAACCACATCAGAAGAAGGCGGTTTTGAGGTTTGTTTCTTTATTTGTCTACGATTTTTGCATGGACTACATGAAAAAAATTAAAGACCCGTGTTTTCACGGGATTGATAAATAGGCCTTTAGAGAGAGCGAAGTAAGACAACTGTCACCATGAAGATTGTTTGGTTACCGATAAAATTCAAACGTTTAGACAGAAGAAAAATCAGAGGAGGTTGATTTTGAAGTGTGTGGGGATTTTTCTGGCCTGAATTGCAAGACAGAAGCGAAGAGAATACAATTTACACGGGGTTAAACATCGACGGCGATGAGAGTTTACTGTTGCCATGTTGGATTGTTTACATTGGTTACCGATGTAAAGTTTTGTTTGCGGTAGCGTAATGACATTTGTTGATTTAATTATGTTTTATTAACTATTATAATGACAAGATGTGCAAAAAAAAACTTTGTAGAAATTGATAAACGACCCGTTTTTTAGCAGTCATTGAAAAGTAGAAAATATATAATTCAATACGTCTATTATCGGTACAGGGCGTAGTGGCGCAGTGGGTAGAGCTTTTGCTTAGCATGCTAGAGGACCCAGGATCAACTACAGCTGACGGCTTCATATATTTTTTTTCTTTTGAGTACACATTTTTTGTCATTTCAATATTTTTTGAAGTAATAAATTACATATTTTTATATCAAGATTGATAATCAAAAGTAACACTATGTTCAACGCAAGGTAGGCCTAATAATTGAATCATAGTTTATATACATGTTTTTACTGTGTTCGTAACAAACTCTTTGTCCTTCAGGCCAACAAAATAATACATATCTTCGTGTATCTAACAGTCTGTCTGTTTATTTGTCTGTCTGCTTACCGGTCAAAAATCACATTATGCACTGTCATATTTTTTCAGGAGCTGAATGAGATATATGATGACCATTTTGGACAACGACCAAGCCAACCTAGGGATAATGAGTACCACGAACGACCACATACAGAAGAAGGGGATGATGATCAGGGGGCTAGGGCTAGTGTTGACGAGGTGGTTAACAGAAATATAGAGGAGTATGCGGCATCAATACCAGAGGAGGAAGGAGAGGAGAGTGGAGAAGATGAGGATGGAGAGATTGACAGCATAAGAAGGTCACTGGTCACAGGATGTAAGTGTAAGGCAGGATGCTACCATCAGTTCACTCACCCTCAGATTTTAGACCATATATTTAATCTTAGAGAAATGGACAAAACCGAAAAAGACCTCTATGTCATGGGCACGTTGGTTTCGAACTCAAACGATAGTTCTAGTACAAGAAGAGGAGCGAGAAAACAAAGCCATTACACATACAAATTTGAAGGAAGAGGAATTTGCCGAGACGTTTACAAGATCATCTTTGATATCGGCGAGAAGTATTTGAGAAATATATTAAAACACATGAAAACCAACGGCACTGTTCCACGGACACACGGTAATAAAGGCAAAAAACCACACCACGCATTGGGATTGGACGACATAAAAAAGGTAGTTCAATTTATCATTAACTTTAGTGAAGAGAATGGCATTCCCCTGCCGGCAGCCCCTCATGGAAGAGACGACCTTCCTCCAGTGTATATTCATTCCTCCTTCTCAAAGAAGAACATACACAAAACATACGTAAGCAGTTGTGAAGAAGGCCAACGACGTGTAAAATACAGTGCATTTGTTGAGATCTGGAAGAGTTGCTGTCAACATGTAAAGATTGCAAGACCACAAGACGATGTCTGTGGAACGTGCGAGAAGCTAAGAAAAAGGTCACAAGATGCCGTTGGCGAAGATGAAATTCTGCAGGTCTCGCGGGAGATGAACGACCACATTTTAGCAGTGAAAAGGGAGAGAAAGGTCTACCAAGACTGTGTTAACTCAGCAAAGCGAGAATTGAATGGAATAGTACCACCCGATCAACTTGTCCCTCCAAACTCCTCGGACTATCAGCATGTGCACTACACATTCGACTTCGCCCAAAATGTTATGATTCCCCACCATTCCAGACAAGCAGGACCACTATATTTCATGTCACCTAAAAAAGTTCAGATATTCGGAGTGAGGCTTGACGGGATCCCTCTTCAACTAAACTACTTGATAGACGAGCACCAGAGCATTGGACCGGATGGAGCAAACACCCACGGGCCTAACTCAGTCATCTCCATGCTTGATCATACGCTCACACAGTACAGTCTCGGGGAGAAAATATGCAAGCTGCACAGTGACAACTGCGGGGGGTAAGCATATTCATATATCCATAACACACAAAACAGTTCTTTCTTCGCGTTCTAAAGCAGACACGATCAATGAAATTGTTGATCTTATACGTGAACTAGTCCATTCGGGTATGACGCAAATTCAAAGACAAAAATATAAATGCAGATCTATACAGCCCATAAAGAATTTTTGAATAATTATATAAAATATTTATTCATAAATTATCTTAGCAGAAGAATAGTGTTCTTAAATTTGATATATAAATGTTTACACTGCATCTGCACTCTTGTTTCAGGCCAAAATAAGAACCGTTTTATGATGGCGTATCTAGCATGGAGGGTGATGGTAGGGCTCAATGAGAGTATCATTTTAATGATGCAGGTTGCCGGACATGCTCGCTGTTTGATTGATTCCGGCTTTGCTCACCTCAAGCGGCTTTACAGGTACATAATTTATTTTGTACTTTTAACATTTTGCAAACATTATCTTTTTATAATTATGTAATAGGAAACATTTCATTAAATCAACACTTTTTGACTGGGAAATGTTAACATATATGTATAAAGCAGAACAGACTTAATACAAGCGTGTATACAGCCGAAATCATGCAAGAGCATATTCAAATTACATGTTTATGCCATTAAAAGTTCCATCAAATATTATTTATAATAGGAAAACAGATGTTGATACGACAGAACAGCTTAAAGGCGTTGTTGATAGGTCTGCCTATAGCAACATAGGTATCGTGTATGATGGACAAGATGGTGAACCTGTATGGCAGTGGAGGGATTGGAAAGGATTCTTCAGCCCTGTCTTCAAGACGCTGAAAGGGATATCATCATACCAACATTTCAGGTAAGAATTAACAAAATTTGCTTATCGAGGCCATGGACAACGATATAGGCTTAGAAATTATGGAAAACGAAGAAATTACCTTTGAAAAGATATTTTCAATTCTACAAACTGTTTTGCATTAAGAGAACAAACGTGTGAATTCATATTCACTTTAAGGTAGTCTATCCCTAATGAGATTCGCGCGACGTCGGAATTATTCGGGCGCGGCCGAAAACAATCGGCGGGGGAACTTTCCACCGCCGAAAGTTTACGACCGCGTCCGAATATGCTCGGATAGATAACGACGACGCTCGGAAAAACTGATGTATTCTGAATCTCAAAATAGTGACATTACGGGTATTCTACCTTAATCGTATGCGACATCTTTAAATTTTGACTAGATCTAGTTAAAAAAGTTGTTATCTGGTAGTGGGTGAAATGCGTATAACTCGCACATCTCTGCAATTAATAAACATTCATTTTTTTTAAATGTAAGAACGAATACACTGAGTTAAAATAGTTTCTCTTACAACAAAACTTTTGTTCTTTGTGTAATTTTAGATTCCGTATTAACCCAATCGCAAACGGCAAAAATTATATAATTTTCAATTTGAGAGTTTCTGCAGGCAGCGATAAACAAAGGGTTTGTATACAATATAGCCTGTAAAATATTGAGGCAATAGGAGAAAATGCTGATCATCAGCAGTTTCTTCGTTTGCTTCAATGTGTTTTTTTTTTTTTTCAAACCATTTCTACCTGGGACGCCAAAACCAGGTCCTGTTTGGGAATGCTTTAAAGTAATGCGACTCTGCTTTGTAAACTTCTAAACGAAAGTCTTCTTTCAGGTTTTCGTCCCAGAATCCTGGAACAGTGTATGTCAAGCGCGGAGCTGATGACAATGAGGTCGCCATTTGTATTCTCAGAGATCCGGCCCATCGTTTCCACGACTCTGTCAGACCAGCGGTTATTCCTCCAGCAGGAATGACCGAACAGAGAACTGCCTATCTATATAGGAATGTCAGGCCCTTCGTCCGCCCACGTTTCAGAGATGAAACTTGCCCAGCTCCGACCGTAGAAGAATGAACCCTCTTATTCATAAATCTCATGGAATTGAATATGAACTTTTTATGCCCCCGTATCAAAAGATTTGGGGCATGTTGTTTTACTCTTGTCCGTCCGTCTGTCCGTCTGTCTGTCTGTCCTAAAAGCTAACATTGGCCATTTCGGGGACATTCGTGTTTCACAAATACATGTGGTTTAATTATTGAAAAAAGTTACAATACAATAAGTTTAACAAATATATACGTGTCTCTTATTTAACCAATAATACCCAAACATTTGGAAACTCCCTTTAAAGTGCTTCGATACCTTCGACGCGAAAATTGCAATTTTCTCAGAACTTCATGAAATTTGGGGGAAGGGAGGGGTGGGCGGGGTGCTACTTCAACATTATTGGCTTTTATGCCGCAGAGTTCAAATTTTAATTTGCGACGTAATTTTGACGTCATAACGTCGTTTATATATCCGTCCTATTTTGAATCTTTGTTTCGACTATCCACGTGATCCGAAAATGAATCTATACACGTTCGATTTTGATTTGAATAAATCAGGAATATAAAAATAAAGAAAGTAGGGTTTTTTCCAGTAAAATTAGCTCACAATTTACGGAAATAAATGTCCGTAATAGCAAAGACCCTTCAAAATAGGGCGGGTAAATATGTGACGTTATGACGTCACAATCACGTGACCGATGGACTTTTAAACATTGTAGCATGAAAGAGCATATGTTGAAGTATTATCCCCTAAAATTCTATGCACTTCTGAAAAAATCTCAATTTTTGCGTCACAGGTATCGAACAGCCTCAAATTGACGTTCATTTGGAAGAAAACGTCACCATTACGTTGCTATAGTAGTCAGTTTTGATGACGTAATAAGTGTGTTTCCGGATAGCATTTTGCACTTTGAATCATTTCAAGCAATAAATAAGACACTGCCCTACCAATTTATGGCAAAAAGTGAAAATCGAAAATTTTGACCAACTTGTACCTTTTCTCATGGACAGGCTCAATTAAAGTGTCTCAGATAATTTCATGTTGCAGTTACATTTTATGCACCTAGCTTTAACATGCATTGTTCACAGCAACTTACCTCAAATTCTGAACTTTTAGTTCCAAACACATCTCCATAAAGAGGTTTACCATTTTCATCTACAGGAGGTTTACCCCACCCACCTGCATGGTAACCAAATGTACAGCCCTGAAAAATACCATTATATAACTGATTATTATCTAAACATCGTCATCTATATCAACTGCATACATTGACTCATTGCCAAGCAATAATTGGTGCCTTTTGATATCCCAAACAGAAAAGGAAAACATTGAGACAAAGAAGAAAATGCTATAGTTCGACAAATGGGAGTGCCTGCAGTTTACGTAGTAAATACATGTAAGCTTTTGTCTGTCAAACTATAATAACCAGTATTCCCCTCATTTGTCTCAATATTTTCTGTGCTATAATGTACATAAATACTCTATTCATTTGCATGAATTTTGTCATCTGCAATTGTTTTCGATGGGAAAGGGCAAGTAAATATCTAATGACTTGAAATGTTGATGGAGTAAATAAGTGAAACCTAAAATTCTGATGTAAATGAACCAGACAAAGGAGCATTAATCCATTTTGAACATTTTTTCCACAAGCATATTTACTTTCTGAAGCCTATATCTTGTAAGTAAAATGCTATATAAGTAATTTTCCAGTCCTAGCATAGATTCTTTTGCTTTACCAAAACGGTGGAGCTCATAAAAAGATCTCCCTTCAAAATGGACATGTCTTACGATGAGATCACTATTTGTTGTTACTAAATTATCTCATTCATAATAATGTTAGTTTGTACAGTCTACTCACCTCTGGTATCGGAGCATTCAGACCCGATATTTTGAGTGTAGGATATGACGGTGGAGGTCCGTATCTCTGCATGGCTATCAGCCAGGGAGGGGGAACCTTTTCTGATCCCTGAAATTGTCATATAAACAATCTGATCCTAGAATACTTTATGGAAGGAAGCTTAATGTAAGAAGTGTGGAAAAGGATCTAGATTAACAAGGGTTGAATTAAAAGTTCAAGTGTACAAATCTTTTAATTTCTTAAAGTGACATTTCAGAATTTTTTGTCATAAATTTTTCTTTTATTTTCATCTGAAAGAACATATTTCCTTATGAAAATTCTGAAAATTTCAAGCCAAAATATTGCGCCGTTTACGAGAAATTTATATTTTTGTGTTAAAATTGAACAAATTGTTGTGGACAACAGTTCGGATTTATATGCAATTTATCGATTATGCCTCAACTTTAAATGCGTGTTTCTCGCTTATTCGCAACAACTTCAAAAAGTTTATAGTATTTCTACTCATTAGAATAACCTATCTTGGCATCAAGACATACTTTAAAAATTGAAATTGGAATGAAATGTCCCTTTAAATAGTATGTTACTTGAATTACTTCATTTGTTCAAAAGTTTCTCTTACTGCTTTTAAGTAGTAGAGCAACACTGGTTACATTCGTCAAACAATCCTCATTGTTTGGCACAAAATTTTACAAATGTGTATTTCATTATCATTTAATTTTGTAAATTGTAGAATTAGAATATAAATTTCAGAGCACCAGATAAGAGGGGGTGAAGGAGTTCTGAAATTTTCATTTCAAATCCAAACCTTATGTTGTGGAGACTCATTTGAATCTTCTCAACGAGACGATTCAAATTAGTACGCATAACATAGGGTTTAATTAGAAATTGATCATTTTTTAAAGAGCTTTTATCCCCTCTTATTTGTAGCTCTGTATAATGTAACTGAGTACATACAGGTCCAATAGGCATGCCTAGAGCTGTTTTCAGGTCATCTGTCAGGTTACCTGGCTTCTTCTCCTTCAATCTCGTCTCAAACTCCTTACCCTACAATTAAAATGTTACCATTATATCACATTCTAGCTTTGTAATTAATACATTATTTTTGTCGTTCATCACAAGAGTATTTCCGAGTTTGTGAAACATAATGCAAATGAAATGCTATATTGGCATAAGAATTATTCAAATATCAGGTGACATTTACTATTCAGATGAATCAACAAATAAATACCAAATATAAATAGATATTTCTGACTTTCTCATATGAAAGATCACAAACTATAAAATGTAAAGCATAAATTACTGTTGATAACGGCAGTGGACGTAAATAAAATTGGAGGATTAAACATTGCCATAGATTCAATAGGCTACTAAATAAAAATTAGAATTTTAGCACCCTCAAGAAAGGTCAACAGATACCTCATAGTATAAATCCCCATGTATTGTCATTTTGGGTTTGGTTTGCCATCTGAAGAATGCATCATGGAGTTTCTGATAATCTATGTCTATCTTCCCCATCTTCGGTCGCACCTTCTCTCTCATTTTGGCCTTCAAATTTTTCTGGTCTTCCTATAATTGAAATATAAAATCATTTTCATTATCTTTACATATTGACAGAAGAAGGTGAAAATCATTTGCAACACATTATAAGATATCTTCTAGTGTTGCATTCCAAAAATTCAAAATAAGAAAAGAAGCACCAATATTTATGGAATTGATATTTAGGGAATAGATATTGTTGCGAGCCAGCGGTCGGTCGAAGATGTACAGATGGGGAAAAGGGGTGGGGTTGGACTCCAGATAATTAAATTAATTTGAATAAAGAAAACAAAAGTCAAAGTGTTTGAGTTCTCAATATAATTTAGACCTTTGTAGATCTAATAATAATCTCACATAAAATAGTACAACAACTGTTTTATTAAGAGGCAACAAGAGCTTGACTTGATCCCTAACAATGAATAATTTCCTTAAAGATGACACAAATAAAAGCCGATGTTCGGAAAATGATAAAATAAATCTAGAGTTTTGTCAAACAAATGAAGTTCCAAAGAATTTGTCAGGTATGAAGCCGTTAAAGAAATAAAACGTAAATAAAACTACCTAAATCGTTAAAATAATCAAACGTAAAATTTCTTATCTAGCTCGACTCAAAACAAAAGCAAAAATAAATAATTTTAAATAAAGATAATTTAAAATTAAAGAAAAAAATAATAACGGAGGTGCCTACGAAAAAATCAAAACTGGAGTCAAATTTCTAAGTCCGATCATCGGCTTTTATAGTATACTGTGGTTTCCAACAATTTTTCTTGTGGGATTTTCAACAGATTTCCAACAAAATAATTTGTTGGAAATTCGTCACACAAAAAATCTTGTTGGAAAATATTACTACGCGAAGTGCTGTAGGTACTTGAAACGAGTTTTGACGACTTATAACCTACGTAAGACAAACTATGATAAATATCGAAGAATAATATGTGTCATCTTTACCTAAAATAAGGATTATAAAATGTAGTTGTGTAATATTTGTTTTTCGAATGTGGCGCTATTTTCTCGGGTGAGATAGAATCGATGAGTCGGTAAATGACGTCATCAATTCTATCACGTGGAGCAATGAAAAATCAAAACAAACATGGCTGCCGCGCGTGACAATTAAATATGTCAAACCTTCGAACTGCCGATATTACACAAACTAAAAAGCTACACAGTTCTAATACGACAACAAGGTGAGTGAGTAACGAATGCGTAAGCCTAGCAGACTGATACAAAAAGACTCGCATCAGCATCTAGACTGGAAATAAGCATTTATTCAATGGAAAATCGAGATCAAATGCACTCGAGGTCTGGCTCGTTACATCACCCCCTCCTAATATGCCTAAGTTCCAACAGGCATACGAAAAACAATACTATGAATTACAATACAAATTAAGTAAAATCTTATAAAGTGGTAAGTTTAAATGTGAGAGTACATTAGTAAAGTCAGTACTTGTAGTAATTGTTAAATGTCTTAATGAAATGATAAAAGTCTTGTTAGATTGTATCATCTGTTTCTGTCTCTACTGTGTTGTCTGTATCTGTTTTCTCTCTCTCTACTATCATCTCTATAATGTTGCTGTCCATTCACTCTGTCCTGGTCTTTGTTTCTTTAGTTTCTTCTTTCAACTCTTCTCATCTTTCTCCTCTTCTCTCTTTCCATCTTTCTTTTCTTCTTTTCTCTCATCTTATCTGTTCCATTTGTTATCAACCTTGAACACCTTATTTACCTGCAATTATCACTTTCTCATTTCAGACCTGTTGACTGTAATTTACAAGATTACTAGCTGAGTCACATGACGACTTTTACTTTCTGCTGAAATGTGATCTATTGGACCCAAAACTTGTCACTCATTCCCGACACCGCCATCCAAATAGCCTTGACGCGCCTACACCCCTTGTGCATCCGCCAATCTATTCACCATGGACTTCCACCGCAGGAAATCTTGTGACCTACCACCACAGGTCCTTCATCCCATCCGATCCAAAACTTGTCGCTCATTCCCGACACCGCCATCCAAATAGCCTTGACGCGCCTACACCCCTTGTGCATCCGCCAATCTATCCACCATGGACTTCCACCGCGGGAAATCTTGCGACCAACTACCAGCTCTACCACAGGTCCTTCTAGATCACCATTTACAGTCATCAAGCTTCTCATCGGACAAGTTACTTCAACATGAATCTGTGAATATCACTGTCAAATTCTCTCTTGCAGGTTCTTCATGTGTTGGTCATTTGCTGTATAAGGCCCAAGCCACAGTTCTCTCTATCCAGGCTGACAGTCTCACACCCTTCACACCCTTTGTGACAGTAAGCTGTCCCGGCCTAGCATCTCTTGATCTGCCCAGCTTCTCCTTTTCCAACAAATGTTCTGTTTCTCTTCTTTTTGTAGATCTAATCAGTATGAAGTTCTTCTTTACTGCTATTCTCTTCAGGCCATCTCATCTCAGTCTTCTACTGTCTTGAGCCCTTGCTGTGATAAGTCCAAACCGCAACTCTCTCCAGGCTGACAGTCTCACACCCTTCACAGTTCACACCCTTAGTGACAGTGAGCTGTCCCGGCCTAGAATCTCTCTTGAGTAGACCCAGCTTCCCTCATCCACCAACAAGCCTCAATCCTAGTCCTCTGCTGCAGTAAATAGACTCCATTCTGTTAGTCTCCTCGTACTGTTCAAGGTCCTGGTTATCTGTTTTGTAAACAAAAGGTAAAATCTGAAAGTAAATAACAAAAATTATGCATGTCAAGGCAAAGTGATATTTAGAGAAAGCTGAACTATTTTAATTTGTCTGTTTGTCTGGAGCTTTCTTGATTCTACCTACATATATGCGCTGGTTTGTTTCGCACTGTTGCTTGTAGTCATAACCGGTAGCAGGCTGATCTGGATCTTTCAAATGAAAGACTGTTTGTTTCTGTAAGCTGCTACCTTCACTGTTCTGCTTTAATTTTGTGCTTCTTGTCATGTGTCTGTCTTTTGGGTTGATGCTGCTGTACACCTTGTCTGATATATCTGTTTTGGTTGGGCCTGTATCTGTCGTGAAAAGTACTGTTTTCTTTTCTATGGTTCTCTTAGTGCATATACTGTTACTATCTGGCCCTATTCGGATTGAATTTGTACTGTAATTGACATCATTGTGGTCATTAATGTTGTCATAGGCGTCGCCTCGACCGCTAGGTTCAGCCTCTACAAGTTTAAATGGTTCTGGTTTTGCTTGTCTTGGTCTTGCTCTTGCTGCTTTGACCTCTGTGGACAGCCTCTGAGGAAATGTCCTTCTTCCCCGCATGCGAAACAGGTGTATTCTCTTCTTTCTCTCATTGAGTATTGGCTGACTATCTGGTTGAGTTTGGATATGACTTCAAGCAAGGCCGCATGGAGGGAGC
Source organism: Fragum sueziense (assembly GCA_963680895.1). Taxonomy (NCBI): domain Eukaryota; kingdom Metazoa; phylum Mollusca; class Bivalvia; order Cardiida; family Cardiidae; genus Fragum; species Fragum sueziense. The sequence continues at coordinate 37,241,245 of OY804593.1, read as the reverse complement.
TTGACGCTTTATCTTCCTGTTTTATGTCTCTTTTCGCGTCTCTTGGTCGTCTCTCAGGTATCGGTCTGCTTCGACATATTCTTGCCTCGGTGGTTTCGTCTGTGTCGCCTTCTGAGTCAGATTCTTCTTCTGATGAGCAATCGTCGTAAACTGGTCTGGTGAATCTCTTCATTTTTCGTTTGTTGTAAAAATCTCTTTCTTTGCTCTGTCGCACATGACCGAATCTAACTAGATGGTAGACAGCTTCATCTATGGTCTTTGGGTCTTTGTTGAATTCGACTTCGAATCTTGCTTCGCTGTCTTTCAACCCATCGAGAAAACGTCGAACCAGATCTTCTTGTCGTACTTGGTTTCCCCTTGATTTGTAAGCCTTTGCGTACAGTCTTTTTAATTCGGCTGCATATTCTTCAGCGGTCTCACCATTTTGCTGGTATCTCTTGCTGAATTTTGCTGCATATGATTGTTGAGTCTCTATTACTCTGAACTGGTTAGTTAATTCTTCTCTTAGTTCATTATAGTCGAATAGTTTCCATCTGGGTAGTCGTGTGTACACAAAATCACCAGCATGGCCCTGTAGTTTTGGTAGGATGTGATCTATCATTTCGTCTATGGTCCATTGTTTACTCTCAGCGATCACCTCAAACCGATTTATCCACACAGACCAGTCTTCTTTTCCTGTGAAAGGGGGTATCTTTATGTCATTGTAGCTTGTTTGTCGCTGTGCCCTACGCTGTTGGTACTCTCTATCTAAATGCTGTTCGAACCTGTGTCTGTGTTGAGGTGGTAGGCTGCCTTCTCTATGTTGATCTCTATCACTTATGTAGGGTCTGAAGTTTGCCTGAGGGAAATGCCCCGTATAGCTGTGACTCTGCGGAGGGGGTGACCAGGCTGCATTTGATGCACTTTCCCTTCTATGGTTCCAATTTGGTTCTCTTGTGCTGTTTATCTGTTCATGCTGGTTACTAGTTCTATATGTTCTGTGCTGGTCACTCCAATCTCTGCCTCTGTTGTGAAGTTGCAGTCTTACGTCACATCTTTCTAGTCTGTCTTGTCCTGTTGCATTATTTGGTAGGTAAGTAGTATGCCTTTCAACCTCTGTCTCTGTCACGTAGGATGGGCTAGCTCCTTTGTTCGTTCTGTATTCTAGGTTATTAGGCTGGTTGCTCAGCATGTCGCCTCCGGCTGTGTCTCTTTCTGCTCTGCAGGGTGATGAGTGTTGTCGCTGCAAACTGTTCTGGTGCGTGATCTCGCCTTGTCGACCGACATTCTCTACCGAGTCGATGTCAAGTGCTGCGCTGTCCGTGTTACTCTCACACTCTGCTGTAGCTGTATACTGCACATGACTGCTGTACTCTGTGTCATCTGGCTGCTGCTCTGCTGCGCCTTTTCTTCTCCCCATTATCGTAATCTGCTGGCTGTGAGTTCGAATCTCTGGATCCACTGTACTGTAATGACTTGTAGTAGATCCCACTTCTTGGACACCAGGTTTATGTTGCGAGCCAGCGGTCGGTCGAAGATGTACAGATGGGGAAAAGGGGTGGGGTTGGACTCCAGATAATTAAATTAATTTGAATAAAGAAAACAAAAGTCAAAGTGTTTGAGTTCTCAATATAATTTAGACCTTTGTAGATCTAATAATAATCTCACATAAAATAGTACAACAACTGTTTTATTAAGAGGCAACAAGAGCTTGACTTGATCCCTAACAATGAATAATTTCCTTAAAGATGACACAAATAAAAGCCGATGTTCGGAAAATGATAAAATAAATCTAGAGTTTTGTCAAACAAATGAAGTTCCAAAGAATTTGTCAGGTATGAAGCCGTTAAAGAAATAAAACGTAAATAAAACTACCTAAATCGTTAAAATAATCAAACGTAAAATTTCTTATCTAGCTCGACTCAAAACAAAAGCAAAAATAAATAATTTTAAATAAAGATAATTTAAAATTAAAGAAAAAAATAATAACGGAGGTGCCTACGAAAAAATCAAAACTGGAGTCAAATTTCTAAGTCCGATCATCGGCTTTTATAGTATACTGTGGTTTCCAACAATTTTTCTTGTGGGATTTTCAACAGATTTCCAACAAAATAATTTGTTGGAAATTCGTCACACAAAAAATCTTGTTGGAAAATATTACTACGCGAAGTGCTGTAGGTACTTGAAACGAGTTTTGACGACTTATAACCTACGTAAGACAAACTATGATAAATATCGAAGAATAATATGTGTCATCTTTACCTAAAATAAGGATTATAAAATGTAGTTGTGTAATATTTGTTTTTCGAATGTGGCGCTATTTTCTCGGGTGAGATAGAATCGATGAGTCGGTAAATGACGTCATCAATTCTATCACGTGGAGCAATGAAAAATCAAAACAAACATGGCTGCCGCGCGTGACAATTAAATATGTCAAACCTTCGAACTGCCGATATTACACAAACTAAAAAGCTACACAGTTCTAATACGACAACAAGGTGAGTGAGTAACGAATGCGTAAGCCTAGCAGACTGATACAAAAAGACTCGCATCAGCATCTAGACTGGAAATAAGCATTTATTCAATGGAAAATCGAGATCAAATGCACTCGAGGTCTGGCTCGTTACAATATTATCATATCCTGCTTTAGAGGAGTATTTGTGTATCAACCCCTGCTCATTGATACTATGTCAATGTTTTTCAGTACTACAAAGATTCAAATACTGTGCCAACCACAGAGCTTTGCAAGGATAAAGAGTGGGCTTTCAAACTATTACTTCAAATCTGCAACTAGTACATACCCTTTAGGTACAACTGGTTCTAATTATAATCAGCATGTCCTTACAAATCAAATGCAAGAAATTATTCAAAACAAATCATAATGAGTGGTAAGAATGTCATAAATCATCCAGTATTAAGCATACCTTTTCTGCTAGAGCAGCCCTCATTTCCGTTATACCCGTAGCCTGTATATAGTCTGGCAGTTCAAATGGAGCCTTCTCTATACCTCTCTTCCCCTGTAAATACTTCCTCTTGAAGCACCAATGTCGGGGCACCGGTACCGTGTTTCTCGTCGACTTCAGATGGACGAGTAATCTGGGATCCTGCGCCGTCACGTCGTGCATCTCGACCAGGTCTGGACGGGCAACCAGCTGCTTCAGCTGGGCCACACTCAGACGAGTCAACTTCTTTAACTTCTTCTTGGAGAGTTTTGGTGTGTCATCGTCAGGTTTTTCATCCTGTATAACCATTAACCCATTACCAAACAACAAAAACTTAGACTGATCCAAATTCAAAGATGTGGAAGACGACAACAACAAATGAAGAAAATTCAGCATATTTTGGTCTTTCTGGATAAAAAACATTGTGGGAAATGAAGAAATTGCTTGTCACAAGCAATTTCTTCATTTTCCGCAATGTTTTCCACAACCATTATTTTGTAGGGAGTCAAAAAGAGTCATTGTGTGTTAATGGGTTAAACATGGAATTGAAGCTAGAATTCAGAAAGGTTTAACTCTAACCATCTTACATTCATTTTTGGTGTAAATTATGTAACAACACATTTGATTGAAAGAGAAATATGCATCGAGTCATTTTGGGACCAATCAGAATGCTTACATTCAAATTTGTACCTTTGTCTAGTAAAACAGTGCCAAGGTTATCTGGATATCAAAAACTCAAGAAAAATGCAAGTGACCTTGCAAATCACAATTGATACTGATAACTCCAAATTTGCACATTTGCTTTGCACATAGTGTTTGGTATCAAATGATGGATAGAATGTCTTTACATATTTTGATGCAAAAGCTTGGTTCAAGAACATTTTCAAGTCAGGAAAAAAGATTCATTATTAGATTTTGTGTGGGTAAAAGATAACTTACCATTTCATCATCATCGTCGTCATCATCATCATCAGCTGGGGTAATCTTTAGTTTGGGTTCTGGGGGCTTATCTGGCTTGGGCTCCACAACTTTCGGCGCTTCTTTTGGTTCTTCCGATATCTATAATGAACAGAGCTTTGATATCGGACATCTATCAACAGAGCATAAGCTAAGAGGGGGGTGAAGACATTATAAATATGTTAGTTCAAATTCAAACCCATCATCCCCTCTTATCTGAAGCTCTGTAAAAAGAACAGAGATAAAACAAGATGTGTTTGTGAAACGCAAATGCCCCCGAAATTGCTATTTTTCTAAAATATTATGTTTTTATGTAATGGGTTGATAAGGGTTTACTGATGACAATGAGGAAGGTCATATTGCATGGAACAGATAGATATCATTGAAAGAAAGTTCCATACCAAATTTGAGCTTTGTATGTTGCATACTTTTGGAGAAAAAGCAAAATGTTAAGCTTTCGGACAGGGAGAGGGACAAACAGAAAGACATGAGTAAAACAATATGCCCCGATCTCTCGATGCGGGGGCATAATAAAGCTGTGTGTGACGGTAAACTGCACAGACATCTAGATCTCAATTACTACCTTGATAATATTGCAGAAAGGATAAGAAAAGCTGATCACCAGCATTTTCTTCCTTTTCATCCATATACACCAGCAAGCAACGCAATTTGACAGGTAATTTGGTCATTTTCCACAATGTTTTCAACACAAAAAAACAACAAATGTAAAATTCCATGCACTTGATACTGTCATCTGCAACACCTTTAGATTTGGACAAGTCTAAATTTTTACCATCTGGTAATAATTAAATACAATGTAGTGCAGCCTTACCTTGAACATTTCAAATATTTTACTGAATGTGAAGTAGTTTGGGTCCATGGGATCCAAATCCAGTTGTTCTTGTACATATCTACAACATAGAAGAAATATTGGTCAACCATTTTAACACATTATACTGATGAATTCCAACCAATCAGCACTTTTCAACATGAATAGAAATGTTGTAACCATTAATTCCCAACTTCGAACTTTGATGCATTTAATTAGTGTTCACATTTATACACCTAATCAATTTTAAAATAGCTGTAGAGAGTGGCTGTTATTTTGTCTTATTGAAAGAAGCAGGCTTGTCATTAGAACTTTTCGAAAGAATAGGATTGTATTGGTCCTAAATCAAGAGATCTGACACCAATCAATCAGTTGAAATCAAAGTCTACAATAGACAAACAAACTGCACATAGAAAGTCATAGTCCAAAAGGCCTTTTCCTGTAACAGTTAAACAGATGTTACAGAAATCCAAAGGGGTCTTCTCCATGCCCATAACTGTATTCTAAGTAAGAGTCCTGGAGGAAGTCAAACAGAAATGTTGACAAAGTATGACAGACTAACGACATTAGTCACAATAGACGAAAAGACTATCAAGGAAACTAAGAAACTAACCCTTGGTACATTGTGAACAGGTGAGCTACAAACCAAAGTTACTGAAGATAATGAATTTCTGTAGAACTACTTACTCAATCTGTGGCTCATCCTTTTTATCAAGAGGAATAATAATTCTTCTTTTAGTTGGGGCCATTGTTCTGTTCTTCTTTGCCTTCTTCTTCTTTTTCTTTCTTCTCTTATTTTTTGTCTGAAAACAGACAATGGATCAGTTAACATTTTTGTGGATAAAGATTTGTTTACACAACACATATTAGTACGTCAGGGCTAAATTCTACTATGAACAAACTTATTGAATTTCCTATCAAAATACCTTTGCAAAAGACATCCAAGTAATATGTCACTGAAGTCTAAGTAAATTAAGACATCATATCAGAATGATATCCCTTTCTGATCCTCACAATAACTTTCTGTAAGAAATAAACCTTTAAATGATTATCCTAGATGGTTAAATTTTTTAAGTTTGACAACTTAACCCTTTCCAAAACGGCAAAATTTTAGGGTGATCCACGTCAAAAACTACCACAAATGACAAAATTGAAGTAATTAAAGAAACAATTTGTGTAAAGTATGGCATAGAAAATATTGAGACAAAAGGAGAAACTGCTGGTTATCAGCAGTTTCTTCTTTTGTCTCAATGTTTTCCCAAGCCATTTCAATTAGGGACGTCAAAACCAGGTATTGTTTGGGAAAGGGTTAATTTAAACACAAACCTCTTTTTTACTGTCCGTCTGTATTGTCTCATCTGTATCGTCGACATCCTGATCTTCATCCTCCATCTCCACCATCTCTATCTCATCTTCATCTTCACCTTCACCTGTCTCCTCAGGCTTCTCTGTAATTGTTTGTAAATGATAGACAATAAACTAAAGCAACAGATTACAAGGTGAAAATGTTTGTAATCAGCATTTTCTATCTTTTCTCGATGTCTCCTTCGAATTTGAACAAGTTAGTTTGGGAATTGACCAAAACGCCGTCTGACAATCAAAAACATCGATAAGCCAATGGACGATCAGAAAAGTGTTTCATCCCCAATTGTTTGTCTTAATTCTTCATTTCACATGATATTGTATCAATCCATCGAATGACAATCAAAACAATCGACATGCCATTTAACGATCACATCCTCATTGTTTGTCTTAAATTCTTTGTTTGGCTGAGCGATCTGTCGATTGGCGTTTGGTCAATTGGTTAACTCTGCATTATCCCTCTGTTTGCTTGACGAAAGAATATTTACATTGAATTATGACCGGGTCTAGGCAAAATTTGCCTTTGAACGTCTGAAGTTACCCCCTCGACTTATGAGTGAGATCGACCTATGACAAAAGAACTACTGGTAGACCAGGTTAAAGTTTTTGATGCAATCCTGGCATTAGGGCTGTGACATTAGCTCCCCGGACATAAAGTCCTGGCTTGCTAAAAGCTGAAATATACCAAAAAGCTTAAGTTTCTCAACCCTGAACTTCTTTCTATTTGGAGCAGTAAACAAATGCTAATGGGTTTAAAACAAATTTCCCCATCTCATCTGTAGCTCTGTCCTACCTTCTGGATTGTTGAGTTTTTCCAGCTCCTCAGGAGTCATGCCCACCTCCAGTGCTCGCACATCTTTAAACGCCAGCACCTTCTCCAGGGCCGGGGCTAGTTTAAACTCCTTCTCTCCCTCCTCCTCCTCTTCATCCTTCTCTCTAGGCGGGGACATCAGACCAGGCGGTCTCTTTGGTTCTGCTCCTCCAGGGGGCATCAATGGGGGAATGCTGAAGTTATAACATTTCTTTCAAATTGCAAAAACCTGTAGTTAGAAGTTTTAGTGGAAAAGCAGCAATAAATGTTGTATAACATAGAGAAAATGGACAAAAAGCTTCAATTCTGGTCTACCTGCATTGCAAAATTCCCCCTTCTTCAGAGACATTGATTCATTGAGATTTACATACAGAAGATTGTTGAATTAGCAAAGAGAAAATGGCAAAGATCCAGAACATTTACAAATTTGTCTCCTGTGTGGTCATTTAAAGATGACAATATATCATATGGTGTGTATTCCCCATCATAGGTTCTAAACAGCTTTTGTTTTCCATTTACGTTTCTAAACAGCTTTCTAAAGGGTTTCAAAAGCTACAATCATAAGTTAAAAGTTGTCATTGCCGCTATGAGAAAATGAACTCACTTAGCTGTGGATGATGTGGGTGGTAAAAGAGGTGGTATCATTCCTCCATGTTGCATGGGACGAGGATTGAACGGGGCTGTAGCACTGATCGATGGGGGTCGGTCCATAGGGGGTCGGTCCATGTGAGGTCGGTCCATATGCTGACGGTCCATGTGAGGTCGATCCATAGGTCGGTCCATATGTCGTCCTGGTGGTGGACCTGAAGAAGTAAAAACAAACATTGTAAGTGCAATTGTATACCTTAATACTCTGTTTTAACCCTCTCCCAAACAAGACCTGGTTTTGATGTCGGCTTGGGAAAACATTGAGGCAAAAGAAGAAACTGCTGATAACCAGCAGTTTCTCCTTTTGTCTCTTTGTTTTCTGAGCTATAATGTATTCAAATTTTATCTCTAGGAACACCAATTTTGTCGTCTGCAGGAGCTTCTAAGTAGGACGACCCTAAAATTTTGTCGTTTGGGAATGGGTTGACTAATTGGATTTTCACAGTGATTTAATATGCACGGAACTACAAAAAGCTTCAAGTTGAAAGCGAGACCATTCTTGAATTATATTATTGAGATGCTTTAAAGTGCAATACTTTACAACACACTTTTTAATCCTTTCTAAAACAAAGACCAATTATGCAGTGCCCATGCAATGCAAATTTTGAAACAAGAGTGCCATTGTCATAATATACTCCACAAGGCTGCAATTTCAATAAGACCCAAAGACCAAGTTGTAAGGGGCATTTCTCAGGCAAAAATCAATGAACCATAAAATCCTTACTTCATGCACATCACCCATCAAGGTGATAACAAGTTTCAAAAAGATCCAGCCCGAAACTTAGGAGGAGTTACGTTGACAAGAAAAGTGGACATATATACGGACGACGGATGGACGCACAGATGGATGGACAGACGGAGAAGATATCACAAATATATGACGGCCTCTGGCAGTGTATAAACAAGAGCCGTCACAGACGGATTATGCTCCCCGAATAAGTGTTTGTCACAAAATAAAAACTATCATACATTAAGCCCCCTTTTCCCATGGCAGCTTTTTTGTACACACATTATTTATAGAATATGGTCTAGAACATCCTATTTATTACATGAGCACAAAATTTCATTAAATTCTGCCCATTAGATGAAGAGAAATAAGAGAAAAACTAATTTTTACACCAAGGCCCCTTTTTCCATGACGCAGCCTTAAATTTACAAACGGAGAAAAAGGTCTCTAGGTATTGACCCAGGGAGTTCACATGTGAAGTTTCATTGAATTTGGTCCAAGGGTTGCTGAGATATGGCTGTGGACGGACGGACGGACAGACGGACACACGGACACACGGACGGACAGACGGACGTACGGACGGACAGCGTGGCGACTATATGCTCCCCCGAAATTTTTTCGGGGAGCATAAAAAGCAAAACAATTTTATTGTTTTCCATCAATGTTTCCTGCACCCACAACCCAGGTAAGAACTTTGAAGAACATTTTGCCATACCTCTGTCGTCCCTCCTATGTTGTTGTTGTTGTTGTTCGTCTCTCTGTGCCTCCATCAAGGCTATCTGTTGTTGTCTCAATAATTCCGCTTCTTTTCTCCTTCTCTCCTCCTCCTGCTTCTTGATGGCCTGATTCTGCTGCTCTAACATCACCTACACCAGGAAAATATCTAACCCATTAACAGACAGAAAATTTTCATACTGGTCCAAATTCAAATAACATGATGATTGGGTTGCCGCGGAGATGGCTATTTTTCTAAAATTATGATCTTAATTGATATTTGACCTTGAAGAACATGCATAACCTTGAACTTTGTTTTGATGTCCCTCACAGAATAGGCATCACAGCTAAAACGAGTTAAGTTGCACAATTACGAACGAAAAATGTCCCACTATAGTTTCGGTCTTAGTTTTTTCTCATTGACATATTTCAGTTTTACTATCAATAAACTACTTGAATTTAATAAAAATTGTAAAACATGACCCGAGTGTTTCTAATTTTGCGACATTTAATGAATAAAATATTTTATGGAACGTAAAATGACGTAACGTAATTCACAGACACGTAATTCACAATTTTAAACATACAATAAAATTCCACAGGTAATAATTCTGAAGAGAAATTTTCTTCTTGGTTTACGTAATCTAAACATGTGTAGGTACATGCCCAACTATGTATTTAACTTAAGCGTTGATTGTGTGGAATTTTAAAGAGCATTAACGTAATTCACATTTACTGCTCCTTGAGCGGGGTAGCTTCCTTCATTGCAAAGTGTGACTTACTACAATCTACTGCTACCTTCAAGAGTAATACAATGTGTTTGCACATGCTGTTGACTATTTATAAATGATATTCAATATCATGTATTCAAAACATGGTTTCGTTTTAGGATTTGTGTAAAACTAAATAACGTAATTCACACCAGACCATGGGACATATGCATAACTGTTCGCAGAAAAATGCATTTATCTTAAATTTCTTTATTTCACCACTAAAAACAATTTATAAAAAGCTACTGGTTGGGATATGAGGTATACTGTATATGTATTATATATGTACTCTCCGTACAAAAGCGATGAACTGGACCACCCCCGAGGTGGGACAGCTGTTTTTTACCCATTTTCCGACTTATCGAGACATTACTCTCACACATTTCATCAGATATATGGGGTTTTGTTATTATTTCTATTTGACCACCCCTATGACATTATGTTACAGACGATTCATCAATATAATTGTACAAACATAGCTTCTTAGGTCCATGGGACAGGTATTTCTCGTATTTGATACATTTAACTTGTTTTAGCTGGTCAGCATTTTCTCCTTTTGCCTCAATATTTTCCTTGTTGTTCTGTACAGAAATTCCTCTTCTATTGTTGTCCATCTTGTTGTCTGCATCAACTTTCAAATAAGAGCGCCCTAAATTTCTGGCATTTGGTAAAGTATTAAAGTGGTTACCTCACACCCCACATATCGTCGCTTTTCAACAAAAACCTCGTAACTGCAGCTTGCTTTAAGCTGCAGTTATGAGATTTTTGTCGAAAAAGCCTCGATATTACGCCCCCGTACCTGTTGTTGTTGTTCTAGCCGTTCCTTCTGTTTCTGCTGTTCCAACATCATCTGTTGTTGTCTGACCTTCTCCATCAGGTCGGCCGTGTTCCCGTCGTCGGCGTCGGCTTGTTGTTGTTGTTGTAGCAGCATGGCCTGCTGCTGTATGGCCATCCGCTCCTTCTGTTGCTGCTCCATCAGTCTCTGTTGTTCCTGCTGCTGACGCTCCTGCTCCAACATACGGGTCTGCATCGCTATCTTCTCCTGCAGATCCGCATCCTGAATACAAGCAAATTATAGCCATAATAGCCGAGTCTCACAATAAATGACCTGGCAAAGCATCTCTAGCTATAAGCTAGAGATGCTCTGTCAGGTCATTTATTGTGAGCTATACCAGAAGGCAAAATTTTAAGGTTGCTCAACTTAACAAGAATTATCGCTTGTTGTTGATGTAGCCTGCTGCTGTATGGCCATACTGAGTACAAGCAGATTTAACCTATCAGTCTTACTATAAATGACCTGGCAGAGCACCTCTTGCTACAAGCTAGAAGGCAAAATTTTAAAGTTGTTCAAATTAAAAAATTTGTTGCAGGAGACAATGTTAATAATGTGATTTTTACAATTTTGATTCTTTTGAGTAGAAAATATGGTGGGAAATGAATAAACTGCTTGCGATAAGCAATTTCTTAATTTCACGCAATTCTTTTTAAGCCTCTATTTTGTGGAGCATTAAAAAAAGTTGGTGAGAATGGATTAATAAATATCAAATAAGATAGAAGCCATCTCTAGATCAGTGTAAGAAGAGATGTATGCTTAAAAACCAAGAAATAATCAAATGTGAAATACAAATGCACATGTTAAGACAAACAGTTTGAAACCTGGGGTTTTGTTCATACAACAAGTAACATGGAATCGCTGACCAAATTGACTGCATCGTATCGTAATATGATCAAATTTCATATTTATTCAAGATATAATGGGTGTAGACAACCTTAAAAAAATCCAATCACAAAGTCTGCTCGGAGCATGTTAAACTCAGGTGTGTTTAATTAAAAGCTGTCAATATGAGCAGGTTGTGCTAAGGTGAGCTACAAAGTTTAAACTCCTGATTCTTCCTTAGTGCCCTATTCTAAGATTTTACATTCACTAAACAGGTAATATGATTTAGGAGATAGGACAGAGTCTTAATTCAAAGTTTCGTCTGAAAGACTGTTTCCACATGAAGCAGAGCTACAGATACGAGGGGGTGAT